>JANUYF010000010.1:2126250-2745000 GCA_026167975.1 Phrynosoma blainvillii | reverse complement strand
TATTTCTGCCACTGAATTTTAGTGATGTGTGGCGATAGCAACAATGAGGGAGGAGGGCACTGTCAGTGCATTTTCATCTTACCAGTCATGAATTTAGGTGCAGACTGAGGTACAGTGATGGGATATGCAGTGAAACAATTAATGCAAGTGAATGGTTATCTCATGGGTGTTGTGGTAACAAAACAAAACAAAAGCAAAACATGCAAGGTTATTCTTCTGGGAAGAAGCCAGAGGAAATAACAGATAGGGAGGTGTTATGGGAAGGAGATAACTAGAGTTGTTTTTAGTATGCAACAAATGAAATACCAGCCTGCCAAGATTTTGAAATTATGTGTGTTTTCATTAAGGAATGTTAACACTTGCTGTTTCGTTCTGACAATGAATGTCTCTAGTGTGGGACCTATAGTTACTGAATAAAGGTTTGCTGAGTTTTAACTACTGAAGCCTAATTTTCTGGACTTGGTTAACTGATGGACTTAGCAGGCACTGGAAAGTCCTTGGTGTATGTGTTTAGTCTGTGGTTTCTATGAGCTTTCTGTATTTTTCTCTTATAACCAAGGGCTGGCTTACTTGTTGGAAGATGGATTTATCCAGATGCAGGTAATATGAGAAGGAACAAGCTGGGATATTGCTTGGCTAAGTTTAATGTTGAAATAAAGCTGGGTTCAAGCTTCAGTTATCTAAGTAGTGATACATGCCACCAGCCCATCTATTTTGGACTACACACCCCACATCCCATTTTAAGGGACTGAAGTTTGGGACACTGAGCCAAATGAATCCTGGAGAGTCAGCAAGAAAAATAGCCTGACTCTGGAATTTTAGTTCTCATAAAACCTCTGGCTTCCAAACCCACTGCCAATAGCAGTGGCAATAAATTAGTGGTTTAACCATATTAGCCTTTCAGCAGCCATTAGAATAAACATCCATTGCTCCTTTATTGCTCTTCTTTGGCTTGAAGATTTGCCTCTGCAGAATCTCTGTTTCTAACTGATTTTTTAATTGTTTGCTTTTGTAGCCCAGCAAGACTAAATATTGCTAATGTATGTTGTATTGTCACAGAAATATGCATAATACAACCTTTGGGAAAGAAACAGAAGGAAAGAGCTATCAAGAAAGGAAGGTCTGGAAAGAAGCTTGAATGTTATAGAACAAGGATGGGCAAAATCCTAACCTGGGACCTTTTCAGACGCCCCACACTGCTTTTTCCCCTGCCAAACAACAACAACAGGGTGGATTGCATCTCCTCTTCTGTCTTATACTGTCTAAACAATTAAAACCACATAAAACAATAATTTAAAAGCATAGGTTAAAAACAGTACAGCGCTAAAAGTAAAAGCCATTATACAGTTGGCCCTCTGTATCCACAGATTTGGTATCCACAGACGGTTCACCGCTTGAAAATATATATTTTTTAAAAAAGAAAGAAATATAGAAAGCAAATCTTGATTTTGCCCTTTTATATAAAGGACACCGTTTTACTATGCCATTGTATATAATGGGACTTGAGCATCCATGGATTTTGGTATCCGTGGGAAGTCCTGCAACCCAAACCCAGTGGATACCAAAGGTCCACTGTATACATATTCAAGTATTCAAGCTCTCTGACAGAGAAGGCTCTCATGAAACTACAAATCCCAGAATTCCTAGCATTGAGACATGACAGTTTAAGTGATGTCAAACTGCATTGATTCTGCAGTGTAGATGCAGCTTTGATCATAGGGCTTGCCCTTCCCTGCTCCTTTTTCAGCTCCAGAGAAAGGACCGCCGTTCTTTTGTGAGGAACAACTCTTCTCGCTTTGCAACCAAATAGATTATCTAGGAGGCTGTCCTGTCCCCATCAATTTAGTGCCACTTTCTCAAAGGTTGTTTTTTTTTTTTTAATAGGGCTGGAGTGACTTTTGCAAGACACTTTAGCAAATCCATCTTGTTAGTCAAGGCAATCAATTCATCATCCCCATTTTACAGTTTTGAAAGGAAGACAAGAACTTACTGCAGATGCAATGCCAGCCAAGGAGGGGGTGAAGCAAGTGAGCCCATAGGCTGCCTCTGACCCTTTCCATAGCAGACTTTTCTGTATGTTCTGATCTTATTGTCACTGACATTACAACTGGGAGGGGAGGGAAGAAGAAATGGATAACAATATGTTGCTGTGAACTCTCCATGTTTTCCTGCAGAGTATTTGGAAGTGACTTTCTCTTGAGTGGGCTATTAAGTCCTATCAGCTTTGGAAACCCCCTGCTCCTTATGATTATGGGTACCACCTGAATTGGTTTGTTGAGCTGCTAGATCAATCCAACTGGTTGGTTTTTATTTCTTTGGACTGTCCTTGGGAAGGCTGACTATGGGGATTATCAGAATGAGTGCTTGCATTTCAATTTACCATTACACCATTGAATGTAAAGCTCCAAAGACCTTGGACACCGGCTGTTGTTGTTGTTCCTTTCCCTCCCGTGCAATGATCATTTATGAAACTTGACAAGGGGAAAATGGAATTGCAAGGCCTGAGCACCAGGACTTAGCAGAGCAATGGGGCCTGTCTCGTGATGTGCTAAAATAATGAGGCCATCCTAGCCAGAGAGCTGAGCCAGGACATTATGGACTTTTCTCTCTCTTTCTGTCTCTTTCTGTCTGCTCTTGCAAAGTTTGCTGTGATTGAAGATGCCCCCTGGTTTGAAGGTGCTTCCAGCTTCCTAGGGTGGGAAGGAGAGAAATATCCCAGCGCTGAGCTAGCTATGAAAATGGAGTGGCAGGGAATTAGCCCTTTATTACAAGATGGGAATTTTATTTCCTTATGTCTGCTCAGTTTATTTTATTGCAGTGACCTTGGGCTGCAATGGAGCTCTATAGTGGATACTCTGCTAGATTTGATTCTTCCTTGACTTGGTTCCCATCCTCATGGCTGAGCTCATAGTTTCCCTGGATTTTCAGCAAGCCAGTCTTCTCCAACCTAGTGCCTCCCAGATGGGTTGCACTACAACTCTCATCATCCTTCATCAATGAAACCAATGGACTTCATAGAGCTGGAAGGGGCATCAGCTGGGGACAAAGGCAGCTGATGTCTTCCTTTTCAGTGAAGCAGTGGTTCCACTCTGAGTTTTAGTCCAAACTTTCAGTGTGATATCCAAGATTGTGGAACCTATTTGAGGGAAAGGATTTAGTACCCTGGGTAGCTCTTTAACATTATGTCCTAAGATCCAGAGTGGATTCACTGGTCCAGTGACATGGAAACCACCCACCACCACTGGTTAGTCAATCCATTGGCTTTCCAACTTGGAGCTTGAGAAAATTACTTTACTTGGCCAAAAGGCCCAAATAAGCAATATTTTCCAAGGTTTGGTCCCACTTCTTGGCTTTCCAGTGGTATCGGGTTGTCTATTGGACGAAGGAGGATTTAGGATTAAAAGAGCCCTTGATATGAGCCCTTTGATATTGTTGCTGTTGTTGTTTTAATGTTCTCAAAATGCAGGGAGACCTGCTGCGATGGCCAATAATCAACAGTTCTTACTGGATGTTTCTCAAAGAAGAGAACCCTTTTTTAGACATCTTGACCTGAATCCTTATGGTAGTATGACTGAACTAGGCTGTGGCTCCCAACCATTGGTTCTCCAGATGTTTTGGACTTCAGGTCCCATAATTCCTGATTGTTGGCCAAGTTGGCTGGGGCTTCTAAGATCTGAAGTCCAAAACAGATGGAGGACCAAAGGTTGGGAGCCACGAACTAGAGTAGATCCCCTGAATCAACTGTTGAATGGAGAGTTAACACATAGATAAACCCTATAGATTCAGTGGGTCTACTTTAATTGAGTCTACTAATAGGGTGGGCAAATTGAGGTCTGTGAGTTGTATGTGATATCTGGACCCTGAAGCCCTCTGATAATCTCCAAAAGACACCCAACCCCTCAATCTAAAAAAAAGAGAAAAAAGACACAATTTTGTGGTAGCTTTTGCCCCCAACCATACAGAAAGCCTCCCAAACACATGAAAATACTACCACTCCATCCCACAATCATCCAAGAACCCCAGACTAGCCCCAAACATATCCATTTTTCTCTGTAGTCCCTGATAAAATGGTGGCAGGGAGAGACACAACATTGCTTCCTGGTTGCCATTTTGAGAAGGACTGCAGAGGAAAACTGAGGCACTGGGGCTTTCTGGGGCTGTAGGGAGAGTGGTCTGGAGGGAAATTGTCAGCTGGCCCCCACACAGTTGCCTACTCCTGCCCTAGATGCAGGGTATCATTGAAGACAAGATGCTAGGACATGAACTGGGAAATCCAACCTTTTAGCCATTGCTGGACTCCAACAGAGCAGACAAAACAGAGGGACAATGAGCTGTGAGCCAAATATATCTTGAAAGGTATAAATGGCTTTGTATTTACCTTGTCTTGCAGGGAAATACATATTATTCTTCATATTATTTTCCCCCCAGAATCTACTAGTATGAAGAAATATAAGCTTGAAAGAACACTCTGCAGGCAATGGAGCAGGCAAATGACCCTGACCTGTGAAACACATACAGGACCAATTGCATTTGATTCACATCACTAGTTGTGTGTGCACCAGGTGCCCTCTTGTGGATGCCTTGGTACTAAGTTGGTGCAGAGAAAATACTCCTTGTAGAGATGAAACAAAATCTTGCATTCAGCAGTCTAGGTGTAAATAACATTTTCACAACTCCGAAGATTTGTCATGAGCAAATGCATGCACCTCATCTGGAGCATTCACAAATTTGCAAGGCTTACAAGCTGTATGATAATGCCAGTTGTGCATCATCTGGTGGCTATGGACCAAGTGTGCTGTTGTGTAGTGGTTACAGCACTGAGCTATGACTCTGGAGACCAAGCTTCAAAAAACCCTGCTTGGAAATGGAAACCCATGGGATGACCTTGGCCAAGTCACCTTCTTTCAGCCTCAGAAGGCAGCAAAAGCAAACCTACTCTGAACAAATCTTGCTGAGAAAACCCCATGACAGGTTCACCTCAAGGTTGCCATATGTCAAAAATGACTTGAAGGAACACAACAACAATGAACCAGCCTATATCCAGACACCAAGGGATTAATTTACCACTTTGGGTGGCTGAGGGGTACCTAAGATCATGGGAGATACCAATCAAGCTTTGTGTGAGCTACAGAGATGATAAAACTCTGAGCCAGAATTCAGCATGGGTCTTTGTAAGCGGACTTGAATGTGCAGTGATAGAATTGAGCAGTTTTACAATGTCTGTATTGTAGTGATTCTGGGCTGCTGTGACATTACAATATATGGGCATCTCTTGTGCAAGGATAGCATCCATAGATTTTGGAACCGAACCCCAGTGCATACCAAGAGCCCACTGTACTGTTTTCTGTTTTAGTCCATCACCACCTGCCTACTAAGGGGGAGAATTTAGCAAATCAGGTCTCTATATAGAAACCCAAGTCTCATTTTGTGGTCTACGCATTCTGGAGGGAACACACACTCCAGAAAAGGGGTCATAAAAATGAAATAAAATACCTTCCACATCCAATCAAAGGCCTATCTAGTCCAGCATTCTGTTCCTACAGTGGCCAGCTGGTTGCCCTATAGCAGGACATGGATAGAATAGTACCCTGCCATTCATATTCCCCAGCAACTGGTATTCAGAGGCATCCAGACTCCAACACTAGAGTTAATATGCAACCATCATGACTATTAACCAGTGACTAGTCATCAGCCTGAGATCTCAATCTTAGAATCAACCCCAGAAAATATATAATGACTTGTGACCCTCAAGTGACACATTTGGTTTAGGTTTATTGCAATTTCATTGCTTGACATGAATTTTCAAAGTTGAGGATGTGTTCAGTGGGGAGAAAGACAAGGAATTATGAAGGAACTCCTTCAAGACGACTGACCAAAAGGAGAAGAAAAATAAATGGAAAGGGGTAAAAAGGAAAATGCAGGTATCCAGATGGAATTAAACATCTACTGAATAATACGTTTCTTCTGCACAGATTATACTACAGCCACAGATCCCACAGCTAGCAGGAGAAGGTCTTACACACAGGTTACAGATTAGGTATGAAGGTGGTCCATATAGGCGCCTGAAGGGAGATCAGCAGAGACAACAGAAAGATGCCGGTTTGGATTTAAATTCATTCCTGTCCATTTTTGCCCCCTAAGAGTGAACCAGACAATATGGCTTTTTGACATCATTAAAGAGAACAGGAAGAAAGAAGCAGCTAGAGCATTAAAGCTGACTGCGTAGAATGAATAGGAAGAGAATATAGTTCATGCAATTTGAGGAGATGCATAAGTCAGCTGGTTTTCAACATTGTCTGTATGCCCTAAGAAAGATCATGGTGCAAGAGGCAGTTTTTCATATGGCATGTCTCTGAGAATGGCTCATTTTTCCTGATTTTGTTTTGTTTGAAGAGATCTTTGCCAACAGCATAGACCCACAGCAGCAAACTCTCTGCAAGCATGAAACAAATCAAATTGTAAGCGAAGAATTCAGAGGAAGTCTTTGGGTCTGGGCTAGAATAGCTGTTTCTTCAGAGCAACAAGGTATCTTCTTCAGATTCTCATCTTCTTTAGATTCCTAATGGCCTCATAGAGAACAGGTCAATGTAGAACTTTGTTCTTCCATCAGAGGTCCAGCTTGATGCAGAGGTCCAACTTGGTGCTATTAATCTTTGACATATCAACAGAACCACTTAACATGGTTTGTTCCATCATTGCCTCCTGATGCTGGAGCCAAGCATAGTTGGCTTGAGTCTGAGACCATCTCAGTCATGTTAAGAAAAGCTCAACAAATCCCCAGAGTTGGAGGTTGGGGTTTTTGGTTTTTTGCAAAGTATATGAAGAACTTTCTTTCCCCCCCCCCCACCCCCTTGGCTGAAGATCAGAAATTCAGTCTGTACAATACAATGATTTCTGTGGAGTGCAGTTTCTCTATAAAAGAAACTGCTTCCATGGCTACTCCCCTAACTGTGCTTTACAGTGTTCCAGTCAGACAGAAATCTCTAAGCAATTTAGACATTTGTAAATATGGCTATAATACTGGTAAAGTTTCTGCAGTTCTTGTCAATTTAAGTTTACCAAATCTCCTCACTGGACTCCTATTTACACTGCAGGATATGTACATATTTGGTTTCAGGAATCATTTAATGTTCAGTGACGAAAACAGGAATGAAACTAGTTAGGCCAGCAACAACAATAGCAACAATAACACCAACATATAGCCCCCTTATGGTAAAAAATGTGTTTCCAACCCCAAACCAATGCATCTCAAAAACTGCCCAGTGGATTAAATTAAATACCAACCACTCCTTTTCACTATTTTCTGCCCCAACTGAAAGCAATTAAAATATCTGTGGGTAACAAGTACATTTCTAGTTTGTGTTATGAATGACTTGATGCAAATGGAATGGAAAGTTTATTCAAAGTATATTTAGCAATGCAAACATAGATGAGGATTTTCCAGAATGACCATGAATATAAGTTACTTAAGAAGAGGATTGGACTAAATGCATTAAGAGGCCCATTGCAAATCTATGGTTCTCAGTGTGAGAGAAAGAAGGTTTTTTTAAAAAATGAAAACAAATGTTTTGGAGGCCAGTTGAAAGTCTAACTGCCAAGGATAGGCTCAGCATCTTTCTCTGTGAAAACACAAACACTAGACTGGGAATCTCACTTTAGGTTTTCTAAAGTAGAGCTCATCTTCCACTAAATGTCTAACCAATGGCTGATGACTTTCCAAAAAAGGTTGTCCCCTGAACACACGTTTGGTTGTCATTGCTGAATGAGCTTGGATTTCCCCCATTATTTGCTTGGAAAGATATAGAAATGTAGACAACAAGCCATTCAGATGAGCTCTGAGAGGGTCACTTGGGTGGTGGAGTGGCTTCTTGCACTCCCTACAATGCACACACATACAACAACATGCACAATCACAACGCTGCTGCAGATATCGATTAGTGTTTGAGATGTTCACACACATTGGGCAGGAAGACAGGGCTTCAATTGCCCCCTAAAAAGTGTTAGCTTTGAAGCAATGAGCAAAGCTCTTGAGTGTGTATCTCTGTGTGTATGTGTGTGTCTGTCTGTGTGAGTGTGTGTATGTGTATATAGCCTGGCCACATGAGCTCCATCACCACTTCAACACTTCTCCTAGAGCTAAGGTTTTGAAATTCTCTCAGTGGGGTGCCTCCTCCTCTCCTCTTCCCTCCCTCCAAATCTGAGGTATCAGTGGAGAAATACTGGCAGACATTTTGATTTAAAGCATGGCCCTCCGTAGAGTAGTCTGTTGACATTTCCTTTCTCCCTTTAAGCGGCTCACATCAAGACTTGGTCACGTGTCTCCGGCAGCCGCAGGGCAAGGAGACCTCCTCCGACCAGAGCGGAGGAAGCCAGAAGGATGGGGATCACTTTGGTTATCCCAACAAAGGAGGCAAAGATCGAGTTCCCCAAGATGGCCCCAATTTTGCAGATCCCATTGAGTATGCCAAAGGCTGTGGCTCTGTGAAAAAGGAAAAAGAGGTTCAAAGAAAAGTTACAACAGTGGGAGGGAAAAAACTAAAGAAACTACACCTCTCAATTTCAGCACTTTTTCACTATTCTAAACCAGAACTTGGAAATACAGTCAACCCGCCATATCCGCTGATTCTTTATCCATGGATTCAAGCATCCACAGCTTGAAAATATTCAAGAAAAGTATAAATTCTTAATAGCAAACCTTGATTTTCCCATTTTGTATAAGAGACACAATTGTATTACCCCACTGTATATAATGGGACTTGACCATCTACAGTTTTTAGTATGGGGGGGGGGGGTAGTCCTGGAACCAAACCTCAGCAGATAGTGAGGGCCCAATATATTACTTTTTGGATTTTGTATATATATATGTATGTGTGTGTGTGTGTGTGTGTGTGTGTGTGTATTAAAGTACAGTACCTATATTGACCCATGGATAAGTTGACTCAGGTTTTTGGGGTCAGTATTTTGATCTGAATGTCTAGACTTGTAAATGAGTATATACAGTGAGTAAGCAGATAGACTACTATAGGAAGGATGTGTTCTTGAAAAGAAGAAAGGGGAATACTGGATCTGAGGGGCAGCCATTACAGCGGTTCAAGGCAGAGGGAGATAGTGGTGAAACAGGTATCTTCAATTCTGGTCTGACCTCTGCCCAACCCAAGCTTCCTTGCCCAGAATTATCGGATACGTATTTGTGCAACCTGAGGATGTGGTCAGGATTCTTGGAGAGATGAGAGCCACCACAAGTGTGTTAGATCCTTGACCTTCCTGGCTTATTGAAAAAGCTAGAGAGAAGACTAGCTGAGTGAGCAGAAGGAGTATTTAATGCCTTGCTAAAACAAGATAGAGTTTCATCTTGCCTGAAGGAGGCCATTATAAAACCATTACTAAGAAAGCCCTCCTTAGTTCCTGCCATTCTAGGTAATTATCAGCCAGTCTGTTTATGCAAGGCGTTGGAACATGTGGTGGCCTCCCAGCTTCAGGATTTTCTGGATGAGCTGGATTACCTAGAGCCATTTCATTCTAGTTTCAAGCCTGGTGTGGGACAGAGATCATGGGACAGGGTTACCTTGGTAGGTGACCTGTGCCAGAAACTAGACAGAGGGAATCTTTTTCCCCTGTGAGTATGCTGAAAGAGCTTTCCTTTAAGAAGTAATACAGTCAAGGTCTGCTTTGAATCTCCCAAGATCTGAGCCACCAAAACCTTCAACATATGGTTCTCCATTCCTTTTTCAGCTTATAAGAAAGAGATCAGCAGGAAGGGTCACCTTTTATGTGTTGGGTAGAGCTCCACAGTGATGACGTCCAGGGCATTCCAGGCGGCAATGCTGGTGCCACAGAAGAGGCACTGCCAGCCAATCATGGCCGATTCACTGTTGCCAAAGAACAAGAAAAAGCAGCAGATGGCGGAGATCAGCATAGAACCCCCTGCAAGACCGAGAAGGATTGAAAGGTGAACCATGGGTTTTGAGATGGATCAAAATGCTCAGAAATAACACTGGCTGTTCCTTTTTTCCCTTTGACTACCACATTTGCTCAAGGATGTTGTTTTAGGGACTTCTGGAAAAGTCAAAACAGCTCTGAAGTCGAAGGTCTGACTCTGTTAGTCCCGACAGAAACAGACCTATTGAATCAATGGAATTTATCCTGTGTGCATCTACACAGTGGAAATAATGCAGTTTGACACCACTTTAAGTGCTATAGCTCCACCCTATGGAAACCTGGGATCATTTTACACAGTCTTTAGCCTTCTCTGCTAAAGAGTGTTGGTGCCTCACTAAACTACAAATCCCAGGATTCCGTAGGATGAAGCCAGGACCGTTAAAGTAGTGTCAAGTTGCATTAATTCTGCAGTGCAGATGCAGCCCTGGATCCATGCAACCTGGAGAAGCTGTAGAAGGAAGGGCTAGTGTCTTTCACATCACACCACCATTATTCACATGCTTTCTGATGTCCTTGAACACTCAAAACTACTATTTTAAGTAGACAAACGCTGGAATTCATGTACTGAGTTTTCCTCCTCCTCTTTCCCCTTCCCTCCTGCTAAGTTAAGTGAGTACAAATTGGGTATGTAGTTTACATGAACTCAATTTGCAGCTACTGAAGCAAGCTCAAGATAAAGGGGAAAAGTGGGAGAGGAGAGAGAACCTGGGACACGCTAAAAGAAGCTAAGAAAATGGGACAGCAGAGACTTAACTGGGGTTGTTCCTGCTAAACCAGGAAAGTTGGAGGCTATGCTCCCACATCTATAGGTCATCCACACAAACTCACCAATCATCTTGATCCTCCCAATTTTGTCCATCAGCAGTGCAGAGATTATATTGCCTGGCAACACAGAAAGGCTGCCTAAGAAGCTGACTAGATAAATGAGGAAATCGTTGTCTCGCTCAAAATCCAGCTGGCACCCTTTCTTCTGCTCCAAAAAGGTGGAATTCACAAAGGTACACTCAATGAATTTGTGTTCATAGAGGTCTGATGGAGGAAGAGACAGAAGACGGTTATAATCGTAGGTCAGGGGTGGGCAACTTCAGAGGGGTAGGGGCCAATTTACACACACACACACACACACACACACACACCATCCCCTGGTAAGCCACACTGTCAGATTTTTGTGTACTGGAAATAATGTGTCACTTCCAGCTGCCGTTTTGGTTGATTCTGCCACAACAAGCTACAAATCCAAGGATTTCAGAGCATTGAATTAAAGCAATGTCAAACTGTCTTATTTCTGGAGTGTAGATTAGGTCAAGGTTGCACAATGAAACCCTGTTAATAAATGACAAGGATGCATATCTGGGCTCCAGCAAGAGAGCTTCAATGTGCACTAGGCACTTCTGTTTCACAATGGAAACTTCTCGTGCACATCAAGAACTTCTGATGTGCATCAAACACTTCCATTGTATGCTGGCACTTCTTAGCCAGTGTCTGGATGCTCTTTGAGAAGATGTCTGATGAACATCAGTGCACACTGCATATCAGCCCATGGTGCATCTATCACTCCACTGGCTAACATCGTACAATATGCATCCATACATTGTAACATCAAGGTAGCTCCTAGGTGAATATGGATGTTGTGGAACTGCACAATCCTCTTTTCTGCACATGTAAGGCCACTTACAAAGACATATCTCCTTAACCACCCAATGGCAGCGGCTCTTGCGCACACACCAACAAATGTTTTCTTCTGCATTACCTGTATTGAAGAAGACGGTTCTGACAATGGTGCAGTTTCTGAAGAAGGTTTCACTCGATGTGACATCTTCAAAGTAGCACTCCTCAAACACTGAATCCTCAAAGGTCACATCCCTGAACTTCATCTTCATGAATCTGAAGTGTTGGAAATAATGTTGTCCATACAATAACATTGTTCATACATCATTGTCCATACGGCTTATATCCTCAACTCTTTTCTAAGCTGCGGTGGGTCACATATGGACCTCAAAATTTTGTTTGAACTACAGCTCCTAGGATCATAGAATTATAGAGTTGGAGGAGATCTGAAGGACATCAAGATCAATCCCTGTCATGCAGGTACACACAATCAAAGCACAATCAACAGTAGAAAGGACTACCACAGAGGGCGATAGACCCTCCATCTTTGGATGTGCACCTTTCAGGAGTACTTTAGGTTGCTTCCACATTGCAGAATGAATATAGTTTGACACCACCTGAACTGTCATGGTTCCATCCTATGGAATCCTGGGATTTGTAGTTTGTTGTGACATCAGGGCTCTCTGACAAAGAAAGTTAAATCTAACTAAATTCCAGAATTCCATAGCATTGAGCCATGACAGTTAAAGCATTTATTCTGAAGTATAGATGCAGCCCTAGTAATATATTCCTGCATGACAGGGAGTTGGACTAATGGGACCCCTTCCAGCTCTAAGATTCTGAGAGTCTATGAAATTCGCAATATTAACTGCCTGGGAGATGGAGGGAAAAATGAATTAGAAACATAGCAATAAGAAAGACAGTTTTGCATAAGACTCCTCACTACCACCCATCCCCAAATTATTTTAACCTCTGCATCTTTTTAATTATTTTTTTAATTTAGAAAAATATATATAATCATACATCAAACATATCCCACAAACCAAACTTTTCAACCTTAACATATCACGCATATAAAATTTTACACCCATACCCACTTATTACAAACAAACCATGTCCATCCCCCATCCAAATCCCTCCTAACGTCTTCTTTCCCCTCTCTTCCCTTCTTCTTCCCTTTTATTCTCTCCTTGCCCTCTCTTCCTACTACCATTCCTTTCCTTTCTCTTCCTTCATCCATGGCCTTCTCCATCTCCTCCCTCTTTCTTTCTTCTGATCCCTTTCACTGTTATCCACTCCATTCTCATCCTCCAACCTCTGCATCTTAAGAGGATACTAGAGTACTTGGGGGAAGCATTATGGAGAACTAGGTCATGCATTGCCTTATGTCAAATAGACGCTAGGTGTCAGCATATCCAAGGGTGAAAAGAAGCATCATGTTCTGTCTGCATCCTTTTCTTCATCTCAACTAGAGTAGACCCATTGAATCAATTGGATTTATCTACCTGCTTGCTCCACAATTCAACAATTAAGTCAATGGGTCTCTTCTATTTGGGAATCCTACTAATAGGAGTCAGACCTATAGCTCCTTGAAGACCAATGCAGAACTAAAACTGATCAGCCAGTTTGATTATATTCATTTAGAACACAACAGGGTTCTAAATGAATGTGGCGTAGCTGTCATGTTTAATGTGTGTTTACCCTGTTTAAGCTAGTTTATTGCTTTAATATGGAATTGTTTAAAATAGTATATTGTTTTATTTGTATGCACCCCATGCAATCCTACAATAAAAGGCAGGATAGAAGTATTTTGTGAGACATCTAGCCTTCCTGCTCAGAGAATTCTGGTGCCACAACGAGCTACAAATCTCAGGATTCCATAGGATGGAGCCATGACAGTTAAAGTGCTGTCAAACTGCATTAAATCTACAGTGCAGATGCAGCCTTGAATCCATGCAAGTTGGAGAAGCTGCAAGAGGAAGGGCTTGGAGTCATAGAAATAGAACCATAGTGTTGGAAGATACCTCAAGGGTCATCCAGTCCAACCTCCTGCCATGCAGGAACACAGAATCAAACCACCCCCAACAGATGGCTGCCCAGCCTCTGTTTAAAAACCTACAAAGAAGGAGAGTGTGTTCCACTGTCAAACAACTCTTACTGCAAGAGGTTCTTCCTAATGTTGGGGTAGAATCTCTTTTCCCGTAGTTTGCATCCATTGCTCCAGGTCCTATTGTCTGGAGCATCAAAAAACAAGCTTTCTCCATCCTCAATATGACATCCCTTCAAATATCATATCACCTCTTATTTCTCTTATCCAGGCTAAACACACCCAGCTCCCAAAGTTGCTCCTCTCAGAGCTTTATGGTTTCCAGACCCTTCACCATTTTAGTCACCCTCCTCTGGACACACTCCAGTTTCTCAACATCCTTTCTGAATTGTGGTGCCCAGAACTGGACACAGGATTATTCCAGGTGTTCCAGGTACTTGAGATACACTGCATTAATTCTGTAGTGTGATAGCAGCCCAGGATGGGGATTGAGCAATGAGATTGTTCCTGTGCTATCCAGAGCAGGCTATAAAATTGAGAGCTGATTCATGGTCACAGATCTACAGGCCATCTTGAGCAAAGCATGAGCCCCAAACACCCTGATCTCCAACCAAAAAGGATTTCCCTGGTCTACCAAAAGACTTATGGGAACTGTAGTGTCAGCTGGAGAAGGCTTGTCCACCTGAAGATATGCCACTACTCCAAAAAGCCACAGCATCTACAACCTGTCCCATATTACTCATACTGATCATGTGGGGCACACACTCACTTGTCATTGATATATGTCCCATTCTTGTGGACTTGATTTTCCAGGGTGAAGTTGAAGGTGATGTCCTTCACTGATTCCTGATAAAACACTTTCTCGCGAGATTTATACGCTTCATCTTGGTAATACCGTATCATGTCTGGGAACCAGACAATAAGGCCATAGTAACTGGGAGAGAAACAGAATTAAAGATAGTGAAGCCCCTTGGTGCTTTCTTAGCTGCTAGCTGACCTGTTTATCTTACTAGTTTGGGGGGGGGGGGAACTAGTTAAGTTAAACAAATTATGTGCTAATTAGTTACCCCACACCATGGCTGAATTAATTAATTTGTTGGTTACAGTCAAGATTTGGAAATAATTAAATCAACCAGATATGTTATCCACTATTTAATTTTTTCCACATCCCAGAGAAGTTTTAACTATAAGAAACACATTCTTTGGGTGCAAAAAAAAAATGAGGTTTTAGCTCAGTATTCATTGCAGGGAGTGATCACAGGAGGAGGAGGAGGATCACATACTGCAGTATTGCTTGTTGTGTTGTGATGATAATAGCGGGTGAGATGGAGCATGGGTCTGACTCAATACAAGGCATCCATTTTCTGTGTATGGGTGTGAAAACTGGACAGAGAAGAAGGCTGATCAGAAGAGAATTGGCTTATTTGAAATATTACACTGAAGAAAAGTTCTGCAGATACCATGGGCTGAACTCTTCCTAGAAGCCAAAATGACTAAACTGAGGCTGTTGTACTTTGGACATATCATAAGTAAGTGTGACTCACTGGAAAAGACTTGGTAGAGTGGAAGGCAGTAGGAAAAGATGGAGACTACTCTACAGGTGGATTGGTTCAGTCAAGAAAACCATGGCTGTCCAGAGTTTGCAAGACCAGAGCAGGGCAGTTGATGACCAAGGCTCTTGGAGGTCTCTCATTCATAGGGTCATTATAAGTCAACTTGTTGGCAATATGCATCAATAAGCCTCATGTAAGCCTGTCTTGACTGTCAATTGCTAAAAATACATGGGTAGGTGAAGACACATACCTTAAGGCCATAGAGAACCAGACAATTGCAAGAAACAGGGTATTCATTCTATATTGGGCTGTCAAACAATACAGCACATTGTCCAAAACCTAGAGGGAAAAAAGCACAATTATTTTTTTAAAGTATAACTGAGAAAGGACACAATTTTTGTGGTTTATTTATGGCAGCCCAAAGAAGGAAGGAAGTTAAAAGGGAGGGAGGGAAGCAGAATGATAAATTTAGATCCACACACAGTGCCGCTTGTGTTTTTATTCCATAAAACCATTACACCATCTCATACCTGTCTGAAGGTAGTTGTGGCTCTGACCAAAAAACGCTGGTACCATGTCCCTGTGGAGCTCTGAATTTCAATGAACTCATCTAACTGCTTTGGAGTTTTGATGTTGGCCACCTGAAGAAGCAAAAACAAGATGATAGTTTTAACTCCAGACACCCATCAACTGCTTGTCTCAGAGCTTTCACAGAAAAATCACAATGCAGGTGTGGGTCAGTTGTAGATCTGGATTCACTAGAACTGTTCATATGTTCTCATGACCCAGAATTTGGAGTGTCTCAGAATTTTGAGTCCCCAGTACAATGTGGCTGACAGGCCACTAAAATGCCAGCTGCTAAGCGATCTGTGGGAAAATTCAGGAATTGCAAATCTTTTAAAAGAGCCTTCCCTGGCCAGGCTTCATCTAGATGTGCTTGAGGACAACTCCCATCTTTCTCTAAGACCACATGCTTGTTCAGGGCAATGTAAGATGCTGAATTAGAATCTTCCACCCCCAACTCCCTGCAATGTTGAAGGGATTAAATAAATCTTAAAGGTGGAATTTAGCCATCAAACACACACACACAGGCACGCACACACACACACACTGATTCCATCTTCAAAATCTCTAAGGAAGCAAGCAAAATAAATCATGGACAGAAGGGAGAATAGTGATATCCACATGAGTTTGTCAACATCCCCCCCCCCCAATAAAATTCTAAATCTAAAATTGGATAATCCAACCCCTAGAAATCTGCAGATTGTAAGGACATGTGAACCAATTTAAACACTATGGTGGGGGAGAATGGACTTGTATGTGTACTAAATAATATCTTTTAAAATATAGAAGTAAAAATTTGAGGGAGGCAAGGAGGAATGGATGGGGCCATTCCTTGGATTTTCCGCTCTGGTCTACTGCTCACCGTAAACACCCTCTCTGGCTCCCCTTTGGCTCTCATGTTGGTGTCATGGACTTGCTTGAGGATCATCCAGGCTTCATCGTGCTTCCCTATCTTGAAAGACCAAAGAGATAACATTCAGAGACATATCACCATGTTAGTCTGGAATATCGGTATGCAAAGGGATCTTGTAGCACCTTTGAGACTAACTGTGCAAAAGAAGTTGTAGTATAAGCTTTCATAGACTTGGTCTACTTCTTCAGATTGAGGATGTAGACCAGCTGTTTGAAAACTTACACTACAGTGATTTTTGCTCAGTTAGTCTCAAAAGTGCAACAAGATCCCTTTGCATATAAAAAAACCAAAGTAAGTTATGTCAGAAATATTATATTACCCAGGAATTGCCCTTACAATTTCAAGTATAGATGCCCCTCCATTTTTGTGGACTTTGAGTCCGCATCTATGAGAGGGGGGCAAACAGAGGGGATTAAAATGAGGCATGTGCCTGTGGGGCTGCAGGCATGCATGGCTATTCAAGCCAATAGGACTTGAATATTGGCATTTTTCCATTTTCACAGGGGGTCTAGAATGGATCCCCTGCAAAAAAGAAGGGGCAACTGTACTATAATTTTCAGGAATGTAATTCTTCACTAATTTTCTTCTCAAAAGTATAATTTTAGCAGAAATTAATATTCGTACAACAGAAAATAGTACTTCTGTGCAGAAATATTATTCTTGACACAGAAAAAGCAGTTTTTTTGCGCAGAAAACAATGCTGACTTATTTTGCACAAAATTCACACATTGTTGATTTGTGTTGAAAACAGCATTTTCTACATGGGAAAATAGCCCTTTTTGCTGTTTTCTGCACTAAAAGTGCTGTTTTCTGCACAAAACAATTACATGTGGATAAAACTAAATGATATACTTAGCATATATTTAGACATTGTGCTCCTTCACATAGTAAAGGATGCCTGTTTGTTCTAGCATGAGCTTTTCTCACTTCCTGTATTTGCTTTGTTTTGTAACTGGTCATTGGGAGGTAAAAACAAGTTTAATTCAAAAATCTGATTGCAGAGATACCTATTTCTCAGGAAAGCCCACTGTCAGGTTGAAATACTGCTACAGAATGCAAAGCTGGGAGCACTTATGTTTCCATTTCCAGATAAAGTTTCTTACCTCCAGCAAAAACCGTGGACTTTCTGGCATGAACTTTAGCGCTGTGAGAGATGCTATGCAAGGGAGGGAGCAGACAACCACAAAGACCCTCCAGCTGTGGAAGTGATAGCTGGTCCCCATACTGAACCCCCATCCTAGAAGCAAGAAAAGGGGGAATACAGCTCAATACTAAAGGATATAACTGATATGCAGAGTTCCAGGTTTAGTCTATGGTGAAGTGACTTGAATAACTGGATCACTGCAAATTCATGCCAAATAAACTGACCTCCTTCCAGAAAATGGTCAGGACTAAGGTGTTAATAAGGACACATGTGGGAAGGGGAGAGAAGGAGAGAGCATGTGTTGTCCTCTAAAGGAGTATTATTTAAAACATATAGCCATGTAGGTAAAATGAATTTATAGACCTCTCAAATAAGATCTCCCCCCATGAAATTTTCCTTCACTTTCCAAATTTCTAACATTTTAGCAGTAACTTAAAACCTCAGAAAACATATTCAGGAGTAGCCGTGTTAACCATACAGCAAAGTACAATAACATCCAAAATCCACAAAAGAGCAATACCTTTATTGGACCAACCAAAACGCACAGAATACATGGTGCAAGCTTTCAAAGCTTCACTGGCTTCTTCATCAGGCAAAAGGAGGAATGGTCTCTGCCTACATGGATATCCCTCAATATCATCTTAACTGAGTATAACTATAACAACATTTTGGCAAAATGTAGACCTGTGACTCCAACATTGTTATTCTTTCCCCCTTTTCTCTTGTTTGGTTTAAGACAAAGGCTGCCTGATGAAGAAGCCAATGGAGGTTTGAAAGCCTGCATCATGCATTTTGTGCATTTTGGTTGGTCCGATAAAGGTGTTGCTGTTTTGTGAATATGGGGTGTTAAAACTTTAGTTGAGCATTTAGGCATAGCATTTAGGCATCCAAAGAAAAGGAGCAGACAAAGTGACCTAAAGAATGTGAAAACAACAAATATGCGAATGTGAATGATTTTCAACCTCTCTGCAATAATAGAAGTCTGGGGGCTGCAGGAAAAATCCATGCATCTTACCATTGTTACACAAGAAACCACTTCCTTTGACACCACAGGGACCAGTCCCTGATCTCAGGTTTTGGCCCAAAGATCTCGTGGACAGAGGTTCCCCAACAATTGTGAGAATTGTACTAAGATCAGAGAGAATGTGGAAGACTGGCAATGGGTAAAATAAGGAGGCAGTGATGATATTGTTCATTAAAAAGTTCTAGTGCTGCAACAACATGAGCCCTGGCTGGAATAGGAAGGTGGCAACTCTGAGCCTGAGTGCTGCGCAAACATATGAAGGAGTTATTATCCAGACACAGAAATGGTTACCATAATGTGGAATGATGCTCCAGGCCATGATAGAGGCATAAAGCCCTCCGATCATCCAAAACATGCAAAGCCAGCTGAGGTGCTCCCCTCTCTTCTCACGGGACAGGAATTCAGAGAAATAGGCGAAGACAATGGGAAGGGATCCTCCAATGCTATGGAAGAAAAGGAACAGTCAAGAAAAACAGAACACTCAACAAGAGCATCATCTAAAATGTGCAACACCACAAGATAAAACCCAGTATTCTGGGTTTATCCCATGCATCTCCATGCATCTCAGGGTATATGGTAGTGAAAAACAGCACACAGAAATCAAATATTTCAGTAAAAACAAACAAAAAATCAAGTTTCTAACCTTTGGAGTCATTTTTGTTGGGTCTAATAAAGCAGAGATGGACAAAGCCTTTGGGACCCAGAGATGCAGTGCCTGAAACCACCTTGAAGATCCCAAACCCTTCCAGCCCACAATTTAAAGAAAATTACTAGTGCTCATTTTTGTGCAAAAAAAAAAACAGCTGCAAAAATGATGATTTACTTTCTACTTCATCCCTAAAGCAAAACATTGTGGGAAGTACACTGGGCCTTTGGTATCCACTGGGATTTGGTTCCAGGACCCTCTGCAGATAGCGAACTCCATGGATGCTCAAGTCCCATTATATACAATGACACAGAAAAATTGTGTCCCTTATAAAATAGGGCAAAATCAAGGTTTGCATGTGGATTTATTATTATTTTTTAATATTTTCAAGCCACGGATAGTTGAAGGCAGAATCTGTGGATACTGGAGGCTAAGTGTAGATCAAAATATCAGGAGGAAGCGATGTCACCAAAAAATGCCAGCTCCCCATCCTTGTCATAAAGGATGCATTGGGGGTCTATGATTCTATGAGTCTCCATTTTAGAATAAATTGACCCTGCCTTTCAGAGAGTGCAATACGTACCCAAAACCAGAGATAAGGCGGCAGAAGAGAAAAAATCCATATCCTTGTACAAAGGAGGAAAGAAAGCCAAAAGTAGCATTGATGGAGAGTGAGAGGGCCAGGCATTGCTTCCGGCCCAGTTTGTCTGCCAGGCCCCCCCACAAAATGGCCCCCACCATCATGCCCAGGTAGACGATCAATCCTACAGAAAAGAGGGAGAACAAAGACACTTTTAAAAAAAAGAAGAAACACATCTATTTCATTCTTATTTCTCCAATGAGATTCAAAACAAAATTTATAGCTGCTAGTGAACTCTGGCAAACCCAAAGATAATGCATATGCCCCTTGATGTACAGTTCTGCATTTGGTTGAGAACTTTGATCATCTTCTATAATGTGAGAGTTTGGGGAGTTTATCGCATGCTTAAAAACCTTGACTTTCCCCTGCTGTTTTCAAGTCTCTTACAGGATGCAGCCAGGTATTATCACACCGAAAATGCCGCCAATGCCGCCACCCAGCTGCATCCCACCTAAAACCTGGCTAGAAGCCGCGCTCAGTTGGACAATTTGCAAAGTTGGGCTTCGTAGCCGGGATGCAGCCGGGTGGTGGCATCGGTGGCATTTTCTGTGTGATAATACCCAGCTGCATCCTGTAAGAGACTTGAAAATGGCAGGGGTAAGTCAGGGTTTTTTTAAGCATGCAATAAACTCCTATGTCAGTTACACAATTATACACAATTTTGTGAGATATTTTGCCTTCTTTGTCAGAGTGCGCTGGTACCCGACTAAAGTACAAATCCCAGAACTCCATAGCATTGAGTCATAGCAATTAAAGTGGTGTCAAAGTGCTTAAAACAACAACAGCAAATAAAAATCCAGCATATTATAGAAGGCCGGTTTCCCCTGAAAGATCAATTTTCAAAGGCCTACCAGAATAAAAAGGGTTTGACTTGTTTCCGAAAAGATAGTTGTAGCATAAGCTGTGTAGAAGAAGCTGTATCATCAGCTTTCGTCGACTTGGTCTACTTCTTCAGATGTAGACCAAGTCGATGAAAGCTGAAGCTACAACTTTTTTTTCCGCACATTTAGTCTCAAAAGTGCTACAAGATCCCTTTGCATACTGATATTCCAGACTAACATGGCGACGTCTCTGGAACTACATGAGTTATTGAAGATGAGAACTGAAAAATGAATGTATTTGAGCCTGCATAAAATCCCTTTGGCTTCATTGGCACTCAGGTGAGGATGACTGCGCATGGGATGGGAGGCTGCTGAGTTCCTGCCAGCTGCAAATGAGATCCGATTTTCACTAGAGGGCATTGTGAACTGAGTCATTGGCCATGCCTGACTAAACTAGCTGTCACTACAGAGAGAAAGAGAGAGTCCCGAAGGGCCAGAGGACCGTGATATTCCAGGAGCTTAAGCAGCTTAAGAGCGTACGTGTGTGGCGTACGTGCGACAGACTGTCGGACAGGAGCTTGATGTCTTATTCTTGCTAACTCACCCCAATACAACTGGTGCTGGAGAAACAAAGGATGGATGGGGGAGAAGAATTCCCACTTGGCTGCTGAGGTGGAAGTAACAGAAAGTCAACCTCTTTCTGCTAGAAAATTCTAGGAATTGTCAAAGAAGGCTAAATGTCTCACAGAACTACAGTTCCCAGAAGTCCACAGCATTGAACCATGGCAGTTAAAGTGGTGTCAAACTGCATTATTTCTGCAGTGTGGATGCAGCCTTGGAGAGCAATTGTGCAGAGAGAGTATGTTGTATCATTAATGAAGCAGCATTTGGCTGAAATACTTCCAACCTCTACCACACTTTCCTTTGCATCACGCTCACAGTGGTGTGAATTCATCCAAAATTCACAACCTGGGAAAGACAGAATGTTCTCAACCATCAAATGTCCCTGGAGCGGAATAAAATGATTGGGAAACAAATGCAAAAACAGCAAACAAAAGCAAAATACATAACCATGCAAAGTCCTTGGTTTGCTGAGGAGACTGGTAAAAACAACAACATATTTTGCAAGGAGCTCACTTGTTTTAACCAGGGGCAATCAGGAAATAGATGGATCACCTCCTTGGCCCACCAAAAGTGTTCAGCTAAATTAAAAGGCAATGCAATATTAAAAAGAGAAGCGGGGAAAGAGGGGGAGAAAACACTGGAAGATTTAGCAGCAGAAGCCTTGAAAGCAAATAGCAATCAGGCCTTGG
The DNA here is from genome assembly GCA_026167975.1 of Phrynosoma blainvillii. Classification (NCBI taxonomy): domain Eukaryota; kingdom Metazoa; phylum Chordata; class Lepidosauria; order Squamata; family Phrynosomatidae; genus Phrynosoma; species Phrynosoma blainvillii. The sequence goes on along the minus strand of JANUYF010000010.1, from coordinate 2,722,788 downwards.
AGGAGTCCATAAATAACGTTCTTTCTCCTCATCCAAAGGTGTCAGCAAATCCTTTGTGCTGAATCACACAGCCTTTAGCCTTTGCCAGCTCCTGGCTGCAAGCCAACTGTGGTTCCCTTTCATTTATTCATTATTCAATTTCCTTACTCCTGCCCTCTCACCAAGGGGATTGTAATTCAATAGATTGATCGTTCATGCTAATATGCATGCATGCAAATGCACACCCACCCATACCCATTATGCAGCATGATCTGCACTAGAGTCTCAAATTTCAGTTTGCAAACAGTTTGTAAGGTGTGTACACCAGAAGTGCCTTCCCCAATCACTCCATCCATCCATCCATCCATCCCTTCCTTTATTTATATCCCACCTTTCTGCCACACTGGGATTCAAGCAGGCATACAAAAGGCAGAAAATTGCAATAAAAGCACAGCCAGTTAAAACCATACAAAATTAAGATTGACACAGTATTAACCAACCGCCGAATTAAAACCATTTAAAACCTTACTTTAAAAGGCGATTAAAAAGAGTACCACCGTAAAAGCCCTTGCCATTGTTAAAAATCCATTTCCAAAGCCTTGCTGGGAAAGAGAGGTCTTACCAATTGCTGTTCCATGTCCAAATTCTTGAAAATTTTGGAGCAGCAATTGGTTGGATTGTATTATCACATGATTTAAAAAAAATTGTGTATATGTGTGCGTGTGTGTGCATGTGTGCGTGCGTGTTTGAAACCTATAGCTAAGTTTCTAATATAATTTTGCAAATATACAAGGGGTTTTTTTAGTATCATTTTATTGCGGTCTTATTTGGGATTCTGTAATTGAGGTGAGTAAAGACAGGTCTTAACCTGCCACCCAACAAAGAAGGAGCCATTCTAGCTTCCCTAGAGAGGGAGTTTCAAAAGTGTGGAAGCAGCCCAAGTTGTGCAAGTAAAGTCATGCTGGCCTCTTGTAGGGCTGAGGTAGTGGCTGAGAGAGCAGAGAGGAGAAACAGCACCATTTAGGCATTTTGGAAGGAAGCAATCCTCACCATCCTCCTCCTCCCCTGACTGGGAGCATCCCCAATGCCATTAGAGTAGTTCATATACCCGCATGATCTCATGCTCTTTCGCTTAGATTAAATACAAACAACCAGGATGGGTAAATTGCTTTCTGCAGAGAAAATCCATTGTGCCAGCTGTTCATCCAAAGCTTCTTAAAAACAGAAGCGTCCCCTTACACACACATGCAAGCCATCCCCGCTTGCACAAATGTATCTGATCCAACTCCTCCATTTCCCTTCTGCGTGTGTGTTTGTGCTTTCAAGTCGACCTATGGCAACCTCATGAATTTCATAGGGTTTTCCTAGGTGTGGGATCCTCAGAGGTGCTTTTAACAAACGACATTACCTCATATATTCTTGCAATTATCTGTTCTCACATAAGCAGCTGAGGAGGTGGGTTTTAATACTCAGGAGGTCATGCTAAAATAAATTGTTGTTGTTTTTGTTGTTGTTGTGCACCGTCAAGTCATTTCTGACTTATGGCAACCCTATCATGGGATTTTCTTGGCAAGACTTGTTGAGAGGGGGTTTGCATTGCCTTCCTCTGAGGCTGAGAGAGTGAGAGTGACCCAAGGCTGAGCAAAGATTCGAACCCTGGTGTTCCTAGTCCAACACTCAAACCACTAGACCAGGGGTAGGCAACCTGTCCCCTTTAAGGGCCGAGGGACTTCAGCTCCCAGAAGCCTCAGCCACGTTGGCCAATAGTCCCATGGGATTCTGGGAGCTGAAGTCCCTCGGCCCTTAAAGGGGACAGGTTGCCTACCCCTGCACTAGACCATACACCTGCTTTCTGGTTCCCAGCCGGCATACTCCACATCCACCAACTCCCTCCACCATTAATATGGCCATCCACCCACCCTGGCCTTAGGCAACATCTTCCCACCTGCCATTGTCCCTCAATGACCATACTTAAAGCTGAACATGTCACCTCATCACCAGACCCACAAGTTCTGCATTTCTATGGTTATTCTGATTATAAAGGTCCATCTTGGTCACCAGTTCACTCCATGTATCTGCAGAATTAAACCAAGGCTGCATCAGCATTGCTTTGTCAGGCTTTCCCTTTGCTAAAAATCTGAATGCAAAACTTCTGCTGATGCCTCATTTAAAGTGAGGCCTAAAGCTCATCATTCTCCCAACATTGGACTGAAGGAGACACTGACATCTGGAAGATGAGAACAAAAATAATCCCAACTGGGACACACAGGCTGGGCTGAATCACTGCCAGGTGCTGCAATATCTGATGAACTTTCATTTATGGAGACTTAGGAGAGGAGGATGTTGTTTAAAAGGAAATGATTTGGACTTCTATTATTTTACATAAGCAAACTTAGACATAAATATAAAGACCTGAAACTTAATTGCAATGATTAAAAAAGGAGGAATGCCTGTGATAGTCACCTTAGAGTCACCATAAGTCAGAAATTACTTGAAGGCACACAACTACAACAAAATGGAGGAAAGTTATAGGAGCAGCATGTGATACAAAAAGCTCAGAACCATGGCCAGTAACCATGTTGGCTTGGAGCTTGAATTTATCATCCAACAAAAGTAACTTTTTCAAGCACTAGTCAATCCAGTAGCCTACACAAATATATCAGTGGAGTGGAGCATGTATGTAGATAATTCTCTAAATACATGCTCTACTCCCGTATTCCTATGCTTTTATCGAATTTAATTCATTTCCATCACACTTCTCATATCCCCTAATGCTAGAAATATAGGCTTAGGGGCCATGTTTAGTCATTTAAGACTGCAAATGTGAATTCCCAGAAGTTATGATATCAAAAATCCAGTTTACAGTCTCATAACTGCTCATCAAGATACCATAACTGCTCTTCTCTTTTCACAAGAGCTTGGAAACATGACCATCTATATTTATATCCACTGTACTGAATTGAGTCTTTACCAACAGGCATATGGGTTTTGGAGTCCTTGTTGGCATTATGGCCAAATATTAAGATCTCTCCAATGCAGAGATCTTCTTTGATGCTTTTTGCATTCACTTGGCAGTCTGAGGCTGAGGGAAAAAAATTGAAGACTGGAAATGGAGTGGGGAAGTGAATTTTCCTACATTGCTAAACTATTTGCACAGTTCTCATAGCCAGTTGGGTGGAAAAGAGAGCTGGATCATGCTTGTGCACTTTTATTTGTTTACTTCTGCACTATATAACCCTTGGGACCTTCAGACCTCAGGATTCCATAGGAGTTAAAGTGGAATCATAGTACTGGAACTAGATGGTGTGGAAGAGCCTCCAGGTTTGGGAGAAAGGTGGGATAGAAACCAAAAAGAAAAGAAAAAAACAGAATAACATCAATAATACCTATGAAAACTGAAGTTGAGAGATATTTCACCCACCAAATGTTGCTGCTTTGGTTCACATCTCACACTTTCAGCCCTTGCCCTAAATTGGGAGGAGACCATGCACTTCTCCAGATATTGCTGAACTGCAACTCTCAGCATTCCTCATCCTTGGCTAAGCTGGCTAAGGCTGCTAGGAGTTACAGTCCAGTAACATCTGGAGGGTAACATAGCTTCCACCCTGGCCTAAATCTAGTTGTTAGTCCTAGTAAGAACAGACCTTCTGAACCCATAGGAAATCAACTTTTACGTAAACTTTATTGATTCAGTGGGTCTACTCAAGTTGGGTCTAACAATTTTATTTAAACCATTATATTATACCAGTCTCAGCTATCCACCAAGAAATGGTGAGTATTAATGGGTGAGCTATGGGTGTGTGTGTGTGAGAGAGAGAGAGAAAGAGAATGAGAGAAAGCAACCTCACACCACACCCTTCTCTTGTTTTGACTCCCCCTGGGTCCACATTGGAATAGGGGCTGGGAGGGGACTCACACACTGGAATCTGCCAATAACATTATTCCAACCTATTTAAAAAATTTCACACAGCATTCATCCTCCCACACTTTCAGGGTATGTTGTATTACAATAGGAGTAGTACTCCAACATGGATGCATGGAGAAGGTGGAAGAAGGCATGTTTTCAGAGAGATACAGGGCTCACCTAGCATCCCTTTGTTGGAGCTGGACAAGCACATATCCTTTTCAGCGCTGGGCAGGACAAAGCCAACCACAAACACCTCCACTCCATCTGCCATCAGAGCCAAGCCAAGGACAATGAAGAGGATCCATTGGAAGCGTCCATGGCTGCACTCCTCAATGATGTTCTCATACTGGTGAGCCAGCTGCTCCTCATCCTCCATCTTCTCCGCAATGAGTTCGTCATGGTCTCTAAACTCATCCGGAAGCTCCTGGGATTTCTTCTTTTGTTTGGCCTTGATGTCGTCTGGGTGAGGGATACCCTGGTACTCTCCTTCATAGACCTCATCATCTTCATCATGGCCTTCGGTGGCATCACTTTGGGCATCTTCTTCTTGACCAGGCTCTTCTCCACCCTGATAATAGCCATTGCTGGGAGCATAGCCTTCGTAGTTTCCATCTTGATATCGGTAGTCATTGGAAACCTGGTTCACCTTGCCTCTGTGGCCATCATCCATGTTGAGGTCGAGAGATATTTGGGCTACACTGGGGTTTATTTATCACTTTAGTGTAATGTGTTTGTATGCTATTGTTATTTCTTACTGCATCCAATTTGTCCTGTTAAAACTATAAGAGCATGATGCCTGCACTTGATCTCAAAAAAGCCAATAGAAGCATTGGAAATTTTTGCAGTGCTATTGTTTTTCATTAAAGGATGGTATCCTCCCTTGGAAACATTGCAAAGTGTTTCTGATCTCAGCAGAGTCTAGCCTTTTCTTCCTTCAGTTGATAAGAGATGTCACAGGCCAATATATGAAGGATCAACGACTTTGTATATCCAGGAGTCAGTGGCATGGGACTGGTTGTTTGCTTTCCTGATTCATCCTGCTGCCAAAGGTCACACTCTGGGAAAGAAAGAGAAACAACTATGAAATAACTCAAAAGACAAAGAAAGAAAGATCACTCCATACTTTGTTTCCTGGCTTACTATTTGTACCTGAGAGGCATATGAGAAGAATGTGTCTATCTCAATGGACCAGATTCCCAAAACTAGTATATATTTCTTCATATACTAAGAAATCCCAGCAAGGTGGGGCAGAATTCTTATTTTGGGGGTCATAATATCATCCCTTACCAACCAAGAGCTACATTCCTGGAGTGCAGGGATGATCTGAGCTCATCCATGTCTGAGTCAGGAGGAGCAAAGTTGTGGCTGCTTCCCATTATTACAGCCTTTCCATGGAGAGAAAGAAAAAAAGGGGATGTTTATTTGTTTATTTGTATTATTATTTTAAGTGTGCTTTTAAATTGTCATTGTTTAATAGTATTTTAAGGGGTGGGTGGGATTGTGGGATATGTAATGTATATTTTAATGTTGTAAGCCGCTCTGGTTGCGTTAGAGAGGAGGGATAAAAATAAATTTTGTTATTGTTATTATTATTATTAAGTGAGCAGGTAAATCTGCCAGGAAAGGGGAGAACGGGATGATTTGTCATTCTGAGATCTGAAGCAGCTTACTCAACTCCTCAGAATATAGACAATGGCCTGGTTTCTATTGTTAATCCCAAACAGAGAGGCCTACTATGGCATTGAACTATATGTTGACATACCATTCAACAATTGACTATACTCTGGTGTATTCCTGCATGGCAGGGGGTTGGACTGGATTGCCCTTTGGGGTCTCTTCCAACTCTGAGTCTATGAAAATCAGCCATGGAACCGCACATAGAGCACATGAGTCAAACTTTGTTTGCCCACGTTTGGGGCTGAGATTCAGCTGCCCATAGCTTTGATATTAAGGGTTATTCTTTGAGTTGCAGAATTGTTAAGATATCCCTGAAATACTGTAGATACAAAGGTTTTGCAAAGTACCAGTGGATCTCCTTTGGATCTCTAAATTGCTCTGGACCTCAGCTCTATCATGCTGAGATTGGAAATATTACCTGTTTAGACTTGAGGTCTTGGAAGTTACCACTACCAGCAGCATGGTCAATCTCTACCAACTGCTAGCATCAGCCGTGAGTACCAGATAACTGAAAGTCTTTCCAAGACGCTGTAATTTTTTGTTTATGATTTTGCATGCAATACACACGACAGGCAATTACAGCTCCCATTTCATTACCAGGGTCCCAATGGCCCTGAAAATCATGACTTTCAATCAGGACTGTGAACAGTCATGGTTAGTGAATTGCACTAGAAACTGATTAACGGCTTATGACTTCTTCATTGTGCAAGGGAGCCTGGAAGGGGAGTTTACAAACAATTTAATTTATAATGGATGTGGGATAAGGGAGAGGGATCCAGCTTTTCTTTGGAGCTTTCAGCCTCCTATATGTGGAATATAACATTAGTTAATGAGTGACAATTCAGTCTTTGATCCTACTTGAAAAAATAATAATCTTTGAGATAGTCCTATATTTCCTGGGGCAATGTACTTCATTTCGACAAAATGAAAAAGACACACAGAGAGGTATGTTTCAACTTTGCAATTGCAATGTTTCCTGCTCTCCTTCCAAATCCATTGCAGGTTCCTTCTCTGATCCAAAGACTTACCCTTACAAGTTGACTTGGTTTCCCACTTCATGATTTGGTGGCCAAAAAATTAAAAATCACTCCAAGGAATAACATTTTAGATGGAGAGAGAGAAGACTACATTGTTGATAGAAGCAGCCTGCAGCCTGACATTTCCTCTGGCCTTTAAAAAGATAAACTTGGCCTTTCCTGTTTCCTTGGGGGCAGTGTGTGTGTGTGTGTGTGTGTGTGTGTGAATGGATGGTTTTGATTTCCTAAAATAAAGTCATGGGATTTCTCAAAGTATACTTAATTTTTAAAAAAAAAAACTATGGAAAAGTCAGGTTGTGTTCCTTAAAACAAAACCAGTTGACTTTTTCATTTACAGTCACATCACTGATCTTTTTTTTTTTTAAGTTATAGTGCCTATTATTTCAATTTCTTTTTTCCCAAAAGGAAGGACCAAGAATTATAGCTCTTGCTAACCATACAGGGAGGGGGGCAGTGAGCCAGCAAGCCCAATTCGGAGTGGGGAAAAAGATGGAAAACAGAACCTTGGAGACTTCTGTTGTTCAGGGGAAGAAATCTAACACTGGTCAGACCAGGTCTAGTGGAGGGAGTGTTATCATTTATGCTCAATAATTATCAGTATGCAAAGGATCTTGTTCCTAACATGTTCCTAACATCTGAGCAAATAGGCTCAAGTCTATGAAAGCTCATACTACCAATTTCTTTCTTTCAGTTACTCTCAAAGGTGCTATAAAAACCCTTTGCATACTGATTTTCCAGACTAACACAGCTATGCCTTTGAATTCTGGCTCCATAATTATTAATATTAGGCTAGGACTGCTAATTGTTCCTGTTTTTTTAAAAAAAAAAATCCAAGCCTTGCAAATTTCCTCAGCTCTCCCCCCCCCCCCTTCCTATTGACAAGGAAATGAGTTGCAGAAATAATCTGGTTGGCCTCACTTTAACTGCCATGGCTCCATGCTATGGAATTCTGGGAGTCGTGGTTGGTTGCTCTGGTGCCACAACCAACTACAACTCTCAGAATTGTGCTATAGCAATGACATTATATGCAGCCATATCTGTGAATGGTGAAAATGTATAATGGAGAACCATGCATGATTTCTCATTGCACAGTGGGGCACACTGTACCTTGAGATTGTTGTCCAATGGCCACACTACTGGCTATACTTGCTGAATTGTTCTGCTAGCATCCCTGTATCTCCACTTCCCTTGACTGTTACAAAATGGCACAATTCAACTTTACGTGATCATAAACCAGTCTACAAGGATGTAATTTCCCAATAGGATGCCAGTCATTATTCCACATGGCCAATCTTTTGTGTCCCCCACGGTATGTTGCCAAGAAGATTTGCTTTAGATGCCCATCTTACCTCTGAGGCTCATGAAGTCTTAAAAATTGCAAATTGTTGCAGATTATTCCACAATGCAATTCCTAGAATTCTGGCTAAAAAAAAAAATTGTCTATGAAAAAGATATCTTTATCATTCTATCCCATTAAAAAGGATTCTATTACGGTTAATTGTTTACATTTTCCCCTCTTTGATTCCCTTCCCCCAGGGTTACAAAATTGGATCTATAGATCCCTGTTCTTGGATGTAACTGAGCACAGATCTTTGACATCTTTATGAATGATATGTGCAATCAGACACCAAATACTGTTTTATTAGCCCAAAAGCAAAGAATGTGGATATTTCATCACTAACAGGTTTATGTTTAGAGTTCATATTTGGATCAGCCTTATGATCTAAATATCCACAGGGTATTTTTTACTACAGGGAAGAGATTTTTCCACTCACAAGTCAATGCTTTGTATATTGGCCAAGAGAGTTCTCTGCAATTGCTGACAGACTCAAGAGTGAAAATAAAAATAAATTCCTAGTATTAAGAAGGAGGAGAGAGACAGAGAGAGAGATGATTCTGATGGATGCAGTGGTGAAGATTGTATAAAGTCTCAGTAGGGCTTAATAACTGAGTTATCTGTGTTGTGAATCTTGTATTAGTAGCAGAGAGTTACATTCACAAGAGCCAAAGGGCATTAAAAAGTCATCCTGACAACATGAGTGGAGGTCAAGAGGCAAATTTCAGCACCATGGACAGTGCCAGATTGCCAACAGAAATCCCAGAGAAATGGGGGGAGGGGTTAATGCTATCATTGAATTGCCTACATGATCCCCCCTTATCTCTCTCCCACAGTGAGATTCACAGATTCACTTGGTTCACATTACAAACTGGCAAAAAGGAGGAGTAAGACGAATTTTTGACAAAGAAGAAAAACAGAACTGGGATGAGAAGCAGACATTAAAACCTCCTGGAATATATTAGCAAATTTGACAGAATGAATGAAGGGAACCTTTTAATCACCAGCGAAAATAGTACTGCAGAGATCATTTTGCCACAAATGTGGGTCAGCAGACAGAATGCTTCTCACCATGACACTACCTTTCAATGGTGGTGGATTGTGGATTGTGTGCTCCTGGGAGGAAAGATGGGTCTCCCATGTCAGACTGGCTTTTGCTGAAGAACCAGACTAAATTTGCCAAACTGTTACTGGGGAGAAACAGTAGTGGAGGTGCCAATGGCAGAAGATCTCTCAGAGACAACAGCAGTGGCACCATAGCTAACATTTCTTAGTACTGTGTAGGAGGCACAGTAAATCCCTTTTGAACATCTTTTACCATGAAAACACTGTGATGACACAATCCAAAATGAAACAAGTGATAGTACCAGAAGATGATACTCCCAGGTTGAATGGCATTCAACAAGCTACTGGGGTAGAGCAGAGGACAACTACAAGTAGCATTAGGGCTAAAGACACAACTGGACTCAAGCCGATGGGGTGTTCAGCTGTCGACATGCTCAATGGTGAAAGGTAAGCCCAAAGCTGCACAACACTTATTAGAATCAAAAATCCATAAAGTCATGGAACCCTAGAGTCGGAAGGGGGTCTATGGACATCAGGTTCAACCTGATGGTCAATGAAGGATTGCCAGCTAGAGCATCTCCAGCAAGTAGCTGCGCAGCCTCTTTTTGAAGACATCCAGAGAATGATAAAGCATCATCTCTGTAGGCAATTGGTTTTATTGCCAAACCTCTCTCACTATCAGGAAGTTCCTTCTAATGTTCAGTTGAAATCTACCCTCCTTTAACTTCAAACCATGCAGCAGAGAAGAGGTTTGAGGTTTAATGTACAAAGTGGCAGGAACAACCTAGTACAGGAGCAGCTGAGACAATTGGTCTCTCTCAAACCTCCATTCCAGATTCCCCTGGGCAAAACCCCTGAGCCTGAAGAAGAAACCAAACACTGTTTTGCCCCCTGGATGGCCCTCCACTGGAAAGCCAACCTGAGGATCCAACCCCCAAGTTGCATGACCTTTAGTGAGAGCTAAACTCTCAGCCCAGCCCCAAGGACCAGCTCCTTCCCCATTCTCCAGGTTTCCTGGCACATAGGGGAAGCTCTAGAGACCTATTTTTCACCAAAAGAGTTCCATAGTCTCACTGAATTCATCATTTCTTCCCCCCCCATACCTGCCATGTGACTGACTATTTAAGATACCACCATGTTTCAGCTTCCCATTCAACAGTGTTGTTGTTGTTGCAGTTAACCACTTTCAAGTCAATCCTGACTCATGGTGACCCTGTGGATGAGACATCTCCAATATTCCCTGTCCTCTGCTGCTCTGCTTGGGTCCTGTAAATTCATACCCATGACCTCCCTGATTGTGTCTATTCATCTAGTGTACAGTCTTCCACTTTTTCTACTACACTCTGCCTTTCCAAGCATTATTGTCTTTTCTAATGAGTTGTACCTTCTCATGAAGTGGCCAAAGTATGACCGTCTCAACTTAATCATCTTGGCTTCCAAGGAGATTTCAGGCTTGATCAGTTCTAGGACCCATTTGTTTGTTTTTTGGCCATCTATGGTATCCTCAGCACTCCTCTCCAGTACCACATCTCAAATGCATTTTCTTCTTATCCGCTTTCAACAATGTAGGGGGGGGTGGGACATGGAAAGGGGGGAAAATTCCTACGTGGCCAAGAAGCAACCATTAAACTTACACTGTGTTAGAGGCAGGTGGGTGGGTTGGTTGCAAGTCAGCAGGATGAAGAAGTAGGGAAGGCTAGAGCTTATAATACCTCTTGCTCTGCCCTCATGCACTCTTCATCCTGGTGCAGAGTATCATGATGCTTAATTTACATGGACTCTCTTCTTGGGAAGTCATCAAACATACCTCCCTTCTGCAATGCTATGCAATCCTCTGTACTATGCGAGGTGAGGATCTCATTGCTTGAAAAATGTTTTCCTTATAAAGTGAGAACTTAATTGTGTTTTTCTTTCTCCTTTTTTAAAACTTTGATGGCATTTGTGTTGAAAAGAGAATGACAGAAATGTGGGGGGGGGGGGGGGCTTTTCCCCTGATTTTGAAGGAGCTCTGATATTTTTAAGTCTGACATTTTAAGAGTGTGAACTCTAGAAAAGGTTGACTAGCAGCATTATGTGCAGTTGAGCACAATGTTCCTGCAACGAACATTACAAACTGTTCCCATCTTACTAGAAGAAAAAGTTGCATCTTTGTTTCAAAGCCACCCTGCTGTGAGGAAGCGTTTCTAAGAGGACCACCCCAAAATAAGCTGAATCCCCCAAGATTTAGTCCAGTGACACTATGCAGCTTTCATGCCCCAGGGCTGTGAATCTGCTCTGGGTTTGCAATCTGTTAATAGATACCAGTTAATCTGAAGATCTATATTTTTAAAGTGAAGCGAGCAACAGTGGTCATGGCCAAAAGTGAACCTACAGCAATAAGAAACTGACATAAATCATAAATCTAAAGATCATAGATGAAATTTATCAAAGAGGACTATCCAGAAATATCAGTTTTTTCACAGATTCAAAGTTGGGAGAGGGATTGTTCCTTTCAGCATCTAGATCCACCAACAATTGTGACTTAGAGACACCTTCCATATTGGGCATGTTTCATCTTCCATATTGAGATATTAAAGACATCTCATCCAAGCCAGAAGTCTCCAGACATTCTGGATCATAGTTCCTATCATCCCCTTTTACAGGACAGCAAGAATTTTGCTGTTCCCAGATCCATCTATCTGCATATCCCTCATGCTGACTGGGGATGATAGGACTTATACTCCAAGATATCTGGAAGACAGCAGCTTGAGGAAGGTTGCTGGAGCCATCAGTTGCATGGAAAATTATGGTCCTTTTTGTTTTTAAAGATCTCTCTGCTTCCCCCATCCCCTCATTTTTCCCCCTTTAAAAAAGTGGAGATAATGAACAACCTGCTTCTTTTCTGTTCCTCTCTCTTGTTTCCAGAAGGAAGCCCCTAGCTGTGAATCTGCAGTCAGGGTTTCCCTGCTGCAGTATGACATCATAGAAAGGGAAAAGGCTGGACCGGTTCCTGCAATGAACAGGTTATTTTTCCTGTAGAGTAAACCCACTGATGTTGCTCCTGCTACCATCTCAGCAGGGCCAGCTCATCCTTTCTTCCACTGTCTCATTGCAACTCATCCCCCACCAGTCCTGTTAAAGAAACTGTTCTTCCCAGCTACATTTTAACCCTGTTGTGAGAAAATATTTTCTGTGAGAGAAGGAGCTAGTGGCTATTAACATGCTCCACGGCAAAACTCCTCTCCTCCATTTCCAACCTTTGTCTCATTCACACATCTCTGTCTAGAGTGGGTAGATCTCTGGAATCTGTGGGAAAGGCCCACTTTTTAAAAAGTGGCTCATACTTTTTTTAAAGAAGAAGAGGAAGAAGAAGAAGAAGAAGAAGAAGAAGAAGAAGAAGAAGAAGAAGAACTTCTTTGGCTGAGTCTTTGTTAACTGAGGTATGCCTCTAAAGCAGCGGTTCCCAAACTTTAGTCCTCCATGTGATTTGGACTTCAATTCTCAGAATTCCCAGACAGTTTGGGCAATAGTCAAGAATTCTGGGAACTGAAGTCCAAAACATCTGGAGGACCAAAGTTTAGGAATCATTACTCTAAAGATAGGGCTGGTCCTTTCCACCATGCAATGGTCCCCATTCAATGTCCACTCCTTCCTCCCCCTGCCCCTACTGCTCATAAATCTCCCCCATCTTATAAAATTGGACTTCAGTGATCTCAGCTCTATTGTCTCTGTAGTGTAGTTGGTTTGCTGGGTCAGTGCTTCATCCTTTCAAAGGTACTGAAGCAAATATTGCAACGTACCTGCCCTGTTCCTGCAAAATGTGACATGAAACAAAAGCTGGAAGCAGCGAAAATCATCTCTCTCCTTGAAGTGTAAGATCAGATGGCTCCTCTTTTAGATTTTAAGCACAAACAGTATTAGGAGACAGAAACTGAATCCCAAGTGACATCAGCTATGAATTTGTGAGGAATCTGGTTTTGTCAAGAGGTGGTGTTTTATTTGTGCTCAATCCAGTATTGAAAGGTGGTGACTAGGGTGACTTCTATGTCAGCAGTGGGATGGTGATGATGGGTTCTGAATTGTAAAGATGCTGTCCAAGCTACTAAACCCACTTGGTGAGACTTCAGCACTTTGGACAGCACCTTTAGAGTTCAAATTAAAACCCAGACTTAATACATAGACTGCCTATACTGTTTCAGAAGCCACTGGCTTCTACTGAACAACACTATACAGGCAGGAGTGTGCTAATTAATTTTACACTGCAAAAATTAAATCTACACACTGCACTCTTGTGTCAATATTCTCAGTATTTATGAAGGGGTGGACAACTGCATGGGTGGCAGAGGAAAGTGAAGGTCATCATGGTAGCAGACCCTCTTGGGATGCTGCACAGAGCTGTCCATGGTGCTGAAAGGGGCTGTCCAATTTGCTGGATAGCAAAGGTGCTGAACTCTACTCCCAAAACAGAATTAGCACTTCAAATCATTTTCTTAATAGTTTTCTTAATGATCAACGTTAATGGCTTCACTGTATTCTAACTAGCCACCACTTGTGGAAACATGGTTACCAATAACTTCATAAGCATTCCTCATAGTAGCAGCACCCCTGCACTGTTTTTTGTTTTTGTTTTTGCTAAAAGAGAAAGGAAACTGTTCATATCAGGATCCCATGTCATGACCATCTATAACCATGTCTTGCCATCAGTATTTTAGACACTGCAGTTATTTCACTGCCAGTTTTCTGTTTGCCTCGAACTTTGGCGTCAACAACTGGCAGTTCTTCAGCAAAATCTAATGCCCATTTCCCACTACTAACCCTTCACACCTCCTTCCCTTTCACACTGGTGGGCATGAAAGAGAAATAATAGGATCATGGGCCAGGTGGGTGGAATGCAATGCTCTGTTAGTGCAGTTTTTTTATCTTCCCCCATGACAGCAGCTGTCAAACTCCAGTGAATGATCTGCTGTGCTCACTTCACAATGGGGAGGGGAGAGAGAAGGAGGCAACTCCAAGGATAAAGAAGTGGGTAGTCTTGGCTGCATGGGGAAAAACCCAAAGGTATATGGGGTGAACCCTCATTTTCTTCCCCTCAGAGCTGAGACCAGAGCTGCCTCCTCCCTACCTTCATCCCACCAATAAACAAGAAGCAGCAACCCACCAGGATCTGCTTGGAGGAGGCTTTTGGAAGCGGTTTAAAGGGATGCCCCCTGCCCAAAAAGAGACATTACAGATGCATCTGCACTGCAGAAATAATCCAATTTGACACTGCTTTAACTGCCATGGCTCAATACTATGGAAGTCTGGGATTTGTAGTTTTGGGAGACATTCAGCCTTCCCTGTCCAGAGCTCTGGTGCCACAACAAATGACAAATGCCAGAATTCCACAGCACTGAGCCTTGGCAGTTAAAGTGGTGTCAAACTGGATTATCTCTGCAGTGTGGATGCAGCCTACATTAACACAGTCGACACATAGGCATGCATGTGTCATTCTTAACAGGATTCCAGCCAATATCGGAAAAGGCTGAACATAAGCTACCATGACACATAGACAGATGGGGGAGGAACTGATTTCCAGGCAACAGCAACTATTGCTAATGAAATAACTTTGAGCAAAACACCCAGTGAAATGTAGACACACTAAAGAGTTACATCCTTTGTTCTCATTTTCTTTTCCCTCTTTTTGGCCAGCCTTCTGCTAATTAACACCATAGCAAGCCCAGGCATTAATTACAGAAGCTGCCACTCTATCTTCCTTAACCTTGCAGCATGATTCCCTCGGAAAGGAAAGTCAGCCCATGATAGCTGAGAGAGCTCCAGCCAAAGCAGGGACACTGAGAAACAAGATGGAGGTACAAAGCATCAGCAAATTATTTTATTTTATTTTTTGGACTACAGCTCTCCTAATCTCCCCCCCCTCCCAGAAACATGCCAAGAAAACTCCATGATAGGGTCGCTAAGGATCACTATAAGTCAGAAATGTCTTGAAGACACACCACCACCACAACAATGACAACAACAACGAATCTTAGAGCTGGAAAGGGTGACAAGGGCCACCTAGTCCAGCCCCTTCCAATCAGAAATACACAACTAAAGCACTCCTGAAATATGTCATGTTAGGAGACAACATCTCTTATAAGAAGTTATGCCTGGCAACCCTAGTCAGAATCCATTGGATAGCAAATTTCACAAACCCCAAGGAGGTATCAGAACTTTTAGATGGATCCCTGATTTTTTGAAAAACTCTTAAGAAGAAAATCCTGCTAATTTCCCATCCCATCCACTCCCACTCAGAAACAAAAAATGCAATGAGAACTGAACATACTCAGTGGTCAAATAATGCTATGTGTTGCAGGGCCAGAAAACCAAGGGACAGGAGACAAGGAATGGAATAGAGCATGGCAGGCAGGCTGGCTGGCTGGAACATTGAAAGGGGGCACTCCACACTGCAACATTTTGTAGAAGAAATATCTGCTACCTAACATAGCTTCATCCTTTCATACAAAGAGAACAAAGAAAGAGGATATGAGAAGGTGGCACTCTATTCAGCCCTTTCATCGCACATAGCATCTGCAATTGTGTGGAGCATCAGTTCCCAAGTCACAGTGTGAACAGACCCACGGCTTCAAAGCAAGGCTCTGCTTTCAAGTTTCCTATCAAATAGCATTCCCTCTCTTTGCTCATCTTCTCCCACTGCCATGCAACTCTCGAGGAGAACATTGTGTTCTTCTGGAAGCAGAAATAGAAGGGAAGACACACAAATGTCAGGCTCAGAGTTAACATGCTGTAACCCCGCCTTGAGCCTTGAGGAGAGGCGGTAAAGAAATAAAATATATTATTATTATTATTATTATTATTATTATTAGCATTAATGAATAACGGAACATGTCTACACATACTCATGCCAACCAGCACTTCTATGGCCAACAAAAGCTCCTTTGATACATGTCATTATTTTATACTCATCAACTGAAATTATAAATTAGGGATAGAAATAATATTCATAGTTATTTGTCCCCAGGTCGAAAAGCTCAGCTTTTCCAGCTGTCAAGAATCCTCATCAGGAAGATTATAAAGAATTTTGCACAGTTGTCATTCAGTATTCAAACATCTCAAAGTGCTGCGGAGGAATTATTATGCTTAGAAAACCGTATGGGTTTTAAATGGGGAAACTCCTGTGTTCTGTACAGAAAATAGTGGTGTTGGTGTTGGTGTTTTTTGCACAGACAACACTGTTACCTTCAAAAGAATCCACTTAATTATTGATTGCAAACTCATGAATAATCAAATCATCAAAGTGAAACCTGCAAAAGTTGGGGTTTGACTGTATTTTTATTTAAATTATAGCAATGTTTTCTATATTTTTCCCCAGGCATGTAAATTACCAAATGCAAACATTATGCAAATCTGTGTGGTCTTTTTTTTTGGGGGGGGGGGGTTGCAAATGGCTTCCCTAAGTGGGAAGAATGGCATGCTGAGAGCTTGTTCCTCTTCCCATGTAGGCCAAGCGCATCTGCATCAGAGAGCAGCAATTTCCCAGATGCCTGGCATGTCGGGAGATGGAAGGACCCCTTGGGAGGTAGCTGGAAACAGCCCAGTACCTCTAATGAGGGCCCTGTTTCAAAGAAAGCTTCCTTGGAAGACCCGCCTGAGTGCAGACAGAAGGAGGAGGCAGTAAATAAGGAGCTACACAACCCCCAGTCTCTTTTCCACCCAAGCGGCAGCAGAAATAAACATGTCAACCACACTCCTTGCTACCTAAGGGAAGAGAGAGTCATTAGTGGAATGCATAAGAAAAAGCCCTACCAGCGTGTCCTCCCTCCTTTCCCTCCCCTGCTGCCAGTGTTCCTGCCTCCCCAGTACACACCAGCTGGTGCTTTCCATTCCTTGATGCCATTTAAATATTGAAAGAGGGTGTTTTTTCCCCATTTTGCGCAGGCAGCAGGAGTTACAAGAGGATGAGTCAGGCCGAGGGATGAGCAAATCTGTCAGTTGCCTTTCTTCTACATTTTGTTGCTGCTGTTGCTGTATTTAAATCTTGAGTTCTTCCTGTCTGGTTGATGGAGACGTTTGGGCAGATCGTGCATCAGGAGAGTTATTGTAAAGTTCCAGCATGGAAGACCTATGCTATCACCTCCCTTCTCCCTCCTTTAGGACTCTCTTGTGGGGCCCTAATAACATGGCCATGTAACAGACAGTGTGGAATAGAAAATAGCTGAGAAACATCTGGCTCTGTGCTACATGATGATGGCATGATCTTCCAAGACCTCCAGAAGACGACAAAAGAGGTCCCAGGGGATGTTGAATACATTTGATGGGGGTATGTCTCATTCCATCCTCAATATGATATCCTTTCAAATATTTGAACATTGCTATCATGTCACCTCTAAGCCTTCTCTTCTCTAGGCTAAACACTTTGGTGTTCTATCCTCAGTCCTGCAAACAGGTTCAGCACCACCTTGGCTAGACCCATTAAAGTTCATCCTAATACCCAGAGGGCATTCACCAGCCCACTAACACAGATGGCACTAGCTACCACAATAAATCGTGGTCAAAGAGACCACACAGGGTTAGTTACAGTACAGCCACCATATCCCCTGGGGATATCTTCCCAGAATTACCACAGTTAGTGAAAATCACAGATAATGGCAAACTCTATATTGCTGGTGAAAATTGACCATAGAATTGCACTGAAGGCCCTCCAGATGTCTAGAGAGGTGGTGTCTCTGGGCATTTACAGGTCCTCCAGCATGATTCTGTGGTTTAGGCTAAAGCCTAAGGTTTAGGCTAAAGCCACTAGTACCACTCTAAATAGGTTCAGGACCTTAGATTTCCACTTTAAAATTCAACACAAACCATGGAGCGGATTCACAGCCCCACTGGAATAAATGCTACTGTTGCAAGGTAGCACCATGGATCTACATGGCCCATGGAATGAATGCATAAATTCCCCTGTGGAAAATGTTTTTGTCTGATGCTTAACTTCAGCTTAAGGGTGTAGAAGCAAAGTGGCACATGTGGTGTCGTTTGCACACAGATATGTCTGTTCATGCATTTGATGAGCGCATGGATGCTCTTAGATGTTCAGTTACATATTTGCATGTGCAATTAGTTGTGCAGTGTTCAACACAAGGACCGCAACACAATGTGTAACTTCTCATGCCAGGATTTATGCCATGCAACTTGAGTGTACAATTTCAGCTATAAGCACACAAGACAATGCTAAACTGAGGCTAAGGTTGTTGTTTTTTAAAGGAAACAAAACAAAAGAACTCTGCACATTTTCTTCTTGCTTCTGAAAGCATGGTCTAATTGAAGAAATCCATCTTTCATACTGAGACAGGGAAATGGATGTTACAAGATTCCTAAAATCTGTCCCATTTATAAATAATGCAAGTCTTAATTAATCCATCAGTTTTCTCAAGAAGTTTCTAATTAAAAAAAAGAAATATCAAGTCATGCCCTTGGTATGCTAAATCCATCCAGCTTGCATTTATTCACGGAGAAAATGAAACAAAAAGTCATAAAAACCCTGCACTGTGGCTCCTCTCCTACTTCTGGAAGCAGCCATAATTTTCTCTAATGCTCTTGGTCACATCCATCTATATATCAAACTGCCTTTGAATAGGAGATTAGAGGTTGTGCAGAATGCTGTTGCCAAGATGTGAACAGGAGATGCCTGCTTGGAGCATCTTATTCCAGTATTGTTCAGTCTACATTAGTGCCTCCTTTATTTCCAAGTTCATTGCAAAGTGCTGGCCATTAAGCTTGAAAACCTAACATCATGCCCTTGCCCCTAATGCTCCTTTCAATATAGTTTAAGCTCCTGCCCTCACATCTGCCCCCTTGGCAATTCATTGCCTTGGTGTCCTGGCTGTTTCTCTTTCCTCCAGCTGCATGGCAACTGGAATCCTCTCCATGGAATTTCCTGTTTTAGATTTATTTGCCAAGTCAAAGGTATGCCTGCTTATCGTGAAGCTTTGCAGAGAAGACAAAAGCTGAAACTCCATCATGGGATATTAAGGCAAGAGCTGTGAGCCAGTGGCTTCAGTGGAAACCTTGAGCTCAAGGGAACACCAAAGAAGCAATAAATCAAGATGAGAAGAAGAAGCCCACCTCTCTTTGCAGGCTGGGTTGGGATGCCATAATCCTATTAGGGATGTAAATTGTGTTTAATTTCAATCTCAAAGGCAAGAATAAACAATTCAGTCCATTTTCTCCTTCTTGCTTGAAAGCCCTCCAAAACTGCACAGTTGGCAATTTGAGAGACAGGTTTGGGTGATGGACTAGGGCTCCAGAGGACCATGGTTTTACTCCTTCCTCGGTCATAGAAACCCACTGGGAGACCTTGAGCAAGTCACACTCTCACAGCATCAGCAAACCTCTTTCATTAAACCATTGTTAACCAGTGTCTGGCATGTTTCAAGGAAAGAAAGAAAGAGTTGTAGCCAACAGGCACAAATACATTGGAGCTTGGTGTTCTTGAGGGGGGGGTGCCTGGGTCCCCACATTAGATAGCATGAGATGTAATGATTGAGAGATCAGTAGGCCACTACTTCTGAACCAAGTGTGACCTATTTTTTAGCTAAATAATGTGAAGTCTGGGGAGCCTGACTTTCACTTTGCTCACCTTTTGCCCACTCCTCTTTTAGTCGTTCCAAGGCATTGTTCCTTTTTGGCATTTTACTGTACAGTCCTGTGGGCTCTCCTTCCTCTCTTCCCTTATGCCGATTTTCTTTGGCAGAAACATTCCTTCCAGCAATGGGAACAGAGGCCATCTGTTGCTGCCAGACCCAACGGAGAGCTAAGGACAATCCTTGCTTTCAAGCAGCCAAATGCAAAAGATGTAGCACTTTTCTCTCCCTCTGACTTTATACCTCCACATTCCTAAGAATTTTGTTCTCTCCTTCTCTCTCTCTCTCTCTCTCTCTCTCTCTCTCTTTACACTTCATTAGGTACCACCAAAATTTAATTCCTAGCTTTGCTGATACAAGGACTGCCATGTGACCAGGTGCTGCTGCTGGATGCCAGCTCAACAGTCTGTGAGTAAAAGCAGGGAGCAGTTCTTAGGTTGTCAACCATGCCTCTAGTTGCGCGGAATGGAGTGAAGCCATTAACTGTTCATCCAGACAAGCTGCAAGCTGGTATTTTAACACTTCTCCTGTTCACTGAGGCAGCAACACATCCATCTTGTGGCTGAAGAGAGACACACTAATTGGCCAATCCACTAGGTCAGATATTTTGAGACTTCCTGGCTGGAACTGTCTTGGTGCCTTTTCCTGGCATAACTAGGAAAGCTAATTTTTCCTGACATTGTGCAAGGAGGTACCCAGTATTCCCTTACACAATGGTTTTCCTAGTCAGTGCAGTGGCAGATGGGAAGCTGCCAGGTGTAACTCTGCTCCTATCCAAATGGCCATTGATTGACTGAAGGGGTGCCAGGAAACCTCTTCCACATTGTTGCACAACTGGAATCTGTTGCCCTCCTGGCTTACCAGATAAGTATGCTAATGTAGTTTTACAATCCAGCAGTGATAAGTTGGACCTTGGCCAATGATTCTGTCATCCAGCCCATCTCCAAATTTCTCTATCAACCTGCCCTAATGAAGAGTTCTGGAGAACTTGGAAGCTCACACCTCTTATGCACTAGTTCCATAATATTTTAGCACCTAAGGAACGTAGTTTGCTGTTATCAATGGATGTCAAGTTGACTTCGACTTATGGTGATCGTATGAATGAGAGACCTCCAAGTCAGCCTATCATCAACAGCCCTGCTTAGCTCTTGTAGACTCAGGACAGCCGGGACTCCTTTGATAGAGTCTATCCATCTGGAATGTGGGCTTCCTCTTTTACTTCTACCTTCTACCTCACCAAACATTATTGTCTTTTCTAGTGAGTCATGTCTTCTGATAACATGGCCAAAGTACAACAGTTTAGTCATTTTGGCTGCTAGAGAGAGTTCAGGCTTGATTTGCTCTATGACCCATTTATTTGTCTTTTTAGTAATCCATGGTATCTGTAGAACTCTCCTCCAGCAGCATATTTCAAATGAGTTTGGTATTTTTCCTATTAGCTTTCTTCACTGTTGCTGCGATGACACTACTATCAACCTCAAGCCGGTAGAGTTCATTATGAGGAATGCTGAGAGTTGCAATACAGTGACATCTGGAGATCTGCATTTTGCCTATTCCTGATGAAAAGACCAGGAAAATACTTTGTAAAATACTCATTTTAGCATATTGATTAATCCAGATACAGATTTTGGCACTGGCTGCTTGCTACTCAGAAAGGAAAACAGCCTTCAGTGGCTCCAGTCCAATAAGAAATAACAAGAATTATTGAGAGTGGCCTTTGTTAATAATAAAAAAATTTTCATTACCTAGATTCTTGTCTGCTTAGCCAAGGCCTCAGGTCCCTTTTAAAGTAAATCTTTCTCTGATGATGAAAAGAAGCTTAACCAGCAGTAAAAACTGACTTGTCATTCCACCCCCATCAATCCCAAGAGAGCTGAAGATGGATTGTGGACTCCCATATTTCATCCTAAGAGTGCTGCCACCAGTTCTTCCCATTAAGGGAGAAATGGCCATAAAGGTGACTCGTGGGCAGGAATGAGAGTGCCCTGAAAGCTGATCATATTGAAGAGTGTGGAGCTAGCATTATTCTATCTATGACAAGTGCTGTAGGGCAACACTTCCCATGCTATCTGATGGGGGCAAGCAGGAATTATTATTTTTCTCCATCATGCCGGGACTGGTACCATGTATGGGCCCATTGGCTATAACTGTTTCTTTTTTTCTTTGGGACCAGCAAGCAATGGCTCATGAACTGGACCAGTTCATGGACCACCACTTTGAGTTGCACTACTGTATGGTAAACTTGCCTCTTTTGTTGCTGTTGTTATTATTTGCCAACCAGTTGACTTTGACTTATAGTGATCCTACCAATGGGAGACCTAGTCATCAACTAACCAGCTCAGATTTTGCAAACTCAGGGTGGTTGTGGTTTCCTTGACTGAATCAATGTACCTGTAGTGTGGTCTCCCTCTTCACCTACAGCTTTCCACTTTACAACGCATGGTCAACTTTTGTAATCAGTCCTTGAGAGAAGCTATCCAAGGTGCTGAACCCTATTTTGGACAGAGGATTGAGCAAAAATCAGAATTGTTCACTACCCAACAGACATCAGTGCCTCCAGCATCCCCTGCTCATGAGGTATTGCTTTCAAGGAGGGTTGCAAGGTCCAGACTATCCAGGACTATCCAAGGCTCTTCCAAAACACTTGGAAGCTCATACCTCTTATTCACTAGTTCCATTATATTTTACCAGCCCTAAGGAAGGTATTTTGTTGTTGTTAACTGTCATCAAATTGACTTCAATTTGTGGTGACCCCATGCATAAGAGACCTCCAAGTCACCCTTATCAACAACAGCCCTGCTCAGGTCTTGCAGACTCAGGGCAGCCGTGGCTTCCATGACTGAGTCTATCTCACCTGGAATACAATTCCCATGAATGAGAGACCTCCAAGTCATCCTATCAACCCCTTTTGCACCTAGGGATGATTCCTAGGTCTCAGGGCCAAATCTTGAGACCTAGCCATGATCCTTTGTGGTGCCACAGAGGGTGGGCCCTGGTGATGTTATAAGAGGAAGCCCCTTGTGAAGTCATTAAGCAAGATATACTGAGCATTAGCCACATTTGCACTGAGAATGTCATTCAAATATATTTAAAAAGTACCAACTAACAAATGAGAGACAGGGGTATTTTTCAAGATGCTCTCCCCTTGTCCTGAGCAGTGAGGACTGGCCTTGAAATCTGAAAACCCTACTTTCAAGCTCTGAGTATTTGTGTGCCCTGCCTTTTCAAAAGCCAATCCCAAAAGACTTACGTAGCAATAAGGCCTGATGAGAGGATTAGAAAGAAAGCTCTCATTGGGTGCATGGAAAGCAGAGCATGAGCCCTGTATCACATCTTCACAGACCAGGACAACCCTGGGCCTAGCTCAATTAAGTCCTTGCATTTATCTGGGGTCAGATTTCATTTTGTATTCCTGGAGGTTTCAATGTCTACAGTTGGTTGACTGTATTTACGCTTTCCATATTCAAAAGGCAGAGTCCTTGCATGGAGTATTATATAATTATAATATGTAAAATGGATTAAGAGCAGGAAAATCCACATATTATAAGACAACAGCATAATAATAATAATAATAATAATAATAATAATAATAATAATAATAAATAGGTCAGTCTATTCCAACATCAATAAACCAGCAACATGGATCCCAATAAATAAATAAATAATACTACTAAAACATTTAGGCACAGTGCAATCACTTTAAAACAGTGGCTTTAGGAGACCTCATTTATGAAAGGGAAACATGAAGTAACATTTTTAAAATCCATGCTGCTTGACTGGGAAATAAAACAGAGGTCTTGTTGCTCTGACACAAGAGCAAAATAAATATAAAAATCTCTAAGTGACTGACAATTTTTCATTGGAGTGTTTCACCGTATCAAAACACCCTTTCTCATCAAAGGAAAGAAAAATGGAGAGCATTCTTTACATCTCTATATCAAAACCATGCAGAAAAACAGAGCCTTGCTAATGCTACCATCAGAGAATCCAGATTGCTAATGTCAGTTGAGCATTTAGAAATACAATTTAGGCATTTCAAGAAAAAGGGCAAAGTGACCAAAGCTGAGAACATAACAATTGTTTAAGAGTTCTAGATGTGAACCATTTTCCAGGTCTCAGATTCTGCAATGCTAGAAAATTTGAGGACTGAAGGAAAATTTCATTAAGGGGTAAGATTCTTATTTGGAGAGACAATAATCTCATTTTACCTTGCCTGTATCTACATTCGTGGCTGCTTAAAGCCATTTTTCCTCCACATTCTGAAGCTTGTGTTAATGGGTTAGGATCGCTTGCAGGTGATGGAAAGAAACTTTGTACATGCCCAAAGGATTTCTCCTTTACAATCATGATCAGCAAGAGCACTGCCAAGGCAAGGGAGGGGAATGCTAAAGTTCAAGATGGATCCACTGCCCATGCGCAGAGGCCCATTTTCTGCAGATCAGCAGAACCAGTCGATGCAGTCGGGCATAACATGTGGACCCACCAGAAAGCCAAAGAAGAAGAATGATCAGAGAAAGGAGAGGCATTCATTTTGTGTGTGTCTCCGTGTGTGTAAGGAGCAGGATGAATACCAAGCAGGAGGGGGAAAGTGTAGAAGCTGCAAGCTGGCAGGTTTCACCTCTTGCAGAGCATCTTTCTGGGAATGGAGGCAGGCAAGGTTTTTGTGACCACCAGCTGTCTCAAGCTTTAATGAGGCAGCTATAAATACTGCTCAGCTAACCCTGTCTCTCTAAAGCACTTGGACCGTTTGTTTCCATTTCCCCCCCCCCTTTTTTTTTTTTTTTTTTTAGTTTCTTCACTCCAGGAAAGAAAAGACGACAAGAACAGGACTGAGGGAACCTTCGTTTCTGAAGAACGTCACTTCGCCTTTGTCACTTTGGGGACCACAGCCCTGTTTAATGTGAAATTTTTGATTTGCCAGGATTCATGCCTATCTGAGAGCCAGCGTGGTGGAATGGTTTGAGCACTGGACTACAACTGTAAAGATCAGGGTTCAAGTTCCCACTCAGGCATGGAAACTCACTGGGTGACTTTGGGCAAGTCAGCTTCTAAACAAACCTTGGCAAGAAAGCCCTGTGATAGGTGCCAATTCAAAAACGGCACCTTAGGCTTGCCATAATTTGGAAACAACCTGATGGTGCACAACAACAAGAATAGGTCTCTGTGTTCTTCCTCATTAATATCTTTTCCACCTTGACCACGCTCTGGTGCTACTGGGCCCTACTAGTTTTCGTCCATGAAACATTGGAAGGTACTGCCAGTGGAGTGAGCTGGAAAATCCTCCACTAACTACCACCCATAGTCCTGCAAACCCACTGCCAACTAGAATGACATTTGATTGTAGTTTTCAGCTGATTTTGCAACCAAATATGAAATGCTACCATTGAAGACAAAATTTGGCACCCAGATCTACAAGGATGCCTGCCCTGTCCTAATCCCAGATGCTTGTGAAGTGAATGCACCATGCACCATCACTCTTCTTCCTCCATAGCAGCTGAGACAAAATTCGTCTTATTAGTCTGTACTAAAAGAAATGTGTAGTCATCTTGCAACTGAACCCTTGGGGTTTCTTTTGCAACTCACTACAAAGATCATGGTTCCTTTAAAAACAATCTAATCTCCACTTCTTCCTCTTTTGTATTTTCAGATGCATCCTGGGGCCATATCCCAGGATGCAACCTTCTGTTTACACTGTGTCACCATTTTTAAAATATGGTCCATTTTCCAATATACCACGCAAGCAGACAAAAGGAAAAGTTTAAACAGAACTTAGGGGAGAAATATTTTTCGAAGTCTAAAACAAAAGGAAGAGGCCTACATCCTTGTAAACAGCATGCATGGCATTAGCTTGAACTGGATATTTGTACAGACTGAATAAATTTGAGAACAAAGATGTGTGACTTAACACTGTGTCGTCATTCAGAGATGTTTACTTTAATAATAAATGCATGAATGAGTTTTTGCATTACTCTGAAGCTTGTGGATATTGTTATTGAAAATTGAAAAGAGGAGATTTCAGCAAATGTTGCATGTCATGCAAGGTACCCCTGCTTAATATGCACACCTCTTCACAATGCTTTGCAGTTTTGCCTCTCTCCTTCCTGAGCTTGGATTTTGTCTTCCTATTTGCAGAGAAGGGGTATAAATCTTTGCTTGTTTCATCCTCACTTAGAAAAACAAAAATATCAAATGTTTCCCCCTCACCATCAGTTGAGATTGTAGGTATTTTTGTACTTTTCCAAGGATTTTTCAAATTTTTGTAAAAACAAAAATCATTTTTTTCTGAAAAGTCTTTTGTGCAAACAACCCTCTATTTGTGCAATGACAGTATCTTTTGCACAAAATGCACTGTTTGCTGCACAAGAATCTCAATTTTTTGTACAAGAAATAAGGTTTTCTGCACAAATGAATTTTTCGCTAAGAAGTCCTGAATTGCAACAAAGGATTATCACAATGGTTTTCTTGATGGAAATTGACAATATTTGCAAGACTTTTGCTTTACATCCCTAGTGCAGACTGATCACATTACATGCCTCAGATTTAATACCAGCCTGCAAAGAAGATGCCTGACAATGCAAGCCTATGCATGGCTACTTCAAAGTAAGACCCTTGGGTTCAATGGGACTTACTCCCAGATAAGTATACAAAAATACTAGACTGTACACACACACAAACAACACAGCCACCTATGCTACTATATATCC
Source organism: Phrynosoma blainvillii (assembly GCA_026167975.1). NCBI lineage: Eukaryota > Metazoa > Chordata > Lepidosauria > Squamata > Phrynosomatidae > Phrynosoma > Phrynosoma blainvillii. The sequence continues at coordinate 2,696,473 of JANUYF010000010.1, read as the reverse complement.
TATACATCTGAGATGCACAATGGAAATTAAATGCCACACAGAGTCACACTGATAACAATTGTAACTTCCTTTTTTAAAAATTTCTTAAAATCTGGAACCAGTTCTGATATAGATTGTAATATCTTAATATGCTTACTCTTCTATCCCCTTTTCAGAACAAGGGAATTTTGCTTTAATTATTTTAACAACCTTGGCCTCCTATAACTGCAGGTGATTCAGCCATTCATTAGTAATAAAGCACAACACATACTTCAGATTGCCATCTTTGGCATTATTCAAGGATTTGTTGCTGACAAATCATAAAATGAAACCATCAGAACAGCTAAACTTTCAAAAAGGTTAATGCATTTATGAGAGAGGTAGCCAACCTTTCTGGTCTGGAAAATGAATGGAATACCCAAGCCACTATTTGTACAGATGTAATATGCTTGCAAATTGCTAGCCATTCATCTAAGGAGACCTAAATAAGAATCGTCTCTAGCAGACGCAAAGTAGAGAAGAAATGTGTTTCTTTCCCCACTTACTCTTTATAGACCACCCAGATACATGGGAACAGATAGGGTAGCCATGGTTTTGTGGACTCTTCTTTCAACATATATCTGCAAGACTAATGCACAGTCAAATCAAGTAAAATGAATGTATGAACTGTATAGTTATACATATCAGCCACCCACTCACACACTCCATTGCCCATATTTAGGTTCAAACCCAGCAACAAAAATCTATTTAACTTTACCCATCTGGAACTAGACATGGCATTTTCATCCATATATATTGGCTTGTTTGAAATAGTCATAATTTTTAAAAAGAATCTACGGTACTTTACACTTGCAGATGCACCATCCTTACAATTGTTATTGTCTTTGAACCCTAATAACCAAATAGTTTACTGATCTGCTCTGATTTTCCCCCTCCACCCCTTCTCATGTTATTATTGTTGTTACACAAAGCACCCTTGGTTGGGTTCCTTGATTCTATTTTTTTCTTGACAGAAATGCCAAGACTTTTAGCCACAACTCCATTTGAAGCAACCACTCAAGGGATTAGCACAACCCAGCTGCTTGACAGCAATGAGTCTTCACATGAAGGTTTAATGTAAGTGTACTATAACCTTTTCAGGAAGCGAGGAAAGGAGCTCACCCCATGAACACTACTATCTGAAATCTACATTTAATATACACACATGGACCCCATCACCACCACACGCTAAACAACTAGAAGTACATATATTTTGTGACAATACATCCAAGAATGGTTGTTTTAGCAGTTCACTTCTTCCTCTCTTGCTAGCTTCATAACAAAACTGAAATACATTCTTGCAATCTCAAATGCAAGGTGGGCATGATCCATGGATTATTAGACACCTTCCCTCTATTCTGAGGAGGCCCAACTACAGACATTATGGATGGATCATGCCCAACATTGGAAAATCTATGGCAACAAGATGTAAAGCGGTTCTTGGACTTGAGCTCTAAGTTCTTATTCAGCTTCCATCTGGTGGTTCTCTCATTGGGAGAGATATTTGTCAACTCAATATGGACATACTTTTTAAAATTTAACACTCATTTCACTTTTAAAAATAATAATAATGAATGCCAAGTTCATTTCTGATGCATTTGCAAAATCTTTATTCCAGGCTCACTTGGCTGCTAATAATCACTGCTTCAGAAACAAAACCTGAATTCTATCAGTTTGTTAATCCCAGTATTTATCATCTAAAATAAGAGAGGAATGCCTCCCCTCCCCTCCGTCTGTTGAAAGTTTCATTAAATTGTCATTCCTATGTACATTTGACTGCAAAGGGTTAGTTGACTGCACAGTGCTTTTAACTGTATTTTTAAATATCCTCTCTTAACTTGTAATGGTTTTAATTTTATAGCCTGATTGCACTTTAAAATAATTTTTATCTATTTTGCTGATGTTTTCGTTTTGGGTTTCTCATCTGTTCTCAATTTAATATTCTGTAAGACACCTTGAGTCCCAATATTGAGAGAAAGTCGAGATATAAATGATGATGCTACTACAAATAATATAATAATAATCGATAGTAACTGTGTTAGAATAGAACAGAATCTTTATTATGGTCATAGACCAGCACAAAGCTATGTTTCTTTATCTCCATTATGCCTGGCACTTTTTCCCCATCTTTCACATGGAGGCCTTTGAGTTTACCCCCTAAAGACAGATCAACCTGCATGATAGAAACCTGATCATACTAAACACTTTTTAAATCCCCCAAAGGATTCTACCTCCACCTCTACCACCTGAAATGATATTTACTACTAACCTTCCTCTGAGGCCAATTCGGAATAGGACATTTGCTAGACAACCCCTGCAAACTGCTAGAGAAAGACACCAAATTATCATATCATGGTTTAGAAATCTGGTGCTGGAAGCCAAAGGAGACCAGATATACTGTGCCTAGATTCTGGGAGAGGAAATCAAGGAACACACCCATCTTCAGTCCTTCTCCCAATCCACATTTCAAAGCCCCTTTTCTATATGATTCAAATATCCCTTCTGCCCGAACACCAATATACTATTGCCGCTCTGTGGACTTCACAGTGTCTCATCTGTCCTCCTTCTCCCTTCTCTCCCCAATTTCCACCATGCCTATCCGGGTCCCAGCCTTTCCTTTCTCAATGCCTCTCCATTGCTGCACTGTAGGCAGAGAGCCAAAAAAAGTAGGGCCAAATCCCCCCCCTCCTTTATGGGGAAAAAATAAAAGGAAAATAAGAAAGGATTTCTTACCAGAAGTAGTCAAGGTTTCATTCCAGAGTTTCCAGTCATGTCTTTATTCCTTTACCAGGCATTTCCCCCTTCTCCTCTTTTTGCCTCTTGAGGTGCTGGCAGCCAGGAGGGATTAGCTGGAGCCACCAAGGTCCTGGCCAAGCTGAGTAGATCAGCCCACTGAGGACATGCATCCAGGTAAGGAAGGATCAGCCGTGAGAGAGTCCATCCCCTAACAGGAGAGAGGGAGAGGGGGCATGTGTCTGTGTGTGTGTCTCACACACCAACAACAAAGCTGTAGGGAAGAACAGGGAGGCTGCAGGCAGAACAGATGGGAGGGGTGGGAGGAGACCTGGGCAGCAGGGAATTGCTAATATAACAGATGTGTTGACTTTAACTTATATAGGAAATTAATGGTGTTCGGCACGGGTGGAGGGGACGACGGGCATGGGGAAGGAAGAGACAATAGTCAATATTTAAAAAAGGGGAGGCACTTTTGGTGCAGCAAGCTCCATTCTTTTTTACTCCACCCACATGCAAGCATTAAAAAACCATAACTGCATGGGGGGGGCGAAACGACCATTCCTAGGGACAGGCAAGCCAGTAGGAATTATCTCCTTCATCCGCAGCTATCTCCATCTGAGACAGATGAGTCCAGTTAGATGCAACTGTTTCGATGGAGGAGGGGTCCATAAAGCAAAGGACTGGTTAAAATGTTCTGGGGGCTGACCATCCACTCCAAGCCCCACTCATCCATGGGGAATGCTCAGCGTAAGCAAATGAAAGTCAAAGCACAAGGCAATGCCAGGGCCAGAATCTGATTCTTAGTCCCAACTGGACAGAACATTAGTGGCATATGCGTGTGTAAGTTGTGCCATGTGTGTGGGGTGAATAATTGGGCATTATATACCGATGAATTATACCGACAGCAACAGAAGTGGAGTTTTGCATATATGCACATTGCACAATGTAGTTGTGCATTGCACACTATGGTTGCATTTCAGTTTGCATCCCACATTGCAGTTGTGCATCTCACATTGAGCACTGTAGTTGCACAGCGTGCATTTCATGTTGCGGATGTGCATTGTACAAACAGCACCCAGTCATTGGCATGTGTTGGAGAATGTGGCGTAGTGCTAGCATGGTGTATCTCTGCATGTGGAAATGTATGCAACACTAAGGGGATGCTGAGGGCTAGCATGGTGTTGTGGTTTGAATATTGGACTATGACTCTAGGAATCATGGTTCAATTTCCTGCTCAGCCATGAAACCCACTGGGGAGACCTCAGAGGATGGCAATGGCAAACCTCCTCTGAACAAACTTGCCAAGAAAACCCCATGATAGGGTCATCATAGGGTCACCATAAGTCAGAAACAACTTGAAGACACACAACAACAAACAAGAAGGGGCTGTTGGATTGTAGCATAAATCAACTACTGAATAGTATGTCATCAACAATAAATTGCATTTATTCAATGTTTCTACTCTAGTTGGAACAAGCAGTTGCATTTAGACCTATGGTACCACTCTGCATCTCCTTTTGCTATACTGTTTCCTCCCATCTAGAGTAGACCAAAGTAAGAAAGGATGGATCACTATTTTTCACTTTTCCCCAGATCTGAAAGTTTACATCTCAGGTTCATTGCACCCAATTTTGAAGACGTCTGTGGATTTTAGTGCATTCTTAATTTTTTAAGGAATGAAAATTACAGACATTTGTTATGGCCAGATTCAGTACATGCAGCGCAAAGAGGACCATGTCCACATCTTCCCTGTCCTACCAGTGTGAAAAGATGAGGAGTCTCAAAGGAAAAATAAAGAGGCAACTATATTAATTCAACCTGACAAATATGGCTGAATACAGAGGGACTGAAAAATCAAACTTGTATGAGGCAAATAATTCCATTGTAATGCCGATCATAGGTTTAAACTATATTGCACTTGTTTTAATTTGTATGCCACTTTGAATCCCAGTTTTGGGAGGAAGGTGTGGTATAAATAAAGATAAGAACAACAAAGAAGTAAAACTAAGGCTGCATCCAGTTTGATGCCGCTGTAACTGCCATGACTCAATGCTATGGAATTCTGGAAAGCAGAAGGTCGAATTTCAGAGGAAGCCTTCAAGTGGTCTCTAGAAAATTTAAACACTTTTGTTTGCTTCTGCAATGCTTCCCTGACCTGGTTATTTCCTTTCACCTGTGCACATAATTGATTTTGAATAAAACATTTGCTGAAACATATCAAAGTGCTCTACTTTTCTGGGGCGCTGGGACCTATCCCTATTCCTTCCATGTTATTTTTTGCCTCTCGAACCAAATTTTCTGTTCAAGAAGCCATACCCAGGCTTGGTTAACTGAGGTAGACCTGCGCCGATGGAGGTACACGATCGCTGAACCTCGAGGCTATGATCCCCTATGTCAAAGGCAGGGGTTCAAATGTGGAAGTGAAGGTGCCTTCTCCCATCCTGCTCATGGCAAATGCCAGGTTTTTCAAATGCCAGCTGATGCCTCTGTGGCCTTATGGAGCGGGGGAGGTATAGTGAGGAGTTTAGAGGGCCTAATCCCCCAAGCTAGATAATTCAGGGAAAGAGGATTACCCACTCTGAACATTGCCCTCCGTCTAAATATAGAAAGATTCCACCTTTTTATTTCATCTCCTCTAAGTACGGAGAGTCCTCATGCAGACAGACAGACAGACACTCAGACACATACATGGCTTTCCTTTGTCGTCTTTGGTCCAGCAAAAAAATTCATTCCTATATCCTAGTGCCCAGTGATGTCCCAATGAAGTGTATCTGGCCCAAACCAATTGCAGTTACCTTTCAGCACCAAGTCAAAGCTCAACTTCTTCTTGAAACCTTTGGGCCAAACTGGTGTTCTCCAGGCTGTGCATTTTTATGGTTGCACTGTTTAAAATGGTTTAAACTGGTTTTGAAATGTCTGCTTTTCATTGCTGAACTATTTAATATATATATTAATCTTTTTACATTATTGTTAATGATTGATTGTTTTAAACTGATTTCATTGTAAGCTGCCCTGAGGTCTTTGGATATAAGGCAGGATATCAACTAACATTAAAGTTAACACTAAAGTTAGAATTGTCCAAGCCATTGGATTCCCATCATCATGTACGGATGTAAGATTTGATCAGTGAAGAAAATGGATAAAAAGAAAACCAACTCACTTGAGATGTGGTGCTGGAAAAGAGTGCTGAGGATATTGTGGAGAGCCAAAAATACAAATAAATGGGTCCTTGAGCAGATCAAGCCTGAAATCTCCTTGGAGGACAATATGACGAAACTAAGGCTGTTGTACTTTGGCCACATCATGAAAAGGCATGACTTACTAGGAAAGATAAAAAGCAGCAGAAAGAGATAGAGTGCACGCCAGCTGGATAGAATCAACTAGGAAGGTCACGGACCTGAATGTATAGCACACTCTCTCAGCCTCAGAGGATGGCAATGACAAACCTCCTCTGAAGAAACTTGCCAAGAAAAAAACCATACTAGGTTTGCTGCTATTTGCTGGGAAAGACTTGAAAGCATACAACAAACAAACAAAATGTTATATACGTTTGGGTCTTGGAAATCTCTCCCTGTATGGACAGCTCCGTATCTGCAATCTTGAACTGCAGGAGGCCAAAAGGCATATTAGGCTTGCAGAAGCCAACATGATTCCAAGCAAAGAGTCGGCTTCCTTGATCACTTCCCACCTTGTCTTAATCCTTTCTCTCTATCCACAATTCCATCTTGGTCAACGCATGAGAACCCTTTCTCCCCGTTCTTTTGTCTGCCTCTGGTCTTCTTGCCTTTTGTGAGATTCCTAAGCCACCATAACATTAAACTGCTCATTAGCACTTGTGTAATTCTATAATCTTGTTCACAGAGGGAAAATGCTATCAGAGCATTGCATGATCTGGAAAATTAATTTAGGACGCTGCCAACATTCAAAAGATGGCTTCTTGGACTGCCTCTTTGTGGGACTTGTTAACATGATTCAGGCCAAACTAGGAAAAGATAAGCAACACAGGGAATGGAAATGGCTTGCATTCCCAAAATGTGTTGAATCCAGGAGCTTAGCTATGGTGGAGCTAAAACTGGGCCATTTCCCCCCCCCCCCATTAGAATTCTGTCCCCTCCTTCAGTCCCTAAATTCATTCCTTCAAATTGAACTTTCCCTTCAGTCCCTACATTTCTACCATTGCAATAGCTTAATGAAACTATGTCCCCAAGAGAAGCCATGTTGTTCCATTGCAGCAAAAACAGCCAGGGATCCTGTGACGCTTAAAGACTACTGAAGCGACGGTCCAAAACACACTGCAGGAATAATCCAGTTTGTTGCCACTTTAACTGCCCTGTCTCAGTGCTAGGGAATCCTGGGAATTTATTGTGGCACCAAAACTCTCTGACAGAGAAGGCTAAATGTCTCACAAAATTACAGTTCTCAGAATTCCCTAGCATCGTGCCAAGGCAGTTAAAATGGTCTCAAACTGGATTTTTTCTGCTGTGTGTTTTGAACCTATGTCCCCCAAGGGTAGTCACATTGGTCCATTGCAGCAAAAACAACTAGGGATCCTGTGACACCTTAAAGACTACTGAAGCTAGGTCTCCCAAGGGTAGTAGCCATGTTGTTCCATTGCAACAAAAACAACCAGGGATCCTTTGACACCTTAAAAACTGCTGGAGCTGTGTCTCCAAGGATAGCCATGTTGTTCCATTGCAGCAAAAACAACCAGGGATCCTGTGATACTTTAAAGACTAACACATTTATTACCAGCTTGATTTATCATGGACTACTGCCCAGTTCTAAACACCAAACCGGAGGCTTTTAAAACCCAGGCTGGACAGGGAGCTGGTCCACCCAGGCAGATCTCTTTCAGAGCCGAAGAAAACTTGTTGAGATCCACAGACCGATGGAAAGCACCCAGGCACACTCTCTCGCCCATGTGCTCCTTCCTGAATGCTCTCTTCCCATAAGACACCCTTTCCCAGAGTTATCAGCCTCATACTTTAAACACACGGTTTAAAACTATTCCACAAGACTACTGTGTACATGAGAGACCCTAGAAAGGTGAAACTCTTTTCATTACGGTTGTTATTGGTCTCCATTTATTTTTGCAACATGCATCTGAATGACACCGTTATTTTAATGGTTTCAATGCTGGGAATCTGACTGAGCTTTGAAAACCATGCATTAGCACCCTCTTTTGGTATAGAGTCTCATCCTAAGACACTTGGCAGAAGCAGTTTGATGTTCCACATCCAACAGGTATGACAACAGAGACAGTATTAAAACAGGCTCCATTGGTGCAATTATTACTTTAATGTTGGGGGCTTTGAGGTTTAAGAACTCTATTTTGGAGAGACTTCCTTTACAGTTAACTTCATCCCATAGTTAGGGTATGGTATGGTATGGTGCAGTTATATGGTATACCTCCAAGTAAATAGAAATATGCAGCATTTAAAATATAGTTTGTTGTTAGTCCTTGGAAGAGATGATTGGGTTTATATGTCCTGTGGCCAAAAGAGAAAAGGTAGTTTCAAAAGTACCCATTCTTACCTGGAAGAAGTAGATGTTCAATACTGCTGCTGAAGCAAATCTTGCTGCGTATTTTGCTGAGTTCCTGGATTTCAGGGAGCTAGGAGGGAATCACTGCATCGGAATCTCTCCTCCATGCAGTGATGCAGTCCGGACAGGCATTGCATGTTAATGATGGACTGGAAGCAGGGGAAATCCTAGCAGAGGGAAAGCTGTAGAACAGACTTGCTTCTTTTTTCTTTTGCCCCAGCAGCAATGATGGATGCAAAGATACAGGTAGGGAGGGAGAGAGACTGCAGAGCTGCCAATGTGCAGGAGGAGGAAGTGTGTGCAACTTCATGACATACCACCACTATTCTATTGCTTCGGTATTAAAACAATCTGGGTATTGCTCTCAGCCTGGGGTTGTCAGATGAAATGCGGGACAAGGCTGTACCTTCAATTGTTGTGTTGTTGTTGTGCACCTTCAAATCATTTCCATCTTATGGCAGCCCCAAGGGGAACCTATCACTGCGTTTTCTCACCAAGATCAGAGAGGGTTTGCCATTGCCTTCCTTTGGGCTAAGAGAGTATGGCTTGGGTTTTCACAGCCAAGCAGGGATTTGAAACTTGGTCTCTCAGAGCCCTAGTCCACTACTGGCCCTCATGATGGTTGTGCGTAAGAGAAAATTTCATCAGTTGTTGCTGCTTGTGCTTGCTACACCTGTTCGGATTCCCCCTTCTAAACCATCTTTAAAGGGTCACCTGGCAACTGTACCTTAGCAGCAATGATAGTGATGGGAAAACTCAAAAAGGACACACCCAAGGGTTCTCTTTGACATTTTGATGGCTATTCATTTAGAGACAGCATAGAATAGTGGTTTGAGTGTTGGACTAGGACTCTGGGAAACAAGGGTTCAAATCTCCATTGGGCCATGGAAACCGCCAGGTGACTTTGGCCGAGTCACACTAGCCCTAGAGGAAGTCAATGGTAAACTTCCTCTGATGAAACCTTGGCAAGGAAACCCTGTGATAGATTTGCCTTAGGGTGGCCACAAGTCAGAAATAACTTGAATGCATGGGTGGCCTAGAACCAAACCCCAGTGGATACCAACAGCCAACAAGTATGACAATGGAGACCTTAAAACAAGTTCCATTAGTGGACCTTCAGACAGGTCCACTAACCAGGTCTAATCCTGTTTAGTTTCTGAGAATGGCAAGGATCTGGTGTCTCCAGGGTGTTTAAGCAGCCTTTATTCCTCACCTAAGAAAATCCTATGAAAATTTCATAGGGTTGCCATAAATCAACAGGAGACTTAAAGACACACATACACACAAATCCTTCCTCAATCTAAACCCTCCAGGAGTGTTGGATTGCAACTGCCATCTGCTCCAGGAAGATTGCCCATTGGTCATGCTGTCTGGGAATGATGGGAGTTGTTGCAGGGGTTGTGACAGGCCGGGAAAGGTCACTGCTGAACCCCCCCCCCCTTTTCCTTGCCTGTCCATTTGCTGGCCTCTGCCACATTAAGGCTTCTCCTCCATTCTTGCCTGTTATTCTAACATTTTTGCAAGATGGTGTAAAGAGAACATCTATGTGGGTGTGAGTGTGGCAGTGGTAATGAACAAGCTGTTTAAGTCAACCCCACTGAATCCTTTCTCATGATCTAAGGGGAAAGGAGTCTGGAAGCTCTCTGCCAAACATAAAACAACAGAGATGCTGCAGAATATTGTCAAATGAAATAGTAGCCATCTGTACTTGGATGTGTGTAACCAGTAGCAAAGGATCTTTCTTCAATAGCTCTTGATGGCTGGTGGCTTCTGGCTGCAAAATATATTCCATCTGCATAGCTGAGGGCCAGGAAGAAGTGGTTCACGCAGCTTGCAAACTGGTTGGAATAATGAGCATACTGGTCTTTGCTTGGTAGAGAAACGAAGTTACTTTTAAAATGAGCACCATCTGGGGACCATCATGTGTCTGCTCCCCGCACCCACAGCCACCCCCATGTTCAGCTTGCAAATGTGTAAGCAAACATATGACAAGAACTCCATGAACAGCCTGTTCTCTCTCCTTGTACTCCTGGGGTTTGCTTGACAAGATTTGTTCAAAGGCGGTCGGCCATTGCCTTACTTATTATTCTTCTATTTATTCTTTGCCTTCCCTTGAGGCTGAGAGCATGTGATTTGCCCAAGATCACTCAGTGGCTTTCATGGCCAAGCAGAGAATTGAACCCTGGTCTCCAGAGTCATAGTCCAATATTCAAACCACTATGCCACACTGACAGAGATAGGAATAAACCAAAGTAAAACCACTTTTCCATTCCCTTTCACAGAAAAAAGTGAAAGGGAATGGAAAAGTAAGTAGCCAAAAACACTCCGAGGCATAACAGGGAGATTAAGAAAGTTTGATTCCAAATAAAAAGGATTAAATCAGGTTTTTGGATATCATCTCTTAGAGGGAGCAGCCTTCTCCAGGCAATAGCTTGGAAAGCTGCAAAGTCACAGAAAGGGATTATATTCAAAGATGCTTGCAACTGAAACCAACGGGGGAAACAAAACAAAAATCCCTAACAATCCCTAACTAAGATGGCCCCTTGCCCGTTGCAGAAAAGGAGACCTTCTGTTCTCACGATTTCCCATGGCTGCTGAAGTGAGGATCTGATTCTTTGGGGATCAGCCTCTGCCAGCCTTCCTTTTGTCAATGGGCAATGTCCCAATAAGACAGCTTGAAAGAACAGATAGGTAGACTCTGAGAAGAAAGGTGGAAAGACTTTTATATCTTGATCCTCAATGATTCCAGATCGTTGAGTATCTCTATAGCTCATGCGGTGGTTTGAGCATTGGAGTAAGGGCCAAAACACACTGCAGAAATAATCCACTTTGAGACTGCTTAAACTGCCCTGGCTCAATGCTAGGGAATTCTGGGAACTGTAGTTTTGTGAGAGAGCTTTGATTCCATAATAAACTACAATTCCCGGGATTCCCTAGCACTGAACAAAGGCAGTTAAAGTGGTCTCAAACTGGATTATTTCTGCACTGTGTTTTGGCCCCATGACTCTAAACCAGGGTTCAAATCCTGGTTTGACCATGTAAACCCACTGGGTGACCTTGGGCAAGTCACACTGTCTCAAAGGAAGACAATGGCAAACTCCCTCTAATAAAGCTTCCCAAGAAAACCGTATGTAGAAGGATTAGAAGGAGAATGTAGAGTAATGTTAGAAGAATGGGTGAAAAGCGGATGTTGTTAATTAATTGTTGTAATTGTTTTTTGTTTTAATTGACTTTTATTATTTTACCTATTGTTTTGTATTTAGATTGTATGCCTTTGGCAGGTTTTTATTCTATTTTATGCTTGATTGTCTTTTTGTACAGCGCTGTGTACACTGACAGCACTCTAGAAATAAACTTTAATAATTAATAAGAAGAAGAATAAAAGAAAAAGGTACGCGGGGAGTGTGAGAGAGAAAGAGAGACATCAGAGGGTGCAAACAAATATGGTTATAGTGTTAGGTGAATAATAGAAGATATATGGAAAATTATTAGTAGAGGATATCAGAGTGAGTGATGCCAAGGATGAAGTATTATATTTGTCATATGGAAGATTTATGTATTTTCATTTGGTAAGTAAAGATTTTTTTTAAAAAAGAAAACCCATGATAAGTTCACCTTTGGCTCACCATAAGTTGGAAATGACATTAAGGCACACAACAATAATGACAGTAGCTCATATGACCCTTGATCAGGAAAAAGATGGAGTTCAGCACCTAGGATAGCTCCTTCCGATTTTAGATAAAACCTCCCAGGGCAGTAGTTCTCAAACTGTGGGGTGAGACCCCCAAGGAGACCCAAGAGTTGCTCAAAGGGGGATCTGAGATTTGGAGGCCCTGATCCCTCCTCTCCATCTCTGCTTCCCAAATATTTCACCTGGAGGAGAAGAGAAAGGCAAGGAGGACACTTGGAGCCTCCACCTAAGGAAGAAGAAAGCAAGGGAGAGCTATTTCCTTGTAAGATGTTAAAATATGAATATACATGAATGTGTGAAGAGAAAGACGCACACTAAACCAACCCAATGTTTTTATTGATATACAGTGGGCCTTTGTTATCTGCTGAGGCTTGGTTCCCCTGTGGATACCAAAATCCATGGCTACTCAAATCCTATTAAATAAGATGGTGTAGATGGATGGGAAGTACTTTAGCTTTTGGGCAGCCTGTTTCATACCTTCTTAAACCATCATTTTGAAAAAGAGATCGATGACTGTCCCTTTTCAGATCTTTAACACCAAGTCTGGTGCTCTGCTGAATCTGAGCTGTCTAGACAAAGTTAAGCTACCTTCGCTATATTGGAATATAATTCAACCTCCCTCTTTAAAAAAAAAAAAAAAAAAGAACTCCATAAATGCCAGATTTTGTCAATGTATGGCTGCCCAGGTTGTCTTGGCCATATAAGTTTCTAACTAAAGGAAAACAGAAAAGGTGCGATCGTACAAATGTTGTTGGACTGCAGTCCACACTGAAGAATGAATGCAGTTTGACACTGCTTTGACTGTCGTGGCTCCATCTTATGGAATTCTGGGATTTTTAGTTTGTTGTGGCACCGGAGTTCTCTGGCAGAGAAGGCCAAATATCTCATAAAACTACAAAATCCCAGAATTCCATAGCATTGAGCCATGGCAGTTAAAGTGGTGTCAAATTGCATTCACTCTGCAATGCAGATACAACTTGCTGGCATATTCAGTGGAGAGAAGGTGTGTGTGTGTGTGTGTGTGTGTGTGTGTATTATATATATATATATATATATATATATATATATACACACACACACACACATATGCATGCATATATATATATATATATATATATATATACCAGTATGTATGTATGTGTATATATAGAGAGAGATATAGATATATATAGATATATATGTGTGTGTGTATATGTATATATATATTTTTTATCCATGCAAATTAATAGTCATCCTCTTTTGACTTGGAGTACTGCATTGAAACTATGTATATTGCATTGCCTAATGAAATAGTTCTTTCAAAATGTAGCTTTATACCAGTGTAACAAAACATAGCAAATAGGAAAGGGACAACAACAGCAAAAAGAAACCTGAAAAGAAACAAAGCCAAACTACAATAACATCAGTGAGGATCAAGAAAGTAGGTTAAAGCAGATGTAAGGAAATCCAGCCACTGGTTCCATTGCATGGGTTCCAGGACCCACTCATCCACATCCCAAAATTGGTCCCAAATCCTCACCCAAATGGCCTCTATGAGCTATGGGTGCAATTTTGCTACATTTGGCTGAAGCAATTTTCTCTTGACTGCATTGCCTGGGACATTCTGGCTTGCTACATTTCATCAAACAATTATAAAGAATTGTTGTAAATTCTGATTTCTCCAAAGAACCAATTAAGTCCTCTCCAGTACAAAAGAAGTCAGATCATTCAAAGCTGATAGAGCATAAATAGACAGCCAGAAACACTCTAATTGCAATTATCTCCATTGAGTGCTGGCATTTCAGTTTCAATATTTAATAATATTTGAGCTGCAGTGATGACAATTCTCCAGCTTCTTCTATGAGCTGCTCTATGTATAGATCTCATTTTTAATCCACAATGGCTCTGCCCAGATTTCAATTCTGAATTGTCTTATAAGGTTAATTTGGCATGAGTGTATATAATTGATGAGTCTATGGGCCAGACCCCTTTTTTAGACACTGAAATTATAGGCAAAGAAACCCTTCCCTCCCTCCCTCCTTCCTTCCTTCCTTCCTGCCTTCCTTCCTTCCTTTTTCTTTGTATTCTTCCTTCCTTCCTTCCTTTCTTCCTTCCTTCCTTCAGACATGCTAATGTCATGTACCTAGAAAATTGTGCCTGGTAAATGAATTCCAAACTAAACCCAGGAAGGGCTACAGTATAGCCACCTGTATTTACTTAATATAAATTAAGAAGTTTTTTAAAAAATACATTTTTTCCAAAGTCTAGATGTCACAAAAGGTAAGGAGTTTTTGGGTAAGACTTAGGCCTCATCTGCACTGGAGAAATAATGCAGTTTGATACCGCTTTAACAGCCATGGCTCCATACAATGAAATCCTGGGATTTGCCGCTTGTTGTGGCTAAATATCTCCCAAAATTACAAATGCCAGGATTCCATAGCATGGAGCTATGGCAGTTAAGCATTAATTCCGCAATGCAGATTAGACCTAATTCAGAGGAGGACTTTCCATTCACATCCTCCTGGACCAAGAGAATATGACTTAAATGAGGATTCAAACTGTGGATTCCCAGAGTCCCAGTTCAGAAGTCTCACCTCTGCCCCATGCTGCTTCTTTTTCATCTTTTTAAATAAATAGTTGCCATTGTTGCTTCCTTTTTTCTGCTTAACTGCAAGGCAATATCCATCTGCCTATCCATCAGATTTTCTAGATTTCTAGTTTCTAACGACGATTGGCTATTTTATTTTATTTTATTCTATTTTTTCCTGTTCTGATTTTACTATTTTATTGCTTGTATTTTGTACATTGTATACATTATTATTATTATTATTATTATTATTATTATTATTATTATTATTATTCTATTAAGCCTGCCTTTATTCTATTAAGCCTGCCTTTGCTTGGATCTTCCTTAATAGGTCTTCCAGGTCTGTGAGATTTTCTGCTAATATTACGGTGTCATCTGTATATCTCAGATTGTTGATATTCCTTCCTCCTATTTTCACTCTTCCTTCTTCTGTATCCAAGCCTGCTTTTCTTATATCTTCTGCATACAGGTTGAACAGATCGGGTGAAAGGATCCAGCCTTGTCTAACCCCTTTGCCAATTGGGAACCATTCTGTTTTTCCATCTTCTGTCCTGAGAGTAGCCTCTTGTCCTGGGTTCAGATTCCTCCTCAGGACTATCATCAGATGGGCTGACACCTTAAAGGTGTTCCATAGCCTTTCATGGGTCTATGCAGTCCAAGGCTTTGCTATAGTCTATAAAACACATGCTGATTTTCTTTTGGAACTCTTTTTGGAATTATTATTATTTTTTTAAATGAATTGTGGACTTTTGTCCATAGGGAAATAAATCCTAGTTGCCCATAGAGAAGCCTTGGAGGGATCTTGCTCCAAGGGGAAGATTTCCCCTATGGGGGCAAGTATTCTCCAGCGATTCTCTATGGGCAAGTGCTGTATAGAAAGGGTGTCTCAAATCCGGGTCTGTGCCAGCCTTCAAGGACTATTTTTAGCCCATTTCCCAGAAGCCCAGCTTGGAGGAGGAGGAGGAGGAGAAAAGACCACAGCGGCAGCAGGAACAATAGCATCCAGTTCCTCATCGCCTCATCCTTCTCAGCCGCCTCCCAAGAAGTCTAGTCCTCCCGGGACGCGAGTTCGAATCCTGCCTCCAGCTGCGAAACCAGAGCAACCCCCCGAGACCCCTCTGCAGCGAGGCAGGCGGAGATGCTCCGCTAGTGGCCCAGGAAGGGAGGCTCCGGCGTCTCAATGGAGGACGACCTGGCCTCCGAGGAGGATACGTGTGAGTCGGGAGACACGTGTCAGACGCGGGGAGAGGGGTCTCGCTGGCCAAGATCGATCAAGGAGGGAGGAAAGGAGGGAATAGGGCGAGGCATTGGTTGAGATGGGACCTTCTAAAAGAAATGGCAGTCCTTGCCCATAGGGAAAAACCTTGGAGATCTTTCCTATGTGTCCCTATAAGCAAGTATTTCCCAATGTTTCCCTATGGGCAAGTAATTCCCAATATGTCCCTATGGGCAACTGATCTGCAATGTCTTCCTATAGGCAAGTCTTCCCCTATGTATCCCTATGGGCAAGTAATTCCCAATACTGTATTTCCCTATAGGCAAGTATTCTCCAATGATTCTCTATGGGCAAATGTTCCACAATGATTCCCTACAGGCAAGTATGGTTTCCTTATGGGCAAGGATTCCCCAATGTTTCCCTATGGGCAAGTATGGTTTCCCTATCAGCAAATACTGCCATTTGTTTTAGTGCCTCCCTTTTGAGACTTTCCTCTTTGTTCTGTGTTGCATACCTTCAAGTCATTTCCAGACTTATGGTGTCCCCAAGGACTGGATTTTTACCTGTCCTGCAGCTCTTCTTTTTTAATTTTACAGAACGCATAAAAATAGAATCAAGGAAGTAAGGATGGAAGCCTGCCCTGCTATATAAACCCATTCCAATCCCTGCTGTGTAAATCTACACTGATCTCTGCCCTATCACTGTGGTTACTTTGGGGGAAAGTACTGTTTATCCTGTCTATACGATAATACAGTATATAAACATTGGTCATGAGTCACGCTGGCAGATCAGTAAACTGCCCTTTGCTAAGAATCATTTCTTTCTAAAGGCATTAATGGATGGATTAAGTAAGACATGATATGATACCTGCCTCCCTGGGATCCCCACTCTGTCTGGTGCCTACCTAGTGGATTGAGCTACAGTTTCCATCATCCCCAGCCAACAGGAGGGTCCAAAAAGGAAGCCCAGAGGGCACCAAATTGGAAAAAAGAGCCATCATGATGTAGTGGTTTCAGTATTGGACTACAACTCTGAAAACCAGAGTTTGATTCCCAGCTCGGCCATGAAATCCCATCAATTGACCTTGGACAAGTCACATGCTCTCAGCCTCAGGGGAAACCCCTTCTGAAGAAATCTTGCCAAGAAAACACCGTATAGGGTTGCCTTAAGCTCGCCAGAAATGACTGGAAGGCACACAACAACAAAAGACAGAAGAGGCAAAGGTGTGGAGGGGGCATTCTGTTTGCTCTGTGACTTTGGACACAGTCCTCAATGTCTGCTGTTGGAAGGAAGGAGAGAAAGATGTTAAATAACTATGAAACCAGCCTGGAGAGAAACAGATTCCCTAGTCCTAGCTGAGGATTTCATTTCTGTGTCTCTTTTTACACCCGTGACCTGCAAGTTCATTAATGGACCTTGTTCTTCCTCCCAGTGCTTCTTTCGGAGAAAGAGTTCCACGATGCGGCCAAACGAAATGACACAGTGCACATGGAAGAGCTGGTCAAGAGAGGTGTGGACATCAGAGCCAAGAATAATGTAGGTACTCATTGTGTGCATTTGCAGGGATTGCAGGAGTCAGTATCCATCTGGCAGGGTCTGGACCTCATTTCTCATCCAGTCTCTAAATACCCTAAAGCAGGGGTAGGCAACCGGTCTCCTTTAAGGGCCGAGGGACTTCAGCTCCCAGAAGCCTCAGCCATGTTGGCCAATAGTCCCATGTTGGCCAATAGCTCCTGGGATTCTGGGAGCTGAAGTCCCTCAGCCCTTAAAGGGGAAAGGTTGCCTACCCCTGCACTAAAGGTATCTCAAGGCCGCTCTTGCTTCTCTCTCCTGTGCTTAATGTCTCCCTTCCTTTCCAGATAGACAGGACTGCTCTCCACTGGGCCGCTGGAGCAGGGAACGAACAGGCCGTGCGTCTTCTCTTGGACCATGACGTCTCCGTCAACGATGAGGATAATGTAAGAAGTCAAAGATGTAGCCCAGGGGTAGGCAACCTTTCCCCTTTAAGGGCCGAGGGACTTCAGCTCCCAGAAGCCTCAGCCATGTTGGCCAATAGTTTCATGTTGGCCAATAGCTCCTGGGATTCTGGGAGCTGAAGTCCCTCGGCCCTTAAAGGGGAAAGGTTGCCTACCCCTGATGTAGCCATATTAGTCAGAAAAAAAATAATATGTAGAGAGATCTTGTAGCACCTTTGAGACTAACTGAAAGGAAGACGTCAGCAGCACGAGCTTTTCCAGGCTTGCCTTTGTACCATTGCCTTTGTTCACCAACAACCGTCCTTAAATCTAGACTTCATTTCCATACACAAAGGATTTTTGAATTTGAATTGACATTCTCACACACTAATGGTGTATATAGGTCTGTCCCTGGCTTTCCATCCCACCAAATGCATCTGAGAAAGTAGACTGAAGTAGACTTAGATGCCAAGTTCTTTCTTTCAGTTAGTCTCAAAGCTGCTACAAGATCCCTTTGCATACTGAGGATAATGTAAGTGGAGGGGGAACTTGAGTGTGCAAGAAGGATGAATTGCAACTGGCTTCTTTCAAATGCAGCCTTTGGTAACTGGGACAGGAATTGCTTATAGTGAATTATTCTATGTACTCAGTGGCATCACTAGAAGGGTGCAGGGGTGCAGACGGCACAGGGTGACATCTAGTGGGACTGGCATGGCTGCTGGACAAGCAAAAAAGGGCATCACGTCCCTTGCTTGCTTGCTCATCAGCCATGCCAAAGCCCAAATGGCCATATGGAGGCCGTGGCACTGCCCTGTCCAATGGCAGTGGCTGCTGAGAGGGGCAGTACCTTCTGTCTGAGCTCTATAGCTCATCTGAAACTTAGCCGGACTGGTGACTGGGAGTGGTGCATCAACAAAACATGCTTGTGTGCCTTGCATGGTGGACTCAGGGAAGGGAATGGCCCCTGCTGCCTGTGCAGTTGCCCACCCTTGCTCAGAAAATGTCCCCAGGGCAAACTGGGCAACAAGCCTGCACACTAATTGCTATTTTATTCCAGAATCAAGATGATCTTTCTTCTGTCTCTCTCTGGCTACCCAGTTTGGGATGAATGCCCTCCTCTTGTCTGCTTGGTTCGGCCACCTGCGCATCCTTCAGATCCTGGTCAACGCCGGTGCCAAAATCAGCTGTGTAAACAAGGTGCGGCAATTTCCACAGACTCACAAGTTTGTGCATGGATGTGCACACAGACACACACGGATATATGTGCACATTTGTTTATGCATTCAGTTGCATATTTTCTGCTTTGTTGCAGCTGTGCAACATTACCTTCAACACAAGTATTCCATAACACGACACATAATTTTACATATGGAGGTTAACTTCATGTATCCCCATTGTAAGATCTCAGCTAGGCTTTCTGGGTCTGTTTATTAAACTGAGTCTGATTATTAAAGGGGAAGCGGAGACAATACACATATCTGAATAATTTTGACCAGAACACAGGCTAGATAGATAGATAGATAGATAGATAGATAGATAGATAGATAGATAGAATTATTGTGTTGGGCAGGCAGAAATAAATTAGCAAAATGTTTCAGTTTTTGGTTTCTTTTGTTGCTGAAAGCAAACGTAAGCTGCATCCAAGCTGTCAGAAAAGAGAGGAGTGTTATAATTATTGGCCAAGATGCTACATGGCAGTCTACATTTTGTAACTTTATGAATCAGTACATATGTTGTAAAAATGCATTGAAAGCCTGCTGTGAATTGCGAAGATGCACATCTGACAAGAGTGTTTCCATGTTCATTTGGTGGTTCTGATGTGCATTAGGCCCTTTTGATGTGCACTGGGCACTTCTGATACACATTGGACACTTAGGAGACACATTGGGCACTTCTGTTGCACTCTGGCACTTCTTTGCTGGTGCCCAGAAGCACAGTCTGGGTGTCCTGATGTACATTGGTCCCTGCTGCATATCAGGGTCCTGGCTCATAAGTTACTCCACTGGCTATTATTATGCAGCAGACACCTGTATATTGTAATATCACGGTAGTCCGTAAGTGGAGACAGACGTTGAAAAATTGCTCAGTTCTGTTTCCTGCAGATGTAAACCTAATGAGGAAGACATAGGTCCCATGCTGAATTCCAGTCAAAGTTACTAGCTAATAATGCACACACACAGGCACATATATTTTTTAAAAAAATAGGCTGCAACCTTGCCTCTATTTCGCATCAGCCCAAATTCAGAGCCGTCTGGATCACCAAAGGTGACGGCACCCAAATGTGGATGAAATTCTCATGTGACCATTCACTTAATAGAGATTATCTCTCTCCCCCCCCCCGCACCCCGCCACTGTCCTCCACACACACACAAAACCCAAACCTTGTTTATTGTTGAACTTGTTCGGCCTGGACTGAGATAGCATGGAAATGCATCTAAGGCATGCGGAAATGTCTGTGCACATACGCTTAGTGGCATGGGGGATTTATAGACCAGAAAGCATGACATCTTCCTCTGTGGGGCAGGCAGTGTTTGTTCAAGGAGTGAGCCTTGCATTATTTGCATAAAGCCTCGACCATAGAGAATGCACCTCTGTGTGGGTTTCTTTTTGTAATGAATAACTCAAAAAGAACAAGATATTACACGGTGGTTGTAAAAGGTAAGCATGGAGGGAAGGGATTTCCTCCAGGAGGGGTTTTCTGCATTCAGATATGCTCTGATGATTGCCAAAGGCAAAGTTCACAATAATCACAGGAAGAGGAGCAGCTACATTCCCCCTACATTACACCTGAGTTTCTGAAATTTCCATGTTGTCTGTCACCTGGGTTTCTGGAATTTCCATCTTCATTATGTTTGCTATTCTCCCCTTCCTCGTTTTAAAATGTGTTTAAAGTTTAATGTTAAGAGATGACAAATGATTGTAGAGCTTTCCCAAGGAATTAATAATCTGACTTTTAAATGATCACATTGAAATATATCTGTGTCTTACCCAAACTTCAATAGATAATCTTTGTCCCCATCCTCTAAGTTTGAAAGGAGCGTTTAAAAATTTGAAAGGTCAAGTCGTCTTGTGCCACAGGCTGGATTTCCTTTACCATTTCTCATTTGCCAGTTAGCAAGCAAAACCTGTTGGTCGTTATAATTTTTTTAAAAAAAAATTATTTATAGTAATTGATATTACAATATATATTACATATATATTAATATTAGCCTAATTAATTAAATTATATCCACATACCCCCCAGTACCTTTTCCCCCTCTTTCTGGAATGGTCTAATAATATTTAATATCCATTTCCTTTTATATGGAATATTGTCTAAATTGTCTCATTCACTTCCTTGTACCCCTTATATGTTCTATTCATATTCGCCAGTTCCTTGGCCATATCTCCTCTTCATTCTGGCCCTTATAAACAGCTCTTCTTTCCGAAATTACATATTTTGCTATATAATGTATCCATTTCCCTAACTCCCACCTTTTTCATCCTTCCATCCATTTGCAATTACTCCTTGTCCCACTTCTAATCACTGTTTTACTAAATATTCCTCCTCTTTATTTTAATCCAGTTTCTTAACCTGCTGCTTATTATTAACAAAACCAAAAAGAGGCAGAATTTGATCAGGATCTCAGGTTGTTTTCATGTCACTGGAATGGTGAATTCACTTTAAATTTGGCTCTTTAATTTAATTTAATTTAATTTAAACATTGCAAAGGAGCTATCCAAGTAGCTGTGATATAGTTTTCAACACTTTGGATAGTTCTTTTAAAGTTTGATGTAAATCCCAGATTGGATTCATCCCACATTAAAATGGAGGCCACTAGCTGCTCGGGATTATTATTATTATTATTATTATTATTTATTATATCTAAGCAAGTGTTTTTGCCCCTAGCTGTGGCTGGTGGAGCATCAGATTCTATTAAAAAATCAAAACAGATCCCAGAAGCCTGAAGTCTACCTACTGATCACAATGCGCCTATGAAGAATTATCTTCTCTAGCACTGACAAAGCAATAAGTGGAAGATTAAACTGATAGAAATGAATAGTTTCTTGACCCATACCTTGGGAGCTGATTCCTGCTCTTCCTTTTTCAGAATGGACACAACTTGCTGCATTGTGCTGCCCAAAGAGGTCACCTCAAGGTGATTGAGTTCATTATGGAAGATCTTGAGGATGTGCGGCTGGATAAGAAAGATAAGGTGAGTAAGCCTGAGACATGGAAAAAATGACTTTAAAAAAAGAATAGCAGTTCCCAGAATTGCACAGGCTGCCTGTGGGATTTGCAGGGTTGCAATAGTCCTAAGAAGCCCCTTTTCCAAGCTCTGTTTTGGACTTGAGATGCAAATCTTTGCTTATTTCATTATTGCGAGAAAGGATGAATGATCAGGGCAAGGAGGAAGAATCTCAGGGCGAGAGCTCTGCACCATCCTGATTTGGCAGAGACAGTCCTGATTAATCCTGTGTCATCCTACTTTTTGATATGATTTTAAAATGTCCTACTTTCCCCCTTCTCCCTCGGCTTACTCTAGTTGGTGCAAACCGATCCTAAAGTGCAAAAGTTGTTTGCATTCAAATAACTCAGCATGGGAGAGGAGAAGAGAAGGGGGGATCTTGCCCATCTTAGTAGAGTCAAGCAAATGCAAACTACTGCAGCCTCTTCTAGGTTGTGTGTTCTTCCTCATTTAATACTTTTGCCATCTTGACCACACTCTGATCTTGCTTGGCCACACATGTCCCAGTTTTCATCTGTGAAATGTTGGAAAAGATTGGGGAAGGGGGCAGTATTTTTTCATTTATTAGACAGTCTTGTCTTTTTCATTTTCATGCCAAATGCAATGTAAGTGGGGTTGATGCTTAGGCATCCTGCTTAATGCTATTATTAGCACCCATGTCCTGTAACATCACAAGGGGATCATCCTTCAGTCTTAGATTTTGCCAGTGAAATCTAAGGACCCAGGATAGTGTTGGCCATGTAACTGTATTTCTAATAATAATAATAATAATAATAATAATAATAATAATAATAATAAAATTTATTTTTACCCCGCCCAATGGTAATCCAATCAGGGCGGCTTACAAATTGAAACACACAAGATAAAACATAGAATCCCAAAAGAGTAAATACAACGTACCCCCCTCCCCCCTTAAAATGATATTAAATCAATAATAATTTAAAACAATTCAATTAAAAAACCCAATACAAGATAAATTTTAAAAGCCTGACACCACAATCCTCACCATCAGAACGATGGGGCCACGAGAGGATTTACAATGGGCTGCTAGTAAGGATGCTGTTTTACTACCTCCTTCTTCTTTTTCTCCTTAAAGATGGACAGAACTGCCTTTCATTTAGCTGCAGGGAATGGGCAACTTGAGGTGGTGGAGTTCCTGGTTGCTTCAGGTTGTACACGCAACGTTAAAGACAAGGTATGTCAAGGGCTGGGAATGGGCTGTATGTATTGAATTGCTGCATTTTAATCTTGCTTGTTTAACAATGGCTGCCTCCCAAATCACTTCCCATTGGGAGCACCTCCTTGTTAGATCTTCTGGAGCTCTCGGGAACATTTGATACCACCAACCCTGGTTTCCTTCTGGACTGCCTTAAAGGCATGGGCTTGGAAAGTACTGTCTTACCATTGTTCCTGTTGCTTTTAGGGGGCTGTGGTTCCAAGCCCTCTGGGGTCAATCTTATCCTCTGGGTTGCTGCATGAAACCATTTGGAGATTTCATCTGTGAACTGGAGTCCATTATCAGCAATATGCAGATGATACACAGTTTCCGTTTCTCAATTCCTTGGGAACCTGTTGACGTTCTGAATAGGTATCTGGAAGGAGATGTGAATTAATAAATTGAGACAATGTAGACAAGTCAAAGGTTTTATGGAATTATGGAAGATTTTGTATGGTATTGTCTGCCAGTACTCATGGGGCGCATTTGACCCAACCTTTCAATGGAGGGTTAACTAGACTCTCCCTTGATTTATTGTAGAAAGAATTCACCAACTGTCCTAACTGTTGGGTCTCCCTTCCTCTTATTTATGGTGGATATTGCACTGATTTACAGGAGAAGAACACAGCCCTCCATTTAGCTGCCAAGAATGGTCACGCACAGGTGCTTCAAAAGCTGATAGAAATTGGAATGGACCTTGATGAAGAGAATATAGTAAGTAAAGTTGTGAAGGGGGCATGTAATTCCAAGGTTGCATTTCAGTGCTGAAACCACTACACCACACAGACTCTAGGGAGTGAATATCATTCAGTCTCAATTTGCATGTGTTTCTCCAAATCCCACCTGCATTATCTTCCATCCTTTGTTTTGTATCAGGTGGGTTGTTTCCCCACATAGACATTTATGCTCATTTTGAACACAGGAATGGGGAACCTGTGTTCCGCCAAGAGTAGATGGACTATGACTGCTATCATCCCTTACCATTGGTATATTGCAGGGGTAGGCAACCTTTTTGAGCCGGGGGGTGGGGGGGGGGGGGGGAAGCACCATAAATAAATAAATAAATAAATATAAAAATTAAAAAATTAAAAAAATATGCATGCACACTCTCTCAGCCCCAGCAAAACCCCTGTGGAGATTTTGCCAAGAAAACCCCAAGAACAAGTAATAACAACAATAATCAATATCATCGTGGCAGGCGGTGGCAGTGGGGGGCAGTGGGGGTCCAAAGGCCTCGGGGGGCCGCATCCAGCCCCCAGGCCTTAGGTTGCCTACCCCTGGTATATTGGATGAAGCTTATGGAAGTCCAACAACATCTGGACACAACAGATTTCCCCAGCCCAATTTGCACACAACATTGGGGCGGGGGGAGGATAATGATGATGATGGTGGTGGTAGTGATAAAGCAGGTTTATGTTTCTTTGTGCTCTCTATAAATAGAAATATAAGACAGCCATTTCTGTACACTCACAATCTAATAGAGATCATGCAAAAGGAAAGTGGGACAAGGAGAGGTGAAGAGAGAAGCGTAAGCACCGCGGCATGAGTTTCTTCTGTAACCAAGAGATCAAGTCAGTCTTCATCTTGCCATGATGAATACAAAAATTCATATTTTCCCCCACTCTTCCCAGGAAGGGTTGACTGCATTGCATTTGGCGGCTGAAGGAGGACATCATGACTGTGTAAAGCTACTCCTGGAAGCTGGCTGTGACATCAATGCCCAGACTCAGGTTAGTGGTTTATTGTTGTTGTGTGCCTTCAAGTCATTTCCAACTTATGGTGACCCTAAGGCAAACCTATCACAGGATTTTCTTGGCAAGATTTATTTAGAGGGGGTTTGTCTTTGCCTTCCTCTGAAGCTGAGAGAGTGTGACTTGCCCAAGGTCACCCAGTGGGTTTCCATGGCTGAGCGAGGGTTTCAAGCCCTTTTCTCCCATAGTCCTAGTCCAACACTCAAACCACTACACCACACTAATGGTTTATATCAGAACGGAAATTTCCCAGTCCCCAGGCAAGGAGAGTGATGAGAAATATTTAAGGCTGCTAATAAGAGATTGTTATGATTATTATAAAATGTTAAGATGACTAAACTGAGGCTGTCTTATTTTGAACATATCATGAGACAATACGACTCATTGTAAAAAATACTAATGCTCAGTAAAGGGAAAGGCATAGCAAAGCAGAAGATCACACTAGAGGTGAATTGTTGCAGTAAGGAACCCACTGCTGCCCTGAGTTTGCAAGACCTGAGCAGGGAAGTTGATGACCGGGCTTCTTGGAGGTCTCTCATTCATAGAAACACCATAAGTCAAAGTTGACTTGACAACACAAAACAAAACAAAACCAAGAGAATTGGGTAGCCAAGAAGCCTTAAGGCAATTTGTGTGCCCCTGGATAATCTCCTCCTATGCTACCTGAATGCTACCTTTTCTCCCTCTCTCTCTCTTAGAAAAAAATGACCTGCCTTCATTACGCTGCACTGAATGGCTGTGAAGACATGGCCAGAGTCCTTATCAATGCAGGAATTCAAATAGATGCATTGAATTACGTAAGTAAGGTGATTCAGATGACAACCGGAGTATCTTAGCTCCTCTGAATAAACAGGACAGATACTCATTCCTTAGATCTAGTTTGGCTTCCCTTGAAGGAGTCCTGCTACAAAGGAAATGAGACCAGCAATGGAAGATTGGACTGTCTAATTCAGAGTTGGGAACTATATGCTCTGCTGGCTACATGAAGCCTCCAAAGTGACAGGGCTGCTGCCACTCCAGAGAACCTTACTGGTGAAAATGATATCTTGTAGCTCTCCAGGGAAGACCGATCCCCAAATGCCGAGTTCTGAAGGGCCCTCATATCCAGACACTGTAGATGGAGTGCTTTGGGAAATTGCCTGTGCTTTGAGGGTATGATAGAAGGGAGGAGTCAGTGGGCTCTAACCATCAGCAGCACGTCTTCTACCCCCACACACACACATTGTAGAAAACCTTGGATACCTGCTGCCCAGCTCTGCATGCCGTAAAAGCTACCAGCAGATCAGTCTGCGGAAGCTGGTGGCTCTCATGTCAATGGCTGGTGGATCTGCTCTGGCTCTCAACTTTGACTTTGTGGTCTATCCAGTGTGCTGAACTGATATGGTAGCTAGGAATCAGCACCCTGGATAGCTCCTTTACTATTCAGGCAGCTAATTCACCAGCCTCTACTGGGGTACGTTCTTGGCATCTCCAAGATTCAAAAAGTAGCAAGGCTGGAAGAGATCTTTGCCCCAAAACCTGAAGAGCTGCTACTAGCAAGACGTCACAGGAGAGCACCATAAGTTCTTTATAAGCTGGACTATATCCAGAGAGGAGTAGCTTAGGGAGCTGGGTATGTTTAGCCTGAGGAAGAGAAGATTCAGGGGTGACATGATAGCCATATTTAAATATTTGAAAGGGTGTCATATTGAAAATGGCTTGTTGTCTGCTGCTCCAGAGACCAGGACCTGGAGCAATGGATGCAAGCTACTGGAAAAGAGATTCCACCACAACATTAGGAGGAACTTCCTGACATTAAGAGCTGTTTAACAGTGGAACACACTTCCTCAGAGTGTGGTGGGGTCTCCTTCTTTGGGTGTTTTTAAACAGAGGCTGAATGGTCATCGTTCAAGAGTGCTTTGATTGTGTCTTCCTGCATGGCAGAATGGGGATGGGTTGGATGACCCTTGGGTCTTTTCCAACTCTGAGTCTATGAGAGGGAAAGATGGACAACTATATAGATCTCAATAAAAGATAATCTTGTGGGGTTGTGTCTTTCCTGCCTCCTAATTCTCTGTCTTAAATTGTGCTTCCACCCCTGATCTGAGGTGAAGAGGCAGCCTTTGCTGCAGCTCAAAGGATGCTTTCTCTTTCAGTTCTGACAAATTTAAAAAAATAGTATTCATGTTACTGCTTCTCTCCACAGCAAAATGCATCAGCTATGCATATTGCGGTGCTACATAACCATCCAACGGTTGTCAAACTCCTAATTGATGCCGAATGTGACCTGGATATCCCTGACAATGTAAGATTTTGCCAGTTGATGAAAGATCAAATAAATATCACATTTAGTTGCTTTCTGCATATACGGTGCAGATGCACAGTGGTATAAGAGATAGAGATGATATTGTTAAAGAAATTGGAGGGGAAGTCTTGAAACAAATATCATAGCATGACCAGAAATGTGTTGAAGTACTATGCTGCTGTACAAATAGTTGCACAATCAGTTTCACCATCTTGAAGAGTGTGCAAGTGCAGTCCTAGTGCAGCAAGTTATTCCACAAGCACACACATACCTAACCCTCTTTCTCATTTTGACTTGGTGTGTGGGTGAGGAGCTAATTTATAGCTGCTAGACGGTGGTCCAGTGAGTAGATCATGGGAACAAATTTGCTCCTAAACCAGATTAAGACTTGCTGTTTTTCTTTTGTATCCAGAGGCAGCAGAGCCCTCTCCATATTGCTGCAGAGTATGGGAGGCAGGACATTGCTGAGCTTATCCTGATCGCTGGGGTGAATTTAAAACTAATGGACAAGGTAAATGATCCTGTCGCACAAATCAGGAGAGCAAGAAGAAAGCCATTCCAGCCTCCCTAAAAAGGGAGTTCCAGAGCCTAGGGGCAGCCACTGGGAAGGCCTTGTCTTGTGTACCCTGTGCAACATGTGTCCTGAGGCTGCATGAGGCAGCCATGTGAGAACTGGGCAGTGAAGAAAGCTGATAGCAAGAAAATCAATGCCTTTGAGAGAATGTGATGCTGGAGAAGAGTGCTGAGGATAATACCATGGACAGCCAAAAAGACAAACAAATGGGTCCTACAACAGATCAAACCTGAATTCTCCCTAGAGGCCAAGATGACTAAACTGAGGCAATTGTACTTTTGACTGTTGTAGTTTCAAGAGAAAAAATGATCCTTTCTTTAAATCACATTCTCATATCCCTCATCAAGCAATTCTTTGCAGGGTGATTCCAGCAAACCCCTCTTTTATACTAAAAACAAAACATAACAAAAAACATGTTTGCAGCTGCAAGAAAAGATTACAAAACTATTGATGAATATTACGTATCTGTCATCAGTGGCAAATGAGGCATGCATTCTCAAGATAGGAAAGAAGTCACTTAATTACTGTACATTAATTTAAAAATATGATTAATGGAATTTTTTAAAAAAATGCTTGTATGATTACTGTTCATATTTTCTTCCCTTGCTTCGCCCTTTGATTGCAGCAAGGAAAAACATCACTAGATATTGCTGCCCGTGGGAATCACATCAACTTGGCTGATATGATCATCAAAGCAGATAGATTTTACAAATGGGAAAAGGTAGGTGAACTTTCTATCATAGTAAAATAATGTGTTTGACTGTCTGACCCATAGCTCCAAGAACATTAGCCCATGGGGACTCTAACAGTGTGCAGCTTGGGGTTGTGTGTATGTATGTGTTTGTGTGTTTGTAAGCACTTGCAATTTCAAGCGTGTGCATATTTGAAACCTGCAGTACTATCTTTGTTCATGAGGTGGCAGACTTACCAAACTAGTGTATAGTTTTGCAGTCAATATGATTTAAAGCTGAGTTGAAGAATAATGAATGACTTCTTTAAAATAAATATATATAGGCTGATAATCCTGCACAGAAGACATAGGTACAATGTCGCACATCTGTCCAACGCCCTTTTTAAATGCTGGGCAGCCACACTGAACAAATTGTTTTGCAGCACTGGTGAGCAGGGAGCTAAAAGATGACCCATCCATCCCCATTCCCACTGGCAAGTGGCAGTGCAACAAGAAGCAGAGATACCTGTGGAGTCTGTCCCAGCTCCTTATTACACTGCTGCTCACTGATGGGAATGGACTGGAAGTGCCAACATTTAGCACCCTGTTCACCAGCCCTGCAGAATTCCTTCTCTTGGTGCAGCTGCCTGGGCTTTTATGGTGGGTTTAGGAAGAGGGCATTTGTAGTCATGGCAATGGCACCATACATGTGAATAAGCAAATGTTATGAGATTGTTAATCTAGTTTATGACATCATAACTACCTTACAGGATGCCAATCAGTCTGTTTAAAAAGAACTACTCAAGTTAGTGAAAAAAATCTTGACCATTTGTTGCAGGATAATCTGAACAGCGACTCTGACTCCTGGGTAGCCAAGCACTTAACTTTCAAGCAAGACCACCGGCTGGAGACACAACACATTCGTTCAGTCATGTGGAGGCTCGCTACAAAATACCTCAAACCCAATGAGTGGAAGAAGCTGGCACATTACTGGAAATTCACCGAGGCGCACATCAGAGCAATTGAACACCAGTGGGCAGGTATTATTGACTTATTTAAAGTATTTCTGTATCATCTCTCACCCAGCAAGATCTCCTGAGGTGATGAACAAATAAAAATCAATTAAAACAAGACTTTGTTCTTAATTCCAGGCACCAAAAGCTACAAGGAACATGGTCACAGGATGTTGCTTATTTGGCTCCATGGCATAATCATGGCAGGGGAAAACCCAGTCAAAGGATTATATGAAGGCCTGGTGGGCATTGGGAGGAACGACTTGGCAGGTAAGGCAAGCATGAACCCTCCATATTGCATTGAACCATCTGGCCTTCCATCAACTTAATATGATTCTGATTATAACCCAAAAAATGAGTCATGGTTAAGCCCAGCTGCCTATGAGACAGCCAATGATCCAAGTTCTTGTTCCATCTTAAAGTTAGACTACTGCAATATGTTGTATGTAGAATTAACTTTAAAGATGTCTAGGATCTAAATCAGGGATGAGAACTGTATGAGCCTCCACATGTTGTTGGACTGTAACACCTAGCATTCTTCACCACTGGCTGTAGGAGCTGCTGGAACTCACAGTCCAACAAGATATATACAGCCACATGATTCCCACCTCATAAAGTATGCTTTCCGACCTAGGCTACCCAAAGGACCACCTCCTCTCATACAAGCCTTGCTTCTCACTTGGATCTAAATAGGTCCTATCTTTGGAGGACTGACTTAGGTCCCTCTTCCATCTGAGACAAATTGGGGGAGTTAGAAAAAAAAGTATTTTTCTCCGCAAACCTTTTTTTCTCAATGGGGCTTTAGTTGAATCCCCATTTAACTTTTTGTTTCAGCTGGATCGCGACATAAAGCCCTGTTCTGGCATTACATACCTGGTTTGAGTCAAGATGTGAAAAGGGGGTTCACCTAGACCAACTCTTCCATCCTCTCTTTACTCATGTGGGAAAGCAACAGGCCTGAAATAATGTTCTTGCTCATATGGAGACTCTCCATGTAAACAAGACTTACAGGAGGAGAGCGACAAAGGAGGGAAGCTTGAAACCAATGGCACATGGGGCTTCCAACTCTATGATGTTATGGTAAACGAAAAGCAGAAGCCAAAGATAATTTTTCAGTGTAACTATTTAGACCCTGTTTCTGTAAAAGAATGAAAAAACAGTGATCTAAACAAGTCCTCTTAGATAGAATCAAGATTTTTTGTTGGAAAATAGTCTAACAAAGATGCCGTGGAAGAAATCATAAGGACCAATGTTTCTTTGTTTTCTGACAGAGAGCATCCGGAAACAGGCGAACGCAGATTCTCCTTCTCCGAGGAAGTGTACAGCGATGTGATATCTGAGAAAGTAACGGGAATCCCAGTGTTCATTATTACTTCAAGACTGTGATCAAGGGTATTGAAACATTTTTTTAAAAAAGACATTGTCATAACCTGTCTCTCTAAGGGCTTCATGCCATAACCAATGGCAACATTTTCTACCTGAGATCAGGTAAACACAAAGTGTACATCAGCAGATTCTACTCACAGCAATGCATTGTTATAGAAAAGGGGTGATTGATTACTAATTCCACATTTAGAATGATTTATCACCTCTGAGACTAAGGCTGAACTCTTAAACCTACACAGAGTTAAATCCCATTGAATCAGGAGAAATAACTGTTGAATAAGTTGTTAAAGGGCAAGATTAGACCATATTTTAAACCAAAATATCTCACTGTATAGAATCCCTGGATTTCTTCTATGGATACCTCTTCTGTTTAACTCACACAGCCCTCCAGATCTTGGACTGCAATTTCCAGTATGCCTCACCATTAGCGATACTGGCTAGGGCTGCTGGGACCTGCAGTCTGATATCTGGCACGCCCCTCTCTAAATGCACCTATATTGTGGTAGCATAGCTACAGCCATATTGAACATTTGGTTTATTTTCAGTTTTAAAAAATGACTTGACTGCACCTCCTGCTTCACCATGGAAATCTACTTTTATAAAGACAATTTAAAAACAGTAATTTTGCTACCAATCTGGTGCTAGTGATACATGTACATTTTCAATGTAATTTCTTTTGTGTCTTATTCACATATGTATAATTAATTTTTTGAAAGGATTGTATGGAATTTCTCCTCCACATAGCTCCCCCAACCCCTCATCTATCCTGTCCATGCAAAATGGATCGATACAGTACGATTCTCGTATATGCAGGACTGGTACATGCAGTTTCACTTACCCATCACAAAAAAAATGAATTGCTAGGTCCTCCAGCAGAAGTCTATGGTATGCTTCTGACAGCAGTTGAACATAGATAGTCATGTTGGAGGACCTAGATTCCTAGAGGTAGTCTAAGCATTTCTAGGTTCTCCAGTGTGACTCTATATCAGGGGTAGGCAACCTTTCCCCTTTAAGGGCCGAGGGACTTCAGCTCCCAGAAGCCTCAGCCATGTTGGCCAATAGTCCCATGTTGGCCAATAGCTCCTGGGATTCTGGGAGTTGAAGTCCCTCAGCCCTTAAAGGGGAAAGGTTGCCTACCCCTGCCCTATATGCTTCCATCAGAAGTCATTCCTTGCAATAGAAATTCCCCATTTTACATGATTTCATGTTTGCGCAGTAAGTATGGAAACATTTACCACCGCAGATACAGGAATCATATGCATTCACTTATCCTCTTTCCTATTTCCCACTAAAAAAAAAAAAGAGATCAGGGGCATAATCTAGCTCAGGTGTGGGAATCATGAACTTCAGATCCCAGCATGCTTCACTGTTGGCTACATTACTGGTTAGGGTTGCATGATTCCCACTGCAATCTAGGCAATGTTGATCCTCTGAGCATAACCCAAACAAAATTAAATGCAAGTGAGATTCAGTATTGTTGGAATTAATCTAGATTTTTTGGTAGCTGCAGAGATGCTCCATAGCCACTAATGGTCATTTACGTATCTACTACTCCTTTTCTGTAATTCATGAAGAGAATCCATGTATCTGACAATACACAGTGAAAGGTGCAATTGCCCAAATCTCCCAGGTGCATGCTTACTGAGGCACTAGATGCCTTTTCAAATGTGGCAGGAAGAGACCCATTGGCAGTATCTCTTTTCTGCAACATGTATAGGATTCATCCCATCAACTTAGACCCCTGCATGAGACTACAGTGCCTGATAAAATGCTGTCCAGCTACTGTGACATCTCTAGGAAGAGTTCTGTCCACAATTGTTTAGAGCAATGGCATGCAAACCTGGGTTGCATGAACCCAAGTCCATGTAAAGATTAATGTGGGAAGAGGTCTGATGACTTACAAAGTTGCAAGGAAGCCATTTTACAACTCAGCCAATATTTCCGCAGTCCCTGCTAACCTTTTCTACACCTTAGCTATGCACATGGAAATAAGCTGGATGGCCAGCCTCTCCTTCTTAGCATGTAGACAGCAACAACTTCAAGAAACGGAAGTATGTCAATCTGAGCTGTGAAAAGTGATCCTCTACTGCCATCCTCCAAAGGCCATTTTGGCCACCCCTAGATTTCCCTAGAAAACTGTGCTATCAAAATACGTCAAACCAGTAAAAACTGCTTAAAACAGGGATGGGCCACAGACCAATTTTCTGCCCCTTGAAACCTCTGGGATCACATGGAGTATTATCACCAGCCTTGGAAGATTGTAAAAATGACAAATCTCTGCTTTTTTGCCAGATAAAGGCCAGTTTAGGGGAGCTCCAGAAGACATTAAGGACCACGAAACCACCTTGAGGGCCATATTCTTGAAACAAGCATTTATTGCTTGCTCTTAAGGGCTTCTGTTTGTTATCAGAATTTCAAAGGGAATTATGGGGAGGGGATTAGTCCATGGACCTCCCAACATTGTCCATCTGTGCCCTACTGGTAGGAAATCTCAACTTTAAGGCAGCATGTGAATTTTATCCTAGTCAACACAGAAAAGATAGAGACCAATTTGTCTCTAATGATGGTTAGACTTTAACGTTTGTCATGAAGTTTTGTATTTTTAAAAACTGTTTATGCATCTGATTTTCAAATAAATGATGTTTCCCTTAAGCTGCTTATTGGGGTTTTATAAATATATATGTCATTATCTGAAATCCTCATCTCTTTAACAGATTCTGAAGCACTGAACACCCTGGGGTGAAAGACGTATTGGTACCTTTGCACTTGTATTCCTGTTATAAATTTTGGCTTAAATGCAATTACTAGTCCAGACTAGACTAGACCCATTCAATCAGTAGAACTAACGTAGGCTAAATTTTCATTGAACCAATTAGGACTAACAAGTGGATGTTAGCCCTTGGTATCAAAACTACATGATATTTAGCACCATGTTTAGATGTTAACTATGTGTAGCTACAAAAACAGGGTGGTCACCACATACAAGTTTGTTGTTTGGGAGCAAAAATACTTCTTTTCCTCAGCTGAAATTTTATTCCAAAAGTTTATTTAGACAGCAAGGCAATTTTACCCAAAAAAAAAAAAATACTCAATTGCAAATGAAGTCAGTAAGTAGCAACAGTAAATAAAGAAAAGTAATACCAACATTGGCATTTCAACATAGTTTTAAAAACTAAATATTCAAATTATAAACCAACTTCCAGGCATACATAATTTGCTCATGACACACACACACACAGCCTCTCTCTGCATGGATCTATATACACGCACACACACATATATGTATATATTAAAAAAGATTATTTTCTTTAAGAACACAATAGTGAAGGCTTTGGTAGCAAATTTTTTCTTAGATTGTTTTAAATGAGTCTCCCAAAATTGCATCCTTTACTTTTTCTCATTTTAGCGTGTGATGTGAACAAGTGCTTATAGCTGTTTTCCATTTCATGAAAATCAGTCCAGCTTAGTTTAAGGATGCAGTTCTAACCAGTTTAGTAGTAGAGAAAAGGCAGGTTGGAAAGATGTGATTGTGAGGGAGGACTGTCTCCCCCAAAGGGGTAAAGATCCCTCCCCCCATGATGTACAAGTCCAAGAACTACAACTGCTCCTGTTCTTGCTCAGTGCTAGCTTGGAGATTTGCTTTCTGGACTTCAAGTTCTTCAGCACTGACCATGGAAGGATCAATCGCAGCATATCTGGTACCATGGAATTGAAGTAAGTGAATCTGGGGAGAGATGGAGAGGCAAAAATAATACTTCTTCCCATAAATAATCCATAACATCATCAAACCAAATATTTCACTGTTTGGGGAATCAGTATTGCAAAACCATTATCACCTGCAACTTCTTCTCTGCCATGGGCATTGTATCAAAGTGGTTCACCTTTCCCAAGTTCCTTCTACCACCTGCTCTTTGTTTGAAAGAGCTTGGGTCCCACCATGATGAAAAACAAAAAGGCCTAGGAGGATGGTTATATGTTTCCAGGTATTTCTATTACATTTATGGTTAGGTTTTTAAGGGCATAAAAATTGCCACAGCATTGTTGGGAATAAATCCAACAAATCTAATCCCATCAGCAGCTGAAAATTGCTGTGAAATCTTTGTGTTTATTTAGACTACTTATCTGTCTCACTGGTGAAAAATGTGCACACACATTCTCCAGGGGATATGGGGCATTCCCACCATGTTTTGGGGATTTTCTGTTCACTTCCTTGTTTTAAAAAAGGTCTCTCTAGGGCATAAATTGGCCTGGAGAGGAAGAAACATGGTAGAAATGCCTACCACTCTATTGGTCACTTGGGGGCATTTTATTCTTTGGTTTTTTATCCCTGGGAGCCCCTGGCAACCATATGTGGCCTCCTGGCCAAATTTTGCTGTCCCTGATGTTAAGAACGGTAATCAATACTGCAATGCCTAATAAGAAGTATATCAAACATTCTAGAAGAAAGGTAGAGTTCCCACACACCAACCACATGGAACAGTTTTACAGAGCAGGATAATGAAGTATCCTTTTGGTGCATTTGGATTAGGGCTGTACAAACTTCAGCTTTCCAGATGGTGAACTGCAACTCTCAGTAGTCCTCACCACTGGCTAAGCAGATTAGGGCTGATGGGAGTTGCAGTCCAACATCTAGAGGGCCATATTTTGCCCACTCCTAGTCTAGAAGTATGTAAACTGATTCCCAGTCAGTGAAAATGGAGGTAATTAGGCAGTGGTTGTGTGGCTTGGTTGTTTCTGACTTTCGGCAATCCTCTCGTGGGGTTTTCTTGGCAAGATTTGGAAGTGCCAGAAAATCCTAGAAAACTGTTATCCATTACTCTGGGTGGGGTGAGAAGATATATGCTTATATAAAACCCTTTCTTGCAAAGCATTCATAGAAAGTCTTTCTACTCACTTTTCCTCCCCTTCATGTAACCTCTCTCTCTCTCTCTCTCTCTCTCTCTCTCTTACACAAGAGCAGACTGAGAGTTTTTGTTTGATTGATTAAAGAACACAACTCTGCTCAGCTGGTAAATAAATGTGAAAAACTACAGAGAGCCTTACTTGGATATAGAGATTTACTTCTGCACTTCTGCAGAGATAAGGGAAATTGCCCCCTGTCTTGAGATGGGCTCTCCTGGCGTTGGGATACAGCTTATACATCTCTTCCTTGGCTTCAGTGGAAAGAGCACTCTGGTCAAAGACCTAGAAGACAGCCAGTCAGTCAACAGTGCTAACAACCATATTCTGCAATCTCTAACATGATCTGCTGTGAAGCCTTTTCAAAAGCTTGGCTATGCAACTCAGTGTGATAATAGGAAATGGGACCCCTGGACAAGCACCAGCTAGGGTTTTCTTCCTCAGGCTTCACTCCATACACTGAAGAAATGGACTGGAGTCCATAAAAGCATATGCTGAAACATATAAAGATGCTGCCAGATCTCCCCACCCCATCACACACAATTTTCTTTTTATGCTAAGTTAGTAAAAGTACTTTTAAAATATTAAACATATACTGAATCACTCCATAGTCAATGGTGAGGAATGGAAGTGTTACAGTTCAACATCTGGATGACTACATGATTCCCACCTTGGATTACTTTTGGATGGAGAGATACAGGATTTGGATGAGGGCATATGGGGGGAGAGACAGGGAATAGAGTCTCTGTGAGTCTGGATTATATGTTGAGCTAATTCAGTTTACAGAATACAGATCCACTGAGAGAGCCTAACACTGATACTCATGGGAAGAATGTGGAGCATCACTAAAACCTGGTGGTTACAAGTTTGTGTAGCACAATGGGATTATTTTTCACACAACCGGAACACATAGCCCAAAGGCTAAATAAGAAATTACTTACATCCATGATGGTGACAGGGATGTCTCTGATTTTATGAGGTTCCACATAGGAATTTTGACAATTGAGGGTAAGTCTTGAAGCAAGTTCACTTTGGCCCAGGCTTTCCAGCTTTCAAAAATACAAAATAAATAAAAATGACAGAAGATTATGAGTTTGGTTTAGTTTGGTTTGAGACCATACACACAGTAAGCTTAACTTCTTAAAATACTTTTGCCCTGCTTGTCAACTGAAAAGGCTATTAGAGCTGCTTACTTAAGGAGGGGGGAAAGATTTTTCCTGCCTGCACATTTGTAAACGACATGTTAAAAAAGGAAAGAGGGACGAAGAAAGAAGAGGAAAATATCCATGTAAACTTTAGAACCAGATGACAGGATTACGCATTTTAACATTTGCAAATCCTTACCCTATCAACCATGAAATCAATTCCATCAGCCATTTCAGGGTCTACGGGACCAGATGCAAAGTTTCCAAGAACAATTTTCTTCAGCATAAAGGCAGGCAGTAGCCAAAAGCTGAAAAGAAAGACAGCTAATGGTAATGTTGGTCTCATTCTCTGGAAAAGGCAGGAATAGTCAGGACAAACATAATGTTTAAAGCCATGTTTATGTTAAATGTCTGCACACACACTACATTCTGACACTATTAAAAGCATGTACTTCTTAAACATGTTGCACTAACAAGACTATGGAAGGTTTTGTTCTTTGTTCTTAAAAGGCAGGGAATGCAATACTGTTGGATTCTCAAAAGTAATTCTAAGCACAGCCAATTCTTGATTTAAAGATAAAACACAGCTTTGCAAAGATCAAACAGGATTTTTCTAATACAAGGTTCAAAACCACCATACCAGAAATGATATGTGTACTCATCTAACTTTACTTTCTTTGAAAAATAAAAAAGCTCAGACCAATTTGTTTTGGCTGCATCTCACCTGTTTGCAGTCCATGTTTGGTTGAAAATGGAGGTGTCACTGAAAGCATTGCACAGAACCAGTGACTGGACTCTGGGAGATTTATGGGTGTATTCTGCAAATTTCTGAGCAAGGAATCCCCCCAAAGAAGCACCAAAGAGGTGAACCTAATGTGAAAAAATAAAGATGCCTTAGAAGATTACTCCTGATATTTAGTATTGTCCTATTATAATCCTCTTCACATTTCACTTTCCATAGTATATGACAGCTAAGCCACAATTATGACATTTCAGATGCAGATCAAGAGAACAGACTGCCCTGTGCTACCTTTTCTAAGGTGGCGCCTTCCAAATGTGGAGTGCCACTCTCATAATCCACCAATGAAGGGGAAACCTTCCCAGTTTGGAGTTAAAGAATCAAGGTATTGGAGAGTTGAAGACAGCAATTTATTTAACAAACCAGTGCCAGCCCAGGTGTCTGCAATGAATCTGCACTATCTGGCACTACAGCAAACATACATCTTATCAGTTACAGCAGTTTTGGAAAATTTTACCTAGTAACAGCAACAGCATATAGTCAGTCACAGGAGAACACCAGACAATATATTAAACAGTATGAAACAGGAATCATTAATGAAAAATTATCAATCAAGCACTAAGTAAAAACTATTTATGTTGAATCTTGTCGTTACATGTCAGATTCTTATTGGTATTAGTAGAAAGTGCCTGTTAGTAAGGTCAGAATGCTCTGGGGTAATGTTTAATTTGCTTTTCCTTCTGACTCCTAAAAGCTTAATATCTCTGCAGCATTCAGACTACTTTTCCTTTAGCATGGTTTTATCTTACTTTGGTCTTGTAGTCAACCTCTGATCTTTCCCTTCACCAGCCAGCTGGTGTGGGAGATTTTGGGAGTGTCATTCCATCATATGTAGAGGGTGCCAACTTGGAATAGGCCAATTTAACAAGAATTCCTGGAAAATAATTTCTGGAAACAATTCAATATCACTATATGTGTAAAGGAATACTCCAAAATAAAATATTTCTTCCTTCACTGACTTCCTGTCACTGACAGTGAAATACAGTTGTCTCCACTAAAGCAAACCAAGTTCTCTGGCAAGAATGCATTTTTTAAGTGTATAAATTTTCTTGAAGAACTGAAACATATGAATTCCCTCGATAAACTTAAAAAATTAATGTTAATTAATGTTAAACTCTAGGCTTTTTACCTAACATTTTATTGTAAAAACAGGCTATTTGTCAATCTCAGGGCACTAACTTTATCCAGCTGTAGATGGTCTAATAGTTTTCTGAATCCATCGCAGAACTCAAAAATCTCCCAGTACACTGGATACTGCAACTAAAATAATTGAGAAGGAGGGTTAAAATTGGAAAAGGACAAAAGTCTGAATACATCATTTTAGTGCCTTGCACTTTCTGGAATTGATGTCAATACTTACTCAGAGGATGGAAAAGTTACACTTTTTTTATTGTTTTATTGCTTTTATTGCATTGTCGTATTTTTTTTCCATTTTTTTTATTTATTAAAAAAACATAAAAAATCCATTTAAAATATTTTCTTAGTCATTTTTACAGTACGTTTACCCATAATTCAAACTTCTCAATAGTTCTTTGAAAGTAAGTACATTTTTTCCCATTTTGCATACATCATTTCTGTATCTCTTACTTCTGTCATCATCGCAAATCCAGTTCATTTACACAATCTTAATAACTACTTAGCTGCTTTATTCCCATTTTCTATTTACATATTCTTCCACTGGAGCCCACTCTTCCTCAACCAATTCCACATTCTCATTATTCAATAACCTTGTCAATTTATCCATTTCCTTCATCTCTGACAGTTTCAATAACCATTCATCTATCGTTGGAATTGTCTCCTGTTTCCATTTGGAGGCTATTAGTATTCTTGCTGCCGAGACCATATAAAGTATTACTCTAGGAAAAGTTACACTTTTGGAATATACTTTCCAGGATCCCCCAAGCACCATGGCTACTAGCCATATAGGCTAGGAGATTCTGGAAGGTATAGTCCAATAACAACAACAACTCCAAATTTTGTATTAATTTCAAAACCCGCTGGTGATTTTGAAGTTACAAATACCTCTGTAACTTAGATAGGGAGAATCCATCTGGTTTGTGCAAAGTTGTAGTATGGTATAATCCAAGCTCTCCAGAAATCCTATTATTCTTTACTTTCATATAACCTCTAACCAAGTATATATTTCAGTGTTTTAATTATTAGCAGTGCTTCCTATTTGTCCCTAAAACAAATGAAAGGCAGCAAGAATGTTAGCTACATCCCCTTCCCCACCACCATTTCCTTCTCCTTTTGTGTCTTGTCTTTTTAGATTGTAAGCCTGAGGGCAGGGAACCGTCATTAATCCACTTGTAAGCCGCTCTGATAGCCTTTGGCTGAAGAGCGGGGTATAAATACTTCATATTATTATTATTATTATTATTATTAAAATCTGCTCCCATAAAAAAAAAAAAGAGCATCCCAGCATACTCTGGAAGGGAGTTTCAAAACAAAGATAACCTACCATACTTCTTATTTTTATAAAGGTCATATCTGTATTCTGAATTGCCACAAAGGTTAAGACAGGGATGACACAAGAGATTCCTCTTTCTGTTGTAGAAGAGTGATTTCCCACTAAAAGAAATTCCCTCCAAAGCTACATGCAACCTGAACATTCTTAGCATCACCCTTCAAAGCTATCTGAAAGATCAAAAAGATATACAGGCTCACTAGAGACTTCTACACCCAACCTCCACAAGAAGCCCTAAGCAGAAATGCAGCTTGTTTCGTAGCGCTTTAAGAACATACAGAAAGCCAATGTTAGCCTTGGCCTGGCATTTGTTCAAAGTCTGAGAAATTCTGGACGGTGCCAAAGAAACCCACAGCAATGACTCTGTAACCCCATCCAGACAAGGCCAAAATCTGCTGAAAGAACACATCTGCAGTTCCGCTGACAGGTGGAAGAAATATAAGGGGGCATCGGATATTCCGGGGTCCTGCGTCATAGAGCGACCAAACTTTACTGTCGTCATCATCTACAATAATCTGTAAAATAAATTCAGAGAAAGACAAAATGGAATCTCTGTAGCAACAGCTATTATTCACACACATAAGAGTATTTCCGCAAATACTATGGAGAGTGCTCTATCCCTATTACATTTCACTTGAAGCAAGTCTACACTGCACTTTTGTCTTGGAGCAAATTTTATTAAAGCACAGAGGATACTGCTGTCCAAAATTCAGATGTTATTTTTGGATTACAATTTCCAGAATCCCCTGGCTGAGAACTATGCTCTCCAAAACAAACTTTCCCAGGCCTCAGATGTTTAAGGAAGCAACTCTCACTGGGGAGTTCTGAAGTAGTTCTTTCCATCCAGGCCTTTTTCTTGCTCCAGGTGAGATACACTTGTGTTCTCCAAAAGGCTGTAGACCCTTACAAAAGTTACAGTAGTAGTTTATTAATGTTGAAGTCATAAGTTATTTGCATACAAAACAAATGGATGCAATAAAAAGTACAACATAGAATAAATCACATATGGATCTAGTATACTTTTAAAATTCAGCAAGGTTAAAACACATTGAAAGTAAACAATGATGCAACAATTAGCTCCTGCACTGCTTACTCCAGTTATCAATTTTCTCATAATTCAAAGAACAATTACAAGCAATTTCATAATTCCATATAATAAAACATGTCTGAGCATAGTTTTTTGTTTTGTTTTTTTTAAATCTACACCTGTACATGCATTTGTTAAGATACTGGCCACAAAGATTGCCAATGATATGCTACAGCCATTCTAAAAGACATGAGAAAGGAATAGCCATTCGGAGCATCTCTTTTACCTTAATTCACAAATGACACCACTTTTAAATATAATCTCAGCTTGTAACTTCTAATGTTTACACAGCCAACTGACATGTGTGCAGAGAGGAGCGCAGTTGTGAAATATAATCAAATGCTTTCCAATCTAAAGACTTCTCTATAACTAAAGCCACATACCTAACATACCAATATAAGGCAAGCCTCAAATAACATACACAACACATCTTAAGAACCAGTCTTGCAAAGCAGGAGAGAGAGGAAATAATTGTATCTTGCAATGTTTGTTCCATTGGCTTCAAAAGTGTTTAAGAAATATCTGCCCCACTACAGCAACTATTATTACATCCCTCCAGCGGTGTGTTGCTGTTGATCAAAGTACACTGTATTTCCAAAATGGTCACGAGTCACCTAAATAGTTAATGTAATCAATGCAAGCCTCACATATTTCTCCTCTCTGGAAAAAAAGGGGGTGGAAATCAAACCATGTGAGCATCAAGACATTCTACTCTGGAACAAAACTAATTTAGAAAAGACAGAAATAAATATCAAACAAACAAGTCAGACTTTCTCTGCGCCCCCAACAGTCCTCATCACCAAATCATGAGACTGAAAACAAAATTGGGAGGTTTGCTTTTCGTTTTTCTTTTCAAGGTTGAGCAGACAGAAATCTGAGGCCAACTTCCTTTTTTAGAACCTGTAGGTTGATCTCAGATCTAGTCAGAGTGATAACAAAGTCACTCAGTAAGTAAATAAGTGATTAATATATGTATATTGTGAATGGAGTCACTTTAGACACATGAATGCTTTTATTAAAACAAATGTGTGCCTGCAACACAGCAGTAAATCCAAGTGTAATAAATCTTTTTCCTAACTGAATGCACAAAGGATGTTAGGCCAAAGGAAGTTTTCCAATTCTGAAAACATTACATTTTGAATGATCTTCTAAAAATGGGAACATAATTTTCAAGAGAAGAATATTTTAAAAATATTGAAGAGCATTCTACTACATTACTCAGAGGTTAGAAAGCTGAATTAGAGCTGCCAGAATCTCCTACCCAGCAAAAATTAATTTACATGTTCAATCTCTACACTTCATGTACTGAATTCTGAACCACAGTTAATGGGTAGTCCTTAGGTCAGGGACAAATGTTCAATTAATTTCAGTGGTTGTATATTATCCTTATATTCTGCACATTAAAAAGTCTGAATTTATTCACTTAGTATAAAGTCTGTAGAACTTTCATAGCCGGAAACAGTAGCAATGATTTGATGCTTCCTCTGTTTCTGTAGTTTTAATGCTTCTGTTGACATTTAAAAAGAAAACATCTCACAAATCCATTGCAATGGTTAGCTAGGCATCTTCAGTTCACAGCAAGAGCTGCATTCAACAAAGCATGTGAAAGATCACATGCTGCTAGAAAAACTTGTAGTTCACCCAAAGGCAGGAGGAGGGAGGGACTCTGAACAGGGCTATGTGGCAAGAATCCAACCCTGGCCAGTCTCCATTTCAATTTTCAGACGCAGAAAACAGCATTTGATCATTAACAGGATGAAAATTTTCTGCAGAGGTAGGTCTGCTAACCAAAAGTGCTGGCCTCAATTTGAAACCAAGTACGCTTGGCAGGGAACATTAGCACCTGCCCTTTGAAACAGTTTAAGCCATGGCAGTAGCAAACCTCCTCTGAACAAATCTTGCTGGGGAAACCCTAAGATAGGGTCATCAAAGATAAGAGTCGACTTGAAGGCACATAACCATACTTTTGAGTTCCACTGTGGTGTATCTATTTGAGTGCTGGACTAGAATTCAGAGACCATGGTTTAAATCCCT
The DNA here is from genome assembly GCA_026167975.1 of Phrynosoma blainvillii. Taxonomy (NCBI): domain Eukaryota; kingdom Metazoa; phylum Chordata; class Lepidosauria; order Squamata; family Phrynosomatidae; genus Phrynosoma; species Phrynosoma blainvillii. The sequence goes on along the minus strand of JANUYF010000010.1, from coordinate 2,653,193 downwards.
GCTCAGCCACAGAAACCCCTTGAATGATCTCAGCAACTCACACTCTCTTATCCTCAGGAGGCAATAGCAAATATCTGGAAAAAAAAATTTTAGGATGGTGTGCCATAGATCAAAGTTGACTTTAAGGGACATGACAAAATCTTACTTTGTTTTTTGTTTTGTTTTTTGGTCTATACTTTTCACATAGTCAAGTGAATGTCTACCCACCTGGCACCACCTTATATGAAGCAAACTTATTTTCCAGACACACTGTAGCTCAATGGCAGGCCACATGGTTTGCATTCCCAAGGTTCCTGGTTGAATCTCTGGCATCTCCAAAAAAAATCCTGCCTGAAACCCTGGAGAGTTGCTGCCAGTCATTAACAATGACAGTAAAACAGAGGAACCAAGGGTATAAAGCAACCTATATGTTGCTTTCTATTTTAAAAAAAGCCACTTAGATTACTTTCCTATAGCAAAAACCATTTATCTAAACAATGTGACAGGATTATGACAAGAGAAGCATTACAACTCTATTCTGAAATACCTTTCCTCTAGTATAGGCACCAAGCAACTACATACACTTCCATCCACATTCTCCCAGCATATAAGGAAGATGGGTCAATGATTCAGTGTGGTCTGTACCACAAACAAGATAGGTAGAAGATACCCAATGCATTTTGGAAGGCCCAGCCTATGAAAAAATATTCTTTGTAAGGTATCTGCAATAAAACCTCTGTGAAGTTTCAAATAATTCTGGCCAACAGCTTCATCATACTGAGCCGCACAGTTTAGCCAATACATTTGCAAGATGTTGTCGCCACCCGCAGCATCTGAAAGTTGTCCTTAAGATATTACAGATAGACATATCATATGTAATTAAGGTATTACGTATCTAGATTTTCACATTGGAAGGCCTCCCACAGGTCCCTCCTTATTTCCACAAGGCTTCTTCACATTTCATAGAAGGGAAAAGCAACCGTTTAGAAGTCTAAGAATAAATGTCTGGCTCAGGAACCCCTTATAGTTCCTTAAAGACAGAGACACTCTTTCTTTCCCTACACAATCAGCTTGCTTTTTCACTAAATTTGCCCCACAGGTGTCCCCTAAAAGATGTGGTTATATACTAATGCAGCTTTAACATTGACTAACAGGTCTAATAGAAACCTGCACAGCTTGTGGCTGCAATTCCACGGGTTAGGAATGATCTAAAGAGTTAAAAAATTTTCAAAGTCAAAAACACACATACACACTAGAACTTGAGCCTATTAAAATAAATACTCTTGTTCTTACAAAAGAGCATCATGCGATTGCTATGGTTCTTTGCAACTGGATGGTTCAATTAAAAAGTATGTTTCTTAAACAGAAATCACAGGGTGGGGATTTAGTGTAGCAAAAAACCTTCTGACTACAAGGGAGCAGCTTAAATTTAATTGAAATATCAGAAGCATGAAGCTCTTTATCATAAATATTCAGGCACAGCCAGACTATTGGGGGTGGGAGCTGTAAGCAATAACACTTTTCCAAACAGTTTTCATCCTTCTCACTGCTCAAATATTTAATCCACAGTCTGATAAACAGCTTAGTGGTCAAGTAATCCTGTTGTTGCTGGGGCTGGAAACAAAAAAGCAGCAACAAAACAGATGGGAGAGGTGGGAAGAACAGAAATCCAGGGGGAAATGACACATGGGGCTGTAGAAAATGATTATGGATTTCCAAGCTTCTCCCATGAGGACAAGTTGCTTTTTAAAGAGCTGATAGAGGATATTTTACACAGCATCAGAATTAAATATCCAGAGTAACTGCCATTAATATGCTCCCTGATGCATCTTGAAATTAAGGGAAGGGGGGGGGACACATTTATTTTATAGGCTATGCATTCCCACATTCTACTCTCCTAGGTGAGCCATCTGCCCTCCAGAAATACATGATCTCCCCTTTTGCAACCCAAAAACAGGCTATTTACTTCTACTTCTCTTTGTCCACTGACCAATATAAGAGGCATAGGTAAAATATATCAAGTGCAGCAAGGGGGTTTGTTAGAGACGAGTCCTCTTCCAAAAACAAGGCTCAGCGGATTTGCAAGATAGCAGCCACAGGGCTCAAATGTGGCCAGTGAATGTCAACTCAGTCACCACAGTGAACTCTTTTGTCCAGATCTTGGGGAGGAAAAACAATCAGGAGAAAGTTGGCCCTGTGCTTTTCTCATGGCTGCTGTGGTCATTCAGCTAAGAAGGAATGATTTCCACTGTTGCAATTCTGGTAAATGAGGAACGTATCAAAAAGGGAAGAGTCATTCCACTCTCCTCCATTTTATTTATTTCCCACCTCCTGCCCAAACCTGGGACTCAAGGCTATTTACAAAACTTAAAACAGATACAGCTAAAAGTATACATCATAACAAAAGTTAAAGTATAATTAAAATGTAAATAGAATTAAAAACAATTACAAAACACCAGCTAGAGCCAGTGTAATACAACAGGGCTGAGTGTTGGATGAGGACTCTGGGAGACTAGGGTTCAAATCCCTGCTCTGTCATGGAAACTCTGGCCCTGAGCAAGCTGCACTCTGTCTCAGAGGAAGGTTATGCCAAACTCCCTGTGAACAAACCTTGCCAATAAAACCTTGTGAATCAGTCAACCTTGTGATTCACCTTAGGGTTGCCATAAGTCAAAAACAACTTTAAGACAAACAAAAAAAGCATGCCCATTAAGAAGTAGGGGGAAACCCAACAAATTATAGACAACACACTATTAAAGATCTTTTTTTTCAGCTTGAAGAGAAGCAACAGCCTTGCAGTTTATTTTTATTCGTGCTCCAAATGAAAGACAAGTCCACACCTGCCTTTTACGCCACCCTCCTTTTTTCTGTGGGTATCAGAATGCGCTGAAAGACAGCATTGCTCAAGACAAAATGCAATACTGGGTTGCTGGTTTGAAAATGAATCTCATCTTTTTCATGGAAACCAAAGTACTCCCATTAGCTGCTGCTTCCAGTATTGATAAAGGCCTACAGCTGTTAGTTTTGCATCAATATCTATAAATGCTTTGTGGGAGACACATGATCATGCCATGATTATATTTATAGGTGTGAGGAATGGAGAAAATAATCGAACAGCCTGCTTTTGATTGTAGGAAGGAAGTACACAATTCACCCTAGAAAGAGGACTTTTAATATTGTTAAAACCCCTGCATGACACAATTCTCCTGAAACAGGGGTAAACAAGTGCTTAGCACAAATAAGGCAATTGTTTCTCTAATGAGAAAAAGCAAGAACTGTAATTATCTGACTCTGTACATAATCTTAAATAAAATTCTTCTTGGTCCTTCACATTTCTAGCTAGAATCCATCTGCTTGGAAGCACCTCACGTGATCCATTTGTCTGCTCTCCAGGTATGAACTGCTGATGAGCATCTTCAAAGCCTCTGTTCTCCTGCCTTAAGGCATTTTATCTCTAAACTACAATTGCTCTGGACAACCCTTCAGAAAGGATGCCTTCAAAGAGAGGACCATCCTTTGCAAAATAAAGGACAGACAGCCACTCAAGTAAGCACAATCAGAGGCTTCCTGGCACATATGCCTAAACTATAGTTCTGTGTTTGAAAAGAAATTAAGGTTGAACCTACCTTTTTAAGAGGAACTGTACTTCTGAACCAGTTATAGTCTGGAGAGATTTTAATCTCTCCCATGATGGAAATGTGCCCACAGTAAGGAAAACCTGAAAGACAAGAGAGATGTTTTAGACAAAGAACATATGTTTAAGGTAAAAAAAACCACAGAAGCACACAAGGGATTCCTTTCAGTTCCTGTCAGCTGATTATTATTCTCTTTAGAACTGTGTTACTTCTGCTCAGTAAGAAATCATCAAGAAATGCAGGCAAGAGGATGAAGACAGCAAATTAAAATGGAAGTTTAAAAGGGGGAAGTGATTTTAAAACAGCAGTCTAGTCTGATAGTACAAAGTGGCAGGAAGAACAACTATGCCTGCCAGGACAGGCCAATGAAGCACATTTTGGTTATGATTATTTGTCAATGTCTGGCACAGAACAAAATAAGTGAAACAGTAGAGCAAAACCTGCACATGAGATCAACAATATGTACATTAGACTTCACGTGATAAATGGAGTTGTGAATCTTGTACAATCCTACCTGAACAAAGCTGCACATAAAATGCAGCAGAGTTTGAATTTTTGAGAATGCACATAAAACACTCCCCTTGAGACATCAGAAATGCTTAGGATTATAAAACAGAAAAGGCAGTCTTCTGAAAGTCTCCAAAGCTGTGACTTTCTCATAGCCACCAGTTTCTTTTAATGCTTCTTTCCAAGCTAACTTTTGTTTAAAAATAGCTCTCCAAATTCTGCAGACATTGAACTATAAGCCAAAATATAAATCAAGCAGCACTGTGTGACTCCATAACAATTTTTGAACAAACTGTTAAAATACAGAGCTTTCCAGACACAAATACAGCTGAATAATCCAAAAATATAACTGAATATGTCTCTGCATAGGGCCTAAATACTCTAAAAGCACAGATCCCATCTGAACCTGGAAGCTAAGCAGGCAGCCCTCCCTTAGATGGGAAACTTCCAACAAATACCAGTTGCTGTAGGTTATATTTCAGAGGAAGGAAATGGTAGAACCACCTCTGAGTATTTCTTGCCTAAGAAAACCCTAAGACATTCATGGGGTCACTATAAATCGACAGGCAACTTCAAGGTATATACACATACTTCTCTCCCATCTTATGCACACACACCATTGCTCTGACAATTCAAACCTGGAAGGCCAAAAATACTAGCATCCTCAAAATGGTAAAGGAGAGAAACTGAGAACGTATTCCACAATTCTGTTCTGAGTTGTGACTGGCAAGCTGATTTAGGCCAAAGTCCACAAAACAAGGTCAGGGATGATCAGGGGTATTTGTCATGGAGTCTCCCTACATATCCTAAAGGAATAAAAATGTGCAGTCTGTGTGTATATCTACGTACACAGACATTCACGCATGCACAATTTATGACAAACAAAAACCTAGCGCAAACCTTTAGGCCCCAAACTACAAAATGCCTGCAAAAAAGGAAGCTTCCACTTACATAATCAAAGGAAGCCAATTTAAAAATGTGTTTCATTTCTCTGCAGTAGTGCTAGATATAGCCACAGTTTCCCCTTTTTGCCAGGTGTGACTTACTAATCCTGAAAACTATCTTAACTTTTGCAGATGCATGCCATACAAACCGCAGCAGCTTCATTGCTCCCTGAAACCCGAGACTTCTGTTGACATGAGACAAACAGCTTTATGACAAAAAATTTATAGAACCAAGACCCAATCTATTTGGGAAGTTAGCCAGTATCTCAATTAAAATCATCAGAGTACAAACATCACCAATAGTAAAAGCAAGTATGCTCAACTGAAGCTGAAAAATACTAACAGAAATGTTATTTAAAGTATGCACAATTGTGTCTCCCTCCCTTGTCTCCACAGCCCCAGCTTTGCTCATAAATCTTCTGATTACTTAAATATGAATTGAAGCACAGTCAGCTGTTGTGTTCGGGTGAATTATGTGGAGGTTTGTTCTTACAACTAAGGACTAGTTTGGACCTTGTGTTAAAGGGATATCTCCAACTCCCACTAACAATTGCTTAAGCTTCCTCTGTTCCAGCTTTCTGTGTATAGGTTCATTATAATTCTGAACTAATGTAAATTCAAAGGATTTAGGATTCAGCTACCCATACATTCCACGCTCCTGCTCAGAGGAAGAAACCTGCAAGAGGAAATACTTTTGAAATGTTTTAGAGTACTAGAACGCTTTGCTCAGTACAACCACAGATTAGTGAGATAAATCCCAAAAAGAAAAAAGCCCCAAACTCCTTTCCATCACTTCCTCTGCTTTGCAATTCTGTGGGGGGAAAAAAATAACACTTGAATTCACAAAAATCAATGTTTCTGTGTATTTGCTTTCAAGTCACACCTGTTGACTCATGGTGACCCCATGAATTTAATAGGGTTTTCTTAGGCAATGAATACTCAGAGGGGGTTCTGCCAGTTCCTTCCTCTGAAATATATGGTGTTTGTTGGCATTCTCCTATCCAACTACTAACCCTGCTTAGTTTCCAAGATCAGATGAGATCTGGTACCTTCAGGGTATTTAAGCCTAAAGGCATCTGATCCTTGCCTGATTTTGGAAGCTAAGCAGGGGCCACCCTGGTCAGTACCAGGATGGGAAACCGCCAACAAACACCAGGTGCTATAGGTTATATTTCAGAGGAAATAACTGGCAAAATCACAGTACTCCTTGTCTTTAAAAACTCTATTGACATTCATGGGGTCAACATAAGTCGATAGGTGTCTTGAAGGCATATGCACACACTACCAAGTCCAGTATACCAATTCATAGAGGCTCTACGCAGGTCTTTGGCTCCAGATGAGAAGGATTGTCTATTCTACCAGGTGAAGCAAAGCTCCAGTGTCACAAAAGGCAAGCAGCCCACCGAACTTCAGCAGACAGATGGAAAAGGATTTCACCAGCACTGTCTTTTTAAACAGATTATATGGAAGCCACGTCAAAGTCTTCTAAACCAGGGGTTCCCAACCTGTGCCTCAAGGATCCCTTAGGGCTCTGCGTGCACTTCCCAAGTGCTCCACGGCCACTCCAGGAAAATGAAAGACATAAAAATTGAATTAAATTAAAGATAAGATTATATTCTTATATATACTCCTAGACACCATTAACTTGTAAGACATAAGCTAGGCCTCTTAGGGGCTCTGCCATAGAAATAAGGGCTGTGTGAGTCAAAAAGGCTGGGAACCCCTGTTCTAGACCAAGAAGCAAGATAAAGATGCTATACATGAAGAAATCAATATATAAATATTCATCCCTTAGTTCCTTTCCAGGATCTATATACCATTCCACACAAGCCCTACAGGTCTCTTGGAATTCAGAAGCACGAAACCCAAATATACAGCTGGCCCTCCACATTTGTGGCTTCGACTTTTGCAGATTTGATTATTTGCAGTTTTTATTAATATGCTCTCTCTAGGAATCTCTAGGTCAGGGGTAGGCAACGTTTCCCCTTTAAGGGCCAAGGGACTTCAGCTCCCAAAAGCCTCAGTCATGTTGGCCAATAGTCCCATGTTGGCCAATAGCTCCTGGGATTCTGGGAGCTGAAGTCCCTCGGCCCTTAAAGGGGAAAGGTTGCCTACCCCTGAGTTATAGAGTGTATGGATGGATAGATGGATGGATAGATAGATAGAAAGATAGATAGATAGGATAGGATGCATAGATAGATATAGATAGATAGACATCAATAGATAAGATCTATGGCAGGGGTAGGCAACCTTTCCCCTTTAAGGGCCAAGGGACTTCAGCTCCCAGAAGCCTCAGCCATGTTGGCCAATAGTCCCATGTTGGCCAATAGCTCCTGGGATTCTGGGAGCTGAAGTCCCTCGGCCCTTAAAGAGGAAAGGTTGCCTACCCCTGCTCTAGGTCTTCCTGCAACTCTGCCAGAGGCTGACCATAGAATTGTTCTGGAGAACCTAGAAGTTCCAAGAGAAAACACTTCTCTAGGCATTTATAGGTCCTCCAGCATGACTCTATGATCAACTTCTGGCAAATATTGACCACAGAGTTGCACAGAAGACCTGGAGATTCCCAGAAAGGTGTTCTCTTAGGTAAAGAGAACAGTGTTTTTATTTTTTCCGTTTTTTCCATTCACAAGGGTCCTTCACCCCTAACCCCAGCCAATGTGGGGGGAGCACTGTAATTTCCCTATGGGCCAGTATACTATCATTTGCTTTAGCACATCCCCACAAGCCTACACAAGAGGTCCTCTGAGCATGTCAAGAGCGCTCTGGGTTCCCCCACAATTCGACACCCCTCTGGCCCATTTAAGACTGATTAATTGATGAAACTAAGAGAACGGGAACGATAATGACAACGTCAGGAAGGAGAAAGTGAGCGTTCAGAGGGAGAAACGTAGATAGCAGAAGCAATCAGGCCTCAGTTACTTTCTCAGGGGCTCCCCCAGTCTTTCAGGGTCCCTCGCCGGCATCGTCCATTCCGTTTTTAGGGTCCCCCCAACCCAGGTTTTGGGGTCCCGTGACCCCCTCGCTTCCCCCCCTTAGCAACCACCTCTGTAAAACCCAACCACACGTTCTCTCTTTCTTTCGCCTTCTTCCTTACCAGGTTTTCCTCAGCCGCGGGCCAAGAGGGAGGGAGAACTACATTCCCCAACACCCCTCTTCTCACTCACAATGGTACATTCCCAACCACCGCTGCTTCCTCGTCTCGCGGCGTTCTAAAAGCCGAGTGGGCGGGGACGGAAGAAAGGAAGCCCCTGCGCACGCGCCAGTTCCGTGACGTCACAAAGTGAAAGGGGCGTGGCTTCTCTAAAAGGGAGGCGGAGCGACTGGGAGATAGGGCAAAGAGCCCAACTGCGCATGCGTAGGGAAAGTCACTGTATCTTTTTACAAACTTGGTTTATTTATGATAAATATCCTGCCTTCTTTCCCTCAGAGAATGTGACATATATATATATATATATATATATATATATATATATATATATATATATATATATTCTCCCAGTCCCTATTTTATATTATTTTTTAAAAGAGGAAAAAAATATGGTTTTTTCATTTTTTTTAAATAAATGCAGAGAAATCCAAACCTATTTAATTGATTTAATCTCTTAAAATATGTTTATTCCTTCTTTAAAATAAATACAGAGACATCTAAACCAAAGCTTTCAGTTACACACAGGTTTATTTAATTTATTTATTAATTTATTAAAGCTATGTTTATTCATTTTTTAAAAATAAATACAGACAAATCCAAACCACAGCTTTCAATTAAACATATGTTTATTTAATTTATTTTTTATTTAATTTATTAAAAATATGTTTATTCTTTTAAAAAATAAATGCAGACAAATCCAAACCACAGCTTTCAATTAAACATATGTTTATTTAATTTTATTTCTTATTTAATTTATTAAAAATATGTTTATTCTTTTAAAAAATAAATGCAGACAAATCCAAACCACAGCTTTCAATTAAACATATGTTTATTTAATTTTATTTCTTATTTAATTTATTAAAAATATGTTTATTCTTTTAAAAAATAAATGCAGAGAAATCCAAACCACAGCTTTCAATTAAACATATGTTTATTTAATTTTATTTCTTATTTAATTTATTAAAAATATATTTATTCTTTTAAAAAATAAATGCAGAGGAATCCAAACCTCAGCTTTCAATTTAACATATGTTTATATTTCTTTTTTAATTTATTAAAAATATGTTTATTCTTTTAAAAAATAAATGCAGAGAAATCCAAACCTCAGCTTTCAATTAAACACATGTTTATTGGTTTATTTCTTATGGGGCTTGAATATTGGTGAGTCTCTGTTTTCACGGTGGGGGGGTCCGCAACAGATCCCCCACAAAAATGGAGGGCTGACTGTGTGTATATCTGTGTGTGTGTGTGTGTGTGTATATATATATATATATATATATATATATATATATTATTCCCTGGTGAAAAGCAAGAGTTTAATCTTCAAGAGTTTAAACTTGCTGGAATTTTGTAAGTTCTTTGGTGCGTTTTCCTTTGCTTTCTCCTTTACATCCTTCATTACGTACCCCTTAAGTTTTACTCTCGACTTATCCATGGATCATATCAAAATCCATAATTTTGGCCTCAAAACCTGCCCTCGACTTATACGTGAGCTTGACTTATAGTCGAGTATCTATAGTAATCAGCATCCAGTGTAAATTTATTGATCTTCCTTGTGAACTATTTACTCCAGGATTGCAATCTTGCAGAATTTCCCAGTGGGTTGCATTTCTGGACTAGAAAGCTGGTTTTTCCGGCCTGCTGTGCCTTGTTTTTGCCTAAAACCCTGGATGGATGGAGCCTGCCCTCCAGAGGTGAAGACTAAGAGGCACATTGTGTGAAATTCGGGAGTATTCAGAGCTCCAAGACACACTGCAGAAATAATGCAGTGTGACACAGCTTTAACTGCCCTGGCTCAGTGCTATGGAATCCTGGGAATTGTAGTTTCCAATGTTTCCCTATGGGCAAGTGCTGTATTTCCCTATGCTTCTCTATGGGTAAGTATTTTCCAATGTTTCCCTATGGGCAAGTATTTATTTCCCAGTGTATCCCTATAGGCAAGTTTTCTCCAATGTTTCCCTATGGGGCAACTCCTGTCATTTGTTTTACTATCTCCCAATGAAGAAGAAGAAGAAGCCAGTGGAGCTTCGAAAGCTTGCAATATGTATAATGTGCATTTTTGGTTGGGCCCATAAAGGTATCGCTGTTTTGTGGATTCTGCATGTTGTTGTAATTTACGTAATTACAAAATGTGAATGTTGCATTATTCTATTGTTGTTGCTAATGATGATGATGTTGTTATTATTACATGTATTTTACGACATATAATGTACAAAATGATAGCATTCAAAATAGTCATGGAACATAATTTATTTTATCACTAACTTTTAATAATAACTTTTATCACTAAAATCTTATTGTCTTCAACACAAGTGCAATATTTTACCAGTTCTTCTCTGTATTAAAAGGTATCACTGGTTTGTGGATTCTGGATGCTATTGTAATTTACAAAATTACAAAATTTCAATATTATTATTATTATTATTATTATTATTATTATTATTATTATTATTATTATTATTATTATTATTATTTATTCCACCAGCAGAGCTACAACTTCTTTCACTCAGTCCAGTCTCAAAAAACGGATGCTTGGCATTCCTTCCTTTCCTTTACTACAACTCCCGTGATGCATTGCGCCGACGGAGGAGCCCTGTACTAGGACCACTCTTCCCAGGCCCCGCCCCCTTCCTCCCTTCTTTCCCTCTCACAGCCCGGAATACCCTTCCCAGAAGCCCTTGCCCTCCGAATGTCCCTTTAACGCCTTGGCAGTTGCCTCGCGGTGCCTGCCGGGAGCCGTAGTTTCGCGGGCGTTCTTTGGGGCCTATGACGCCACATATGGGTGTCGAGTGCTGAGGAGAAAGAAGAAGGCCGGGCGGCGGCGGGTGTTTATCTCTCGAGGGCGGCCTTTGCCTTCCTGGGGGCCGGAGGGGAGGTGAGAGACCGCCGCCATGGCCGCCTGCAGCACCTGCGCGGCGGCTGCGCGGCTCCTCAGCTCTTCCTTGCCGTCGGCGCGAAGAGGTAACCGAGGGCCGAGGCCTCAGGGGGGGCCTACTTCTTCTCCTTCTCCTTTCCCCTCAGGAGGGTAGGCCTCGTCCGGCTTAAAGGGCCTCAGCCTTGCCTCTCCTCAACTTCTCGAGCCAGGCCTCTTCTTGTCCTTAAAGCTGCCTCAAAACTACCCGGAAACTACAGCTCCCAGCAGTTTTGTGGTTTTTTTTTTAAATGATTAATTGGATTTTAATGGGGGGATGTTTAAAGGTGTGCAGTATTGTGTCTTCAAGTGGTTGCGAGCCGCTTTGAGATCCCATTATGTATTAATAGGCTTGTGCCTGCATCATCTTGGGATTTGTAGTCTGGGGAAGCGCTAGAAATCTCTGGAAAAAGGATGTTTAAAAACCCTCGCCAATGGTGTAAATGCCCTGAAGGCACCAATTTTCGCTCCCCCCGCAAAAAAACAAAACAAAAAAAAACTGGTCTTGGAAGCTAAGCAGGGTCGGCCCTGGTTAAGATTTGGGTGGGAGACCCAGGGCTCTCAAGTCTCGCCTCAGCTTGTTGAGCCAGGCCTCTACTTGTCCATAAAACTGCCTCAAAACTACAATTCCCAGCAGTTTTGTGGGTTTTCTAAAAAAGGTTTAATTGGGTTTTTTAAAAGTTTAATTGGATTTTAATGGGGAGTATTTAAAGGTGTGCAGTATTGTGTTTTAAAGTGGTTGCGAGCCGCTTTGAGAGCCTATTATGTATTGTATGTAGGTTTGTGCCTGCATCATCCTGGAATTTGTAGTTTGGTGAGGCGCTAGAAGCCCCTGGAAAGGGATGTTTAAAACCCTTCTCCTTGTCCCCGAAACTGCCTCAAAACTCTTGTTTTGAGAGTTGTTTAAAAACAAAAATCAGGTTTAATTGGGTTTTAACGTTCGTTTTAATAGGCTTGGAATGTGTAGTATTTGTAGTTTGGGGAGGCACTACAAGTCCCTGGGTAAGGAGGTTTAAAAGCCCTCTCCAATGGTCTAATTGCCCTGAAGGCACCAGATCCCCCCCATCTGATCTTGGAAGCTAAGCAGGGTCTCTCTGGTGAGGATTTGGGTGGGAGACTGAGGGCTCTCAAGCCTCACCTCTGCTTCTTGAGCCAGGCCTCTCCTCGTCCCCAAAACTTTAAAAACAAAAATGGTTATAATTGTATTAATAAGCTTGTCTGCCCTTGCTTAGAAGAATTCTCGCCTTGGCCCCCCATTCCATCATTTAGTAGTTCAAAGGACTGGACTGCAAAATAAAGCTGTGCCCCAAGGGCCTTCTCTTGGCTTATTGCCCTGATTAATTAATATTCCTCTTTTCCATAACATGAACTGAAAATGTTCCCCACCACCAATCCTTTAATGTTTTAGTAGACTTTATACTTAGATTTTTTTGTTTTGCATTCCATTGGATTAGGAAAGAATATTGATTTGGAATCATTAATGTAATTGGTTAGGTATGCTGTAGTTATATGTTAGAGTTGCTGTCATTCTAAGTGTTATCGGTAACTGCAGTTACGCACAAAGCGTTGTGTTCTAGTTCAGAACTGCAAACCAGAGTGCACTGGGCAGAAGGCAAGCACAAACCATTGCTTACTGGCTCAGATGTAACTGCAGACTTTGATTTGTTCTAAATGGGAAGTAACAGACTGAGCCTTTGAGGAAAGCAGAGAAAGTAATGCCATGCTATGCCAAGTTATGAAACAAATCTATTGTCTGATTCAAGGTTATATTAGGCCTCAGACTAAGACAATCTGAGCCCCTGCTATATTTCTTTATAAATTACCATGCTGTCAATGAAGCTGAATAAAACTTGGAATCCTGATTCTTTCAGTAATTAGGGAAAGAATCCTCAATGTTGTTGATAATAGACACTGTTTTGAGTAGTTGCTCTTTAGGAAGGGCAGGGTTATGTACTTCTAACATTATATTAGTCTCACATTTTGTTAAAGTCAGTTTTTGGGGGATGCTTTTAGACATGTAAGTAACGTAAGTACATTACTTTAAAATCTGATATAATAATTATTACTGTGATCACTGATGAGGGCTAAAAACCCCAGAAGCACCAGATCCTGTCTGATCTTGGTTGTCAAGTGGGATCAGCGCTGATTAGGACTTGGATGAGAGACAACCAATGAATACTAGGTGAAATTCATAGGGTCACCATAACTTGACAGGTGACCTGAAGACACAGCCACACATATGATCACTGATGTCTCTGGCCCAATTCACAGCTTGATTCCTTCATATCAAAGCCTCTGTTTTTAGGCAGGGAAGCTACAGCTACACAATCTCCCATTCATTTTATTAGAAACTAAGGGCCTTTGCAGACTGCCAGAAATAGTGCAAATTGAGTCCACTTTAAGGGTTAGGGAATCATGGGAACTGTATTTTATTGTGGCTCCAGAGCTCTCTGACAGAGAAGGCTCAATGTCTCAGAGAGAGAGAGAAAATTCCCATGACTCCCTAGCACTAACCCTAACCCTTAAAGTGGACTCAATTTGCACTATTTCTGGCAGTCTGCAAAGGCCCTAAATGACTTATTTTCATTTATTCCATGTTTGTCTGGATCTTTGTGTCTGACTGATGCACAGGAATGACAGGCAAGTGCATGGTCATATTTTGGAACACTGTGACAACATTGTTTCCCCTTATGTTTTTTAAGACAGGGGACTTTACAGTGTGGCAACCAGATCCTAAGAGATTTAATTAGTGTATTCAGTGAAGCAGCTCTGTGTCACTTGCTAATGGAGCTTGCAGGGTTCTCTATGGATTTCATCACAATCCTTGATGGAAGTAAGATTCAACTACCTCTTTGCAGCGTGGTTCTAAGCTTACTTTTGGGCAGATGAGGAATGTAGGTTGACTTCGTTTATCGTATAAAGCAAAAGGATTTTTTCTTTCTTTTTCAGGTATTACATGTGGCCGTTCTTGCTTTCCTGCTTTAGGAATAATTGGGGCTTTTGAAACTCAGTCTCTAAGGACTGTTCCCTTTAGAACTTTTTCAGAAACACCAGCATACTTTGCTTCAAAAGATGGTGCCAGTAAAGACGGTTCAGGAGATGGCACTAAGGTATGTGATATATTAAGTAGATTCTGCATTTAGTAGAAGCAGTTTGCTCTACTTCCCCAATCAAAAAGTTAATGGAAACTTCCATGTAACTATTGGTCACTTATAACCATAGAGACCACATGAACACAGAAGTTCAGGTCAGACAGCATGCCAAACAATAGATAAGGAGACTTAACTGAATTGACTGATGCCTTTGTCTGAATTAAGCAACAGTATTTATGTATACCAGAAGAGAAAACTTGCAGTTGAAAAGGCAAAAGTAAAGAAGCTGCTCTCAACCCAGTTTCTTGCTTAATCGTTTGGAAGTTCAGATAATGAAATAGATTCAAACCGTATGCTAGAATTGAGCCATAAATGAAGCCACAAAAATGGGGTTACATTTAAATTCAGTACTGCTATATTGCTGAGTTAATTTGTGGTTCTCTGTTGGAAGATTGATTCATCTTTTATAGGCAGGGCTGACATTATTGGTCAGCCTTCATGGGCATCTGCCTTGTCTCTAATCCTATTGTGGGTGTACTACCAATTAGTAGAGCCTCCTGGCCTAGCTTTTCCTACCTGTCACTGCTTGTTGACCTGCATTCTCTGCTTGTACAATTAGTCACAAGTGTGTGGAGATGAAACAGAATCTTCCATTTGCCTTGTGCTCTCTTTCTCGGCTTTAGAAGGAAGTTGGCCTAATTAGAGAGGGAGGCCTACTTCCTGAAAACATCTTACCATGGTCTCCTTTGCAGATCTGGAGCAGGTAATGTTGCATGTCTCGCAAAGTGACAAAATTCATATTTACCCCCTTTTCCATATTAATAGGTTTTCTTCAGTATCAATGCTCACTACTAATCCTATAGTGATCAATTCCTAACAAGTGTTAGGGGGTTACCTACCTTCACTCGTAAGCATTTGGCTACCATGTTTGGGTAGCAAGCAGCATAAAGGACAACTGGGAGAAGAGAAGGAAGGCAAGGTACAAGCAGGTGTTTGTAGTGGGCAAACCTTTGATGGTGGTGACTCATGTAAAATGCAACAAATTACCATAGAAATGTGCTGCCTTACTTTAATAATCACAATACTATTCTATTTACTTCCATTAGAAAACTGCTGGTGAAGGCAACAATAAAAAGTCAAGTGCCGGAAGCTCTGGCAAAGGTGGAAACCAGCTGCGTTGCCCAAAGTGCGGTGACTTATGCACACACGTGGAGACTTTTGTGTGTAAGTTGTTGCAGGGGGATCCTCTGTAGATTGACTTTGACCATTTTGGTGAAGGAATTGCATTTATTTGAATTAGACTTTTTAAAAATCATTGTTTTCTAAATGATAAACTATGTTGCACTAAGTTTCGCTATTTGTAAACATGAGATGATTCTGGAATAGGTTGGGAGTTACATCTGAGAAGTGGAATAAATCCATTGCAACTACATACAGCATGGGTTCATTGCACTTTATTTAAGAATCTTTGCCACCACCACCCCCTGAGTGTTGTGGTTTCTCTGTTCTATCTGTGAGATACACCTTGGTGGGCAAATAGCAGATTGCACTAGAAATGCTTACAGCCCATATTTACCAACAAACTAATTGCTACATTTGATGGTTTTATTACAAAATACAGAATTACAGAAGCCCTTGCAGTGAGCAGCTTTTTGTAATGTGTGAAAAATCATGGTCTTTCTGAACTATTTGTAGCTTCTTATTTATTTTGTTTTACTTGCTGGGCTTTATCTGTGCCTGTCCTTATGTGTCATTGTCCTGGTTAGTAGGTGGAGTCATAAGAAGCAGGGTTTTGCTAGGGTGATTTCTGTGTGATTAGTGGCTTCCCACTGTTTTCTTCCTTGGTGTATTTTTTGTTTTGAGGAACTGATATATAGTTAGTTGTTCTCTACCCAAGAGCCAGGACGTGTTAAAAGTCTTTTGAGAGATTAGAATTGAACCTTATCACTGCAGAGTCGGACTCAGTGTTTATTCGTTCAATCAGCAACTTTCAACATACTTGGAAAGCAGAGTCAGAATGTGGCTTTCTCTTATTACTAATGTTGCATAATAAATATGACTCTACTTCTCCTTAGCAATCAAAATGGTTGGAAATAGACTTCACAAGCTGCTCTACAACACTGAATAGCCAGAAATGTTAAAAGTATTGTCTCAGTGTGGTGTACTGGTTTGAGTGTTGGATTACAACTCCGGAGATCAAGGTTTGATTCTCCGTTCGGCCCTGGAAACCCACTGGATGACCTGAGAATCACACACTCAACTCCAGAAAACCTCATGATAGGTTCACTTTTAGGATCACCATAAGTTGGAAATTACTTGGAAGGCACACAACACAAGCAAATTGTCCCACTGACTGAGAATCTCCTGGTGTCAGTGTGGCACAGTAAGCACAAAAACAATACATAAGCAGTGTTTGGGTTTCCATGGGTCAAATGCATATTTGCTTGCCAGTTTATCTCAGTTTTTGAAAATGGTGCAAAGGTCTGAAACAGAGTTTTTTCATGTGACTAATCTTTTTACGTGGAGGAAGTCATGCATCACCTACATGAGCCTGAGGGCATTCCAGGACAGTGGCAAGAACTGAAACAGTCTGATTGAAATTTATCCTTTTCTATTTCTACAACACTGAAGAATAGATTCCATGACATATATTCTAAGGGGAGGAATGATAGCTGTAGTACTTAGTTTTGTTTGTTTCTCTTTTATTTCTTTGTTTCCAAAGGTTCTTTTGAATCTTCTCAGCAGGGCCCCACTATTTACTGTGTGTTTAGCACAGTATCTGCTACAACCTCCTTATTGCTTTGTTTGGTTTTTAAAAGTCCTAGGCTCAATTGTGGAAGTAAAAGCTTATTTGGTGGAATACTGACCTGTGTGGTTTTCGCAGTGTAAAGAGGTGATACTATAAATGGGAAATATGAAGGTGATACCTGTGGCTTTTTGCCTTTGTGACTGAATATTTTGAACACGGACTTGCAAGGGCTACTTTGAAACCGAAGTACATTTTTACTGCACTGAAAGAAAAGGGTGGTCCCATTTTAAAAAATGGTTCCCTGGGCGAAGAATTGTGACAGGGTGCCACCACAGGTTAAAAGTAGCATAGGGAGAAAAATCTGTCCAGTTGTTTAGGAGGTGTCCTAAGTAGTTCTAAGCCCTGCTGCCAAACTTTTCCTTGAAAGAATTTTTAGAAATAATTTTTTATAAAGAAGTGTCAGGTTTACTTTCCAAAAACCCAGACGATGCACAATCCTACAAAACGTTATGATGTGTTTTTGGAATAAAACAGGCAGTCCCATCCAGTTTGGCTCTTGTTAAAGATTTTAGCAAGAAATTTCAGAGAAATACCCTTTTGGGACCAAGGAAGCCACAAAAAGAAGGTTTTGTTATGGAAAGGAAAAGGAAGGCAACTACTCAAGTACAGACACAAATACATTAGTTGCTGGTTTGGTTTTACCAGCTTGAGGGGAATGTCTTGTATGCACAGAGTTCCTTCCACAAAATAATTTATGGAAGAACAGTAGTCTTGCAGAACAGCTTCAATAGCCTGATTTGCATAGTTCCACAGGAAACACAATTGGGGTGATGTCCTTTGTATTTATGGATATTTGAAACCAGTGGAAGCCATCCTCCCAACCAATGTATACATTACAGGCCAATGGCAAAACCCACTACATTTCTCATTTAAAAACAGCATGTCAGAAAATACTTTAGAGAATGGCTCCACTTTCCTCAAGAATTTGGATTTCTATGGCAAATGACATGGCCAACCCTGACTGGTTGTATATTTTGAAAAGAGAACTAGATTGCGCTTAAAGTTAAGGATAGCAGTACTGTATATGTAGAGATCAGCAGAGCTCCAAATGCAACAACCTGTTGTGTTTGTGAAAATGATTGGATGCATCTAGTTAGGCCCTAGCTGTCCTGATCTGATCAGACTGTTTACCAGTGGAATACCTATAGCTGTCTTCGGGGTTGGTGTTCAGCCAGTTAAACTGGTGGTGTTTGAACATTTAAAACCAAAGGCTAGTCCGTGAGTATTAATTCATTTGCTTTTTGTTGTTGTTGTTCTGTAGGAAAACACTGGTATGGTTACCATGCTTTGTACACTCCTTTGAATCAGTTATCTTTTTCACCAGATAAATTGCTGATACTGTAATCTTTCCACTGTTCATTCACCACATAAGCAGAGAATAAAAAACTAGGGCCTTTACAGACTGCCAGAAATAATGCACTTTAAAGTGAGTCTGCTTTAACTGCCCTGGCTCAGTAATAGGAAATCATAGGAACTGTAGTTTATTGTGCCACCAGAGCTCTGTGACACAGAAGACTAAATGTCTCAGAAAAAACTACAGTTCCTATGATTCCGTAGTACCGAGCCAGGGCAGTTAAAGTGGACTCAAGCTGCATTATTTCTGGCAGTCTATAAAGGCCCTTGGTTTTCCAGGGAAGAAACCTTGTGCCTTAAAACCAACAAACAAAAATTATCTTGACACTTCTTATGGTTGTACCTTTGGAACTCAAAATCGTGCATAAAATAAGTTACACAGTAACAGAGCTGAAGCATGAATGTTGATTTGGTTTGGTCAACACACTTAAAAATAATCTTAGAAATAAGGAATCAAAGAAAAGGTGAATACACAGTAAGTCCTCTGCCCTAGGAAAATGTTCCTGGGCCCCTGTAAGTGCCTTCATATTTAATTTAATATTGGACAATGTAAAAGGCAAGTGTGAAATTTCTTCCTGCAAAATAGAAAGCAGTTGTTGACGTTTTTGCCTGTTATAGGCTTAGAGCTCCAGGATCTAGTTACAGTTTACCTGCCCAAAACATCTTCCAATTTACTAGTGCCCTGGAATCTGTTTCAGCCAGCTCATGTCCCTGTTTTATGTCTTGCATGCAGGATTATGGAAGTGTTTAATACTCAGTAGGTATGAAGGTGATGGAATTTTTCCTTTTGAACTGGGAATTCAATGCACAACAATAAGATATCAGCCTTAGAACCTAAACTCAGATTGTTGTATTTGCTTATGAAAGGACTCTCTCACATGTAGAAGAAATAGCTGATATTGACCCTTTAGTATTCATTTAAATGTGATTTAGAAGCAGAAAATGGAATTACGGGTGATGGTTATGAGACTGTACGTTAAATTTTCAATAAAATCAGATTTTGGAAATCTCTTAAGTAGTTTGCTAAAATGTGTGTGTGTGTGTCTGTGTGTGTGTATGCAAGTAATTTTTAAACTACAAAAATGTTTTGTTGAAAACATATCTTGCTGCAAAACAGTGGTGGGTAAAGCATACTTTCCAGATTGAACTGTAGCGCCAATCAGCCTAAACCATCGTAGTCAGGGGTTTTGCATGCAGAGAGCTGCAGTCCAGCAATAACTGTAGAGCACTGCACTTTGCCCATTACTGTTATAAAAGAACTGAGTGATAGATACCGTACTTTAGAATATAAAGGAATGTACACAAATACAATTCTAAACCAAAGTCAGGGACTATTTGGCTCTCCAGATGTTTTGTACTTTAGCTCCCAGAAGCCCCAGTTGGTTGGATGCTGTAGGAGTTGTAGTCCAAAATGTTTGGAAAGTAAAAGATTTCCTATTTGTGCTCTAAACCATTCAAATTGTACTATCAGTTTGACCTACATTAATCCACTCCACTGGGATAGTAATTTGGTTGTTGCCGGGTAGCTCTTAACTCAATTGCTTTTACCATTTTTGCAGCTTCTACCCGCTTTGTGAAATGTGAAAAATGCCACCACTTCTTCGTTGTATTATCAGAAGCGGACTCCAAGAAGAGCATCATTAAAGAACCGGAGTCAGCAGCTGAGGCTGTGAAGTTGGCTTTCCAACAGAAGCCACCACCTCCACCGAAGAAAGTACAGTAGCATTCATTAATTGGGTTTTACAACCTACATTTTTTAAAGTAAAAGAGAAAAAAAGTAGCTTTTTTATCTTAAGAAAAAATAAACTTGGTTTTACAGTATTGGTCCCTATGCTGGCTAGAGTTGAAGGGAGTTGGAGTCTTATGAACAGTCTGGAGGGCCAGAGTGACCTACCTTACTCTATGATGAAGGAAACCTTTAGAAAACAGTCTCTAGCAACAGGATCTTTGGTCCATTCTCAAATATGATCCATCCATCGTTGATTAAAATACCTAATTCATCAGCTCCCAGGAGCAAGCTACTCCCTGGATGAGGAGAGGAATTCTAAGACCTCACTACCTTAAAGTGAATGGAGAAAGGGGAAGGTTTTGTAGAGGCCCACCTGCAAACTCTGTTGTGGCACCTTAGCTATGGGATTTTCCATAATTAAACAGGAAGAACAGATTTTATTAGTTATCTGTATTAAATAAGGATTTTTTTAAAAAAAAAATTACTGTTAACTGTTCTCTTTGTCTGCTAGATTTATAACTACCTCGACAAGTATGTTGTTGGCCAGTGTTTTGCCAAGAAGGTGCTTTCGGTTGCTGTGTACAATCATTATAAGAGAATCTATAATAATATTCCTGCCAATCTGAGGCAGCAAGCAGAAGTTGAAAAACAAACTTCCTTAACACCAAGAGGTGTGTATACCTGTTTATGTTGTATGTTCAGATTGCCTGGCCCTGTCATGCTGAGCTGTCCTCCTTATCTAATCCTGGTCCAAGTGGAAAAGGAATTAGTAGAGGTTCTGTTGTCATCTCAGTGTTGGTGATTTATTTAAAAGAGGAAGAGATCATTGGGATCCATAACTATTTTCTTCGTTCTGACTGATTTTTTTATTAATGCAGTTGTGTATTTACTACATAATAGAAATGATTTACCACATAAGAGAAACATGTTTAAAATATGTTTAAAGCAGCTGAAAGTGATTCAGACCAGCTTATGTATGATTAATATAATAAGATAGCTCTTGCCTACAGACCAACACCCTAACTAACTGTGGGAGGAGGAAAAGGGATGGGGAGGGAAGAAAACTAAAGCAAATTAGGATACCAATTAAAGTTAAATAGTAATTCCTATAATGACTGGTGGGGAAACATTCAGGGAGAGTCCATTGGAGATGATATGTCAGCAGAGCTGATGAATTTCCATCTCTGGCTGTGTCCACTTCATTAAATAGCTGCTGCCAGGTGACAGCTGGAGAGAAGCCTTGTGGAGATGGTTTTTCAGCAGAGCTTGATGGAATAGTCTTGCTTTCCATCCCTTGTGGTTGCAACCTGAAAGAGATGTTTACATTTTTCTCTCTCTTTGAGAAAAAAAACACAGATTTTTATTATGTGCTTAGTGCAGTCATATTTCACTTCATGGCAACTGAAAAGTGGAATTTTTTTTCAGGTGATGAGTTTCTAGAATCATTGTTTAAGGAATCTTTGGGAGAAAATGCTAAAAGTGGTAGTGCATTCTTACTGGATCAGGATTTCTGTTCAGATTTATGAAGCTGTAGTGAAAACAACATAGTCAAAGCCAAAGAAGCCATTATCAGCATGTTACAACTACTGTTGGTAGCAAAGGAATATAAATCAGTTAAATTGTTGTTTCAACCACAAGGAAAAACAAACAATAATGAGTAACATGTGTGAAGCAAATTGGTTAATTTAACCTTTCTGTGCTCAAGGGGAAAAAAATTAATCCAATTTAAATCTGTATAACCCCAATGAATTCACATTTTTTTAAAAAAAGTGACAAATAGAAGACCATCCAAATTCCTTATTGATACTCTTATGCCATGCTAGAAACTGTTCTGAAATTCAGCAAAGTTTCAAAAGCAGTTACAGTGTGGGGTATGTTTCTGGTTTTCTTCTAAAATATCATATCCTGTTGCCCAGTAAGACAGCTGCCCAAAACATTTAATGCTATTATATTTCAGCAAGGTGCTTTCCCAATAATTATTTCCTTAGAAGAGATTCTTAGTAGAGAGGAGTGGTTTTTAATCCTCTGAATCAGAATTAAACTGATTGTCTTAACAGATCCTAAGTTTGGCTTTCTAAAGTAAAAGCTGAGTCTGTTATCCTGTTCTCACTTATGTGGCAATAAGTCTCATTAGTGGGTCTTTCTTCTCAGTAGATATATGTAGTTTTCCATTTAAATGTTTCATTTATGGTAGCATTTTTTTCTTTCTGCCTCCATTTTAGAATTATAAATGTGCACATTATGCTTTCTTTGGCAGAGCTTTTTAAAATACCAGCTTTTGTGCGCGTAAAAAGCTCAAAAGAAGAGAGGCTATTAGTTTATAACTATTTGCTGATGTGTTTTTTCCTTGTAAATGAAATCTGTTGCTCCTAAACCTGTATTCAGAAGAGGGCAAGAGGTGAAGAAAATGCAATGCTTTTTAAATATATATCTATATACCTATATTGTATTACTGTTTTCATCCTCTCTCTTAGAATTAGAAATAAGAAGACGGGAGGATGAGTACAGATTTACAAGTAAGTGGTCTCTCCTCATGTCCTCCTCTGCAATATTTTCTTTTCTGAATTTAACCATGAGCAGCATTTTGATAGTGACTCTGTAGGCAAAAATCTAGCCTATGTTAATTTCATACATAGCCTGCTTGGCCTCGTTCTTTCTGAAGTGGTTAAACCTGTATCATTCAAGTAGTACCACTTGAGGCTGCAGGTACGTGTTCACTTGTGGAATACCTCATCAGAAAATATTTCTAAAAACTACCAAGTGAGCTGGCTAGGCTAGAATGCTTTTCTTTGATTCATGGCCTTGTTGGACAGAACATTAAACCAGGACAGTGGCTTTATTGCCTTGTGCACCATATCTGGCCACTTCTGCTTGGCTTATCCTGCAAAAAGGAGCAGCTAAACAAATCTGTGTGCTCTTAGAGTGTGTGTTATAGGATCACGCTTTATATCCCATTGTGGGTGGATGAAGAGGCAGGTAAATGTAGACTCAGAATTTCTCTCATACACACAGTACCTCTTTGGTGGAGTTGTTACCTATTTTATGATTATATGCCATAGATTTCTGTGAGATGCTAACAGTGTCTAAGATCTAAAATCCCCAATATATGCAGGTCTAAAGAGTTTCTGTGCAAGCAGTGGGGCTTGTCCTCCTCATGAAACACTGGATGCCACCACTATAGTTCCCCAATTTGTGAGGGACTAAACAGGGGTGTGCTTATTGTGAAACATGATGTTTAAATATTATGCTTGCCTGTGACACTGATTATTTGTGGCAATCCTGTCTTCAGGTGCTATGAATTTTCAAGTAGATGGGATAGTACCTAAAACTGCATGGAAATCTGATAAACTATGTATTTTCTGCTAGCTGTCTTAAATCGCTGCAAGAACTCCATATGATTCTCAGTCAGTAATGATTTGCAAATTTCAGAACTTCTCCAGATTGCTGGAATTAGTCCCCATGGCAATGCTTTGGGCGCATCAGTCCAGCAACAGGTGAATCAACAGATGCCTCAGGAGAAGCGAGGAGGTGAAGTATTAGATTCAA
The DNA here is from genome assembly GCA_026167975.1 of Phrynosoma blainvillii. Taxonomy (NCBI): domain Eukaryota; kingdom Metazoa; phylum Chordata; class Lepidosauria; order Squamata; family Phrynosomatidae; genus Phrynosoma; species Phrynosoma blainvillii. The sequence continues at coordinate 2,629,540 of JANUYF010000010.1, read as the reverse complement.
CTCACGATGACATCAAGCTTGAAAAAAGTAATATTCTGCTTCTTGGACCAACTGGCTCAGGTATGTAGGGTGCATGGATCCTTGCGTAAAGTTCAGCTGGACTGTTCAGTAAACTTAGCTTTTAAAAGTAAATGAAATAATGTCAGTAGTATTTGAGCAAAATTGTAGAGATAAATAGGATTCAAAGATTGCCCTGCTGTAGTTCTTGTGAGCAAGATAGCTAAGTTTCACTTTGAGAGAGATTTTTGTCATTGGGTCCAAATACAGAGTTTGTGGTTGTTGCTGCATAAACAGTTAGCACAGCCTTTTGCTACCCTTACCTAATGATTTGACACAGGCAGTTAAATTTCAGCAATCTAGAAAGCCAATATGGTGGTCATTTTTGTAACCAGGGCAGATTTCAGAGGCTGTTCCAAAACATACATGACCATGTTTTCTGGATTTTGAATAATTTGGTGTCAGCTGCCTTCAAGTCAACTTCGATATATGACAACTCATCAACAGCCCTGCTCAGGTCTTGCATACTCAGAGCTGTGGTTTCCCCAGTTGAGTCACTCTAAAATTGGAGGTTTCATCTTCAAATGATTCTTGGATGAATCTATCATCCTTTCATTTCTATTATTCTGTTCTTCAGTGTATTGTTTTCATCATTTTATTTGTACACAGTCATTGAACAGTGCATTCAAGATTCATAATCTATATCTGTCACCTTTTATTTTTGCTTCTCATCTGGCCTTAACTGCTTGAATAGTTTCATCTGTCATCTATTGAGTCTCCTCTTTCTTTTTGGCTGCAGATAGTGTCTTTTTGCATTCCGCTTTGGCAGTGTCCATGGCTTCAGTCCAGAGTTCTTCTGGCTCCTGGTCAATAAGGCTTAATAGTGCAAATCTATTTTTTTACATTATCCTTAAATTCTACAGGGATATTTTTCAAGTTGTATTTTGTCACAATGGTTGAATAATAGCCACTTGTAAAGGCTTCCATGTTTTTGTGCAGCATTCTTCTGTTTCTGCTAGCCCATATTTTCCCATCTGTTTCAAAGCTTTCAGTTGGAACGCATCTTGTTCCTAGACCAAAATAGAATTCACTCATCTGAGAGCTGATTATGGATTTAATACACCACCCTGTGACCCCTATAACATGGGGATTTAATTTTTGCAGTTCATGACGAATGTTTCATGGCTGGCTTCTGAGGAAGGAGAGATTTGCTTTGAAATACAGAATAGTTGCAGTAGTTGAAAGGGAGAGTATGTTACATGATAATACAAATGCTCACATATCTAGCTATGTTTATGTAATGTAACCTAGGTGTTGTTAATCCTAATCTGCTTTTCAGTTAGAATACATATAAACTAATGGACTTTGTACTACACCTTGCATATTAGTAAGAAAGTTGTAATGTTTTTTGTTTACTTTATCATGACACATCTCCTTGAATTACAAATGCTTTTAAAAATATATAAGAGTATTGGAGTTGTTTATGAATAAAATGTATAAATGCAGATTTGAAATATACACAACTTTATTGGGTTAAAATAGTGAGATTCTCTTAGTAAATACTGTAAGTAGTTTATTGTATCCAAGAGTGATAATATAGCAATTCAAAACGTACATGAGTAATGTAAATAAAACTACCAAATAGCTAACTTTCATTAAGGACTTCCTAGTTGTATAATGAAAGAACATCCAAAAGAGAGTGTAATAATGGTTGCCTTTCTGGGAGATGGGGGTGTTTTAAATTTCATTTTTATATTACAAAAATTGTTAATAACAGACCATTTAAAAAACAAAACTTAGGTAAAACCCTGCTGGCTCAGACTCTTGCTAAATGCCTGGATGTCCCATTTGCAATCTGTGATTGTACCACTCTGACTCAAGCTGGCTACGTGGGTGAAGATATTGAATCTGTTGTTGCAAAGCTACTTCAGGATGCAAACTACAATGTAGAAAAAGCTCAACAAGGTAATGCTCACATCACAACCGCAAGCACAGTTAAAGAGTGTGTGCCTTCTCCCCTTGGGATTCCTAGTTACATTGCACATCTAAGTATACTGTTTAATTGGTTCCTTGTATTATAATTGCTTCCTTACAGTATTTGCTTTTTTCTTTCATTCAAGGTTTATGTAGTTAGTAGCATTTCATAATACTGTTACAACCTGTTCCTTTTTTTATAAAGATGGCCATCACTGTGTATAGATCATACTTATACAATCCAAATGCTCCTCACGTTAATTGTCTTTAACTTTACAGGAATTGTTTTCTTGGATGAGGTGGATAAGATTGGCAGTGTGCCAGGCATTCATCAATTACGGGATGTGGGAGGAGAAGGCGTTCAGCAAGTGAGTATTGAGAGCTTTGTTTCTTGTATAGCGAAGACTGCAAAGCCCATCACACACTAGGTACTGTCTTGCTCTTCTTTTAATGTTAGAGTTGTATTCATTTCCCTGCCAGCCTGAGGGCTGGCAGTATCTTTTGTCAGATCCACACAGTAGGAAATTACTAGAAGGAGGATGTTGCTGCTCTGCTGTTGATTGAGGCTGCTGAAATTTTTCAGTTTTACATTCTGATATTTTCACATGGCTGGAAAAAAACTCGATAGAACACATGGTTTGCATTGCTGATGCCCAATATTTCTCCTACTTCAGAGATGCCACATGGAACTCTTCTCCATTGTTCTTGGAAGCTCTGGGGGCACCCTCCACTGTGCTTCTTCTTTGTTCTCTGTGCCAACAGATTTCCTTGGTTGCTCTGCTTCCTGTTGGGCCACAGCAGCCCTCAATGAGAACACCACCTTCAGTATCTGAGTTTATGTCTTACCACCAGGGACTCTTACTTTAGAATACCACCAGTGGCATTCCTGATGCCTTCGTTACCCAGGCTTCCTTTTTGCCGACATCTACACACAGAGGAATTCTTTTTCTGTATCTTCTTCTTCTTCGTTGGATTGCATTCTTGAGTGGCTCAGGAGTTGACATGACTCCTGTGTCCCTTTTTTGACCTTGGTGGAATCTGATCTTAACAATGGATCCAGCAACATTTGCTAAGGTCACGCCTTGAATTGTGTTTCAGGGACTGAGTAATTTGCTCTCCTCACAGAAGAGAACAGTGGAATACACTCCCTTAGAGTATGATGGAGTCACTTTCTTTGGAGGTTTTAAAAAAGATGCTGGATGGCTGTCTGTTGGGATTTGATTGTGTATTCCTTCATGGCAGAATGGAGTTGGACTGGATAACCCTTGGGGTCTCATCCAACTCTATGATTCTGTTAGAGGCAAGCACTAAAAAGCTCCCCATCCCCATTTTTCTGTGGCATGGACTAATATTTTAGGAAAGAGGGTCCGCCCCGCAGGAATAGTCTCCTCCATCTTCCCGAGCCCAGCTCTTGAAAGCACACATTAGGAGTGCCATGAAGAATTGCTTCCATTTGTTAGGGAGGCTAAAATCCTGCCTAGCTTTTTTCCCCCTTGAGACTTTGGTAGGGCTGGGACTGATGACTTCGAAGTTAATCCAATGTGGTGACAAGCTCTAGGGACTGGGGGTTGTTTTCCCTGCACTGAGAGTGTCCAGTCATTCCAGCTAAACCAGAAATTACCAGTTATATTTAAAAATTGTTTTTATAATAGGTATTTTACTAAAGTTGGGGACATATTTTGTTTTAGAGGACATTTGCACTCCTAGAGCTGTGATTCTCCAGCCTTCGGGGGGGGGGGAATAAGCCGGGGGGGTTGGAAAACAAATAACTTTAGGGGGCTTATATTGCTCTGTGGATTTCCCATAGCAATTCATTTGGAACAAGATGCTGAATTAGATAAACCTCAGGGTCTTATGTTCTCAAATGTGGAAAACATCATTCAGTTCTCTCTTTTTTTCTGAAGGGCTTGCTAAAGTTACTCGAAGGAACAATAGTGAATGTTCCAGAAAAGAATTCTCGCAAGTTACGTGGGGAGACTGTGCAGGTTGATACAACCAACATCCTCTTTGTAGCTTCTGGTGCTTTTAATGGCCTAGATAGAATCATCAGCAGGAGGAAAAATGAGAAGGTAAGAAAAAGCATAATTAAAATTAAACATTTTAACTCTACAAGGTCCCTTTGTGTTTTTAGTTAACTATTAATTAACTGGGTTACAACAGTAAGCAGTTGCGTTGCTGGGCTAAATCATGCTACCTAGAGCAGAATAATAGAAATGAATGGAACTTAAGTTAGTGGTCATTAACAAATCCCAATAATTTCAATGGGTCTTTTGTAGTGAGGATGAGTGTTGGATTTACCCATTGTAAATGGGTTTATGTGTGTGCAGTGGCAACTGTTGTCTTGCATTGCAGAAATGCAGTGGTGAAATGCTATTATGGAACCAATGGCCAACTCACATTCAGCCTGAACTTTCTCACAGAGTTTTTGCAAGGCTTCTGCTCTGAGTTCCATGTGGAAAGAATGGGGTAGATGTGTAACAAATTAAGACTTCACATTTTTGCGAAGAATTTTATATTTTTTGCAACTTCGTGTAATAAGCTGGCCACAAATTTGAGCACGTATCATTTATATCTGAACTGATAGGCAGTTTGTTGTAATGTAACACAAAAATATCAAGTGTGGCTTTCTTATTAATCTCAGAAACATTTGTCTTGCAGTATCTCGGCTTTGGAACACCTTCAAATCTGGGGAAAGGCCGAAGAGCCGCCGCAGCTGCCGACCTGGCAAATCTAGGTGGAGAATCTAGCACACAGCAAGATATGGAAGAAAAAGACCGCTTGCTTCGGCACGTAGAAGCACGAGATCTGATTGAATTTGGCATGATCCCAGAGTTTGTGGGGCGCTTGCCAGTGGTGGTTCCTTTGCATAGTCTTGATGAAAAAACACTTGTACGGATTCTAACAGAGCCCCGGAATGCTGTGATTCCCCAGTACCAGGCATTATTCAGCATGGACAAGGTCTGGCATTTCTTTTCTACTTGACACTGAGCATTTTCTCATTACAAAATCAATTTAAAATATTGATTCAGAAGAGTGCTACTCAGCGTAGTAGTCCATGGATTAGTGCCAGTCTACATGCCATTGGCTGCCAAGCCTTGGAGCGTTTTCAGGAAAGAAAGGAACATTTGTAGCTAGTGGGCATAAATGCAGTACAGTCCCTGCATCAGATAGCTTTAAGAAGCACTGGTTTAGAATATCATTTGCATTTAAAGATGTATATCACTGTTTCAGAATGTTAAAGTCTTATTACAGTTGTCTAAATGAATTCATAGAGATAAACAACATATATTTTGAGCCAAGGATAATGTTGCATTATGTTTTTCAGTGTGAGTTGAACGTAACAGAGGATGCCCTGAAAGCTATAGCCAGATTGGCTCTAGACCGCAAAACTGGTGCAAGAGGTCTTCGATCTATAATGGTAAGAAGTGGCATTTCCTCACTGCTGTAATGCAGTCATTAGTTTTTAAGTTACTTGTTTTAAAATGAAATATTTGTTTCCAGATTCTGCAGAATTTTAGAAATTGATTCACCGAGGCAGGCAACTGTGTAAAACAAAACATGAGTACATATTACTCATCTAGAAGGAATATAATTCACTGATGATGATGATAAGGGGACTTCTGGCTGAGGGAGAAGCATTGTGATATAATTTCTAATGAGCGGGAGTCTAAACACACAGGACCTCTGGTAGATCATCCGTTAGCAAGTATGCCACACAGTAGCTGTGCAAACCTCTGTGAAAAAAACTTTGCTGCCTTTTCTTTCCTTCTCCCTTAGGAAAAGTTACTGCTGGAACCAATGTTTGAAGTACCCAATTCTGACATTGTATGCGTGGAGGTTGACAAAGATGTTGTGGAAGGAAAAAAAGACCCCGGATACATCAGGTAATGTTCAGTTTCCAGCACTATATTGGACTGCTTGCAAAAGCAGGCAAGACTTTTCACAGTTAGGATCCTTCAGACAATATTCTTCTATATACCTTTGAACTGTGTCATGTTTTTGTAGATGTTTGAGTAGGTGCTGCTCACAGTAGGGTGACACTGGCCATTTAACACATTCTGTAAATGGAAAGTACTAGCAAATGTTCACATTTGTATGTTTTCATAATCAGGTCTTACATTCTGTGCAACCCATCCAATCATGCAGATTTTTTTTCTAAATTTACAGCAGTATGGAGACAATGTCTGGCCCACCAGATGTTGGATTGCAAGTCCCACCAAATCTGGACGGCCACAAGTTGCTCTACCTTCTTACAAAGACATTTTGTGCTCCTTTGATACAATTCACTGGGGCCATTTTTTTTTTTTTTTTTGTGGGCAATATTCAAGCAATTGGAAGTTGTGGAACATTTGGGGGGTTTGAGCCTGGGGAATAAAAGATTGCAAGAAAATGCAGGCCTTTGAGTAGGCTTTGCTGTTTTTTGGAATCTGAGAAAGAAAATACATTGAACATTTGACACCAGGAGCCAAAGAGCCAGTATATTTGTTCCTCTTAAATAGCAATCCCACTTGCAGTGAGTAATCTTAATAATAATATAGCTGCTGTTGCTAATCTTTTATTCCACTTTTCTGCTATAAAGAGTCAGAACAATAGGCAACATTACTGTAGAGCTATGTAATATAATCTGTGATTTTAAGCAGCAAGATTGTACAGAGATAAATGTAAAAAAAAAATTAAGCTACAAAATTCTGTACATTTGTCTTACAGTATCTCTGCTTTGGAACATTCTTTGCATTCTAGCATTCATGGAAAACTCTTTTCTGAAAGGGCTTTTCTGTTCTGCTCATTACTTAAAATATTTGATCCTATCTTTTATCACAGGGCACCAACTAAAGATTCTTCAGAAGAAGAATATGACTCAGGAGTGGAGGAAGAAAGTTGGGCTCGCCAAGCCGATGCTGCAAACAATTAAAACTCTGTCAGAATGATCTGCAGGAAATGCACTTAAATGTTTTCATTTTATTCTTCTAAGACCACACTTGGCTTTGCCGCCTATGGGTAACATTGGATCTCTCCCAAATACAGTACATGGTCAGAAAACATTGACTATGCTAATGGAAAGCAGATCATGTATTTCTTGTAACATCACATTGATTTTTTTTTTCAACACTCGGACTTCAGCAATGTATTATTCAGAAATGAATTGTATACTATATTTTGTTCAGTTAAAAACAAACAAACAGAAGTAAGATCTTTTTCTTTTTACTCCTGAGCCAAAATGCCATTGGGGCAGGGGGATATTGCATAAACACTTACTTTCCTAACAAATTCTCTCTTCCTCCTTGGTGATTTTCAAGGGGGCATGTGGGGGACTCTTATTTTACACACTGGAGGTGCTGCAAAGATAAAGCACTTAACACACACATGTGCATCTGTGACTTGCAGCATGTTCCCCCTCTATTATAAAGAAATCCAGGTAATGGCAACAGGTCTCTGTTGGCAACCTCTCTTCAATTAACACTATGTCCAGGCTCAAAATAGACCCTTTTGGTAACAATGGTATAGTTGTGCAATCAGTTTGGTTTGGTTAAATATGAACAATCTTGAGTACAAGCAAACCCTATTTAGGGGGCTGCTGAACATCTTTGTTTTAATTGCATGACACAAATTTGATTGGCTGTCTGGTATAACCCTTCCATAGACTAGGAGAAGGGTTAGGGGTGGAATTTTTCATTCCAGAGATGGTGCCAGGGCTCTAAACAGAGTGAATCATTGTGAAAAAGGTAAGAATTGGAGGGTCTTTGGGGAGGTACTGGGCCCCACATATCCTCTTAGCCACCCATCCCCACCAGATGCACTAGAATGGTTACAGAAAAACCATTATTATTTGGCTCAACCCTAGCTTTCTCAATTCTAGAATGGAGTGTAACTATTGTCAGTAGTTAAGAAATTTCACCATAAGGATACGCTACAAACTGGGCCTGGAAGCTAGCACATCTTTTAAAAAATAAAGATTTAAAAATATTTTGAAAATTTTCTCTCCTTCTGTTGGAATATTGTTCAGTATGTGTAAAATATCTCTTCTGCTTGAAATGAATGCAGTGGGTGCTAGAAGTACATTGTTACATTTATTATGGAAGCTGCCTTTGGAAACTGGATGTCAGAGGCTTAAGGACAGTTCTTTCAGGTCCACAAATTCCATAGTAAGTAGATACAAATTGGCAGAACTGCTCTCAAGTAAATAGCTCTTGAATTATGACCTGGTTTTAGAACATCTTGCACCAATTTATTAAAGCAGTGCATTGAATAAACTGGGTATAATACCAAAGGTTTCACTAATATTTACTCACTTTAATTATATGTAGAAGGAAAAAAAGTGGATATTATGAGAACAGGTAAATCAGGAACTTGCTGCACCTTTCTGAGGGAATAAAGGTTTACAGGAAGAAACAGACCATAGAATATTTAAAATTCTATGCCAATATTTTAATATAGTACTTTTTATTAAACGTACTGGAACCCTCATGCATCAATTTTTTGGTGCCAGATATTTTTCCCAGCCTACCTTCTTATAAAGTTAAGAGGTAAAAAGAAAGTTACACGTAATTGTATAATATTTTTCATGTAATCCGTTGTCACTGCACAAAATTCTTATTTAAGTGATAAAAGCTTAAACTATGGTCCTGCGCCTTGTTAATTTTAAATCTTTTAGCAAAGCAAAGATTGCTTTGTTTTACAGTTCCCTTGATGCTTTAGTAAAGTATTTGTAAAAAAAAAAAAAAAAAAAACCACAAAAGGACTTGTATGTTTTTGATTTCTGAAATTAAACTCTGTACATACAAATACCATGTTTTCTTTGTGTCTGGTGTGTCTAAGGTTTGCTGAATTTGGTTCCTACTCACTGTGATTTAAGGTGACTATTAATCCACAGAATTAACTTGGCCACTGAACTGCTGGGATGGAGTAGCTGGGCTGCTTGATTTTTAACTTTATTCCAGAGCCATTAAGCATGACCCCTTGCCATTTATGTTGGTGTGAAATTATGGATTGCTAGGTAGAGCAAAATCTGAAATGGGAATGGGAATCAATAGTCATGGCTCTGAATACCAGAAAGGCACCAGTCATTCCCCCAACTGATATTTTCCCTGTGCAATTTAGAGCATGTTTGGTACCCAGATAAAGAGTCTAACTTCCCCAAAGAGTCTCATTACTACATTTCTCTCTCCTCTCCTGTCTGTTTGGAAAATGCAAACAGGCCCTTCAAAAATGAACAGTGTTACAAGTCTGCAAAACGCCCTTTAAAAGTTGGTGTCAGCTTGATAGTAACTCAGTACAGGGTTCTAAGCAGGAAACCTAGCCTTTTAAATCCAAGTTGGGGTAGCAAGTGATAACAAATGTGTGATTTGATACCAGCATAGGGGCAAGCATGGCGAAAGGCAAGATTTACTCATATCCATTAGGAACCCTGTTTCAGCCTTGGTGTGGGCTCAGTGTTGTGTAGATGTGATTATTATTATTATTACCACCGTATATATCCGGCTATAAGTCGACCTCATGTACAAGTTTTGGGGCCAAAATGATGGGTTTTGATATGACCCATGAGTAACTCGAGGGTGAAACTTAGGACATGTAACAAAGGATCTAAAAGATGAAGCAAAAGAAAACAATGCAAAAAACTTACAAAATTCCAGCAGGTATAACTTTGTGCTTATACTAAAACATGGATACATAAAGTAATAGAGGGGCCAGTGTTCCCAGGACAGATTATGCTCTTGCCTTTCACCAGGGGATGGTTCCTTTTAAATAAGAATTAAAGTATGCTACTTATAATGACCTGTGGATAAGTCGACTCAGGTTTTTGGGGGATCTTGGGCAAGTCACATGCTCTCAGCCTTAAAGGCATGCCTTCTCTGAACAAATCTTGCCAAGAAATCCCCATGATAGGTTCATCATTTATTAATGCTTAGACCAAAGGCTATTTTGCATACAATGTGTTAAAATACAATACAGCATGTAAGAACAGCATAATAAAAATACAACATAAAATAAATTACATAATAACCTTGCATGTAAAAGATTTAAAATTCAATTTGGTTAAAATATAGACAATAAAACTATAATTAAATGAGAGCATCCCCAGAGCATTCAACAGTAATACTGGCAATATATCTAACCCAAATCTTCATCGCTGCCAGGGCAAAAAGAGAAAATGATTGGTTCTCCCAGTGATTCCCAAACTTTGGTCCTGCAGACGTTTTGGGACTTCAATTCCCAGGAGCCCCAGGCCAACAATCAGAAACTCTGGGAGTTGAAGTCCCAAACATCTGCAGAACCAAAGTTTGGGGAAACCGCTGAAACTTGAAACCACATAGCAATAGCAAGTACATTTCTATACTGCTTCTCAGTGCACTTAAGCACTCCCTAAGCAGTTTATAATGTGTAACCTAATTGTTCCCACCAAGCTGAGTACTCATTTTAGTGACCTATGGAGGGATGTCAGACCAAGTCGACCCCTGAGCCCTGACTGGGATTGAACTCACAACCTTTGTGTGAGTGAGTGGCTGCAGTACAGGCATTTAACCACTGCGCCACCATTGGCTCTATGTAATGCGGCTCCTCCTCCAGAGCTCTAGGGGGCGCTCTCAGTTCCGCTCCCCGACCGGAAGTAGCCGTCTGAGGCGAAATCGGGGCCTAGGCTTTCTCATTAAACGACTAGGCCTCAACTGCAAGGCCTTTCCTGACAAGATTATGTCCCAGCAACCGCCGCCATTTCCCTCCCGCTTCGCGGGGCCGCCTCAGCTTCCTTGCTTCCCGCCGTCGGCGGGGATTCCTCCGCGGGGACATTTTCAAGGGCCTTCTCCTCCTCCTCCGGCGGCGGTTCCCCTTCAGCCGTTCCCTCCTTCGCCCGCTTTCCCTCCATTTTCAAGCGGCGGAGGCCTCAATCCGCCTTCCTACCCGCCGCCTCCTCCTCCAAGGCCTCCCTTCCCGCCTCAAATCCCTCCTCCTTCGTGGCAGCGACCTCCGCCGGAGAGGCTTCCCTTCCAATGGAGGCCGGAGCCTTCCCCGCCGTTGGTGAGGCCTGAGGTGGCCTCAAGTGCTATCCTGAGGGGAAACGGTGACAGGGATGGCCATGGCGAAGAGGAGGACGAGGAATGGCTCCGTCGTTTCCTGGCCCAGCGCCGCCCCGCTGCCTCGAAGCGACCCCAAGCAGCCTCCCCTCGCTTCGGTCCCACCGAAGCCGGGCTCTTGGCGGCCGAAGCGCTTCGGTTGGTGGCCCGGATCTCCTCGCTGTGCGGGGCCTGGCGCCTGAGGGGCGATGAAGCCGAAGCCGGGGAGGTGGAGGAGGCCCAGGCGGGGATGGAGGAGCTGCGGAGGACGGTGGGGCCCTTAAGGGAGACTGCTCCGGGAGGACCGTTAGCGCAGCTCCGGCGGCGGTTGTCGAGGAGCCGGCAGAAGCGTCTGAGGCGCCGGCGGCAGAGGCAGGAAACCCGGGCGGCCCGGCAAGAAGAGGAGGCCCGGGTGGCCGAGGAAGAGGCCCGCATCGAGCGCTGGAGGGCCAGGAGGGCCCAGGAGGTGGAGGACCGGCACCGGGTGGGTCTCGGGCGCCCCTAAAAAGGCCTCAAAACACGGCTCTGTCAGGCTATTCGGGGTTTATTTATAATGCACTACAAGACCCACAGGCTGTTGAGGATTATATAGAACAAGACCTAGCATCCCCACAAGTTATTGAGGGTTTTTATATATATACAATGGACTGTAAGACCCAGCATCCCTACAGGCTATTGAGGGATATATAATATATAGGACTACAAGACCCACCATCCCCACAGGCTGTTGAGGGTGTGTGTGTGTCTATATATATATATATATATATATATAATGGACACAAGACCCAGCATCCCCACAGGGGGCCACTTGGACTTGCCCATGTCAGTTGCCATCAGCTTGACATCAACTAATAAATGAGGCTGCATGATTCTGGAGAAACCCAATTGGGTGACCTTGGGGAAGTCACACTTTCTCAGCCTCATAAGTTTGCTTTTGCCTTCCCCTGAGGCTGAGAGAGTGTGACTTGCCTAAGGTCACCCAGTGGGCTGCCAGTGGGTTTCTGAAAAGTACCTTGGGTAGTCTCTGTTGCACACAGGATGCTAGAGTCTACAAATCCACTTTAACATGCTGTGGCAGGGCTCTCAGTTTTGCATCCCTGAGTTTTGTATTTATAATTTTCTTCCATTTAGGAAAAAGAGCTAAAAGCTGCTGCAGACAGTGTGTTATCTGAAGTAAGAAAGAAGCAAGCAGACACAAAGCGTATGGCAGAAATTCTGCGTGGTTTGGAAAAGCTTAGGAAACTAAGGAAAGAAGCAGCAGGAAGGAAAGGTAAGCTAAGCTGAGCTATGGACCACTTTGAATTACAAATATATATGTGCTTTGCTTTGCTTTCTTGGTACCCTTTGTATGTGGAAAGTTGGCTGAAAGGCTGTTGGTGTCCCAGCTCTAACATAACAATCTGATGTGTCTTGTTTATGTTGTTTCCTTATTGATGTTCCTCACTTCCTCCAGTAAAATGTGGCTTAGATGTCAGTGGGAAATGTAGATCCTAAAAGACTTCCAAGGATAAAATAAATATTTGGGAACTGTCTTGGGCTAAGAAGGTGTCTTCCAAACAGTTGTAGGACAGCTGAACAATTTGATTTTAATTTTTTTAAAGCATTCATGTTTGTGTAAATAGTTGCTGGAAGTATCTAAGATGTTTCAGTGGATTGACCTGCTTCTTCCATCTTTCTCTGCAAACAGGACAATGAACTGAGAGCTGCAATCTTGGGCGGAGGAGAAAGTAAGGGGCAGGTAGCCAGCCAAGTGACCAACCTGGGGCCGAAACACACTGCACAAATAATCCAGTTTGAGACCACTTTAACTGCCCTGGCTCAATGCTTGGGAATTATGGTTTTGTGAGACATTTAGCCTTCTCTGTTAGAGAACTCTGGGGCCACAATAAACTGCAGTTCCCAGGATTGCCTAGCACTGAGCCCGGGCAATTAAAGCGGACTCAAACTAGATTATTTCCGCACTGTGTTTTGGACCCCTGTTGCAAGTAGTCACGGAAATGAGATGGGATGTGCAGGGATGCCATCTAGCAAAATGTTTTTATTTGTTTTAAGGGATACTTACATTCTGGTTACATTTGTTGTTGTGTGCCTTCAAGTGGTTTCCAACTTATGGCAACCTTAAGGTGAACCTATCATGGGGTTGTTGTTTTTTTTGACAAGATTTGTTCAGAGGAGATTTGCCATTGCTTACTCCAGAGGCTGAGAGACTGTGACTTGCCCAAGATAGTTACATTTACTTGTATTTAAATATTTTATGGAAGGAACACAGAGGCTTCTCAGGATCGAAAAGAATTTTGGAAATAAAATAAAGAGGTTATTCATCTCACTAGGGTTAGGCAGTGATGAGTAAACATTTCATTTATTTTTGGGTACAGGTGTTTGTCCACCCCCTTCTGCAGACGAGGCCTTTGAAAACGAGGTCCAGAACTTAAGGGCATTAATCAAAAAGCGCACAGAACTCTATGAAGCTGAAGAACGTGCGCTGCGTGTGATGCTGGAAGGGGAGCAGGAGGAGGAGAGAAAAAGAGACCTGGAGAGGAAACAAAGGAAGGAGAGAGAGAAACTCCTGCAACAGAAGCGTGAAATGGATTCAAAATTGTTTGGAGATCCAGGTAGTTTTCAGCACTTTGCTGAAGCATTTGGGGGTGGGGGGTAGATGAGGGTACATTTCCAAATGCAGGGTTATTAATTCTGCTTTAATTAGGAACTCCTATTATGAGTAATTTATAGACAAAGCTTTTTTTATTTGAATTTCAAAGATCTTGGATACAAATGATAGGAACTGTTCTTCCCCAGCCCACTTCCTCTGTCAATATTTTCATTTCTTTCCTTTACCTCCTTGACCTCCAGTCAACTTAAAAGACCTCAACTCTTAAGTAACTCCATTTAAAAGTAGGGTTTAGAATACTCATAGCAAATAACTTATGACTTCAACTTCTGGGATGTTTAAGAAATACTGCCTCCTGTTTCTGTGTTTGGATGTGTGTTCTTAATTACTACCTGTGTTTTACAGATGAATTTCCCCTTGCTCACATTCTGGAACCCTTTACCCAATATTATTTGCAAGCTGAATATTCTGTGCCAGCTCTCATCCAGATCAGGTAAGAGTGAGTAGCATTACAGTAAGTAAAACAGTTTAGTTTAGCAGGTTTTGTGCTTTCATGTAGCAGTAATTCCACATTTTGAAAATTCTTCCCTGCCTTCAGTTTCCTTCACTTAATTATTAAAGATGCATTCTGATTAGAACCTTATTATAACAGCTAGTTTTCTGACTGGAAACAGCTTGCAGTTAGCAAAACTGTTGGTGGCAGTAGAACCTTTTGCTGGTCTTAACACTGAGGTCATTAAGGTCAAGGGAATCCATCTGGTGGATCTGACTTCCCCACCTTTTAATCTCAGATTTGTCCCTAAGGGTATTCCTTGCTTTCTTTTCTGTAAAGTAGAAGAAAAGTAAATACTGTTTTCCTACAGATATGTCCATAGTACATTGCTGTCTGCCTCCAACCAAACTCCTGAAATACCAGGATTCCTTTTGTACCTTGTAGTTCAAAACTTGAGTTTTTAGAATACAAGCTTCAGACAAGGACTGAATATGATGCCAAATATGTTGTCTGTTACTTTTCTGTTAAAGGCATGAATGGGATCGATACTTGGTGCCTGCAGATCACCCAGAAGGACATTGTATCGCACCAGGATGGGTCCTTCCCAGTCCACCTTCAAATGATATCTGGGCCACAGCTGTAAAATAATGTCTTTGAAGCCCCATTGGAATGCAAAACAATAACAGCTCATGAGTGATCAAATGCATTTCACGAATTTCTTTGGTCTTAAAATAACTTGTAAAAAATTTCCTTGCAAATCCAAGCCACAGGATACAAAACAGCCTATTCCGAAGGCAAACACAGACTTCATCTATGTTGTTTTTCAGAAGTATGGCACTGATTGTTAAAAATGCCAGAGGGGCCTGTCTCAGATGTTCTTGTGTTTTAATTTCTTATTCATCATAAATGATATGCCACTATGGGTATCTTACTGTCTGTGGTACAGCTGAGGACTTTAATGACAAGATACCTTTCCTCAGAAACATTGAGTTTATGAAGTAGTGTTTCCCTTTCCTTTATTTAATAGGAAAAGGCATGCACTTAATGCACTGTTAACACTGTAGATTTGAGAGCAGAGAAATTAATTTGTCATGAGTCTATTGTGACAGCAAAGACTGAGTTAAGAAACTGTGCCTTAACTAAGGTAAATCACAGGCTATTTAGTTCAAGCATCTGTTCAATATTAATAAATATGTAATAACTTGGTTCTTCATGGGAAATCAGAAATAATTATGTTGGAACAACATCAAAGACCACTGGTGAGCTCTTTGGAACTATATCCAGGTTCTCATGTTATGGCTGTGGGGTGGGAGAGTTTTTTGTGAGGGGTCTCAGGGTTGGACATGATTTAAAAACAAAGTCCTCTGCAGTTACTTTGGCCTTATGTATAGTGAATTAAATTAGAGATGTGAGTACAGATGCCCCTCCTTTCTCGGACTTGAAATCCATGGTTTTGAATATTCACGGAGGGGCGACCTCCATTAAGATCAGTGGACCTATGGGGCTTGAATATCAGCAAGTCTCCATTTTCACAGGAGGGGGGCTCTGGAATGTATCCCCCACAAAAATGGAGGGCCGACTAATTGTCCCCTCCTTACGAGTTTTGTTTAGTCCTTTTAAAGCCAAAGCAGTAAGTTAGAGCAATGCAGAGAGACTTAATAGCAGCATTACCATTTTGTGGGTGCAAATTGCACTTAGATAGTTCACAAGAAGTAAAATACTCAGCAAGGTATTATTTTTCTCCAAGTAGGAGAACTAGAGAAGAGATGGAAGCTGACAATATCTGTGTCAGTTTTAAAAGCTTGTGTGTCTTGTCAAAGCCTAGGCTGGTGTTAAATGAAAAAGCTTTGTGACTGATCTCTTTTCCTCTCTTTACATTAAAGATCACTTTTAATTAGACGTTTTTGTGGAAGGCCAATTTGCTTTTCTGTTCACAGGAGCAAACTACAATTTGTTTTAGTCTTGCAAACTAGGATCAGACTGTGATTTTCAGTCCTAGTTTGGAAGACAGGTGAAAGCTATACCTTGGCAGTTTTGACAAATGGCCAACTGGATTTCAATTTTATTTAATATTGTGGTTTGGATTTAATGCAAACTATACCACTCAAACCAGCAACCATTAGTAAGCATGGCTCGGCAAGCCTAAGAAAATTAAACCTTGTAAAATTAAAATTAAATCAAATGCATAAGTGTCACTCCGATATAGCAACAGCTAGACCTGTTTATGTGAAATACTCAACTTGTGACAAATACCATTTTCTCCTTTGAAACAAAAGTTTTGTAGTGTGATGTGATAAACATATTGTAGTTATATTGAATAAATTATCATGTTCTGCTTTTAAATATTTTGTACTTAAAATAAATAAAAGAATAGTTCACATTGTTGGGTTGTTTTGCTCTTTTCTTAATGATTTTCTGCCCATTTTTAAAAGTTGATGGAAGCTTAGGGAGTTGTGATGATGCCTTAATAACAGAAACAGTGATGAATACTACTAGGAAATCTCTGCTTTGCAGACTAAAAGGTAAAACAAACCTAAAAGTATTCTCCCTCCACCCCAGGCTTTTTTTTAACTGAACAGAATAACCTATATATATTCTGGAACAACTCCACTGAATTAACATTTAAGACAGCAAGCTTGTTGATAAAAATGGATTCTTTCGCATGCATGGTTGGGCGTCTTATTCTTTTGGAGGTGATAAAAGCTTAACCTCTCAAGCAGCCCTGATAATCAGCTTTAGAAAAATGAGTCAAGCACACACCTGACATCTTGTGTAAACACTTTAAAATCCTAATATAGACGAGAGAGTCAACAAGACTCTTCAGCCTTCTGCCCAACAAGTAGCTAGATGATTCCTTTCTAAGGTAAGCTTAATGTTGCATAGGAAGTGTATGCATTTATGTGTACTAAATGTGTCTTTAAAGTGTTCACTTTTTATGTGTACTAAATGGTAATGTCTCATTAAAGTGTTCTCTTTTGCAAAACTCTTAGAGATACAACATAAACAGTGAACCCTTGGTATCTGCTGGGGTTTAGTTCCAGGATCCACTGTGGATACCAAAATCCATGGACGCCCATTAAATACGAGGGCATAGTAAAATGGTGTCCATTGTATAAAGTGGCAAAAATCAAGGTTTGCTCTTTGGAGTTTATCTTTTGAATATTTTCAAGCCATGGAAATGCTTGAATCTGTCGATAAAAGAATCTGGATACAGAGGGCTGACTATTACACCTAATTTCACAATAGTTTTTTTAACTGCTCTGGTAGCTCTTGCCTTTTTGTAGTGTCAGTTCTTTGTTTTGGGGAGCAGTATTGGTTAGTGGGATTATAATTTCGTTAAACATATTTGGAAGTCAAGTTCATACCTTTTGGCTGATGTCTGTTAGTGAAATGTCCTGATTTTCTAGCAGAAAGTTGCTTTCTCCCAACCTCAGGAAGAAATTTCTGAAAGCATCATGTTTCAGAGTTCTCTCCCACTTGATTCATAATTCAAATGAGCATAGAATAAGTGATGCCTAGTTTCCAAACAAGCCTTAGTAATAGTAAAATTCAGAATAGTATCAAATTGTCAACTTAGACAAGTTCACTGCAGCATATATGTTTATGGAAGCAAATTTTAGCCTGTGGGTGTTTTTATAGCAACCGTCTTCCTTTTTCATGAGTATGGAATATAACATAACCCCATCTCGTTTTTGCCAACCCAGTGTCCCATTTTTGGCTCAAGGAAAGATGGTCAGCCGCCTATTGTTGAAAAGTTCAGTTGCTCACTGAATGTATGAAATAAAGTGTTTGTTGTTGTTAATAATATTTAGCTCCATAGGTTTGTGTAACAAAACTTTTGTTACCAGGAATAAACTCTTCCAGAACATGACCACATAGCCCGAAAAACCCACAAAAAAATATGGATGCCTGCTATGAAAGCCTTCAACTTTTGTTATTCTCTTCCTTTTTCATGAATATGGAATAGGATATAACTGCGTCCCGTTTTGTTAACATCCCAATGTCCCGTTTTTGGCTCAAGTAAATTATGATCAGCCTGTTATTGTTGAACAGTTTAGTTGCTCACTGGATGTATGAAATAGAAGTGTTTGTTGTTAGCTGCCCTCGAGTCGACTCCGACTCATGGCGACCCTGCGGATGAGACACCTCCAAGAGTCCCTGTCCTCCACTGCCTTGCCCAAATCCTGTAAGCCTTTGCCCATAACTCCCCTGATCCAGTCTATTCATCTGATCTGTGGTCTTTCTCTCTTTCTTCTACCTTTTCTAGCATTATTGTTTTTTCCAGTGATCTGTGCCTTCTCATTATGTGGCCAAAGTACAATGGTCTCAGCTTGGTCATCTCTGCTTCCTAGGAGAGCCCTGGTCTGATCTGTCCAAGAACCCATTTATTTGTCTTCTTGGCTGTCCATGGGATCCTATGTACTCTTCTCCAGGACCACATTTCAAATGAGTTGGTTTTCTTTCAGTATCTGCTTCCTTCACTGTCCAGCTCTCACATCCGTACATGGGGATGATGGGGAATACAATGCCCTGGATGATTCTGACCTTAGTGCTCAGTTGTATGACTTTGCTCTTCAGGATCTTTTCCAGTTCTTTCATGGCTGCCCTTCCCATTCCTAGTCTTCTTCTGATTTCTGGACTGCAGTCTCCATTCTGGTCAATGTTTGACCCTAGATATGGGAATCCTTTGACTATTTCAAATTCCTCGTTGTCTAGATCGAATCTGTGTATTTCTTCTGTGGTCATTATTTTTGTTTAAGAGTACTTAAGTGTTTATGGCCTGCTTCTGCCCGGTCTTCTCCCTCCCTCCTCTACACTACGTATCACGGCCGTTGCGTACATCTTAGCTCACGTGGAAGAAGTGTCTTTCATCTCATAGCAGCAGATGGCCTAAGCCTTGGCAAGGTTCCTAAAAGCACGGCATGCGGAAGGTATTACTGAAAGTCCACGTGCCGGCAATAAAGCTGGTTCCTATCTGTCTGCCTCCCCGCTTATATAGCACAGGAGATCCAATCCTGGCATTAGCCTTCTTCCATCAAGAACACCATGGCTGACCTTATGAACACTTAGTGCACTTATCGGAGAAAATATCTCTGGGAAACCTAATTAAAAATAAGGCGTAACCATTATGCCCATTCCCATTCGTTTTTTGCTAGCACTGATCTAGAGAATTTTGTATTGCATTATACTATAGAAATCGTATACAGATAATATATATCTGTTATAAAGATAAGAAAGTCAGTGTGGCATAGTGCTTTGAGCATTGGACTATGGTCCGAAACACATCGCAGAAGTAATACAGTTTGAGAATGCTTTAACTGCCCTGGTTCAATGATAGGGAATTCTGGGAACTGTAGTTTGTGAGATAGAGAGCTCTGGTGCCACAATAAACTACAATTCCCGGGATTCCCTAGCACTTAGCCAGGGCAGTTAGAGCAGTCTCAAACTGGATTATTCCTGCAGTATGTTTTGAACCTATAACTCTGGAGACCAGGGTTCAAATCCCAGCTCAGCTATGAAGCTCACTGGGTGACCTTGGGCAAGTCACACTCTCTCAGCCTCAAAGGATGGTAATGGCAAACCCTCTCTGCAGAAACATGCCAAGAAAATCCCGTGATAGGGTTGCCATAAGTTGGAAAAAACTTGAAGGCACAACAATAACAAATTGTTGTTGAAGTGTTTTATCTTTTCAACACTTTTCAACCAGGGCTCTCTTAGAAAGATTTGTTCAGAGGGGGTTTGCCTTTGCCTTCTCTGATGCTGAGAAAGCGTGACTTGCCCAGGGTCACCCAGTGGGTTTAATGGCTAAGCTGGGATTTGAACCCTGGTTTCCAGAGTCATAATCCAATGCTGAAATCACAGCCAAACATGTTGAGGAGACACCAAAATAAGTCATCAAACCAATTTTCTTATTCATTTATTATTAGAGTGCTGTATAACAAGCGGAATCATGAATTTCCTGGAAGACGTCCCTTTCAAAATGACCATAAGCTTTGTAGATGCTTCCATGGGAGAGGAAAACTTTGTGCATGCACCTCAGTTTGAGATGCCCAACTGTGCTGATATTCTCATGTGCACAATGGTAAGTTGCTACTGGTATTACAGAAATAAGAATAGCAATAATAATAATAATAATAATAATAATAATAATAATAATAATAATAATAATAATATTGTTTTGTCCAAATCCCCTGCGAAAATGGAGGACCAACTGTATTTCTCTAGGCATTTGTAGCTCCTCCAGCGCAATTCTGGTAGATGTTGACCACAGAGTTGCACCGGAAGACCTAGAGATTCCTAGAAAGATGTTCTCTTAGGTAAAAAGAATAGTGTTTGGGGTTTTTTTTTAATTTGCATGTCTGGTTGTAGAGTAGTTAGACTATAGGTTCCTGGTTTCATTCATAAATCATGTCTTTCATACCTGCTTGGCTAGACTGAGGTGGATAGTGACTGTTCTTCTTCTATTCCAACAGTATGACTTTTCACTAGAGAAGAAGGTACTCTACTGGATAGATTCTGCCTCTCGAGAAGATATTCCCTGGTATCAAGTGACCACCGACGTTGTCCCAACAGCTCCTCCTTGTTGGTTGCTGCTGGTGGACTCAAAAGACAACTCGGCTGATGGAGACAAAGCAACTGCCAGCAAAGTCAAAGATATGACACCAGTCCAGAGATGTGTGCGGCTGGTCACCGCAGCCAAGACATTTAGGAACAAAAACCAGTCGATTGAACGGGCGAATGAGGACCTCTACCCTGAGGAGCATTCAGAAGACGAGGAGCCTTCTTCAACCACCTCTGCAGAAAGTGATGGAGAAGAAGGATCTCCGTCTGATGACACCGATCACATTCCCAATGCCTTGCCTCGATTCCTAAGCCTTCCCCAAGGTAGACCAAAGACTTCCCCAGGGCCATTGCCTACCCCAGTGGAGAGCAACTGCCCAAAGCCACCTGTGCTCAAACAGAGGCAGTCCACGTTTTTGTTTCGCAGCATGAAGAACGAGTTGGAAGGAGCCAAGAAGAAGTTGGCTGCTTTCATACACCCTCTGAACCAAACCTCAGCGGAATCCACCTTGGCCTCCAGAGCTTTCTCTCTCCATCAACGCTCCCGAAGCAGCAGAAATCTGAGATATGGACCTTCCTCGGATGTATCCCTGATAGGGACTCTAACTCCCACACCACCATCTACTCCATGCTGTAGCCCAAGGCCACTGACAGCTGCAGCGGTGGTCCCTCCAGTCCAAAAGCACAAGCCCACAATCGCAGTAAGGAGCAACTTTTCTTTGTTTTCTTCATTTTTCTTCTTCCTTTCACACTATCACAGAATTGCAAGATTTCAGACAGTCAGAATATGGTCCTCCTGGGGTTCCAATGTGGTCCTCTAGATTTGCCCAGATGTGCATGCCTCCTTCCCTGTGATGCTATCTATCATTGGTGGTTTCTTAGCTTTCTTAGAGCTTCCTCTACTCCCCATTTTTA
Organism: Phrynosoma blainvillii; assembly: GCA_026167975.1. NCBI lineage: Eukaryota > Metazoa > Chordata > Lepidosauria > Squamata > Phrynosomatidae > Phrynosoma > Phrynosoma blainvillii. The sequence continues at coordinate 2,607,945 of JANUYF010000010.1, read as the reverse complement.
ATGGTTGAAACCAAGGTTTGTTTGCTAGTAATAAGAGATTTCACCTAGTGTTTCCCAAACTTTGATCCTCCAGGTGTTTTGGACTTCAGTTCCCAGAAGCCTCAGCCAGTTTGGCTAACAATTGGGAATTCTGGGAGCTGAAGTCCAAAACATCTGGAGTACCAAACTGATGGAGAATATCTTGGTATGTTTGGCTCTCAGCCTGATCTGCAAATGAAATGCTGCCCCTGAGAAATTCAACTTCAAATTTGTCCCATGAACTAAAAAGTTTCCACCCCTTTGCACTACTGGGTCAAAGATGGGTTACCTGAGCACTCTTACTCTTATAACAATATAAGATTAAAAAATTAAAATAGGGTTTCTTGAAATTTATGTTTGAGCTGAATTTGAATCCAAGGCCTGTGAAACCTTAGATGGGGAAAAATCACTCAAGTGCATCTCCTCATTTTTAAAAAAACTACACAGAGGAAAACATGCCAGCATCAGACATATCCCATAACAACAGTAATATGACTCTGTTTTAACTTGTTTATTAAACTTTTCTTCTTCTTTTTTAAGTGCACATGTTTCCAGTCCCTGTTGTTGTTCTTATTGTTGTTTTTGTCATATCATCCTTTGTCATCTCCCTGGAAACATAATAAAGGTTCCAGGCATTCTGTTCCAAGCAAGGGTCGCCCCATTTTTTAAACAAAGCCTCAGAAAAAGATTAAAACAGGATGTTGGAAGAGAGGGAAAGTCAGAAACTGAATGGGAAATCGTTCCATGTAAGGGAACTTTCTTGGCGTCTTCTACAGTCTTGTCTCAATTAATTTTGCTGAGACGAAGATGAGAAGCATTACTTTTGAGTGCCCACCATTCCTGCATGTATTACAGAGCGGAATGAGAATACATTCTCTTGAAATACCAGCCTTCTTGCAAAGTACAAGCATCATCCAAAATCCACAAAACAGGGATGCCTTTATTGGACCAACCAAAATGCACACTATACATGTTGCAAGCTTTCGAAGCTCCACTGGCTTCTTGCAACATCTATAATGTGCATTTTCTTTGGTCCAATAAAGGCATTATGGGTTTTGGATGATGCTGTACCTTGCTCTATGGCCAACACGGCTACCCTTGGATAGGTTTTCAGGATGTGACGATACCAGCCATCTTGCAGTGAGGCTTGCACTTAACCAACATTATGCACTCTCTTTCTTTTTATTTATTTTTCCAGTCCCTGAGCCCTTATTCCTGCCTGCCACCCCTGGCTGGGGTCCAACGACCGCTTGGTTCTCACAAAGCTCATCCCGATTCAACAGCGGACTTACTTTCGGCCCTCAGCCAAGAGGAGCGTGACCTCATTGAGCCAGTTTTAGCCTTGGGCTACCCCATACGCCGGGCGATCCTTGCTCTCCAAAAGACCGGGAAACAAAGCTTGGGGCAGGTCAGTAAAGGCAGAAACCCTTCCCCTTTATACTGGGGGGAACGTCCACAATGTGCAATGGAAATCCTGTCCCATTCAGCTGATGTTGAACTAAGGCTAGATTGCACACAGTAATTTGATAGGACAACTGTGTTTCATTTTCTCACATTTGGATTTTTAATCCTCCAAGTTTGTCTTCTCCATTCCCAAGGAGACATGGAGGAAGAAGGAATTTTAAGAGATAAATCCCCTGACTTACCTCTTTTGAGGCATCCTTTATTTCATGGGTGGTTCTCCCTTCCCATTGTTACCCACCCAACAGTCCTGTGAGGGACATTCGGCCATGAGATGGTGGCTTGAAGGTCACCCAACGAGATTCATTGCTGAATGAGGATTTTTGAACCTAACTTCCAAACACCGCCTGAGTCTGACAGCCACATTGCCATGACTCTCCCATTGATTTGCCCTTGAATCTCTTGCTGGTTTGTGTGCATTGTCTCAATCTGTTTTCTGTGACCAACACCTCTCAGTAGTAGAGCTTACTCTTACTCTTAATAGTTTAGATTTTATGTAGGCCAATCTACAAGGACGGGGTGGTTGGTTGACTATGATTCATGACCATAAATCCTGATGGAAATACGTTGTGTTAACTAAATCCATCCTCCCCTTTCTGTTTCCCCACGACAGTTTCTCAGCTACCTCAGTGCCTGTGACAAACTTCTGAAACAAGGTTATGAAGAGGCGCAGGTGGAGGAAGCTATGGAAATGTTCCAGAACTCTGAGAAGAAGGTCAGGACCCAAGTATCTGAGAAAACGTTATGAAGTGTCTTTGCTTTCCATGTGATATAATCGGAGGTGGGGGGAGAGAGTGGGAGAAGGTCCATGTCAATCATGAAAGCCCATAATGACAAAACTGAATGACTATCAAATGCTCAGTTGAGTGCACATCTACGTCCGTAATGGGACCTCATGCACAACACTGCTTCCACAAACTTGAACTGAATTTGGAGATTTTGCATTAGACCAAAAATGTCCCATTGCTTCCATAGGGAAATTTACACATGTCTGCAAAACATGTTTTGTTTTGCAGTGCGACTATACAAATATTCCCACTCATGAATTCCCGATTTGTTGTTTACACTACTTTTTATCAGAACCGCATCTCTGCCAGTTCGGTTGCTCACACATGTCAGCACTGCGAATAAAGATGGAATCGATGATGCGGATGTATTCGAAACACATTCAAGACATGCAGAGTTTTATCCCGGTTTATCCCAGGTCTATCCATCCGCATTGGTTATTCTCACAGCTGGCAATGCAAATCTAAAACAAAACAAACCCCAAGATCAATTGTCCCAAGTTTTGCAGGGTGTTTGGTAGCCCTCTCCCTCAAAAAAACTTGATCAGATGCATTCGAAATTCACGTGAACAACACAGATTCAACCCAAGTTCTACCGGGATTATTTACACTGTCTGAATAACCCGTATGACACCGGCAGGTTTCTGGTCTGTGGGTCCCTATGGATCATTGAGAGTGTGGTGCGTGGGTGTGTGTTTGTTTTAACTCTGCTTGCTTTGAATTTCAGGCCACAGAGTTTCTTCACCTCCTGGCGCAGTTCAATGACATGGGCTTCCAACAAGCCGACATCAAAGAAGTCCTCCTGCTGTGTGAGAACCACAGAGACCTGGCACTTGAAGAGCTCATGACGCGAACCCAATAAACCTTGATTTTCTCTGGAGCAAGCAGTCCTTTTCCAGGTCTTAAAAACAGCTGGAGGCACGTGTTCAGCTTTTGGGAGCCTGCTTCCAAGTTCCCACTAAAAACTTTGCTGGACCAGCAAAACTATCTAATCCAGTACATGGTTTCTGGTGACGTCCAACTGGTTGCCACTGGGAAATACATGAACAAGGCAGTGATGGCCAGACACTATGAAGTATACTGTCTCTGAACATGGAGATGCTATTTACTGTCAACCTGCTAGGAGACCTGTCTCAGTGGATTTTTCTACCTTTTCTGAAAGGCAGCATATAAATTAGTTACCATCCCCACTTATTGTGGCAGAAAACATTCATAGAAGCAGAGTCATTGTGCAAATCAGTTCTGGTTGCATTACAGCCTTGGCATAAGCCAGGCTTCACTAGTAGAAATCTGTAGAATTTAACACAAATCCATATTTTGCAGTTTGCAGCATTGGCACACCCTGAGAACAGAACTAGGTTAAGCAGTCCACTTCAATATATACTTGTAGTATAAGATTATTATTTTTCTCTTGCAATTTTTTGCAGGCAGTGCCCTGATCTATTTTAATTTTAACAGCCTCCGTCGGGGTTCATATGTTCCTAGACATACTGTACTATATATATGGTATTCAGATGGGTTCGTTTCTTCCATCCAGTAATCAACGGAATATTTTATTTTGCAAGCGCTTGAATTATCTCTGTGTTTCCTTCAAAATCCTAAAAAGCCCACCTGTGTGTACAGGTTCTATAATGTGAACTTCTTTAAACAATTACGGTCTTAAATGGCTGACTTTTAATTAACAGAGAGACAGTATTAGTTCAAAGGGGAGAGATTTCATTTGCTTTGCTTTATTTATCTTTTACTGTCCTGCAGTCTTTCTGGGAGAAAAGCAGCATAAAAATGAAATAAATAAATTATGTTAAGCTAAGCTAAGGCTTCAGTAATTGTGATGTGATCATTCTTGCTCTGTTATTTCTCCTCTCTGATATGAAGGGATATCTGTTGATGTATAGAAGTAGATTTGGAAAAAAGCAGGGCTTGTGTTTCTTGCTGTTTCATTTGAGGCTGGGTCGAATTAACTGTGGTCATTAAAACAGCACCATCTGGAATGAGATCAGAATTGTTTAATGCAAAAAAGAAGAGAATTTTTTTTTTCATGCTTAGCCCGACAAAGGCAGCCCAGGATCTGAGTCAGTCCATGTTTATTATGGAGCCAAAAATTCCCTGATGAGGGACTATTTATAGCCTGACTCAAATAGAATTGCTGGGAATATAAAACCTATGAGCAGACACCTTACTTCTTCACATCATTAAGGCTGTTAACAAGAGGTAAAAATACAAGGAGGTGAATCAAAACACATCATATGGGGAAGCAATTTTTCTCCCCAGAAACAATATGACTTTTTTGGTAACTTCACCCTGAGTTTAAGTCCCATTCTGTACAACAGGACTTATACTTGCTTAACTTGTGGGTCATTTGGGGGGAGAATATATATATATATATATATGAACAAAATGCATGCAATTTGTAGGTTTAACTTTAAAATTAATATGTCTACTGTGAAGGCTGACTGGCTTTAAACATTCCCTCCCCTAAAAACTGTACATTAATGCCAAGAGGGCTCAGTGTTCAGAATTAGAGCTCACATAATCCTTTTTAACCTTCAGCACAGGAGTTGGGGAATGCCCAGACCTCTATGGCAGAACTCAAACTTTGCATCTCCAGGAAAAATCCTCAGAAACTCTAGGAAGATCTGACTCAGTGTGAAACAATTTCCTGCATTGCCATCAAGATGGACGAAGGAGGACAAGGAAAATTCTTCTCTTCATCCATGGATGAACCTAAACCAGGGATGGGAGTCATCAGATCCATCAGATGCTGCTGGACTGAAAATCCCATCCTTCCTCACTCTACAGCTATGCTGGCAAGGGATGTTGGGACTTGCTGTCCAAAAACATCTGGAAGGCGATGCAATTCTCCATCTGGAAGTATGACCACTAGAATAAGTACTTCCTACTCGATTCCTGTCCTCTCCTATCTTCAAGGAGGTCTTTATGTACCTTCAAGTCAACTCTAATTTATGATGACTCTATCATGTGGTTTTCTCAGCCAGATTTGTTCAGAAGAGGTTTACCCTTGCCTTCCTTTGAGGCTGAGAGAGTGTGACTTTCCCAAGGTCACCCAGTGGGTTTCCATGCCTGATTCAAATCTGGGTTTTCTAAAGTCCAACACTCAAACTGCTCCACCACGCTGGCTCTCTCCTCTCCTATAGAGAGTGAGTAAATATGTCTATTTTTAACTTTCTCCTACATTTGAATGTTTACATTTCAAGTTCTTTCCATCAAATTTATAAATAATTTTGTAAATTTTGCCAAGTTCCTTTTCTCTGTCTCTCTTTTAAATGAACAAAACAAAATCCTTCTTCATTTTCAGCTCCTGGCCAGCATTAGCTTTCGGTTAATATTAGGAAGAGCTTCCTTACAGTAAGAATTGTTTGACAATGAAACAAGGCTATGTTGGTTAAGCGGTGAATTCTCTCTGTTGGAGATGTTGAAAAGGTTGAATGGCTACCTACTGGGGACTGGGGGCTACCTACTGGGGATTCCTATACTGGCAAAGGGTTGGACTTGATTACCCTTGGGGATCCCTTTCAGCAATACAGTCCTCTGATTCTGTGGGTCTGACTGCTTTGGCTGCTGCCCTTCAAGAGTACTGGACTATCTGAAGGGCATGCTGGCCATAGCAAATAGGTTATGTGACAGCTCAAGGCTCACAAAACCACAAGGCCAGCAGCATGAGCAGGAGAATGCCATTCTGTTGTGACATCCAATACAACCCCTAAAACTAGATTCTGTTGCCTCAAAAGGTACAAAGAGCTTTTGTTTGAACCAAAGTGATATCACATTCTTGGGTTCAATTTGATTCTAATCCCCAGAGGCCCCATCCACAAAATAAAGAAAAATTAAATATCCAGAATCCCAATAATGGTTAAGAAGATGTTGTCCTCTGAAGCAATCCATAGAAGCTCAGAAATGATCTACGTTGCGATGCTGTGATCTGTTCTTGGAAGCCTGAGGAGGAAGGTCTGTAAAGAACCACTTCTTGGAAAGCCGGCTCTCTCCTTTTTGAATTTCCATGTGTTGTCCTCCACCGTATACAGCAGGGTTAGCATCTTGTTGACCGTATAAACAGTGTCCCCTTTGATGACGGCAGTGAAGAGGGCTCCTTTGCTGTTCATGTACTGCCCGGGCAAAGAGGTCCATTGCATGGTGGTCAGGTTGTAGCAATCGATGACGCACCGCAAGAAGTCATCGAAAGGCCCATTCCGCATGATGTAAAGGTTGTCCCGGTGAGCCACCATGCAGTGGCCGTAGCTCTGAGACCTGTTGAGGGTTGAGATGGGGATCCATTCGTCTTTCTCAGTCTCATACTCGTAGATGATGGTGGTGTCTAGAGGCTTCCACAAGCAAACAAAGATGCGCCCCATGGCTTGGGCACAGGGAACGGCGGTGGCTGGTTGGGGCAGATCTGAGACAAAACTCCAAGTGTTGGTGGAGACATTGAACTTCTCCACTGATTTCAATGGGATCTTCTCAAACTCCCCACCTATGGCATAAAGGTGGTCCCCTTGGCCTGTCAATGTGACATCATAGCGGAGCTGCTGAGGGCTGGGGAACTCACTCCAGCTATTGGTCTCGGGGTCATAGCAAAAGCTTTGGTCCACCACCTGCTTGTTGTATCCATAGACTCCACCCACAATGTACATCTTGTTGTCCAGGGTGGTCATACCAGCAAGGAATGTGCTGGCAGTCAGTGGCAAGCAGGAAAGGGTCCTCCAGGTATTGTTCTCCTCATCCAGGTAGCAGATGGTCCGTGAGAGATCCTCCAAGAACTCTAATGTGGGTGTGTGAGCTCCCACTGCCACAAACGTGCTGGGTATGAGGGACTCAACGTAATCGAGAAGATCTGGAGAGAGGCAGTCCAGATACTCTTCCAGGTCAGCATAACTATCTCTTATGTAGAGCGCCGCACTGTGGAAGAGGTCCAGGAGGCCAAACATAGCAGCGGCCTGATAGAGAATTATGCAGTTGTCAGAATTGAGGGATGCGATCAGGTACTTGGCCATGGTTTTCACCTGTAGGAAGGAGGCACACTCTACTGCCTTGAGGTTCTCCTCACAGCTCAGCACAGGATAATCCCCCTCCAGGATCTTCAACATGACGGCAAAACCTATGGCGCTTAGATCTCGGATCTGGATCTCTTTCTGGGTGCTCTCTCTCATGCCTGATTGGAAGAGAGCCCGGAAATATTCACTATGTTCCACCAGAATACCCTTGTCCACAAAGAAAAATTCCTCTTCCACATGGATCCGGACTCTTTCAGCAAGCTGCGACTGCATGGCCCAGTCAAGGGTAGCCTCTCATCACCAGGACTCCTTCTTCCTCTTTAGATCACCCACAACTGTGTTATACAGGTCAGAAAACTCTTGAGATGTGCCGGCATGGTTTCTCTCCTGTATCTGCTCAAGAGCCCTTCTGAAGCTGCAAACTCTGTAATATAAATACCTCCTTCTAAAGATAGCCGGTGGTCCATGTGACTAGGCCAGCCGGGAATGAAAGCAGTCCCTGGGTCTGTCCAAAGGCAGTTTGCAAACTGATATCGTCAGCATTTGCTTGGCTTTGTTGCAGAATAGCAGCTTAAATAAAGAAGTGTCAGGAGGGGACTAGGGAGATCAAGGGAGGTTGCCTTCAGCTGAAGGTGAGTGTGACCTGAGGAAGATGCCCTTGGCAGCCTCTAGAAGGCACTGTGAAGAACAGATTAAAAGGCTTCTGATCTGACCATCTGGGACCAACAAACTCAGGCTGCATCTACACTGCAGAATGAACGCAATATGACACCACATTAAGTGCTGTACCTCCATCCTATAATGCACTGCATGATTTCTACAGTGTAGATGCATCCAAAGAGAACCCATCACTGGATATTGTTTGCTAGGTGCTTTCCTTCCATGAGAGCAGAGCTGCCAGGCTCCTTCTCCCTGGAGGGAAGTTGATGCATTCTCCCTACTTTCCTTTATTGAGTCTAAGAAATCTTATTATGGTTGTGATCAGGTCACATATTCCAGTAAATCTAGTGTTCGGCCTATCATGGTGTGGGAAAGTGGATTTTTGCCAGAACCAGCGGGTGTTTGACCAAGCAGAGTGTGATGGGGACATGCTTGCTTTCCTTGACTCCTCCTGTTTCCATTTTTATCCACTTCCACACAAGTCCTAATTTTCCCAATTTTATCCCAGTCCTTGTTACTCATCGTGAGCTGAATATGCCGCTGGAGGTATGGTGCTGAACAATGATGGGTGTGCCAACCTTACCAAAGTCAGCTGAGACCCAACTCTACGAAAGCTCATGCTACCAACTTCTTTCTTTCAGTTCGTCTCAAAGGTGCAACAAGACCCCTTTGCAGACATTTTCCAGACTATGGCTTTGAAATCCTCTTTTTGTTCTGTTCAAGTTGGCTCCCAGACTTGAGACTCAACTTGAGACTTGAAGATGGAGACTTGAGACTTGGAGTAAAAGACTTGAATGCCTCCTTGCTATTATTACATGCCTTTTGAGCATGCAAGACACCATCCAGGAAGGGAGTGCATGAAAACTCACAGCAACAACAGGCAAACCTTCCACGCAAAATGCTGGAGTGTTATAATAATAACAACATTTATTTATTTATAATGCCCTTTTCACCAAAGGGCAGAACCTCAGAAGTATATAATTAAAAACAAACGATAAAACACAACCCTATAAAATGTTAAAATACTAACATAATATACTAATATATTAAAAACAAAATCCTCATCGGTCACTACCTTAGCCACACTCAGCAACATAATCCAGCAAATCCAAGAGGAAAGTCTTCAACTCTTTATGAAAGCGGGTGCAAAAGAAGCCTGTTCCAGATCTTGAAAGGCTTGTGACTTCGATAGAGCTGTACACATTGGTGGAACCGCCAATAATCCTTTGTGTTTGGATCTTAAAATCCTAGATGGTACATACCATGCTAACTGAGCTGCCAGATACTGGAGGAAGTTAAAGCTAGGGCCTTAAATACCAGGACTAAAAGCTTGTAATGAGTTCAGACCCAAACTGGTAGCCAGTGGAGGGATCTACAAGGGGAAGACATATATATTTAGGGAGATTTAAAACAACCCAAATAGTACATATCCTAGCACATTTGGGCACATACCATTTGCAAACATGTGCGGCAACATGCCTTGAAACATGCGCCTCTTTCCGTGCAGCCATCCGAAGCACGCCATGGTGCAGCAAAAGCAGAAATAAACACAGGGCAAGGAACCAAGTGTCCAAGTATGTGTTGCTCACATCCTGTCGAATCCCATGAGATGGGGACAAAAGTACACAATGTGCATTTTAATATTAATAGCTTGGAAATTGTTTGATAGATAACAGCTCTGTGTTTCGGGGCCCTTTCAAACTACAATACACGATGATAGTACATTGATTCTACTTGGCTGCGTTATCCTATGAAATCCTGGGATCTGCAGTTTGGTGAGGCACTAGGGCTCTCTGACTCTAGCTAAAAAAATCAAAATGCCATTTCCTAAATTGCAAATTACAGAACTGCATAGGATGGACCTAGGGATGTGAATCCTTCGTTGTCTCATCCTTGCTTGTAAGGACGAATAATTAAAGCAGTTTTCTCCCCGCTGCAAGAGAACTGGCATATTTCTTCACAACATTCTCTTTGTATCCAGCCATCCTGAAGTATTTTGTAGGAATTACTATATACATTTTTGTGCCAAATAAAACCTGTCTTCTGCACAGAAAACATATTTGCTGCATAAGAAAGTGTTTTCTTCACAGGAAATTCATTTTCTCTGCAGAAAATGGAGGTTTTCCATGCCCCCAAAATAAGAAAAATCCCATGTTTTTCTCTGCAAAATAATTTCTGCACAATACTTTAGGACAGCAAATACCTAGAGAAGATTTCACAGACTGTTCTAGCCCTGTATTCCCCCCAAATTCATCCTTTGCCTTGTGGGTTTTCTGCTGTCTTTTCCAGTGACAACAGACATTGCCTTCCTATCTGGCTCCTGGTCATTGTCCGGTGCCACTGCTGAGGTCAGACTGCTAAGGTTTGAGTTCTGGATTAGGATACTGAGAGACCAGGGTTCGAATCCCCGCTCATCCATGGAAACCTACTGGGTGACCTTGGGGAAGTCACACTCTCTTAGCCTCAGAGGAAGGCAAGGGCAAGCTCTCTCTGAACAAATCTTGCCATGAAAACTCCATGACAGATTCATCTTAGGGTTGCCATAAGTCAGAAATGATTTCAAGGCACACAGCAACAAGAACAAAGCAAGCTTGAACTCTCCCTAGAAGCCAAGATAACTAAACTGAGGCTGCTGTATTTTGGGCATAACATCAGAAGACATGACTGGCTAGAAAAGATAATGCTTAGAAAGGTGGGAAGCAGGAGGAAAAGAGATAGACCTCTTTATAGGGGGGTAGACTCAATCCAGGAAGCCAGAGCTTCCAAGTTTGCAAGACCTGAATAGGGCTGTTGATGGTAGAATGACCTGGAGGTCTCCATAAGTTGTGGTTGTCTTGATGACCATTAACAACATTTTTTTTCTGAATGTGCCCTATCTTTTCTCTAAAGTGAACTGAGTGATCCAACCCAGCAACTTGTCACCACAAGTCTGCAAAATTAATGGTGTGTTGGGAGAAGAAGTCTTTTCTTTTATCTTCCCTGCAAAGACTTGTTCCACGCTGCAAGGTCAAAGCCTGCATTCTCCGTTTTTGGCCAACTGCAATGTGTCAGAAATTTGTTTCAGTTTGGAATCTGCCTCCTTGCTGTTATCTACCCAGACTGGCCATTTGACAACACCCAATCCTTGTGTCAAATGAGCATAATCCTTCCTCCTATTTGTTAAAAACAGGGTGTCAAGATGCAGTGCACTGAATGCCAAGAGATAGCGTTGTAGTGTTACCCCTCCATGGATAGAATGCTTTCAGAATAAGAATTCCTCGCTGGGTTTGAAGGGAGGGTGCCAAAATTAATATTTCAATGAAAGTGAGACAGTAAATTTATCACACACACACACCCAAAAAAATGGTGGTAGGTGGTGTTATCTATGCCAATGGGGCAGTAAATCCACTCCGAGTTTTAGCCTGGAGCTATCCAAGGTGCTGAGCTCTATCCTACAGAATAGGTTCAGCAGCCATAATAGCTTCCTTAAGGTTCAGACTAAAATCTGGAATGGATTCAATGCCCCCCCGACAGGGAGCCACCAGCCACCATTGTTTTTTGAAGGTCGTTCTGTCAGTGGAGCTGCTGCTGAAGGAAAAATTAAACCGCTCATCCATCTCTATGTCTTCTGTGGCTCTCCAAAACTGAGTCTTTCCTAGGCCAACCTTTGCATTTTGGGACTCAGAACCAAACTAGTTTAGAATTGTATCTCTGTGTGATCCACATACAGACTCTCCCATCCTTTGGGTACAGCATCCCCAAACCTTGGAATAACATTATACACACACATACCACTTTTCTTGCTCTGCCAAAATTGGGGCATGCAAAGCGCAAACCTCTAAATGTTGTTGGATTGCAACTCCCAACTTCCCCAGTCAGCATAGCTGATGGTGAGGGATGCTGGGATCCGCAGTCCAGCAACATCACCGAGGGCAAGGGAAGCACACTTTGACCACTCCTGTTTTGAAACAGGTTGAGCTGAGATCCACTTGCAAAGGAGATGGAAGATGTCTCTGCTGTGATTGTTTTGGTTTGAGGAAGATGCCAAGAAAAATGGTTTTCCTCTTCTGAGCATTGTGGGGTGTTTGTGTGTATGTGGTTGTCCCATGTTCCAAAGGAAAGGCCTCCGCCTCTCCCCTGCCCTTTGCTGATGGGAAACTGTCCATCCCAGGCCAAGCAAGGCAGCAGCAACATTAGGAGCTTTCCTTACAAGGAGTTTGGCAGGAGCTCAGCTGGCAAAAGTTAGCAAAGAACTGGAGCTTTCCTCTCTGCCTCATTCATTCAAAGGACCTGAAGCAGCTGCAAGGAAGAAGCCAGCACCACTCCCTCCCAGTTCCCAAAGACACCGAAAGCCCTTTTGCTCACCTTCCATGCTCCTTCCCCACTAAAAAAATTGGGGATTGGGAGGAAGGGGTCCCACCAACAACCCCCAAAGGAACACAAGCCTGGGACATGTGGTTCTAAAAGTCTTTGCAAAATCACTTCTCCTGGCTTCTTCTTCCATGGAAGTCTAGTCTTCTTTTCATCTCTGATCTGAAGGTGAGTGGATCTCTCTTTTCTTTGAACCTTTTGCTCTCTGACAAAATTTGGCAAGTCTTGTTAGACTCTGGAGATTATGATGTCTGCCCTCCCATGGTGGTTTCCATGTCAGTGGAGCAGTAAATCTGCTCTGGGTTCTAATCCAAACTTTAAAGGTGTTATCCAAGGGGCCAGACCTTGCCGACCAAGCAAAGCCAGCAGTTTGGAGAACTCTATTAAAGTCTGAGTAAGCTCCCCTCCAGGAGGGGCAATTTTTTCCTTCTCATTTGAGTGGAAAGTATCTCCTGTGCAGTTTCAGCATTTTTACAGAAACATTTTTTCCAAAACTAGAGGTGGATATCTGAACACTTCTGTTTATTCAAAGATATAGCTGTGTTCGTCTGTAGAATCAGTATGTAGAGAGATCTTGCAGCACCTTTGAGACTGACTGAAAGAAAGAAGTTGGCAGCAGGAGCTTTTGTAGACTTCAGTCTGCTTCCTCAGATGCATTTAGTGGTTGTTGTTGTGGTGGTGGTGGTGGTTGTTGCATTTTTAACAGTCTGCAAAGCTCCCCTAAGGTCCCAGGGGCAGAATGTTGTCTCTCCAAATCAGTCATGGTTGTCAACATCTGTTTTAGAGTTTGGCAAAGTTTCTATTTTCGAAGTACTAGAGTCCCATAGATACCACCATGCCTCCTGGCCACATTGGTGGAGGATTGTATAAGTTGTCATCAACAACAACAACATTTGCAATTGGCTGGAGCAGCTCAGCATACAATGGTCTAGCAAACTGCAATGTTATCATACAATGCTCCTTTCATCCCAGTCTCAGTGTTGACAGTACAGGTTGAGTCTCCCTTATCCCAAATGGTTGGGATGAGAAGTGTTTTGGATTTTGGAGTTTTTTGGACTTTGGATTATTTGCATATACATAATGAGATATCCTGGAGATGGGTCCCAAGTCTAAACATGTCATGCATTTACGATTTTGGAATAGTTCATCTTTTGGAACTTCTGATATGAGAAACCCAGTCTGTATAGGAAATACATTCTGTTCCCAAGCTTTGCTGAAGTTTGGTTTAGAGAACAAAGTGAATCCATACACTTACGTTAGTGATAAGAATCCTGTAGTCCTCCAGATGTTGATGGACTGCAACTCCCAGCAGATCTAGCTGGCATAGCTGATGGATGAGGATCCTGAGAGTTGTAGTCCAGCCATATTTGGAGGGCTACATGATTCTCAGTGTGGGCTGCACATTTCCAGTCCCTAGACTTCCACATTCAGTGGTTCTAGACAAGGTGCTAGAAACAACTGGAAGGGCCATTCAGGCAGAACAGCTAAGAAAACCACAAGACAAATGAATGGCAAATGGTGAATGTGTGTTATATTTACTTATATTTACCAATGTGCTTATATTTACTTAGTCTCAAGATGTCGTCCATGTTTGGCAAACCGCGACCTGCTCCATGTGTGCATGAGCGCCATCTGTCCAGCCTCCTCCCAGAATGCAATGTGGCCATTTTAGGATGCCGAGGGTCTGGAAAATCAGGTTAGGACAGACATGTGTATCTGTGGGTGGGTGCAATGGTGAGTGTAAGTGGGGCAAGGGGAGGGAGAGGAGGGTTGCAGAGATACTGCTATATCTTTCAACTGCCCCATATTTGCAGGTCCAGTCCTGAAGACGACATTAATCCTCTTGGTCCCACTTTTTCTGCAAGCTTTAGCTTTAGAAGGCTAGAAAGCTTTAGAAGGCTCCTCCAGTGTGCAATGGAGACAGGTTGCTGGGTAGACCTCAAGCGAAGGTTGAAGTCTACTCCGCAGCCGGTCCACACTGGGCATTGGAGGAGCCTTCTGAAGCTTTTGCAAAGCTTAGAAGGATCCTTCCACCACAAGCCCCCTTCACAGACAGCCCATCACCACCTCCTTTTCCTCTGTTAAAGTTGGCTTCCAGACTTGAGACTCAACTTGAGACTTGACTTGAAAGTATCCTTCAAGGACTTGAGACTTGGAGGTAGAGATTTGAGATTTGACTTGAGACTTGGAGCAAAAGACCTGGGCATTTGTGGGTTGGTGGTTGATGGGAGGACGAATGTGGGTTAATAATGTGGGCATTTGAGGGTTGGATGGTTGATATGGATTCAAGAAATTCTTCCCTTTGGAGCTCTGCTTTAGCCTTTTGGTTTAGGCAGGGTGACTCCAACAGCCAGGATGGGCAAAGAATGAGTTAAAGGAGGTCTTTTGCAAAGTTTTGCCTGATGGGAAACTGTCCCCTCTTCCAAATGACAGACTTCTCTAGGATTTGTGAGGGGCTGGAAGAGGCACTTAACTGTCTATTGCCTTCCTTTCCACCTGGTAATGCTCCATTTTGAGGGTATTGTCAGAAACAAAGAAAATGCCCTCCGAGCAGGAATTAGCGCTAGGTCCAGCCAAGACTCTGGGACCCTGAGATCCCAGGGATGCCAGGCGTTGGTGCCAGCCACACTGAAGAGAGACACGTTTGGAGATTATCACTTAGCTTTTTAAACTGGTTTACCTCTAACTCATTTAATCTTAATTCAGGCGGCATCCCTGATCTTATCAGGTGTGTTTTGCCGCTGAATTTGCTGCCCTAATGCAGCCTGGGTCCATCTCTGCTTCCAGAGCTGCTCCTCATGGCCATTTTCTTAAGCTGGAAAACTCCCATATCCAAAAAGAGCTGCAAGGAGCACTCCTGGAAGCGGGGATGGACCCCGGCTATATTCAGGTGGCAAATTTGGTGGCAAAAAAAGTCTGATAAGATCAGGATGCCGCCTGAATTAAAATTAAGCCAGATAGAGGTAAACCGGTTTAAAATGCCAAGTGATAATCTCCAAGTGTTTCCATCTATGAAGCAAATGAAAGAGGCCAAGGTCCCACAGGAAACATACAGGGAATGTGAAGTCGTAGGCTTTCATGGCCAGCATCCATAGTTTTTGTGGGTTTTGGGGGCTTTGTGGCCATGTTCTAGAAGAATTTCTTTCTGACGTTTCACCAGCATTATTATTATTATTATTATTATTATTATTATTATTATTATTACCCCGTGCCCTCTGCATTGCATCTGTGGCTGGCATCTTCAGAGAATCTTCACAGATGCTGGCGAAACATCAGAAGGAAACTCTTCTAGAACGTGGCCACACAGCCCCAAAAACCCACAAAAAACTATGCAGGGAATGCCTTGTTAGCCCATAGTGTTGAGAAATAAACTACTTTCTTGGCAACAGGTCCCTCCAAGGGCAGAGAATGAACACAGACAGTCACACTAAGCTGGGGTGAAATGCATAGGGACCTAGGTCTACTACCAGGTGAGATGAGTAATGGATTTTGAAAGGGAAGGTGAGATAGGATGTCATCATTTCCTCTCCTCTCTTTGGCTTTTCTTTTTCTTTTCCACAAATTTTTTTGACCAAGGATGATGGAATAGTTGCATAATGCCATACCCTCCAACTGTCCCAATTTGGCCTGGCCAGTCCCATTTAATCTTCGGTTGTCCCACTTTTCCAGCTGTTTTTAAAATGTCCTGGTTTCCTTTTCCTCCTCCCATTTCCCCCCTTTGTCCTCAGCATACTTCAGTTGCTGCAAACTGAGTTCAAAGTGCCATCTATTTGCACTCAATTAATTCAGTAGGGAAAGAAGAGGAGTCAGAATCTTGCCTTTCCCTGTAGACAGAGGAAAAAGCAAACTGCTGCAGCCTCTCCCGGCTTGTGTGCTCTTCCTTATTAATCACCTTTTCCATCTTGATCACACTCAGATGTTGCTTGGTCACACATTTCTCCATTTTCATTTGTGAAATGTTGGAAGGTGTAGGATCTTTTGTCTTGGCTTTAGCTGGAATATCTTGCTGTTGGACAAGATTCACCAGGAATAAGCAACCTCTCCTCTTCTCTCTCTCTCCTTTCTTCCAGCGCTGACAGTGAAGTTTCTAACCAAGAGGTTTATAAGCGAATACGATCCCAACCTAGGTAAGGCTTCATTGCTCTACTCATTACTCTTTTCCTCTTGAGTCTTTCAAATGCAGAACAAGGGTTGGAAACACCAAATCGGATCCGGACATTTTGAAAACAGAATGGACCCGATCCAAAGTTTGGGGTCTGCATATTGTAAACACCATGCAGCGAGCCCAGGGGGAATTTAGGCTTTATAAGTAATTTAGACAAGACCCGACAGTAGCTACAACATTTGAATACTACCCTCAAGTGGGTTTCTTTTTCATTTCAAGACATATCAGAATACTAAATAAATCCATCTCATGGTTGTAGTGCATCAGCGGATCGGTGAAATGGCACATTTGCACTGTAGCATTACAATGCTTTTTGTAAATAAAGAAACCACAAGAAAAGAGGGGGGAAATTGGCCTTCAAGCCATAAGATCATCTCAGGAAACCATGCCTCCAATTTTATAAAGAAAACACAAACTTTGGATGAGCCCTTGTGGAGACCCAAGAAATTGCTATAAACAGTCCCCCAAAAGAGAGGAATTGAGAGATACAGAGGTGGCAACAACCAGCAAAGTGCAGCATGCTGGGTGCCTAATGTGGTGGGGAGGCAAGGTGCAAGGATTGATGGAAGCAGAAAAGGCAGGACCCTTGAGCCTTTGGGGAGAACTGGATGTGAGCAACTACTCTATCAACCTTTTGGGGAAAGCAGAGAGCTAGAGCTTGTCCGGAAATGTTCCCCGGGTATTTTTAAGTCACCGGAGTTTTTGTGTGCAGTGTTGTTTCTCCATCGTTTCAAAACAAACTGCCAAATTTAGAATGCATACCAAGAGAAGTAGAGATGGAAAAACATGATTGTATAGAAAGGAAAGAGGGAGGGTGTGTTTTGAAAAGAACTCCTCCAAAGATTTCATTTCTAAGGCTCTCCTTTTTACCCTGCATTGGCTGCAAAATGGTGAACTGCTGTGTGGATAATGAAAGCTGTGTTTAAATGAAGCAAAGTGAATAAGGCAGGGCATCCAAGTTTGGATGAGACAGTCAAAACATAACTGAGTTTAAACATGCTTTAAAGTGAGTTATGTGGGGAGAGAGACATCATTTTGGAAGGCCAGAGTTCATCAAGAAACCACAAGAAAAGAAACCACAAGAAAAGAGGGGGGAAATTGGCCTTCAAGCCATAAGATCATCTCAGATAATAGTCAAACTGTTATAGAGGGAACAAGGCAAATAGTGCAACAGTGGGAGGGAAGAAACTTTGCACAGGCACCATGGCACCATGGTCTTAGATGTCTCTACACTAATGCACAGAGCATGGGAAATAAACAAGATGAACTTGAACTCCTAGCACAACAAAGCAAATACAATATAATAGGCATCACTGAAACCTTGTGGGATGAATCTCATAATTGGAATGTAGGAATAGAGGGGTGTAACCTTTTCAAGAGAAATAGGCCAAACAGGAAAAGAGGAAGAATAGCATTGTAAGTCAGGGATGTTTACACTTGTGAAGAGATCCAGGACCTAAATCCTGGAAGCCAGGTAGAGACTGGACTGGATGATCCTTGTGGCCTCTTACAACTCTTTGTTTCTATGATTCTACAACCTGGCTTTCATGATTTTATCCTGCCCTTCACGCTTCCCTTCTATGCTCCAAATTTGTGCCTGACGTGCTTGTTCTTGGAAAATAAAAATCTGCCGTGACATCTGACATCTGTGCAAATCAGAATCCTGAACCACATCCAAGTGATTCTGCTTTGCGTACTCCACTGTCCCCAGTATTCAGTGGCAAGCTTGGGGAAGTATTATTGATTTACTTACTTATTTGTTTGATTGTTTATTAAAATATTGATACCTCCATCCTGTATGATGAGTTTAAAGGGCAACACATGGTGAAGCATATTCAACAATTTGACAAGTTAAAATAAGATTATTTAAGGCAATTTAATACCATGCTGGTGGGCAGAGCTGGTTAAAATCAGACCTCAAAGTCTTTAGCAAGTCCATCATTGCCATTGTTGTCATCATCCTCATCCTCATGCTCATCATCTTAGTTTTCCTCTAAGAAGCTCAAGGGAGCACATCTATCAATTGTTAGTATCAGGTCTCAGATCAACCTGAGCTGAGGAAAGTGATTTTGGGGGATTAGAACTTAGCTTTTGGACACCATGGACAGCTTTCAGGTTACTAGAAGCCTTTTTAGGTCTATAGAGAGGAGAGCTATTTTAACCAATTATTCAGCATCTTTTTTCTTCACTGACACTCTCCAGTTTCCAGTTGGAAGGCGATGTGCTTTCAGGGACAAAGGCCATTATATCTGGCCAGATTTTGGACTTCTGTTCCTTCCATTAGCCCTTAAGTTTTTGTACCATCCACCATGCTTGTTCATTCAAAAGTCTGCTATGTTTATGGCATTTTGTTTTTTGTTGTTGCTTTCAAGTCATTTCCAACTTATGGAGACCCTAAGGCAAACCTATCACAGAATTTTTCAGGGCTGAGAGTGTGTGACTCACCAAAGGTCACCCATGGATTTTCATGGCCAAGCAGGGAATCAAACCCTGATCTCCAGAGTCCTAGTTCAGCACTCAAACCACTACACCACATTGGCTTTCTTATGGCATTTTAGGAAACCTAATAAAAGTATAACACAACCCTGAACTCTTTTGGACTCCAGGTCCCAGAATCTCCCAGCCTGCCTGGCCCAAGGGGATTCTGGTAGTTCTAGTTCAACAAAGCAGCTTTCCCAAGCTCTTCTTTTCTCTCATGTGAAATTATCTCGGCTTGTTTTTCCTCTGTTTGCATTCATTTCTTTGGAACTATTTTTACAGACCAAGCTACCAGGAGACAACAAGAAAAGCCATGGATAATTTATCATGAAGGTTAACTGAAATAGGAACAAAAACAAGCCATAAACATGTCCCAAAGCATAATACCATCCAGTGGGTCACGTTCCCAAATATTCTTTCTTCAGATCTTGACCACAAAGTTGTGATGCTATTCCTCAACTTCTGAAAACATTAGCCTGGAAAAAAATAATAACTGGTTTGATGAATCATTGCCTGTGCATTTAGCAAATAGAAAAGAGCATGGGCCCAAAGAGGAAGGAATCTTTGTTAATTGGAGAAAGAGGGATTTTCCTCTGGCTTGAAGGTCATTATTGTTCAGTTTCCGTGTGATTGTCCAAATGGGCAGCAGGCAGGGGAGGAATGTCTATTGTAGAGCATGTCATGGCTGACTCAAAACATTTGCTGCCTGAGGCAAAGGGCAAGATTCCCAACCCAGTTGCATACAGAAGACTAGCAGTTGCATCTTACTTCACCATGGATAGCAGAGTAATATTCTTTGCTGCACCTGAGAGCAACACAGCTACTGTATATGCTCATATATAAGTCTAGAACTTTAAGTCAAAAAATTGACCCAAAAAATCTGAGTTGACTCACCCTTTGATTGATGTAGGTACTGTACTTTTTAACTCTTATTTTTTAAAAAGGAACCATTCCCTGGTGAAAGGCAAGAGTGTTATCTGTCCTGGAAGCACTATCACCCCTCTACTCTCATCCATCCAGCCTTTAGTCCAACCAAAGTTATGCCTGCTGGAATTTTCTAAGTTCTTTGGCATTTGTTCTCCTGTCCTTCGTCCTTTAGATCCTTTGTGACATGTCCCTAAGTATTACCCTGAATTTATCCATAGGTCACATCAAAATCCATAATTTTGGCCCCAAAACCTGCCCTTGACTTATACATGAGGTCGACTTATAGTTGATATAGTATGGTAGTTTAAGGAATGCACAGCAAACTGGTGTCCTCCAAGATCTTGCCACTGATCTATATTTTCCATGCATGTAACTTCTGTCATAGAAAGGGTAGTGGTTCTCAAAATGTGGGGTGTCCCTTCTCCAGGAGGAATGTGAAATCTGGATAGGGGATAAGGTAACTGTATGGACCTAGATATTCTTTCTTCCCAGTGGAAGGGAACTTAATACAATCGGCCCTCTGTATCCACGGATTTGGTATCCACAGAGTCAACCATCCACAGCTTGATAGTATTCAAAAAAATGAAAAATACCCTGATTTTGCCATTTTGTATAAAGGACACCATTTCATTATGCCATTGTATATAATGGGACTTGAACATCCACAGATGTTGGTGTGTGTGTGTTCCTGGATCTAAACTGCAGCAGGCGCATGCACACGCACACACACACACACATCAGAGGCTGGGAATAGGAGAAGAAAGGATTTAGGAGCAAGTAGGAGAAAATGAGTTATACAGGTATCCCAGGATCTTTATCTCTTGGGAGATGGAGTCAGTTAATCTTCTATTTCCAAGTCTAAGTCTGGAGCCACAGATATCTCAGTAGCTTCACGCTCCAGGCTAGTTGTCCATCATTTTATATGGTTTCCACCAAATATCAAGAGAGAAGGCAGTGTGCAGCAGGACTCTACCTTGACCCAGGTGAATCTTAGTCACTAAAGTATGTGGTCCCCGAGGACAGCATCTCAGGTTTTCGCATAGGAGAAGCTAGCTCTCTTTATGATTAATGCTATATTTGTCTTACAGAGGACACTTATGCATCAGAAGAGGTGGTGGACCAACAGCCGGTTTTGCTGAAAGTGATGGACACAGCCGACCAGGTAAAGGAGGATGGGATTTCATGGACACGTGAGATGAACCTTTTCAAACCCTTATTGGAAACTTTGAAATTGTAGAAAACACCACCATTGATAATGAGGGCCAGCATGTTTGAGTGTTGGACTAAGGCCCTAGGAGACTTGGACTTGAATCTTTGCTCAGCTATGGAAACCCACTGCCTATGTGTGCCTATGTGCCTTCAAATTGCCTCTCAACTTAAGGCGACTCCATCAATTTCACTGAGTTTTCCTAGTCAAGAAATACTCAGGAATGTTTTTGCCAGTTCCTTCCTGTGGAACAGAGCCTCCAGCACCTGGTACTCATTGGCACTCTCCCATCCAAGTATTAACTAGGGCTGACCCTGCTTAGCTTCCAAGAACATCTGAGATCTGGTGTTTTAGGGTATTTAGGCTGTGTGAATGACTATCTCTGGAGAGGTGAAAATTTCCATATCTGTACAGCCAGCCCTCCATAACCACAGATATTTTATCCATGGATTTAAGCATCCATGATTTGAAAATATTTTTCAAATATATAAATTCCAAAAAGCAAGCCTTGTTTTTGCCATTTTATATAATGAACATGATCTTGTATTTAATGGGACTTGAATATCCATGGATTTTGGGGTCCTGGAACCAAACCCTAGCGGATACCAAGGACCCACTGTATTATTTAAAATATGTTATGACATGACTTCCAAAAATCAGAAGCGATATGATGCCTCTTTCATTTGGGAGTGACAGAGTGGCTTGCTTGTTGTGGGTCTGAAGGGATGAAAAATGACCCCCAGTCCAAGCTCAGTTACTCTGATATAAAGCCCATTCATTCTGTTTTGGATACTGGAGAGATTAGACTTCTCTTTATCACTCGCCGTCCTGGAATGTTTCTTTGTGCATCTTGAAAAGGGGTTTTGTCACGACAGTCCGGTAAACAGAATAGGGTTTCTTATAAAGCCAGAAACAGACCTTTTAATTAAAAAAAGAATTCAGTTGCAGAGGCTCAGATTAAATGGATATGTGCCAGCGTTGGCCTTGTGAGGTTATCTCAGTGCCGGAACGGCACGGACTGATCTTGTACAGCTTTGAGAGCTCCTTGGCCATGCCAATGCTCTTGTCTTTGCAACCTCAGTTCAATCTTTACAATGGGCTTTTTAATGCAGTGCCAACAACGGTGCCCAATCCTTTGGGATCCATGCAAGCCTTGGAAACAAAGTGCAGAAGGAGGAGGAAGCTGTTAGCAGCTGCAAATTTGTGGGCACTTGCCTTCAGAGTAAAGGCTTAAACAGTGCATAACACTTTTTATTGCTTATTGATCATGTATTAATTCCCCCGTCTTTCAATGGGTAGCTAAAGTATGGCACTCAGAGCTGTATGAGGTGGTGAGGGATTTTGCCAGAGCTTGGAAAAGTTACTTTTGAGGATAAGGGAGCTGAATCCTATCTGCAATCTCAGCTAGAGCAGGTCCATTAAATAAATTGTTGAATGATGGGTCAACACCTATGCAAATTCCATGGCTTCAATGGGTCTACTTTAGTTGGGGCCACCAGTAGGATTTACAGCATTGATTACAACTACCAGAATCCCCTGGCCAATAAGGTATCCCCTCCGATTGTACTGATTTGGTAGGGACTGTCCTGGTTAGTCCTCTGCTCCCCCACTTTTTCAGCTGCTTTTCTCTCCTCCTCCCACTTTCCCCTTTTGTCTTCAGATTATTTCCATTGATGCAAACTGAGTTCAAAGTGGAAAAGTAGTTTGCACTCAATTAACTCCGTAGAGAGGAGAGGGCAGAATCTTGCCCTTCCCTGTAGGCTCAGGCAAAATAAAACTGCTGCAGCTTCTCCTAGCTTGTGAGCCCTTCCCCATTAATAACTTTTGCCATCTTGACTAGATTTGGGCCTCATCTGCACTGCAGAAATAATGCAGTTTGACACACTTGAACTCAGTGTTCAGTGGCTCAATGCTATGAAATTCTGGGATTTGTCATTTGGTGAGATATTGAGCCTTCCTCGTCAGAGAGCTCTGGTGCCACAACAAACTACAAATCCCAGGATTCCATAACATTAAGCCATGGCTATTAAAGTGATGTCAACCTGCACCATTTGTGCAGTGCAGATCAGGCCCCTGATGCTGCATGGCCACATGTGTCCTGGTTTTCATTTATGAAATGTTGGAAGATACATTGTAGATCAGTAGTCCCCAACCTTTGGTCCTCCAGATGTTTTGGACTTCAACTCCCAAAATTCTTGACTGTTGGCCAAGCTGGCTGGGACCTCTGGGGATTGAAGTCCAAAATACCTAGAGGACCAAAATTTGGGAACCACTGCCATAGATTGTGGGAGCTACAGTCCAAAAAGCCAAGTTTCCCCAAGCTCTGGTATTTGCTACAAGAGAGTCTGATAGATTCTGATGGAGGGCCTTGCTGTCAATCTCTCTTCTCTGGTAGGACATCCCAGTGAGCTGTGAGCGATACCTCAACTGGGCCAGTGCCTTCATTGTCGTTTACAGCATCGACAACCGGAAGAGCTTTGAGGGATGCCGTCAGTACCTGGATATCATTGGACTCCACCTGAAGAATGCCCACCATGAGTCGCCTGTTCTCCTGGTGGGAAACAAGCTGGACATGGAACAGTACAGGTAAGTATCTGGCAGGTGAAATCAAGGTGCATCCCTTGCTCCATGGCTCCTTGGACATGCTGAGAGCCACATCTGGGAGGGTTCTCCCTGCTAATAATGTTCTTTCTCTTTCTCTTTCCCCTTCCCCTTCCCCTTCACTTCTCTTTCTCCATCACTGTCAACTTCACCTTCTTCTCCTTCACCTTCACCTTCTCTTTCTCCTTCTTCTCCTTCACCTTCTTCTGTGTCTTCAAGTCCTTTACAACCTATGGTGACTCTAAGATGAACCTAGAGAACCAGCATGGTGTAGTGGTTTGAACATTGGGCTAGGACTCTGGAGACTAGGGTTCAAATCCCCTCTCAGCCATTGAAACCCATTGGGTGACCTTGGGCAAGTCCCACTTTCTCAGCCACAGGGGAAGACAATTGTGACAAACCCTCTCTGAACAAATCTTGCCAAGAAAACCCCATGATAGGTTCGCCTTAGGGTCACCATAAGTCGGAAACGACTTGAAGGCACCCAACAACAACAACGACAAGATCAACCCATCACTACAGTTACTTTTTCTAGCTCTGCTTCTGGGTCAAGTAGTTTTTGTGAGAATATTTACATCTGGCTACTTTTCCCAGACAGGTCACCAAAGCTGAAGGCATCTCTCTGGCCACCAAGTATGGCGCTCCCTTCCACGAAGTCTCAGCTTGCCAGGATTTTGAATCGGTGCAGCACATTTTCCACGAGGCGGTGCGGGAAGTGAGGCGAGAGACGGAGAGGTACACGGCCGTCCGACCCTTGTTCATCATCGAGGAGAAGCCTTCCCTCCATTTTGCCCCGCCGGCCACTATGGCCGCCAAGCCAGGCTTGGCCAGCTGCACTTATAACACCCTTTCCACGGTGAACTACAAAGAAATCCCTTCCATAGCCCAAGCCAAACTGGTCACAGTGAAATCCTCCCGGGCTCAGAGTAAGAGGAAGGCACCCACCTTGACTTTGCTGAAGGGCTTTAAGATATTTTAAAGCAGAAATGGGCAATTGCCAGAGGTCGGAAGGCCACATTAACTCTCCATGGGGCCTTGGGAAGCCACACCACCACCACATCACTATATCCATTTTTAAAAGAAATCAAAATATTTTTCACCAAGATGCCCCCATGCCTCTTTTTTGGGAAGAGAGCCTGGACCACTGTATGTTGAAAACAGGACTTTCTGTGATTTATAAGGCAAAGATGTGGCATGCTTTGCCCACATATTCCCTGACATGGGAGACCAACTTTGACCCCCCTCCCCCCCCCCAAAAAAAAAAAAGAAAATAAAATAAAATTGTGGAGATGCCTGGGCCCCTGCAAGCTGCAAAAGCAACCCTGGATGCATCACTTTCTCCACTTTTCTTTTAAGGGGAGACTGTAAC
Organism: Phrynosoma blainvillii; assembly: GCA_026167975.1. Lineage (NCBI taxonomy): Eukaryota > Metazoa > Chordata > Lepidosauria > Squamata > Phrynosomatidae > Phrynosoma > Phrynosoma blainvillii. Next base: position 2,582,915 of record JANUYF010000010.1, on the reverse strand, counting down.
CTTTGCTGCAAGTGAAGATAAAACCTGCCTGATCCATTGGTGTAATTCAACAGTGGTTTGAAATGCCAATGTATGGACTTTTCCTGCAGTCCAGGTGGATTCTTGTAGTACAGCAAAGCATGCTCACTGATTTGTTACTGACTGGATTTTAAACTTAAGCATCCTGGCAGAAACGCAATGGACAGGACTGTGGACAGACTCCCTTCTGTTCAAACCTTTCCAGCAGGAATGCTGAAAAATGAACGGAAGGGACACAGATTCCCCCTCGTGGAAGAATTGTCACATACAATTTCTTCTCATTCTTTATTTGTGCTGACGTTCCTAAACCCTTGTGCAATTGTTCCAGAAGTGTGTTATCTGTGCATGTGAGGATGAAAAAGAGGAAGGATAGGGTCAGCTCACGAATATTGCCCCTTTCTTGTTGGTGAAACTCTCCAAGTTTCTGCATTGAAGAGCAATGGTGGACAGTGGTTCCCACATCAACAAAGTGGAGACTGGATTCCAGATTTTATTGAATTCTGGAAAATGAGTATGCAAAGGGATCTTGTAGCACCTTTGAAAGTAAGATTACTCAGATGCATGTTTCTGAGGAAGCAGGCTCAAGTCTACAAAAGCTCACGCTACCAGCTTATTTCTTTCATTTAGTCTCAAAGGTGCTACAAGATCCCTTTGCATACAGGTTTTATTTAGGCTTTATAGAAACGATCTTAAAGACCTGGGAGGGCCGCTATGCTTGATCATCCTTATGAGAAATTAGGACAAGAGGCTTATGTTAGAAGAGAATATGGAGAGACAGAATGGTTCCCATTTGGCAAAGGGGTCATTTTATCACCCTACTTGTTCAACTTGTACACAGAAAATATCATACGAAGAGCAGGCTTGGACACAGAAGGAGGAGGAGTGAAGATAAGAGGAAGGAAGATAGAAGGAAGGAACATCAACGGTCTAAGATATACGGATGACACCATACTACTAGTGGAAAACATCAGACTTAGAAAAATGACTAAGAAAATCAAAGAAGAAAGTGCAAAGGCAGGCTTGCTGCTGAATATAAAGAACACAAAAATAATGGCCATGGAGGAACTACATAAAATCAACCTAGACAATGAAGAAATCTAAATAGTTAAAGATTTCCTGTACCTTGGATCAAACATTTGACCAGAACAGAGACCGCAGTCAAGAAATCAGAAGAAGATTTGGAATGGGAAAGGCAGCTGTGAAAGAGCTAGACAAAATCCTAAAGAGCACTCAATTTAGAATTGCACAAGCCATTGTATTCCCCTTCAACATGTACGAATGTGAGATGTGGACAGTGAAGAAGGCAGATAGGAAGAAAATCAACTCATTTGAGATGTGGTGCTGGAGAAGAGTGGTGAGGATACCTTGGATGGTCAAAAAGACAAACAAATGGGTCATAGAGCAAATCAAGCCTGAAATCTCCTGGAAGCTAAGATGATGAACTGAATCCAATCCCCCAAAGAAGCTCAGCACCCTTTAGAGCTCCTTTAAAATCCTGCCGTGCCGTGTTTCTCAAACTTTTTAACCCCTGTGATCTCTGTAACTGTTTCCCTGTAATTGCTTCCATAGAGGAACATATGCATGTAACAGACATCAAGAGGATTCTAGGTAAAATCTTAGGAAAATAGAATGAAGCACTTTCCTGATGAATTAACAAACATATGACAAACAACACTAGTGATATTCTCCTTTTCTGGGAAGGGTGGAAGAGACCAAAGTATATACGTAGGAGAATAGAAACAGCCTTATCTTATGCCTGATGCTCTTTCACTCCCGACTCAAGCAACGTTCCTTGTTCAGAAATGACCTTTATGATAACACACTACAACTGCACTTAACTGTTGTGGAAACTATTTCAATAAAAGAAACTTTGGGAAAGCCAGCTGTGGGATCTTCTCTTGTTGGCCCAAGATCATTTTTCCATCTCTGTTACAAAGCTGAGGATCCTGAAATAACTTGCATCATACACATAAGCTCCCACAGCCGCAGACTCATTACAACAAATTATGTACCATCTCTATATCTGTATTCAGAATCACTCATGCAGAGTTGGACATCAATGATATCCTGGAAGAGGTAGGGAATACCAATCTACACCACAGATTTAAAATTCAAGGGTTCCCCCCGATCTCATTTTCCAGGAAATCTTAGGAAATGGAGGGAGAACAGGATTCTTTCACAGAGAAATCTCTATACCTGCTCCAAACTCCAATTCCCAAGATTTTTAGGGGAAACTGTGCCAATAAATTAAAATGTAAAATATGCAACAGCTATGTTTTTAATGCAGGCTCGCTTGATCCTTATCCTGGGGCAGTAATTCTCTCCGAGTGTAATGCTTTTCCCTATGGTAGCAATGAGAATGGTGACAACGTGGTGCAGCAATTATTTCAATTGCTGCAAGTTGAGTTCAAATTGCAAGCTGAGGTCCTCAACCCAGAGGGTTCATAAGCAAGCCAAGAGAATATAGTGCCACATTTTAAAAATTAGAACAGGGGTGGAAGAATTCAAAGACGTAGCTGTGTTAGTCTGGAAAATCAGCATGCAAAGGGATCTTTTAACACCTTTGAGACTAAATGAAAGAAAGAAGTTGATAGCATGAACTTTTGTAGACTTGAACCTACTGTTTGGAGAACACAGGAGGTCAATTCAGACTCCTGCATCGCAGCCAATGCTGAGCCTTTGGTTCCAGTAGATGACCTTTTGCTTTGTAAATAGATTTCTGAGAATGAAGGCAGTCTGGTAACCCTGCCAGGTTCCCCTGAAACAGAATTCCCCTGAAATACGTTGTTATATATCCACTTCAGCCTTGTCTTCATATAGGGTTGTGACATTGCCATCCTTCCACTGGATCGTCACCTGTCCTGCATTTTCGGTTGTAGGAAGCGAACTGTCTGCCGGAGGATCGGTGTTGCTTTCCTCTTTCAAAAGCACAAAAGCTTGCTTCATTTCTGTCTCCCCAGGCTGGGTGACTCTGTATTCTTCTTTGTCCAGGAGTGAGACCTTCCGGCTTCTAAAAAGTTTCAGAAACAAGAAAAATGAAATTAAATAAACACACTCAACTACAATAAATTTCCAGGTTTCAGAAAAAGGCCTAAATCAGCTAGAGAAGACCCGCAGAATCGTTGGGAACATAGGCTGCATCTGCACGGCAGAAATAATGCAGTTTGACACTGCTTTAACTGCCATGGCTCCATGCGATGGAATCCTGGGATTTGTAGTTGGTTGTGGCACCAAAGCTCTCCGACAGAGAAAGCTAAATACCTCACCAAACTATAATTCCCAGAATTCCAGAGCATTGAGCCATGGCAGTTAAAGCGGTGTCAAACTGCATTATTTCTGCGGTGCAGATGCAGCCATAGTAAGTCGACACACACTATACTGTCCAACATTTTACAGATGAAAACTGGGACATTTATGGCCAAGCAACATAGGAGTGTGGTCAAGATGGCAGGAGTTATTAATGAGGAAGAGCCCACAAGCTAGGAAAGGCTGCAGCAGTTTGCTGGCTTGAGACTTGCCTTAAAAATAGAATCATAAAATCCTAACGTTGGAAGAGACCCCCAAGGGTCATCCAAACCAACCTCCTTCTGCCATGTAGGAAGACATCATCAAGATATCTTGCAAGGACTTGAGACTTGAAGGTAGAGACTTGAGACTTGACTTGGGAATTGGAGTAAAAGACTTGGATACATCACTACCTTATCCAAATGCATCTGAAGAAGTAGACTTTAGCCAACGCAAGATCATGCTGCCAAGTTCTTTCTTTCGGTTAGCCTCAAAGGTGCTACAGGATCTCTCTGCAGAATGATTCTACAGACTAACACGGCTATATCTTTGAATTATCCATACCTGTTTGCCTTGATATTTGCTCCCAGGAGGACAACGCCGATCACCAGAACCAGAAATGAAAGGCCTAGAATGCAGTAGCTCCATGTAGATGCTAGGAAGATAGGGAAATGGAGACACATGGTGAAACCTTTTTCATCCTTGTCTCCAACCTCTGAACAGCATCCCAAATCCTTTCTGTCTTTCTAATATGGAAATACAGGGATGGGAGAGGGAACTGCACCGTTTAGCAAGACCTTGCATTTTCTGAAGCCCAGCAATACTAACCCCACTTCTACGGATACATCCAAAATCCGTGGGGAAACTTACGGTCTTCTCTCCGGAAGAACCACAGCAGCTCCTGCAGCTTCTCTGGAGGCATCCCATCTTTCACAGAGCCTGGTGGGCTACTCTCTGAGTTGTCTGAGGGATGTGAGCTGGTCAGGGCCAGGACAGAAGGCCCACTGATGTCCATGTTCACTGTTGGACCAGGAAAGAACACAACATGAGCTGCTTCTAGCCACAGGCTTAACGTTGGATGACTATGACTTGGGATTTGTTCTTTAGAGATTTGGAAAGATCTTCTTCAGGGACCACTGAAATCTTGCATTTAGTCTTAAAATTAGTCATGTAACTATGGGTCTGCCATTGTTACAAGGATCTTCAAGCTCAACTGCATTAGGATACGGGTACATTGCAAGAGAGTCCACCATTTGCCAGGGCATTGGGAAGGGCGGCTATGAAGGAACCAGACAAGATCCTCAAATTTTGACTTTCTAGGCATGAAGCTTGCAATTTCAGGGACTAATATTTTTCAGGATGGGGAGAATAGAGGTGTTCTGTGGAGCCATAAAATGCAATTTTCCTTTCTCCGTTTAAACTGTTATACCCTCTTATCATTTGGCAGCACAATGAGCTTACCGTATACCATGAAACACAGGATTGTCCAAAATGTCTTCATGATGACTAAAGGAATCTTTCAGAGAAGGAGAATGGGCTTCTTTCAAAGGCTCTTCAGATGGAGACTTAAGAAAAAGGAAAGGAAACCAATATGATAATTCACAGATCCTTCCTATTCTGAAAATGGCTGCCAAGCTCATGGGATCTGATAATGGAAAATTTGCTTTTGTTTAAATCAAGGATGGGAATCCTGTGGCCCTCCTAATGTTGTTGGAGTGCAACTTCCAGCATGCTTAGCTATCATCTTCAAAGATGAGATGATCTTTTAAAGATCTTCTGGGAGTGGCAGTCCAACATCTGGAGCAGTCCAACATCTGGGAGCAAGGCACCATTTCCACCTGGTCTTATCTGCATTGGACCATGCTATTACAAATGTGATTACTAAACACAGCAGCTAGAATCCCATTGTTTGCAGTTCTGAGTATGGTTTCTATGGTACAAATCCCATTGAACCCACTGGGTTTTACTTCTACGTAAACATGTTTAGAATTGCACTGTTATGCAGTAGTCTTAGGATCAAACGTGACATGAAGAGGAATGCACCTTTCCTTAGGAGTAACCTGTTTTATCTCCCATGATGGGACTTCCTCAGAGGTGCATGCCTCACCAACCCAGCTTGCAAATCATGTCCATGTTTTTGTTTGACCAAGCCCAAAACAAAGCACACTAAATGCCGGATAGGTAGGTGAGGAAAATCACATGACATGACAAAGAGATGTCTTTCACCATTTGTGGTGGGGTGCATCTGCAAAAAATATATGATAAATATATCTTCTTGTCTGACTTATCTAAGAGTAAATCTGCTGGAGATCATTGGCTTTCTCCTAAACAAGCATGGACAGGAACTACCTATCTCTGTCCCTTGTTCTCACAGCCTAGTTCTCAATAGTTGGGGGAAATATACAGCCTTACTCTCTCAGTATCTGGATATTCCCCTCTAACTAAATTATAGCCACTAACCTTCTCTTCGGAGTGAGTCATCCCCATTGAAATTTTGCTGATTTTGGCACAAAGCCTTGGCTCTCTCGGCTATTGACCTTGCTGATCGCTTTCCCTCTTATTACACCCCCCTGCTTTTAATCTCTTAACAATTCAAAGTTCACCTTTCATGGCCAAAGAGGATTCTCCAGTAATTTGTACAGAAGGCAGAGTTAACAGCTACACCTAGTTTTATATCTCTCATGTTCATGAGTCTCTCTTTTTAAAAATGTATTTCTGGAAGAAAAGGGTGAGGTCAGCCTTGACAGGTCAGATTCAGTGGAGAAAAGAAACTCAAATGTCCTTATTGATGGATGGGTTCCACTTTTGTATTGGCTATGGGCTATAGCACTCTGATTCCACTTTATCTGCCATGGTTCAATCCCATGCAATCCTATGATTTGCTCGAGTGCCTAAGAGTTTTGGGGTTCCATAGGATGCCGCCATGGCAGCTAACATGGAATCATAGTGCTATAATTGCATACTCCACAACTGCCCTGATTTGGCAGGGACAGTCCCAATTAATCCTCTGCTGTCCCACTTTTGCAGCTATTTGTAAAATGTCCCAGATTCTCTCTCCTCCTCCCACTTTCCCCTTTTGTCCAGGCTTACTTCAATTGCTGCAAAGTGAATAAAACTGCTATGTATTTTGCTCTCAGTTAACTCAGTGGAAGGGGAAGGAGAAGAAAGGGCAGAATCTTGTTCTTTTCTGTAGGCACAGGCAAAAGCAAACTTCAGCATCCTCTCCTAGTTTGTGTGTTTTTCCTCATCCATAACTTCCATCCTCTTAACCACACTGTGATGTTGTTTGGCCAAACGTGTGCGGGTTTTCATCTGTGAAATTTTTGTAGGAGGATATGCAGTTGTGCAGTATGAGTCCCCCAATCTTTTTTGCATTCCCTCAAAAAATGCCCCAAACAAAACAAAATTATCACAGGGTGCATCTACACTATAAAAATCGTGCAGTTTGATAGTACTTTAAAGGCCATGGCTCCAGCTTACAGAATCCTGGGATTTATACTTTGGCGAGGCTCCAGAACTCTTGGGCAGAGAAAACTAAAGACTTCATCAAACTACAAATCCCAAAGATTTCCCATAGGATAGAGCGACAGCAATTAAAGTAGTGTCAAGCTGCCTTAATTTTGACAGTGTCGATCAGCGGTCCCCAAACTTTGGTCCTCCAGATGTTTTGGACTTCAGCTCCCAGAATGCCTGACTGCTGCCCAAACTGGTTGGGGCTTCTGGGAGATGGGAGTCCAAAACACCTGGAGGACCAAAGTATGAGAATCATTAGTGTAGATGCTCTCGTAGTACCTCTGATCCCTAGCAGAGTGCATGAGCATCCCCACTGAAGCATCCCAGCCATCTCTTTCTCTTACACACACATCTGGAATAGTGAGTACCACTTCCAGTTCTGGGCTCTAGTACCTCTCCTTTCAAGAACCAAGAATTGTCCTGTTGTACTACACATCTTTTCCAGTAACATATACACACACACACACACTTTTTCCTTTCCAGATCTGAACTTACCCGAAAGTTTGCTGCTTGGTCTCAAGTAGAAGAGAATGCTAATACAGCTGCTTAGAAGACCGATCCACTCCGAACTTTTCGGCACATTCCTTAAGTGATGAAAAATGCTGGATTCTTTCCTTTGGGGCTACTGTTACTCAGAGGGAGTAGTAACTCATTCTCCTCCCTTTCTTTGACTGGTTCAGATGAGAGGCTTCTGCATTTGCAAAGTCACTGAACTCTCTCTGCCAAAGGTGAGCGAACTCTTTCGCAGCCTGAACCCTCGCCCTTGCCTTTTATTGACTTGAGGGTTGCGATGCTGCTGGCTGGATAAAGTCCTTCCTGCTCCTGGAAGTTTTAAAGGGGAAAAAGAAAAACCCAAACCAGAAAACATCACATCCCTTGTCGTGAAATTAAACCACGCCACACACTTGCCGCTCAGGAGACGAGATGCTATCTTGCAGTAGCTGCGGATAACAGCGTTGCTTTTGCTGTGGCGGCAGACCAAGGCCATTAGCACCAAAAAATGGGAGGAAAAAAGGAACGCTCCCGTCATCGTAGCGCAATGGCGCAAAGATTTTCACACAACGTCACGCTCATCCCGTAGTCCCGCGAATAACCTGCGATCGTCTCGTAACTACTCATTCACAGGGAAACCCCATGAACAGTTTGTCAATAGCGCAAATGAAGCGCTGTCGCAAAGATACGGAAGGCAATAGCGATGAATTTGCGCAATCGGGGATCACTATCAGGGACTTTGGCACAGGAGGAGAATTCATTCTCACTAGGACGATCATTTTCGGAGCAGATTTCTCGTAACATAATCCCAAAGGGGGATTATGTTACGTGTATGTTATTGTATCACATATAATTTTATTTGCTATATTTTGTTTTCTGTTGCTATAGTTTATTGTGTTTTTGTTTGTTTGTTATGTTATTGGTGTTAATTTAAATATATTTGTCAATAAAATAAAATTTAAAACATTCAATTAAAAAAAAAAATAAAGTCAAGATTTTATTTTTCTGTTGTTGGGGAGAAAAATTGTGCAGTAAGAATTGCATTGCGCCATGGCAGTTAAAGCGGTATCAAACTGCATTGTTTCAGCAATGTGGATGGAGCTTATGACTCTCCTCCTCCAGCTACCTAAGCTCAATCTGCACTCGAGAAATAACGCAGTTTGATACTGCTTTAATTGCCATGGTGCTATGCTAATTTTACAAATTTTTTGTTGGTGGTTTTAGATTGTACACTTTTTAGACAGGCTTTTATTTCTATCGTATTTTGGATTGTTTTGCTCTGTAAAGCGCTGTGTAAAGCTTATGACGCTCTATAAATAAATGTAATCATCATCATCATCATCATCATCTATGGAATTTAGGGATTTGTAGTTTTTGTAAGAGATTTAGCCTTCGTGAGAGAGCTCTGGGGCCACAGCAAACTACAAATAAATATACAAAAAAATAATATAAACCCCAAGATTCCATAGCATGGAGCCCTTGCATTTAAAGCGGTGTCAAACTGCATTATTTCTGCAGTGCAGATGCAGCCTTGAAACTCTAGAAGGGAGTCACTTTGGCTGCGCCGGTTACTATGGTAACGGCTCCCCCTCCCGCTCAGACTGGTTGCCATGGTTACTGGTCAAGCTCGATCCCAGAACCCCGCGTGGCGACGCTTCCAGCCGAAGCCCCGCCCACTCAAGCCTCCAGCTCCGAAGGGTTGGAGAGGGAGGGGGAGAAAAATGAGTGTCCTTGGCGTCATCACGTCGCAACGCACGTTGCCATGGTTACTCGTCACGCTCGGTTCCAGAAGCTCCGCCCACCCAAGCCTGACAACTCCTCCGATAAGGGCTGAAGAAGGAATGGGAGGAGGGACACTCCTTCGTGACGTCATCACGCTGAGACGCAGAGAACCGGAAGCTCTGTGGAAATGAGGGTCCGCCTTCTGCGCAGCTGGAGAGGCAGCTCCGGCCGGGCTTTCTCCTCGGAAACCCGGGTACCTCAGAGGCGAGAGAAGCCCCCCTGGAGAGTCCTCTTCTTTGGCACCGATAGCTTCGCGGCGGAAGCCCTGCGAGCGCTCCAGACGGCCAGGTAGGCCCTGGGAGGAAGTGGTTCGGGGTCATAGGTCAACCGGAAGTTGCGGCCCTGATTCTGACAAGGGGAGAGAAAGGCTTTGAAGCACAACAGAGAGAAGAACTCATGGCCTTTTGTTATAAAAGGCCTCGTTCCCTTTTGGATAGAGGCCAGCGGTCCCCATATTTGGCCCTCCAGGCGTTTGGGACTTTAGCTCCCAGAATCCTTGGCTGCTGGGCAAACTGGATGGGGTTTCTGGGAGTTGAAGTTTTAAAAAACCAGCCTGGGTGTAGCCACACTGCAGAGTTAAAGCAGTTTGACACCACTTCAGCTAACTTTGTTGTTGCTGCTGCTGCTGCTGCTGCTGCTATGTGCCTTCAGGTCATTTCATGTGACTTGCCCAAGGTGACCCAGTGGGTTTCCATGGCAGAGCTGGGATTCGAACTCTGGTCTCCATAGTCCCAACACTCAAACCACTATGCCATGCCGACTCTGTAGTACAACTGCCATGACTCTAATTTACAGAATCCTGGGATTTGTAGTTTGGTGAGGCACCTCTAAGAGACTTCACCAAACTAGAAATCCCAAGATTCTTTAGGATAGAGTCATGGCAGTCAGTTGAAAGGAACCCTGGTGACGCAGTGGTTAAATGCTGTTCCTGCAGCCGCAAAGTTGTGAGATGGATCCCAGGGATCCAAGGTTGACTCAGCCTTCCATCCTTTTCGTAGTTTGGTAAAATGAGTCCCCAGCTTGTTGGGGGCAATTGGCTTACGGATTGTAAACCGCTTAGAAAGTGCTTAGTTCACTATGAAGCGGTATAGCAATGTCAGTGCTGTTGCTATTGCTATTGAAATGGTGTCAAACTGCTTTAACTCTGCAGGTCTTACTAGGCAATACATAGGGCTTTAGTATCCTCTGGGGTTTGGTTGCCGCCGCCCCCTGCCCCCCAAAATACCAAAATCTGTGGCTGCTCAAGCCCCACTGTATAAAGTGGCAAAACCAAGGTTTGGGTTTTATGGGGGGGGCGGGGATGTGGATGATTGAATCCATGGATGCAGAATATGTGGATATGGAGGGCGAAATGTACTCGGTTAAAAACACAAATAATATCATAGAATCATAGAATTGGAAGATATCTCAAGGGTCATCCAGTCCAACCCCTTCTCCTGCCATGCAGGAACTCACAATCAAAGCACCCCTGACAGATGGCCACCCAACCTCTGTTTAAAAACCTCCAAAGAAGGAGACTCCTCCACAATCTGAGGCAGCATCTTCCACTGGTGAACAGCTCTTACTGACAGGAAGTTCTTCCTAATGTTGAGGTGGAATCACTTTTCCTATGGTTTGAATCCATTGCACCTATTCTCTGGAGTAGCAGAAAACAAGCTTGCTCCATCCTCAATATGATACCCCTTCAAATATTTAAACAGAGCTATCACATCACCTCTTAACCTTCTCTTCTCCAAGGTAAACATGCCCAGCTCACTAAGTCCTCATATGACATTATGTAAATTGGCTTCACTGTGGGATTGTATTAACTAGGGTAGTAGCATATTGGCATTGCCATCAGGCCTTCCTTATGCCTTTTCTTCCCTCTCCTGCTGTTTCAGAGAGCCTACACCAAGTCAGCTTGTCGACCGCCTGGAGGTGGTGACCTTGCCATCCCAAATGCCAAAGGGACTCCCTGTCAAGAGATTTGCAGATGAGCTTCAGCTCCCAATCCACCTGTGGCCCGACATTGGTTTGTGTGAACACTTTGATGTTGGTGTTGTGGCATCATTTGGGCGTCTGCTCAATGAGGACCTCATCCTGAAGTTCCCATAGTAAGGCTGTGATCACCGAATGTAATAAATGAATCTAGTGTATAGGAAAGCCTTTGTTCTGAATCCTTTGTGGTGAGAGGGAGGCAGCCTGGAGATTTTATTTTATTTTATTTTATTTATTTATTTATTTATTCATTTCTGGAATTCATATCCTGACTTTCTTCAAAAGTGAAACCCAAGGTGGCCATACTCTTCCAAAACAAAAAATGTTTTCCCAGCTTTTAAATTAAAATAAAATTATTGGAACAAAACGGAGCTGCAGTCTGTTTAATCTTTTGCATCTCATAATGTTACATGTACAAATTAATGGGTTTAAAAAAAAAAAAAAAAAAGAAATCACTGTAAGTTGTGCTCCCATATTTTCCCTTTATTCTCGAGTTGTCTTTTTTCACCTGTACTCTCCCTATTGTTAATGAGCAGGGTATGGCAAAAGGCAAGAGACCATTATACCTTTTTTTCTTCATACATATTTTTCACTTTGGGAAGTGAGTGCTTTTATGTTAAGATGCCAGTTTTAAAAAAAAGATCTCCAGCAACCATTGTCCACTTATGCATATTACAGAATTACTGGCTCTATTCTAATTTCCAAATGTTCTGATTCAGTGGCGTGCTGAATGTCCATCCCAGCTATCTTCCAAGGTGGCGTGGCCCAGCACCAATCATCCACACAGTGCTCCATGGAGATGCAAGTACTGGGGCAACAGTTATGCAGATTAGACCTAAGAGGTATAACAGCCATTTCATTCATTTAGCCTCCATCTACATAAAATTTGAAAACAGAATGTAAAATCTTAACAGAGAGTTTTACAAAGTTCTTAATATTATGTGTTACGTTCCTAGGTTTGACGTTGGTCCAATTGTTAAGCAGGAATCCATTGCTGTCCCAGCCCACTGCTCAGCAAAAGAGTTGGAGTTGATACTATCCAAACTAGGTTCAAAACTGGTAAGTTAACACTGCTTTTTTTCTGAGTGTTTTTATGAAGATAATCAGCTGACATTTATAAATCAATGAACTAAATAGTGGGAAGCAAATCAATTGCAGACTGATTTCTAGGCCAAGTTTCTAGATCTGTTACTTAGTTAAGTATAACTAAGTAACATCTCCTGCCCAACCCTTCCTATCTTTACTTACTGGACATTAGCCACTGCAACCAGTGGGGGTTTGTTTTCCTGTCGATTGCGATGCAGCAGACTGACATTTTCAGCCCTCTCTTGTGAGTAATCTCCTGTGTGAGGAAGACTTTCAATAGAGATTCCGCTTCTCACTATCACACTAAAGATCACTTGTGAGATGGGATGAAAATGCCAGTCTGCTGCATCTAGTTGAACAGGAGAACAGACCTGTATCACTGGCAACAGCCGATATCTGGTAAGTCAAAATTGGAGGAATTTTACAGTCCTATGTATTCCCTACACTATTGAATATGTAGGGGTCCCAAAGATGAATCAGTTATGAATGCACAGATCCAGGTAACTGTGACCCTGAATTCCATCATAACTTTCCTGGGTCGAGAACATGAATAAACCTTCCTGCATCAGAGAGAGTCTTTTCTTCATATTGTGTTTTGGTTTTTCCTTTCTCAGCTCATTTCTGTTCTCCAAAACTTACCTGAAAGTTTAAGGAACAAGAGAGAGCAACCGAAGGAAGGAGCAACATTTGGTATGTACTGGCTGTGTCATGTGTGCTATGGATGTTCATTAGTGGATAAAATCATTTTTTTAAAAAATTAATAAAAAATTAAAAACATTTAAAATGTTTTCAAAGCAGGCATCTCTGTCCCAACATACTGAGCACATGCTTTGAATCAACGTTTTACTTTCTCTGACCCCAGGATCTTTTGTTCTGTGTGGTTGCAGCCTACATGGACTATTTCAGTGTAATACTAAAGTCTGACAGCTAGTGGCTAAAGTGGGGTGGGGTGAGGACACCACAGGACACTACAGCAAATGAATGCAGATTGAGTATCCCTTACAAGGAATTCCAAAATCCAAAGTACTCCAAAATCTGAAACTTTTGAGAAACAACACAAGTAGCATTGTACTGATCTTAAATACCTTTTCTGTATTTGTGAGGCTGGAGAGAGACACAAGGATCTGTAAATTGGTGGGAATCCATGCCTACTGCCTTTTCACAGATCCTCAGTCACTTTCCAGCCTCATTATGTCTCATTATGTATCTGCAAAGACAAGTATTCCAAAATCCAAAAAACCCTGAAATATGGAACATTTCTGGTCCCAAGCATTTTGGATAAGGGATATTCAACCTGTACAAATAGTACAATGGTATGAACTGTAAGGCTTAGTTTTTAAAAATGTATCGGGATGTTCTAAGGGTAGAAGAATTTCTGACTACTCTTTGTATTTGATCTTAAAGCGCCCAAAGTCACTGCTGCCATGAGCTGTATCCAGTGGGAAGAACAAACTGCTGAACAGATACTACGGCTGCATCGTGCCTTAGGAACAATGGTGAGACCAGTTGGCAAATAGATTCATAAAAATTACTCATTGTTGAGGATGTAGGGTAGGTTGGATTCTCTAATGTCAGTTCTTGAATGAAACAGGTTGATCTTCCACTCCAGTTGGGATGGGAGAATGTTTAAACAAGAAATAAAAGAGAAAGGGGGGAAATTTAGATGGTTTCTTTTATTTTGATGCTGCTTCAAAAGAATATGAAAAACACACTAAAATCACTGCCATAGCTTCATAACAGGACCGTCCATTGCAGTTGGCTAAAGATGAAACAAAATATTTTTGCTCAGCTTCCTGCCTTATTTCAAACAAAACCAGTAGGTTTGGCAGGTGAGTGCTCATTACTGACACTGGATTTGTTTCAGATGTAAAAATGTTCATATCACTCACTTTCCTTTTTCATGACTGAGGTGGTGTCCTGGGAAAAATGTCAGCATGTTCCTTGCTGATGGCTAGATACCAATCTTTTATTTGACAACTGATAACATTTGTCAGGAAAAAGTGGGAATTAGCCCAGCTTCTTGTGACTAATTATAGAATCTTTAGAGTAGAGGTGTTGTCGTTTGGAAGGAGAATACAGTCATGTTGTGTAGAAACTCCCAGGTTTAATCCCAAGCATTTTCAAGTGGAGCTTGAAAAATGGTTATTTGGACCCTATAGATAGCCCTAGTGTTGATAAGGCTGGGCTAGATAGACTAAATGTCTGATTTGATATATGGTAGCCTTCTGTGAATCGTGGAACAGTTGATACTTCTGGATAAAATAAGTATGCCTTAAAATGCCTAGAGATGTCTTATTTTGCTATATCTTTTCAGATGCCCCTGCAAACGCTGTGGATGGGTACTGCTGTAAAACTGCTGGAGTTTGTGGAAGTGGAGACATTACCTGACATCCATGGTATTGGCATACATCTCTCTTGGCATCATTTCTAAAATGTTTTATAAAAACCAGGTTAAACTACACTGAGGAATGTCTCTGAAACAGATTATACAATCGGCCCTCTGTTTTCGCGGGGATCTGTTCCGCACCCCATTGATTTTAACGGAGGTCACCCCTCCGTGAATATGTAAAACCACGGACTTCAAGTCCATGAGAACGGAGGGGTGACTGTAGTACCATAATTTCCATTACTTGCTTTTGCAGTAAATTATTATTGCTGATCAGCTATTCCTCTTTGTTCCTTTGTTTTTCTTGGCCTGCACTGCTTTTAATTTACAAAATCCTTTAAACACAAGGAACAGTGTTTCTGTTCCCAGCCTACCTGGGAAGGTGCTTTGGGGCTGTATCCCATCAGAATGAGAAAGATTAGCAGAGTAGCCTGTCTGGATTACCCTCAGTAGTAAATGTCAATGACATGGGACACAAGAATGGTTATTTTTATTGGCCAGTGTTTGAAGTTACACAGGCTCCTTTTGGAAGCTTCAGGAACACTTGAAAGCTTTGCAAGATCTTTTTATTTTTTCTGGTTTTTAGGTGG
Source organism: Phrynosoma blainvillii (assembly GCA_026167975.1). Classification (NCBI taxonomy): domain Eukaryota; kingdom Metazoa; phylum Chordata; class Lepidosauria; order Squamata; family Phrynosomatidae; genus Phrynosoma; species Phrynosoma blainvillii. Next base: position 2,567,786 of record JANUYF010000010.1, on the reverse strand, counting down.
CTGTGACTAAAACAGGGCATCACAGAGGCAGGAATAAGTTGGCAGTTGACTTGTGGAGAAGCAAAGTGTAGAATATGTGTTTTGTATTCAGATAGGATAGCAGCTGAAAATGGAGCTGTTCCAGGATCAGTGTTCTACCATAAGCAGTTGGAGACACTGGTAATTCGTTGCAAGGTATGTTTCCACTATATGTCTGTTAATCTGTAGTATTTCACTTTCTCTTTCTCTCTCTCTTTCTCTTTCTCCCCCCCCCCCCCCCCACACTTTTATATCAGGTCAATGTAATCAGACTCTTCTCATGCTGCTGCCTTGGTGCACCTCTCATTGAAGTAATTATTTCTAAATTAAGCTTATGTTTGGTTTGCTTGCATTGCTCTTCTCCATGGCTTGGAGGTGCAGACTTTGTAGCATGATAGAGCCTTTCTGAAATCCTTGTCTTTCATAGGTCTCAGATAAAGTTCTTAGACTTCATCGGGCACTGACCATGTGTTTCCCATCTACGCTTTGGAAGCATGGACTGAGATTTTGCAGTGGATGTGGTTTATCTCACCATCTAACCATTGAAACCCACTTTAAAAGCCAGTCAGCCATCCAGAGCAGTGAAGATCTGTGCTGCAGGATGATGTGGTTAGCCTCCTTCCACCAGCAGCAATGCTGTGGAGAGCAGGATCCCACAGGGGCCTTTGCAGGATCCTGTCACAACTCTTCATCTTAGTGTCACTCACTGGTGAGAGAGGGCTGGTCACGCCATCCTGTAGCACCTGCTCACTAGTAGCACCAGTTTCTATCTCACCAAAAATCCAGGTAGGTTTCAGGGTCATTTCCAGTTGTGGCAGTAGTGCAACAATCACATATGGACATGTAAAACAGTTACAGTGTCTTATGTTTAAAATCATAACTGGCTAAAAGGATGCCAACCATGAGTTTTACAAACTGAAAATGGGAAATGACTCTTAGATTTCATCTACATGCAGCAGAATTGCGGACTTGCCGAGTCCTCTCTAAGGATCACCATCTGTGTATTTTCTTCCTTTCTAGGACAGCTGGGTTGGAGCCAAAGGTGTTATACTTAAGAAGAAGCTGACAGCTGCCGATTTCTATAATGGATACTTGCATCCTTGGTTTCAGCAGAATTCTAGAATGCCTTCTGGAACATGCAGGTTTCAGACGCTCAAGCTGGCCACAGCAAAAAAGAGACCAAAAGGAACAGTGTTGCAGGCACACAATACGTAGCAGTAATAAGCTCTGGCATACAAGTCTAAAAGAGCCAAGTGCTTCTTCAAGCTGGATGTTGGAAACATATCTGCGCTGTATCAGCTCTGCACTAAAACCTCATGTTTATCTCCCTGCACAGCTGTCACTTGAAACAGCAAAGGTTGGAAAGAGCAGGAGTGGTGCCATTTGACCCTTGCTCCTGTCTGTACCTCCCAGAGGACTTGAGGGTACTTGCTAACCCTGAATCCTGTGTTCATCCTCAGCACTTGGAACTCTGAACATTGTTTCTGGTGTTGCAAGGGGTGTCTACTAGCAGTTCTTTCTCCTGACTTCTTTTATGAATGTATTATGGCTTTGTTTGAAGTGTCAGTTCATGAACCAAGAGAACAGTGGCACACTGTATTGAGCAATAAATTATTTTTTAAAGTATGCACATCCCAATGAGTGTTGAATAATCCAGTGTTTCTGTTGTGGCGCACCATATAAATATAATAGATTAATCTAATATCCTTATAAAGGCCACTTGAGAACCAGTGTGATTTAATGCTGTGAGTGTTGGACAAGGACTCAGAAGACTATGATTTGAATCTGTGCCAAGGCATGAAAACCTGCAGCTCTTCATCATGGGCTGTGCTGTCTAAGGCTGATGAGAGATGCAGTCCAAATGACCAGGAGGGCTTTTGAGTTCCCGATCCCTCTTCATATGGAAAAAAAAGTAATCATTTGCTTTGGAAAATAATGTTCTTTAGTCTTTCTGTCCTGAGCCCTTTTCCCAGGGCTTCCTTCTGTGCTCCATGGAGATCTATCTTCTAGGTCAGATCCTGTCCATCTCTATCAGTGCTGAGTCCTGCACTCAGTAATGTCAGTGGCTGTTTGGCAGAAAGCAGTCTTACCTGCTAAGCAGATCCCAGATATTAAAAGTGGGAAATTGCATGTGTACGGAGTTCGTTCCTGCCAGTTGAGTTTGCATGATGACTGCTCAACTCCAGAGTTCAAAAAAATATATTTGCTCCCAACTGCCTAATAGAGGATATGGGACCTTATGTGTTATGTTTGTGGGCCCCTCTGGACCATTTTAGGCCTAGTAGAGGCCTTTTCTTAAAAAAGAAAGAGAAAGAAAGAAAGAAAGAAAGAAAGAAGTGAGCATGGTGTGACTTCCTGGTCTTGAAATAGCTTAGAGAAGGGGAGCAGATGCCGCCTAGATGGAATTTGGTTTATTTTCTCAGTATTTAAGGGGAATACAGCCCCACAAGTCTCTGGGAGGGCACTAATTCAGCCCCCTAGCCTCTGACTGTCATCCCATCCCAAAACTGCACCATGCTTTAGCAGGCTTCTTTTAAATATGTGAGTGCTTCCCACCCGCATCTTGCTAGTTGATATATTAAAAAAGAAAATACCGAGTGTATTGTAGAACCATTGAACCAGCAGATGGCACTATGTGTGCTTCTGATCCTGACAAATACACATTGTTGGGCAATATTTATGGCTGGAGGGGAAAGAAAAGATACAGGATAAGCAAGGGCAGTATACTCAAGCTTTGCATGGGAAAACAGAATAATTGGAGTAGGTGATTCAACCTACAAGCTAAGCATACTTAGCACCCTTAGTCAATCCTCATAAGGCTTGGCTTCTTTTAGACCTCTTGGTTACCTTCCTCTGGACATGTTCCAGCTTGTCAACATCCTTGAATTGTTGTATCCAGAACTGGACACAGGATTCCAAGTGAAGTCTGACCAAAGCAGAATAGAGTGGTACTACTAATATGAGCCCTTCATATCTATCTGCTGGGGTGTGATTCCAGGACCCTCTGTGGTTACCAAAATCTGTGGATGTTCAAGTCCCACTATATACAGTGGTGTAGTAATATGATGCCCCTTATATAAAATGGGAAAATCAAGGTTTGCTTTTTGGAATTAATTTTTAAAAATGTTTTCAAGCCATGGATGGTTGAATCTGGAGTTGCAAAATCTGTGGATACAGAGGGCCAACAGTACATCCTTGGATTTGAGCACTACTGTTCGTACAGCCCAGAATTTCATTGACTTTTTTGGCTGCCATATAACACTGTTAACTCAGTGTTTAGTTTCTGTTCTACTAACACCCCAGATCCTTTTCGCATGTGCTGCTTTCAACGCAGTAATAAGTGAGTAAATCCACCAACCACCTCAGGAATGAATACACACACACAGCCACTCAACAAATATGGAAATAAATACATTGTTCACATTTCAGGTGCAAATCTTACAGTTAAATTCAGTGTGAAATAAGCTCTTACTTTTTTTATTGGTTACTATTTGCTAACTGGGCTGGCAAAGCTGATTTTACCACTAAAAAAGAAAGATTTTATGTACATTCCTTTACATTGCATATCCCATCAACTCTTTTTTTATGCTAACTTTTTACAGTATTTGCAGAAAGGCAAGCTAAAAGTTATGTAGTTAAAGTGGTGCCAAACTGCATTATTTCTACAGTGTAGATGCAGTCATGGAAGGGACTGGCCACCACTGTCAGCACTAGTGTGCATGCATTTGCAAGGACTTTGGGATCCTCACAGAGATGCAAGGTGGAAAATTGGGAAATGGACGATAGGAGTTTATTGGGCTTTTTGTGGAATTCTAACCAAGGGGTTGCTCTTCCCCCGGATCAGACCCCCACGGCTTTGGCTTGGCCTTCGTACACCTATTCGCTCTCTAAGTGGGCTTACCAGATACCGGCTGGGCACGTTTCGCAGAGCTTGGAACAAGTTTTGCCGTTGTGCATCGCTTTCTTGGCAGCTAAAAGTGAGTGCCACGCCAACATTTGTCTTCATTATCCTTGAGGAGCTGTCAGACGTTCCATCGAAACATCTGCCTAGAGCGATTTCCTTGGCTGTCCTTGGATCCTGGTCTGTAACGGTGTAGATACCATAATTGTGACCCAGTGGGTCAAGGGGAGCCAACATGGTATACTGGCTAGAGTCATTATTAACTGCAACTGGAAGGTGGTTGACTAAGTATTCATGCAGCATGCTGTTGACACTCTCTCTGTAGCAGTTCCCTTGTGGAATAATTTTCACCAAGGTCCGGTCAATGCGTTCCTGGTCAAACAACATGCCGCTGCACTTGAATTCCAGGCATGCGGCTGACAGGTTGGGGTAATCTAAGTCACGGATGCTCCGTACATCTCTGATGCCGTAGAGCTTCCCAACAGTCCTTGGGTGTGTGCCACCCATGTTGCGGGACCTTATGTTGACCTCCAGAGGTCCATTTATTTTCACCTTCACGTAACATGCCCGAAATTCCGTGGGCCTCGGCCACCAGGCCAGGTAGTCTTCTGTCCAGTTGACGGGGTCATCCTCATTGAAAGGAACAGTGTTGTAGTCATAGCGGTCTCCTTCTACCCTATAAAACCTGAAGTGAGCAGCAGTGGAGGGAGATGCTTCACATTCTTGGAGTTTTTCATAAGGGTAAATGGGTCCATTGCTTTCTTCAGCAGCATTGGGGGTGGGCTTGGCCACACTGATCCTGAAGGCTGTTTTCTTCACATTACGATCGAAATGATCAGTCCGCTGATATCTCAGTTTATTGAGGTAGGGCTGTGGGACTCCAATGGCAAAAGGATTAAGCCTTGGAGATGAAGCGACAGCCTCAAGTTCTTCTCCCCCAAGACTTGCCATGACGTAAGCACTGTAGGCATCTGGGTTTTGGGCATCACAGAAGGCTGGCACACAAGCCCCATTGGAGCTGGTGACTCCACTGTCAAAGCGACCCCAAGCTCTAGGATTGGAAGAATATCCAGCAGCCGGTTCCAAGTTGATGACCGAAACCACCACCCCTGCAACTTGCTCACTGGGCAGGTACCTCTCGCTCCTGTAAGTACGCACCTTGATGTAACAGCGCCTGCTCTCTGGGACATCCAGGTTGAAAAGCCTCCGTTCCCTTATCTCCATGTTGCCAACCAGAAATGTCCGTTCCTCTCGTTTGGTACGCCTACTCTGGTCATGTTGGAAGTCCCCTTCTTCCTCCCATAAGCCTGTCTGGGGATTTAGAGACCAAAGCTTAATGCCTTTCAGGTGTCCCGCCATCTGGACTTGGGCAGAGTCCAGGTGGACTTTTACTTTTCCTGCATTGAGGGACTCTGTGGCCATTTCGTCAGTGAAGTCCATAGAAAACATACCGTAAGTCCGCAGAGGGAGCATGTCACCCTCATCATTCACAAAATTCAGGTCGCTTTGTGCCATGGCTGCACTGGAGACATTTCTTGGATCCAGGAAAGTCACACTAGCTTTCACTTTCCCTGTGTAGGGTTCTCCGTTTTGTCTGTAAAATGTATTGGGAGGAATTTCCAGTTTGGCTATTGGATCCTCTCCCTCCATGTCCCCCAAGGAGATAGTGCTAGTTTCGTTGGATTCTAGTGTGATGGGCGGTTTCTTCCGTAACATCTTGACCTCGTGGAAGACGGCCCCACCGTTCTTGTTGAAAGGTAGCACTTTGGTTGTGTTCACAAATTTGTTCAAGCGATCTACAAAAGTGAGTACGAGTCTCTCTGTGTTTGGTGGCACCTGAACTGAGAAGGTCCCCTTATAACCTGTCATGCTGACCCGGTTGTTCCCCAAGTATATATGGCCAAACCTCATGGGCTCTTCTGTGTCCGAAGCCACTGCCCTTCCTCGAACCACAACTTTGGCCTCAGTGCATTTCTGACAACCACACTCCACAGTCACTTTGATGGGAAGACTGTATCCAGCACAGGCCAGTTCTCGCGTCTCCATTTTGGTGACCCCACAACAGTAAGTGACGGTGTCCTTGCAACGGAGACCTTTGTCTGACATCCCAGCGCATGTCTTGGGTGGACACCTCCCAACATCATAGAAGAAGGAGCGGGTTGAGTTCTGGAAACAGTCATGGGGCAATCGAATGAGGTAGCTCTCAGGCTGTGGGTTGCAGGGAGCTTCATTCTTTTCTATTGAAAAAGATTTTTGACATTAGTACCTAACATGCTGGACAATAATTCATTTAAGGGACATAAGATGAAAAGCTCATATTATGCAGCAAGACAAGCTACGTTAGTACTAGAATCCTATATGGTATGTTCCTTGATGAAATTGGCAAAGGATGTCAAGACTGTTGAGGGGGCTGTGAGGTGGGTTGGGGTTGATTTCAGCCAATTTTGTTTTAAAAATTGGGACTGTTGGGGCCCTCTGATGGGTGAGTAGATTACTCTTCCGGCAACTTTTTGGCTATTTTAGGGCCAATACAGGTTGTGAGAGCCAGCATGGCATAGTGGTTTGAATGTAGGACTAGGACTAGTGAACAGGGTTTGATTCCCTACTCGGCCATGGAAAGCCATCTTGGAAACCCATGGAAATTCGCCTTGGGCAAGTCACACCCTCTCAGCCCCAGAAAACCCCATGATAGGTTTGCTTTGGTGTTGCCACAAGTTGGAAATGACTTGAAGGCACGCAACAACAGCTGTGTGTTCTAATTATACATGCAAGTTCTGCCTACAAAGACCATTCATTTTACTTTGAAGGTCAACAGAAATGAATTGGGAAACTCTGTAGCTAGTCTTCCTTCCAAGTCCTCTTTCCCAAAGTTTCTTACCTATGACGGAAAGTGTGGCAACTTGTGACTTCACAGTCCCTGCGTCGTTGCTGGTCTTGCAAAAATACTGCCCAGCATGGTCCATCTTCACGTTCTTTAGCACCAAGTTGTTCTTGTATTTATACAGCCTAGGATCCAGGAGAGTTTCATTGTGGAACCTGTCAGAATGAGGGAAAGGAAAGCATCACGGCTCAGAATCAAAGCTTTCTTGTTTCTTTGCAACAACTCTTGTCATTCTGTGTCTTCCAGCTCGGCTGTGTCTGGTTTTAGCTTAGCGAGGACAAACACATCAAGGAAGAAACCCGCATCCTGTTTAAAAGGAGGATCACCATTGCTGGCGGCTTTGGGAAGAGACCATAAGCACTTTTCTTTGCCAAAACAAGGGTTGGCAGAGGAAATCTGAGGCAGAAGGGGGAAAAACCACAAAAACAGCCTCAAAAAAACTTTTCAAAAAACTTTTGAAAGGGGCTTCCATGGACCCTTTAATGTTATCCTTTTTAAAATTTATTTTTAGTTCAAAGCCTACATGTCATGGACACTTTAATGAAGTCACTGCTCCCCTCAATGCACCTGTTTTGGCGCCAGAATAATAACGATATCATGTAATTTTATTTTTCAGCATTTTTAGTATGAGAGTCTCCCCTTACCACTCACAGTTTATTCTGGCTGAGAGGCAAATAGTGCATTTCTTTTCTGATCTCCTGTCAATATCTTACCAAAAATATCGATCAGGTGGCGGGTCTCCAACAGCATTGCAACAGAAGGAAACACTCTGCCCTTCTCTTCTTGCTTTGCTTTCTGGATGGGTCACCATGTATGGTTTTTCTAAAGGTGGGGGGAGAGAACTTCAATATTAATTTTAATATCTCCTGAGTTTAATTTCTACCAATCTACACATCTTCCAAGGCAGTGCTCTTATGCTGAGATTCTTCCCCTGAAGACAAGAGAAGAAGGGCCAGACCTTGAGATCTGGCATACATAAGTTATGTTCTGATTTGTTTTCTATTATTTTGAGAAAAGAATTTCATGGGAATGTTTGGGTGATGGGGAAGACTTGAAGGCACCCAACCACAACATTGTTCAGCAGGTTGACCACAGAAATTAGTTGCCTATTTATTTACTGAATTTATATCCCACCTTTCTCCCAAAATGGGATTCAACAACCCATGTGGTGGTGCATTTTGAAAGCTGTGATTCCCAACTGCACAGGATTTATATGGTAGACTATACATCATGCCCTTTATGGATCTCGTCCCACACCCATCCCCTATTCTGAATCACTCTTTACCTGCTCTTTTCAAATGAACATGGACCAATGAGGCATTTCCAGAATTGGCAGGCACAGAGACCAATGCTGTTGTGTATCTTGGTTTTTTAATCTCCAAAATGGTTTTTCCATCAGGACAAATGCCAGGAACTTGAAACACTCCGTCATCATCTGTTACCGTTAGTAACTTTGTCGGCTTGGCTTGTAAAGAGATGGCAGCACCAACCGCAGGGGCGCCATCTTGAAGGGAGACCTTGCCATGGAGCAGGCGATCCTCACACATGCAAGCATTGCACTCTGCATTCACACGGCCCATGGAGCAAGTCAGGTTGCAAACTAAGGCATAGAGGAAAAGAGCTCATTAATACACATTACTTGGTTTTTCTCTGAAACCAACAAGATGCCATCTGTTGGGGATGCTCTGATTTTGAGTTCCTGCATGGCAGGGGGTTGGACTGGATGGCCCTTGGGGTCTCTTCCAGCTCTATGATTCTATGATTCTATGCTTTCTTGGAAAGAAAGAAAAACCCTGCAGTTATGCCATTTGTAATAGTGATCTTTCCAGGCATTATTATTATTATTATTATTATTATTATTATTATTATTTTGGTCGTAAATCAAATTGCTAGTCCCAGGTAAAGTGGACTATTGAATCAATGGGATTTACACAAAAGTTGATGTTGCATTCAGCAACTGATGTACAGAACTAGCAGTTGCATTTAGAAAAGGAGTGGGAATCATGTGGCTCTCCAGATATTGATGGACTGCAAGTCCCAGCATTCCTTACCATTGCCTGTGTGGCTAAATGCTGCTGAGAACTGCAGTCCAAAACATCTGGATCAATGCATGATTTCCAATTTTAATTGATAGCATTAAAAGATCAGCTCCCTCCCTCCCTATCTATCATCTACCTATCTACCTACCTATTGCTCTATCGATCTAGTCTCTCTGTCTGTCTAATTTATATCTTGCTTTTTGGCACTCAGTGCGATTAACAATAATACATTTTAAAACTGAAGTCTAATTGTAATACAATATCAAACCCAATCAATTTAAATACAGTTGAAACTAACAGTGAGACTAAACCGGTAAAAATGATAGTTGCAACGTTGAGACCACTCATCCCCAAACTGGTGCCCTCCAAAAGTTTTGGGGCTACAACCAAGCAACTATTAGGACAATTGGATCTAGTCCTGGCGGGGAAAAACCAACCCAAAGAGTGAGGTCTGCCACCTTTTTGCTGTCCTGCTAACTGGAAAACCATTACTGTGTATTTTTTTTTTTTTTGGTCAAAAAATGGTAAGACTATCCCTGTGACCTAGCCTAAGAAACCTATCTAAGCATATGAAAGCAGTCTAGTTTTGTGAAAACGGTTTTGTGCACGATGGAAAATGCACAAAAAGGACATGAAGGCAGGAGTCTGCTATGTTTGCTACAGCTCTTATGTTTGCTCCTACAGCCCAAAGTCCTACAAGGCACCTGAGCAAGGGGGTCCCAAGCAGCGCCTTCCTTCTTCGCTGACTTCTTCGCAGCGAGGGTCCCAGAGACTTTCCGCCAGGCAGGTCCTGGTCCGAGTCTGGATACCAGTTTGGTCACACTTTGCAGAGCACTCACTCCACTTTGTCCAGGAAGACCACAGCGTTTTTGAGTCCTGCGGCAAGGAACCTGGAAGCAACATTATGTGCATGCATTACTGAGATTATACGGGACAGAAAGCTATGGGGGAATGGTTGCAACATCTCTCTTCTGACAGCCCTTCATACAAAGGGTCTCTTGGGATAGAGGACTGTCCTTTGAACTGAGGAGAGCCCTCTATAAAGGTCATCCTATCCAGAAACCTGGGACCAGGATTTGGCCATAACCAGGAATGGTCAAAGTGGAACTCATTATCTCTATGTGGCCCCTGGAACCCACTTTTGCAGCCCTTGAATCCCCGTCACCACTCCCTCAAGGCTGACCAACCCCTTCTTTTTTAAAAAGAAAAACCAGCACAATTTTCTAGTGTTGTGTTTTTTTGACCCAAAACTGTGTGGAGAGCCCATAACATGTGGAAAAATACCCCATTCCCACACAGAAAGCCCCCCGGAACCGCCAAATACCTCTGTTTTCCTTGGAGTCCTTCTCAAAATGGTGACAGAAAACAATGTGACATCACTTCTTGCCACCATTTTGGGAAAGACTCTAATGAAGATAGAAGTAATTGGCAGCACTGTCATGGGTGTGTGTGTGTGGGCCCGAGTGTGCAAAAATTGCCCCGTGGCCCTTTTATATCTGCCCACTGGTTCCATAAACCTTCATATACTGTCTCTTCATTCTTATTTGGACAGAGCATGCTGCTGAAAGGCCCTACAAGAAGAACGAGGTCCTTACCTACAGGACATAGGAAACGCACTGCATAATTCAGGCATGTTTGCCCTTCTGGCTGTTCCTTATTCAGACACCAGAATCCCTCTTGGGCATCCAAATGGACCACCTGTCCCGTGTTGGCTGCGGGGATCCAGTCGGTTGTTCGGGCTTCAACGCGGGTGGGCCTCAGACAGACCCTCTCCTGGTAGTAGAAGCGGATGGCATCCATGCGCTCGTAATCGCCATTGCCTCCAGGATGGTCAATGTTGAACCATGTGGTCCATGTTCCATGGTCTGAGGAACAAAGAAGGATGCAGGAGTGTTGACATTTCTCTTGAATACCAGAATGCCTTTGCATCAATGATGGGGATGATGATGATGATGATCATGATCATGATCAGTGAGGAGGAGGAGGAGGACCCAAACTTTGGTCCTCCAGGTATTTTGATCTTCAACTCCAAGAAGTCCCAGCCAGCTTGGCCAACAGGAATTTTGGGAGCTGAAGTCCAAAACATCTGGAGGACCAAAGTTTGGCAACCACTGATTTACACCCTGCAAGACTGCAAGGATGGGGATATTCTGCTCACCTTAAGGATGGAGTTTCAGACCCCAAGTGCAACCACCAAGAATGTCCTATTGTGTGTTCCCATAAGCCATGCTTGTCAAGGTGGTGCAACAGAAAGCAGGGCCTTTCTTGAGGCTCTCTCTGCCAGGGGAGGCTCATAGGTGGAAATACACAATGGCATCACTAGGGTTGGTGTCACCCAGAGCAGTAATTCATGTTGTCATCCCCGTCTGGCCACCATCTGCCATGGTGTTGGTGAGGTGCTGATGCCACCTTTTCTAGGTCTGGTGGAGATGCTGAGCAAGCAGGAAAGGGAGATGACTTGCTTTCCCATCCAGCCACCAGACCCAGCAGACCCACAAGGCAGCTCACCTGTCATGTCTACCTTTCATTTCATTTCCAACAGGAGAAACACTTGGGAGGTTCACAGAGAAAGTCCAGGATGGCTGCCACTGAGGCCATGTTCACATATCCTCACATGCATTGCCCAAATGTTCTGATTTGGCAGGGACAATCTGAGTTAATCCTCTGCTGTCCCATTTCCCCAGCTGCTTTTATAATGTCCTGGTTTCTCAGTTTGTGTGTATGTGCCTTCAAGTCACTTCTTGACTTACGGTGACTCCATGAATTTCACAGGGTTTTCCTAGGCAAGGGGTACTAAGAGGTGGTTATGTCTGTTGCTTCCTCTGAAATATAGCCTACAGGGCAGCTTGCGTAGTACTTTTGTGTTTTATTTCTCATTGTTGCCCTCTTTTGCCTAGCCTGATGTGGTTCAGCTACAAATTCCCTGGTTTTCATCTGGGAAATATTGCAAGGTATGCACTCTGTCTCATGGGAGGGCTGGCTCTGTGCTATGTTCAAGATAGAGACATAAACTGCATTTCCATCCTTGCTTTTCAGTGTCTCAGCCAAAACAGTGAGGCTGCATTTCTTCTGGCGACAACCAAAATCTGTTAGGCAATGGCAATGTTTTCCATTACAGAAGAAGGATATGGTTGGATCTGTCATAAATTATGTTGCTTTTAAATATATATATAGTGGAACAGCAAAGTATAAGACACCCTCCCTCTTTCCTAAAACAAATTGCCCACGATGGAAAATGACTTACTGTCTGAACGACGTTTGACTGAAAGACCGTAGGGTTTCTGTCCAGGTTGGATCCTACGGACAGATTGCTTTAGAACTGGCTCACCTTTGGGAGAAAAGAGGCAGAAAAAGCAGAGTTAAATTAACTGGAGAAAATAACATATTCAAGTGATAACAACAACGTTGTCTATTGCACACAGTGACATACCCTCTTGACATTTCGCAGAGGAAATCTGGGACACACACAGCCAAACAAGATCAGAGTGTGGTCGGGATGGCAAAAGTTATTAATGAGGAAGGATGCATGAGCTAGGAGAGGCTGCATCAGTTTGCTTTTGCTTGAACCTACTGGGATGGGGAAGATTCAACACTCTCTTCTTCTTTCCCTCCTACTGAAATAAACTGAGGGGGATCTGCTTTTGGACTTTGAACTCAGTTTGCAGCAACTGAGGTTAAGTGGAGGACAAAGGGGGAAAGTAGGAGGAAGAGGAGAGAGAAATGGGGACATTTTAAAAGCCGCCAAAAAAGTTGGAGGACAGAGGATTAATGGGAACCATCTCGTTCAAATTGTGGGACAGTTGGCGGGTATGCAATGATGTGGATGGTAAAGAGAGGCAAGAGTCTGCAAACTGTGGGTTTCAAACATTTTGAAATTTGTTCAAGGACTGCTGCCCTGAGGTCAGAGATTGTACAAAGAGGTACCAAGGTGTGTGTGCGGATGGAGGAAGGATGCTGTTCGAACACTCCTAGATATAGTAATTGGAAACATGTCCCCCCTAAAAATGAGTTGTCCCCCCACCTCTGAAGTTCTTTTGCTACCCTCTTGACCAAAAGCTTTGTTTGTGCCACCGTTGGTCATCCCCATCGCTGTAACCGCAACAGTTGAGTGAGATGTCTGCAGTCCCTGTTTTGGTCCATCCCCAAAAATGGGGTGTGTGCAAAAGCGAAATGGATGGAAGCCTGCAAGAATCTGGCAAATGGTGGAGGGAGCAGGATGTTATAGTGCTTCTCACATCCTTAAGACAAGACATTATGTCATTTTATATCAAACTTCAAGGGAAGGCAGTTTATGAAAGGAATGAAAAATTTTAAAATCCAGGAGGTAGACAAGAAAAACAGTTGATACAGCTCTTGTTTGGCATTCTGGAAGGGTCTGATTGTATAACTGGACAGATTGGGCTGACCATGTGCTTTTTGCCTCCGGCAATGGGATATAGCTTTATAGCAGAGCTCTGTGCCATTCAGAGGAATTTTTTTCAGCCCCTGAAATCAAAGCAATGGAAAATTTGAAACTGCATAAAACAGACTACTGTACCAGGATCTTGGCAAAAGTGCTGCTGACCTTACCACCATGATGGGATTAGCTTGTTTTAGAACACGCTTGTTTTGCTTGCATCTCTTTTCTGTTTACGTTTGTTCGGTTAGTCATATTTTCGTCTTCACCTCTGTTCCTGCTGACCTCTTCTCATCTCTCTTAGGAAAGGCCAGTATAAAGCAGGTACTAGACTAGGGGTGCATCTACACTCTAGAAATAATGCACTTCGATGCCACTTTAAGTGCTGGAGCTCCATCCTATAGAATCCTGGGATTTGTATTTTTTTTTTTTTTAGAGGTCTTTAAGCCTTCTCTGCCAAAAAGTGCTGGTGCATTGCAAAACTACGAATCCTAGGAGCGATGGCAGTTAAACTGGTGTCAAACTGCATTGTTTCTGCAGTTTAGTTGCACCCTGAGTCTCATCACAAACCTGTCTGCTAAAGACAACCATCTCTACCTAGAATCTTAGAGTTGGAAGGAATCCCAAGGGCTATCTAGTCGTACCCCCTGCCATGCAGGAATACACAACTAAAGCGCTCTGGAAAGATGCTCATCCATCCTCTGTTTAAAGAGAGAAATTCATTTTCCCCAAGTGTTGAGATGTTCCAAGGATGCAGCACTTACCTGAAACTGTATCCTCTTTGGAAAGAGCTCTTTGGGGGCTTACTGACTTTTTGTAATAGTCGTGATCATTTGAAAATAGTCTGGTTGTAGATAAAAGACACACAGCGTAAAAACGCCAACACAGAGCCTAAATCCAATGCTCCTGTATCAGAGTTTTAGAGAGGCAACCAGCATTCAAAAATACTTATAGAGTCCAAAACTCAGTGCCCTTTACCTTTCTTGGAAAAATTATTTTTCTGGACTACAACTCTGAGAACCCCCTACCATCTCTCTAAAATCTCATTTGGGAGGAAGGCATTCTGCTTTATTCCCCTTTTCCAGGTCTTTCCTACCTCTTCAGCAAAGGGCAATGGACTATTTGTTCTGATGGATGCCAGACTCTGGAAAAGTTATTTTGGTGGACTACTGAGTTGAAGATTTTGAGAGCCGGAGCCCCAAAAGTACCTTTTTTAATCTCTCATGGAAACACATTCCTGAGCTCAAGTTGTGTGGGTGCACTGTCAACTTTATAGCTTGGATTTAAAGTTCACATCTTCCCATTTTCAGGAGGATGTCTCTTTCGATTCCTTCAAGAAACTCAGGATGTTTAGAGAACCATTATGCTCTTGAGGATCTCTTTTCCTCCTTGCCTATGATGAGGCTGGATATTGTTGTACGTTTCCTGTGTGTTTATTCTGTTCCTTGGCTTTCCAAGATGTAAAAACTTAGATAAACCAAATGCAGAAGTCCCAACAGAACTGAGAGATGATCCAATTGGGTTTAATGGTGAAAAGTAGGGCCTTTGGTCCAGCCAAGTTTCTTCCTGGAAAATCAATTCAAACAGCAGCGATGGGAAAGGAATTGCATAGGGATAGAGAAAGCGAGTGTGAATAGATTCTGATGTAATAAATGGATCTAGGATTCAGTTTCATCGCTGCTGTTTTCAATGGCCAGCAGCGATCACAAATGCTGCGAGGGACTAGCGTGCTTATGTGTGAAATGTCTTTAAACTGAAAAATAATTTTTCTTAATTTCATGGCAGCCAATGCAGCCTGGAGGGTAGTAGAGCAGCTGGCTTTGGAAATCTGAAACAAAAGGATTTGTGTCTGCTGTCTGTCAAATTCTGTTTCCCTGGAGGCTTTCCAAACAGCAGCTGTCTGCCTAGGCTGCTGGGAAGAACCTCGCCACAGAGCTGAAAATAGGAGGGCCAGGGGCCTTCATGCCATGGGCATGGGCATGGGCATGGGCATGGGCAATCCTATTGGAGGTTCAGCACCATGGATAGCACCATTTGGGTCTGGAATAAAACTCAGTGTGGATTCATTACATCCCTCACCACTGCAAGCCATCACTGAGGCTGCATCTACACTGCAGAATTAATGCAGTTTGGCATCGCTTTAATGGCCATGGCTCAATGCTATAGAATTTCTAGGATTTGTAGTTTGGTGAACTCTTCAGCCTTCTCCGCCAGAGAGCTTTGGTGCCACAACAAACTCCAAATCTCAGGATTCCATAGGATGGAGCCATGACAGTTAAAGTGGTGCCAAACGGCATTAATTCTGCAGTGTGGCAGCAGTCTAAATGTTTCAGAGGTGGGCAACAATGATGGGAATCTTTCACAGTATACAAAGCTCAGTACGATTTAAGGGCATTTAGGTGGCCACTGCCAGAAGCAGGTCGTTGGACGAAAGGAATGAACCAGGGTCTATAAAGCAGCCTTCTCCAACCAGGCACCTTCCAGATGTGCTGGACTACAATCCCCATCATTTTACTGGCTGTGTGAGAGTGGGAGTTGCAGTCCCCTACATTTGAAAAGGATCAAGCTGGGGAAGACTAATACAAAACATAAAATGTAAGACCTTTCTTAGGCCTGGACAGCTAAAAGAAATGTATGTCTACACTTCCTAGATCTTCTGGTTTTGTTGTTAACCGCCCTCGAGTCGATCTCAGCTCATGGCGACCCTCTGGATGAGACATCTCCAAGAAGACCCTCTGTCCTCCTCTGCTCTGCTTAATTCTTGCAACCCAGGGTCATTTAAACCGTGTCAAACTGGTTAGCAAACCAGTTTATAACATAGTGGGAATGAGGCCAGCATGATGCATCAGCTAAAAAGGCCAATGCAATTTTAGGCTCTGTTAATAGAAGTATAGTATCTAGATCAAGGGAAGTCATAGTGCCACTGTATTCTGCTTTAGTCAGGCCCCACCTGGAATAATACTGTGTCCAGTTCTGGGCCCCACAATTCAAAAAGGAGGTTGAAAAACTGGAGCATGTCCAGAGGAGGGCAACTAAAATGGTGAAGGGTCTGGAAACCATGAATCCCTATGAGGAACGACTTAGGGAACTGGGTATGTTTAGTCTGGAGAAGAGACTGTTAAGAGGGGATATGATAGCACTCTTTAAATATCTGAAGGGATGTCCTATTGAAGAAGGAGCAAGCTTGTTTTCTGCTGCTCCAGAGAATAGGACACACGGGAGCAATGGATTCAAGCTACTGGAAAAGAGATTCCACCTCAACATTAGGAAGACCTTCCTGACAGTAAGAGCTGTTCGACAGTGAAACACGCTCCCTTGGAGAGTGGTGAAGTCTCTTTCTTTGGAGGTTTTTAAACAGAGCCTGGATGCCCATCTCTCGGGTATACTTTGATTTTGAGTTCCTGAATGGCAGAAGGGGGTTGGACTGATGGCCCTTGGGGTCTCTTCCAGCTCTATGATTCTTTGTAATAAATAGTCATTATTAGGGTTGCTCACCAAAAATACATGGCACTTCAAGAAGAAGCAAGGCAGCAAAACACCATTGCTGTATCAAACCCATTCTTTTCTCCTGTACAGGAAGGCCTCTAGTCAGATGAAATGCATCCAGATGTTTCCTCTTTCTCTCTTTTCACCTCTAGATTTAGGGTCTTTTCAACCTTTCTTGTTCCAAAAATAGCCTGGAAAGGAAAAAGAAAGGAAAGGAAAATGTTTCCATTTCGATCTGGGCTGGATCTCCAATAAAATCTCTGTTTTCTTGGGAATGAATGAACTGGGGAGTCTGATGTCGCAGCCAGGGAGGAGCTATTTTGCAAGGCTTCTTGGCCAAAGAAGAGTCAGACCAGAGAGTAAGGAAACCTTCTCTGGTTTATTGGGAAACTGGGAAGCTGTTTTTCCCCAAACCCCTGGCATTGCTTCACAAGTTGAACAACCATGGGGATGAAGCATAGAGCGGAGGCTGCATTCTCTGGAGCATCTGGCTATCCGCTTAAGCATCACCCCTAAATCTGTTCTGCAGATGAGAACTTGCCTGTGATGGTATCGGAGGCCCCTTTGGTGTAGGATGAAAGGCATCCAGACTATACTGGGAGGACCTAAGAATGCCAAAAAGACTTGAGCTTGACCATCCTCCTCCTATTCTGTAACTTAATCTTTCCTCCTTAGTACAATGGGACATTTTCTGGAACAGATGCTGAGAACAATAAAATGAACAAAGAGCTTTTTTGCCATAGCCAATAGTGTTTGCAATTAGATAGGAATGCAGCCAGATGAAGAAAAGGAGGAGATTTGTTTATATTGACATTTTTATACTTTTATATGTCATTAATGTGATCTATGTTTGTTTTAACTGTTGTAAAGCAGCCTTGAGTTTTGAACCTGGAAATCAGCAGTGAGTCCTGTGACAAAATTAATGACACTCTTAAATTTCACCTATTGAAATAAATGTGACTTAACTCTCACAACGGCTCCCACTTTATATCAGGATTTTTTTTTAAAAAAAACACTAACCCTTGTTCTTTTAGTTTGGGGCATGCTATGAATGATGTGTGTTATAGGTGGAGAAAATTTGGAAATTATTTAAACAATGCTGACTTGATGTTATGGACATATTAGAAAGATCTGTGCTGTCCTGGATGGCAGTGCCTTCTGCCTTCTCATTCATTGCACCATTTGTGATGGATCTGTCTTGAAGATCCCATCATTTTAGGGTTGCAGAAATAAAATGTTGTCCATCTCTTAGCATGTACTCATTTATTGACCACCGAAAAGCATCTAATTGCTCCTTGCTACCCAACTCACAGAACACTATGCAATGCTGTCATCATTTCTCTGTAATTTGTTTAGGACATAAAATTGTATACATCTCCTATTCTTCAACAAAACATCTCAGTATTATAAAATTGCAGCGCCATTTGAACCCAGGCTAGGCAAGTTGTGGCCCTCCCAATGCTGTTAGACTGTAGTTCCCATCATCTGTCACCATTGCCAGATGGGGCTGAGGGGAGTTACAGTCAAACAATACCAACCTGATCTAAACCAAGTGAATAGCAATGTCACTTCAGATTCTTCCTTCCAATGCATATACCACTAGTGATTATATATAACTACAACCGTCTAAGTGTCAGCCCCATGCATTTAAAGATTTTTGTTTAAAAATGAGTTAATGATGGTGAAGCTCGGATTTTGCTCCATTTGGTCAAGCTCTAGGAAGTGGAGAGTGTTAAGAGTAATGAAAATGGAGGCTTACCTAACACTTTGGTCTTTTGCGTCTTTCCCCGAACTCTTGTCCGAAAGGCATTCGTCCGAAATGTTTCCAGACTGCTGGGGTCTCTTCTTATATAGTTTAGCATGGAGAGATTGCAGGGATGAGGGTGGGGGGTGGCATTGAGCCACACAGATGGAAAACCTGCTCTGGCAGCAAGGAAACCAGAGCTCTTCAAACTCCCTTGGAAAGGAGGGAGTGCAAACTAAAAGTTTTCTGTACAGTCAGGGAAAAGGGTAATGCAGCCATGAAGGCAATGGGCAGCGCCCCAAGAGAGAAGACAGAACATAATGGGAAAATGTAAATGTGCTGGATCAATTATACTGTCTTATTTTGATTGTATATTCCTTCAAGGCAAAGGGTTGAGCTTTTGATGGCCCTTGAGGTCTCTTCCAACTCTATGATGGCCAGTTTCTGAATGGCTGGGATTTGCGGAGCCTGTAAGTTGCCGAACACAGATATTGGCTGGAATCTAAGTATCATGGATGCCCAAGGCATAAGAGGAAATGGTGCCCTTTGCATCTATAAGTCAAGGTAAAATGTATAGGGACAGCCAGAGGTTTCCATGTCACTGGGTAGTGAAGATGCTCTGGGTCCAAGTATTTTGCAAGAGCTGCACTGCTCTCTGAGCTCAAGTTTAATGTTAAATGTCTTGCTTTCCTTCGTCCAGGTTTGCATTTGAAAAAGAGATTTTTTAAAAGCACCAGGAATTTGGAAGCTTCTTTCAGCTCAGGGGCTACCCCTGCTTTAGACCATCCCGGTCCTGCTGGGAGATGAGCCAAGGGAAAGAGAAAATTGTTTGCAAGGCTGTCACAAAAATAATCACTGCACAGTCCAAAAACAAAAACAGATGAAATCATTGAATGTTACTGCAATAACAAAAAAAAGGATGGTTCGGCCCGCTTTGCATTAAAGTGGACCCTTGTTGCCAGAATGCAATTTGTTTACTGGCCTCCATACAGGAAATTACAGGAACACAAATATGTATCGCACAACTCTCTTAAGTCCTCCGGTAGCCTTCTCCAAGCAATAGTAAAGGTGAGAGGACAGTGTCTTGCTAAAACGGCACTTTTCAAACATTTTGAGCTTTCTTGGCTCCACAACTCCTTCTTTATTTAGTCTGCCTTATGGCCTTTGCACTTAATCACCAAACATTTGTTCCATAGCAGTGGACGTATTCACACAGGCGGCTCTAAAGCCGCCTAGAAGCCCCCTGGAAGCCATCAGGAGTCATTCCGGCGGCGAAAACAGCAGCCGCCGGAATGACTCCTGATTGCCTCCGGCAGAAGCGCCTGTAATTCCTTTTTAAAAAAGGAATTAAAAAGATGGCGCTAAAGCCGGCTAGCGGCAGGGATGGCGCAGGGATTGCGCAACATGGGGCGGGGCTTGCTGCGACGTAGTTTGAACACGTCGAGCAAGACCCCGGAGTGAGGCAGGGATGGCGCAGGGATGGCGAAGGATGAGGAGGGGCTTGCTGCGACGTCATGTGAACTTTTCCTGCACAGAGCCAGAGTGGGGCCAGATGGAGGTAGGAACGACTCCCTTTTTTGCTCTGTGTGAAAACGTCCAGTGTCTCCATTTTCCCCAGTAGAGATAAAACAGTTGTAGCAGGGGCATGGTTTTTACTTTCAGTGGGGAAATGGTGCATGTTGAAAAGATGGAGAAGTTCTCATCCATGTTGTTGATTTCAAATTCAAGCCCCAACGACTGGATCATCTTAGACAAAGGTGCAGAAAGTGCACAATCATGTAGCCCCAAGGCAATTTTTAAGGTCCTCCTGAGGTCCTCAAGCATTACCTTTCCTTCTCTTTTCTCTTCCCAGTTTCCTCTTTTTTCCTAGCTTACTTCAGTTGCTGAAAACTAAGTGCAAAGTGCAAAAGTAGTTTGCACACAATTAATTCAGTGCAGGGAGAAGGAGGCAGAAACTTGCCTTTCCCAGCTGGCTCAGGCAAAAGCAAACTGCTGCAGCCTCTCCTGTCTTGTGCATTCTTCCTTATTAATACCTTTTCCTGTCTTGACCACACTCTGATTTTGCTTGGACACATGTGTCCTGGTTTTCATCTGCAAAATGTTGGAGGGTGTAGTCTCATTGTGTAACGGACTGCATTGTAGATTCTTGCCAAAACCTGGAAGGATAGCCAGTTCCTGCCTTTAATGTCTCAATGGACAAAAAGCCCAAAGGACATTGCTGGGCTTCCTTGTGTATGCAGAGGGCTTGTGTATAGATGACACTGAATTAACTAGTCAGGTGCAATGGTTAGAACATCTGACTTGGTGTCGAGAAAGCCAGTTTTGAATCTCACTGAAACATTAAATTCATTGGGGTACTTCTTTTAACATTATAGAATTACAGTGCCATGATTCTTCTTTAATAGTCATGGTAATAGTCTATGGACAGCATTTGGATCATCTTAGGGTGCATCCACACTGCAGAATTACAGCAGTTTGACACCACCTTAACTGCCATGACTCTATCCTGCAAAATCCTGAGATTTGTAGTTTGGCGAAGTATTCAGCCTAGTCTGTCAGAGACCTCTGGTGCCGCATTGTTGGATGCTATGCCAGACCTGTTCCATTGTGCTGCTTAAGCATCCAAAGCGTCATCATCACACCTTGGCCAGGTGTGACAAGAGAAGCCATGCCTGCTGGCCACTGCATGCGTTGCTCCTCTCCGCCATCTAAAACAGGTCCTAAAGAAAAGAAAAGCAATACACATATTCAGAGGATGGCTTGTGTAAGGAGCGCTGTCTCTGCACGCCCAAGTAATCACGTCCCACTACTCATCTCTGTCTCCCTTTGGCTCCTTCCATGGCAAAACAAACTTTAATTCAATTTTGCTTGGGAAGAAATGTTCATTCCCCAAGGCCAAATGCTCATATCTGGCATGCTCCTGCTTTACATGGACTATTCTGTTGCAAAGTCGTGAACGTAATGTGTTATTCCAAGCAGGACAGGAGAGAGGCGGAGGACCCTCTGGGGGAGATGATCTCATGGACAATGCACTCACTTTCTTTGTGGATCATGGCAGGTGGAGAGATGCCATACCAAAGGTGGGCCACTTTCCTTCCTGGGGCTAAATGTGCTCCCCAGGCTCTTTTTGTGGTTCTTGACTGCCTCAGATGCTCTGGACCACATATTTTCTATCCAGAAGAAAAGGTGAATTATCTGTCCTGGGAACCTCCAGAAATGACAAAGCATCCTCTGATAGGCTTGCCTTAGGGTTGCCATAAGTCAGAAATGACTTGAAGGCACACAACAACAACAACAACAACAACAACAACTACCAGGGTGGTAGTGTAGTGGATTGATACCTCCTCTGAATAAATCTTGCCCCCAACAAACTTATGATAGGGTCTCTCATAAGTCAGAGCTGACTTGAAGGCACACAACAAACAATAATCTACATTGGGAAGGAGAAAGTGTGAGTTGTGGGCTTCGTGTGACCCCAAAGCCATTTATAGGCCATGTTTCCATGATATTGGAAATGGATATTGGTTGCATGCTTCTGTGAGGCAGTGCTGATGGTAGGGTCCCCCACTGACATTGCTTTAACTGCCATGTATCTATCCTATGGAATTCTGAGATTTGTAGTTTGTTTCTGACAGAGAAAGCTAAGTATCTCACAAAACTACATATCCTAGAATTCCATAGCAAGGAGCCACGGCAGTTAATGCGGTGTCAAACTGTTTTATTTCTGCAGTTTGGATACACCCTTATACTTTCCTAGCCAGCCTTACAAAGGTGCTTCTGCATTGATGTTTCCATGAGATGCACATGTGTTTGAATTTAATCAGTGTAACAATTGATTTAAAAATAAATTATCAATAACTTATTTTTAAAAGCTTAGTTTGGTTAGCAAATCTTGTGTGTGTGTGTGTGTGTGTGTGTGTGTGTGTTGTTTGCTTCCAAGTTGTTGCTAACTTATGGTGACTCTAAGCCGATTCTATCATGGGGTTTTCTTGGCAAGATTTGTTCAGAGGAGTTTTGCCGTTGCCTCTGTTAGAGGCTGAGAGTGTGTGACACATCGAAGCAAACCCAGTGGGTTTCCTTGGCTGAGCTGGGAACGGAACCCTGGTCTCTGGAGTTGCAGTCCAACACTTAAACCATTGCGACATGCTGGTTCTCAATCTGTTATATGACCACATGGTTGCATGTGTCCCAGCCTTTTACCACTGAGTGCAGATGTCGAATGTGTGGCTGGAATGTTCTCATCAAAATCTGGAAGACAAAATTCTTCTTTGACTGTTTTTGTCACCAGCTAAAATGAGATTGGCTCAGAAGGTGAGCTATGAAACCCATTCATGATATTCCAGCATCCAAAGGATAATGTTTCAGTTTCCTCCAATTCCCCATCGATCTGAAAATGCCACATTATTTCTTCCAGTGCAAAAATTTAGGAGAGCAGCAGACAGGATTAAGCCAAGTGCAAAGCCAGAAATGTGCTGATAAGCAAATCCAAAAGAAGTGAATTCCAGCAGGCGGCGAGTCAAAGGAGCTCAATAGTGGCCTTTTTAACCCAGCGACTGTTCTGTTGGCAAAGATAATTCAGTGGATTTGCACAACAGTTCTCTGCAAACTACAATGCTGGTTAGCATGCTGAACTTGGGCAAAGAAAGGTCAGAGTCCAAATCTCAGCTATTCCCTTTTCTGCATTCCAGCACCAGCATTGAGCATGAATCACCAAAAGGTTATATGGCGGTTGCCAACTAAGGAAGAATCAAGGTCCCTTTCACACTACACAGTTATAGCACAATGATTCCACTTCATCTGCTATGGCTTCATCCTAAGGAATCCTTGAGTGTGTAGTTTGATGAGACACTGGAGTTCTCTGGCTGGGATTTCTAAATGCCCCTCCTTAAACGCCAAATCCCAGGACTCCATAGGATGGACCCATAGTAGTTGAGTGCGAATCAATCACTTCTGAGCTCGGAACAAGGTACCCAATGTTAGAATGGCAGGCTCTAGATCAGGGGTAGGCTACCTTTCCCCTTTAAAGGCCGAGGGACTTCAGCTCCCAGAAGCCTCAGCCATGTTAGCCAATAGTCCCATGTTGGCCAATAGCTCATGGGATTCTGGGAGCTGAAGTCCCTCGGCCCTTAAAGGGGAAAGGTTGCCTACCCCTGCTCTAGATCTTCCCAGAAGAGCTAGAGCAAACAGGGAGTTATTTAAATCTGTTTTAACAGGGCTATCCCCTGGGTTTGGTGCTGCATAGGCCAGACATCATCTGGTGTGTTTGTGCCAGGTTCAAGCTTTGGGCTGTGCATCATCCGATCTCCCTGCTGAGAGGTTGGAGCAAGGTGTGTTGATTTGACCTGAGCAGACAGGGGCCCAGTTTCCTAGGTGCATAGCCTTGGAATACACAAGCACTTACACAATGATTACACTGATGGTGCTCCATTTGCACCACTATACTCAGGATACAACCCTTGTGCAACATCTGAAAAAGTCCACCTACAACTGTTTGTTGTCATTAACCACCTTGGAGTCGATCTCGACTCATGGCTACCCTGTGGATGAGACACCTCCAAGACTCCCTCTCCTCTACTATTCTTCTAAGTTCTTGCAGATTCATACCTGTGACTTCTTTAATGGAGTCCGTCCATCTAGCATGTGGTTTTCCTCTCTTTCTACTTCTCCCCACCTTTCCTAACATTATTGTCTTTTCCAATGAGTCGTGTCTTCTCATGATGTGGCCAAAGTATGACAGCCTCGGTTTAGTCATCTTTGCCTCCAGGGAAATTTCAGGCTGGATTTGTTCTAGGACCCATTTATTTGTTCTTTTTGCTGTCCTCAGCACCCTTCTCCAGCACTACATCTCAAATGAATTTATTCTCTTTTTGTCCATTTTCTTAACTGTCCATTTTCTTAACCTAAGGGGCAGTTAATGCCTGGATCCTGTTGGTTAGTCCCGAAGAGACTAGACCCATGAAATCAATGGCTGAAGCATGAAGTGACATATAATTAAATCCCATTGATTCAATGGGGCTATTCTAGTTAAGAGAAACAATAGGATTCAGGCCATATCCCGCCCCCGCTGCACCTCCTGCTCTCCAGTCAGATACTTTTAGTCTGATGTCAAACACTTATTATAGCTGACATCACCCATTCCAGCTCCAGTTGAAAATGTTGCTACAAGATGTCTTCCGTTGCCTATCAAAATGGGTTCCATGTTTCCATTAGGAAATCCTCGTGCCTGAATTTAGAAGGGGAGAGAGGGAGAGGGAGCCAAGCCATCTCAACTGATTCAATTACACCATTCACATTCCTTTTTATGAGATCAAGGAGATGACAAATTGCCCATCCAATGAAATGATAATTTAATTGTAAAAGAGAACTAATGGAGGTTGTTCCTTTTGATAAATGCTGGAGACGAATCCCTTTGGCCCGTTGGCATGCCCACGCCATGGCTATACCTCAGACTGAGCTACAATTACTTGATTATATACTTTTGACTAATTTGACTCTGGGGAATGAAATAACTGTTTATCAGAGAATTGTGAGGGGGTGGCAGGTGGAACAATGTTGGGCCAAGCCGATGGAAAAACTGGATGCCCTTCTATAATATAAAACACTTTTAAAGTAACAGTTTGTACAACCAAAGGATGTGGACAGGTTTCTTGGAGATATGCAAGCCACCACATATTTGTTAGAATCACAGAGTTGGAAAAGACCAACCATCATCCAGTTAAACCCCATTCCACCATGCAAGATGACACACACAATCCAAGCTCCGACAAAAGAAGACCATCCAGCCTCTGTTTAAAAACCTCCAAAGAAGGAGAGTCCAAGGCAGCATCTTCCATTGTTCTGTGAAATCATTTGACTGTTAAATGGTGCTTCTTCTATCTATCTTACTGTATGTACTCATATATAAGTCTAAAACTTTTAGTCAAAAAAATTGACTCAAAAAACTTGAGTTGACTTATCCACGGGACACTATAAGTATTGTACTTTAATTCTTTTTTTTTTTAACCAACATAATTTTTTTTAAGGGACACTTTTTAAAAAAGGTGAAAGGCAAGAATGTAATATGTCCTGTAAGCACTGACCCCTTCTCTATTTTCTCATCCATGGTTAGGGTGAGCACAAACATTTATGACTGTTGGAATTTTGTAAATTCTTTGGCATTGTTTTCCTTTGTTTAATCCTTTAGATCCTTTGATACATGCCCTTAGGTTTTACCCTTGACTTATCCATTGGTCATATCAAAATCCATAATTTCGGCCCCCAAAACTGCCCTCGACTTATACATGAGGTTGATTTATAGTCAAGTATATACAGTAGATCTCAGTGAATATGAGTAACAACAAAATTGCATTGCCTGGGAGTCAGTTTTGAAAGTAATGATTGATTCTGATGGATTTTTTTGAGAAGGGTTTTAACTTTTGCAGAAACATAGATAATCCTGGACTGTTTGCAGAATCCTTCTAGGTTCTGCTTCATGCTAATCGTCAACCAGTCCTGCAAGTTCTTGAGAAGTTTCGGTTAATTAATATTGGTGACATTTCGGCCTCAAACAGGCTGGCTTCTGACATCTTCCACCCAAGTACTTTCCTGACTATTATTATGGAAAGGTGCTGAAAAGCACAGGGAAGCCTTGAGTTTCTGAATGTCTCTGTTTGAGAGAGCTGAGGATGGATGTGGAAGTGAACATCTGTCAAATGGATCTAGCACAGCTGGAAAGTGCATCAGCAGATGTGAGCGCTGGCGGTGGGCGAGGAAACTGGAACCTCATGTTCTCTTTTTTGCAGTTTACAAAGGAAAATGAAGGAGTTGTGGATGTTAAAGTAAACAAAACATCACCACCACCCCCCAAAAATGATCATGAGCCAATAAATATATGTATACAAAAATACATACAGCCTGTCTCTCCGGCTACACACAAATGGGATCTTTGGGATTTCTCTTGCATATTTGTAGCTCAGATGAGGCATAATAGATACCACTAAGCAAGTTGGAGTTAGACTAGGGAGGCACAGAATGCAGTTGGTGTTTTATGCATGTGTATATTCCCTGGCTGGAGACTTCTGTCCAATGCAGAATGTCTACACTAAGTTGAATGTTGTGGAAACGGAGTTGCAAATATAGTGCCATTGTGCATGTGGATACATATTGGGCTGTGCCTTTGGCTGAACATTCAGTTGTATATTTGCTTATGCATTCAGTTGTAAATTCAGTTGCACAGTGCTGCCATTCAGTGGAAGGGCTGCATTGTTGTTGCTGTTGTTGCTGTTGTTGTATGCCTTCAAGTCATTTCTGACTTACAGCAACCTTATCACTGGGCTTTCTATGGTTGTGTGTGACTCGCTGAAGTGATTTTCCATGGCACAGTGGGGAATTGGACCCTAATGTCCAGAATCGTAGTCCAATGCTCAAACCACTACACCACATTGGTTCTCTAGCATCTCCCTAAACAGATTGTTCATTTTGGCCATTGAGAAATGTCTCTTTGACAGACAGACAGCAGGTCTTCAGCAGATGTTCCATTTGCTCAGCTATCTTCTGTGATGAACCTATTCGTCTGACAAATAGCTGAATATTATGCCAATAAATATTATGCCAGGGTAACATGTTTACCACTTTCCACTTGTTTTGGAACATCTTTTGGATAGAAAACATATCACACATAAATTCCCAGGAGAACTTCCCTCTTTGCTTTTGTCTGTCTCCTACCAGAACTTATCTGGTTCAAATTGCTATAGTTGTTGCCCAGAGCTCCACAATGTTGGACACTGGTTCCTGTCCATATGGCTGAGGTCCATAATCTAGATTTCTGACAATAATCTCTCTGTAGTGGAGGCCCAGGACTGGGTAGTCTATGTGTGCATCTACATGCAGTTTGATGCCACTTTAACTGCCATGGCTCCATCCTACAGAATCCTGGCATTTGTAATTTTCTGAGGTGCCAGCACTCTTTGGCCGAGAAGTCTAAAAGCTCATAAAACTACAGATCCCAGGATTCCATAGTATGGAGCTACATCACTTAAAGTTGCTGTCTTTCTAGCATCAAGTAAAAATATGGTTGTTGATTAAAGCCTCTGGGACCCACTTGGTTTACACAAACCCTCCTATGTGCATGGTTCTAAAGTCATTCTAAACTATTTTAACCACTTTTAATCTGTCTTTTTAACTTGTTAAATTCTGTGACAGGCCATCACTTTCAGCCCTGCAAAAAAAGAGGGCTGCCTGCATGCTTGCAAAATGCACAGGCAACCACGTCTGAGAAAGCACAACTATTTGCACAAGGATTTTTACACAAGCGCAGTATTCCAACAGATTGCTGTCCATAGCAAAGGATGTACACTCTTCGGCAAGGCTTGAAACAGGTGGCTGGCAGAGAGGAGGCGAAGGCTGACATGATGCCACACAGCTGTGCCAGCCAGGAAATTATAAATCTGAGGAAACAATCTTGCTTTTTGGAAATAAGCTTCCTTGACAGCAACAGCCTGCTCGCTGCACAAAGGGGCAATTCACTGAAGGAAATCCAGCACGAAAACACCAGCAGCTTGACGCAGAACATATGGGAAGAAATATGAGCACAAACTTTGTTTTCTACAAATAGCCTTGGATTAGAATAATAGAATCATAGAGTTGGAAGGGCACATCTAGGCCATCTATTCTAATCCTGTGTTCAGAGCAAGGTCTCGAGCAAAAGCATCCTCAATAGGTAGTTGTCAGGCCTCTTTTTGAAGACCTCAGAGAAGAAGACTTCACCACCTCTCTAGGCAATTGGTTCCATTGCAGGACCATTCTGATTGTCAAGAAGTTTCGTCTAATGTTCAACTGAAATCTACCCTCTTATACCTTCAAACCATTAGATCCTATCCTCTGAGACAGCACCTTCCTCCCATGGCAACCCTTGAGGTATTTAAAGAGTCATCCCTCGGTCTTTTGCTTCACCTAGATGTCCAGCTCCTTCAACCTCGCCTCAAATGTTTTGTTCTCCAAACCTCTCAGCATCCTTGTTGCCCTTCTCTGAACCTGCTCCAACTTGTCTCTATCCTTCTTAAAATGAAGTGCCCAGACCTGAACCTTGTACTCCAGATTCTGGCCAGCACAGAATACGGCGGGACTTTGACTTCCCTTGATTTGGAAAATAGGCTTCTGCTAATGCACACAATATTTAGATCACGCATTGCTTCTGTTTTCTTCTGCTATCTCTCAGACCCTGGAGAGGTGCAGGAAGGTGGGGAATTGGTGGTGCAGACCCAGCAAAACTAAGAGCAAAACCAGATGTCACTTTTCATCAGAGATTAGGAAAGTTCCTTTTATTTGGACTCTAATTCCCCAAATTTTCCTAGCTGTCATGGCCATTTTGGGAGCTACAGTCCAGAAGTGTAATTTTTCTAAACTCTGCTTTTAATTTGTGGTTTGCAACCGCTTTTCTCCTTGTGTGCGTCTTAAAAGCAATACCAAGCCCAGGAGCAGCTAATTCTGTGATGATCAAGACTGGAGAGGAAAAGGCTGGAGAGAAAATCATACAAGTTATATCATCGCCATTTTTCTCCTGCATATTTTTTAACCTCTTTGTCTGATGAAGAAGCCAGTGAAGCTCTGAAAGCTTGCAATATGTATTTGATGTTTTGGAGTTGTACCATAAACCAAAAAAAGGTATAACGGCTTGTGGATTCTGAATTTTGTTGTGCAGATGTTGGTGAACCTTTTGGTTCCTTTTCATTTTTCATTGCTGTCTGGGTGTATATACATAGAAATATTAATAATGTCCCTTATTAAGGCTTCCATTTTGCAGGGGTCCTGGTTGCCAAATCCAGACTTTTCCTGTTTCAGGAACTCAAAAGGGACTTGGACCACACCAAGGCAAAGGATGCCATTAAAGTACTTTCTTGCCGTACTGATGTATGTAGCAATGGCAAAACCTTTCTTGCCAGACTGAAGTAGCCTGGTGATTTTGGAGCCTACGACCAGATAATGATGCTTTTAGTGATTAAGAAAATAAAAAACAGATGTGTTGGCCAGCCTGTTTTTTAAACTCACGACCTTTCTGGCTGCTATTAAGGACCCAGTGTACCTCCTGCGCTCGTTTCCCTCCAGTCTTAAGGAAATGACTTAATGGTTATTGATATTTATTCACATACCACATGGTCCTCAAGACTAGACATTCTGTGTAGGATCCAGCATGAGGCAGAAATTTCCCAGAGTGTGGTGCACCAGAGATGGATGAAGACTTTTCAACATTTTTGACAAGGAAAAGATGGTTCCTCTTTGCTACACAGCTAGGCTGGATAAGCACTAAGCAGCAGGAACTCACATTCGAGACTTTAGACAGGGGAGGGCAAAGAACGGCTTTCCAGATGTTATTAGACTCCAACACCCAGCATTCTTCACCATTTGCTGTTTAGTGAGGGCTGCTGGGATTTATAGTCCAGCAGCATATGGAAGGCACCCAGATCCCTAGTCCTGAATTCTCAAGGTAAACCAGTTTTGTACCCCTCTCAGACAAAGCTTGGGAAACTTTGGGAAAGTTCCTCCTTTTTAGACTAAAACTCTCAGAGTCCTCATTCTTGTAGAGACAAAGGCTGTCATCCTGTTAGGTAGAATTCAAATATATAGCCATGTTAGTCTGTAAAATCAGTATACAGAGAGATCTTGTAGCACTTTTGAGACTAACTGAAAGAAAGAAGTTGGCAGCATGAGCTTTTGGAGACTAAAGTCTATTTCCTCAGGTGCATTAGATGCATACCTATCCTGTTAGGTAGTCACAATGTCATAAACTAGCCTTTGTAGTTGTTGTGTGACTAAGTTGTTTCTGACGGATGGCACTTCGTGTTACACTTTGCAAGGATTCATTGGTTTGTTGCCTTAACTTGCAAAGACTTTCCTTGGAGCTGGAGAGACAGTCTATGTATTTACTTAGTTAGCTTCTTCCTTCCCTCTTGTTGTTTTGGTATCGAGGCTCATCCTCCATTATCCTCTGCATTCACTTTCTTGCTAGAAGCAAGAAGGCTGGATTAAATGTTCCTTATCCTGTCTTCTCAGGTCTCACGTTATATCTCTAAAAACTTAGGGCTCTGGCAACCCTAACACTATATGCAGAACTCTGCTTCCATGCCAGAAACATGAATGCCTCCATTGCACAACAGTGGAAAAGTTCAATCCGTAGGTGTAAGTCAACTTACGCCAACGGGATTCCAGTCTATGTTGGAAGCAAGAATGACACACAGAGAGTTGTACATTTCCCCCCGCAGGTTCTGTTAATGGATCTCCTTTTGCCCACCAACCTAGCTAGTGGTTTGGTTTGCATGCATAGGCTGGAGACATCTGGCTCATATGTGCTACTTGTGTCTAGAGTTGTGGGGAACATTGTTGTGAAATAGTTGATATGAAGTTGACATTTCTGGCAGACAAAGAAGTTGTGTGACTCCCCCCTCCTTCCTCGGCAGTGTAGGTCACCAACCCGTCCTCCTCTGGGATAAAAGAAGGATTATAGCAAGGCCTAATCTAGAAAACAGGGCCATGGTAACCTAGCAGGGGAAATAACCCTTGGAATTTCAACAGTTATGTTTCCAAGAGGCAGAGCAGGGGAAAACAGGCCGCTGTGGCTTTGTCCCTCTGACTCACTCCTCCAAAAACCCACACCTTTGCTTCCCATTGCAAGATCAGGCACAAAGAGGGTAGAAAATGAATTTCGGTGGCTTTCACAAGCAGGCTTGCTTTTGCTTGCAGGTAGAGTGACCAGACCAGCAGAACTGTTCCATGAATGTCTGCAACTGAATTTCTTGCCTTGAGGATGATGGTTAGCATGTCCTGGCAAGGACAGGTGCCAGATGCAGCAGAGAAGAATATGGAAGCAGCATGATCCTGGAAACAGGCTTATATCTACCTGCAAATGCACAGTCTGTATGCTCAAGCTCATAGAAGAAGGTAAGATCCTTAGAATAGGGGGAAATATAGGTTGGAAGGGGCTTCATGGGCTATCAGGTGCAACTTCTACTCAATTCAGGAATTCCAGCAAGAGCCTCTCCAGGAGGGAGCTGCCCAACCACTTTTGGGAGACATCCAGAGAAGGAGACCCCAGCATCTCTCTAGGCCAGGGATAGGCAACCTAAGGGCCGGGGGCCGGATGCGCCCCCATCTCCCCCGAGGCCTTTGGACCGGCCCCAGGCCAGTCCTGCCACCGCCGCTGCCCATTATGATGATATTGATTATTGTTGTTATCACTTGTTCTTGGGGTTTTCTTGGCAAAATCTCCACAGGGGTTTTGCCATGGCTTTTCTGGGGCTGAGAGAGTGTGCATGCATATTTTTAATTTTTTTTTTAAACTAAAAAAATATTTTATTTATTTTATTTACCTATTTATTTTTGGTGCTTCAGCCCTCCCAAAAGAGGTTTTTCTGTTTTTTTATTTGTTTGTTTTTTACAAAGATGGGGGTAGATTTCTAGCCATTTCTAGTTTTGTATTTGGTGCTCCTTTCCCAAGAGCCAGTGTGACTGAATAGTTTGAGAGTTGGATTGCATCTCTGCAGACCAGGGTATAAATTCCTGCTTGGCTATAGAAACCTACTGGGTGACCTTGGGCAAGTCACATTCTCTCAGCCTCAAAGGAAGGCAAAGGGAAACTCTGAATAAATCTTGCCAAGAAGATTTTGTGATAGGTTACCTTAGACTAGTGACCATAAGCCAGAAACAATGTGAAGGCACAGAGCAATAACAAATTGCCTCTCCATCCACGTCTCTTTTCTGAACGTGATGAAGTTCCTTCTACCAGATACGTATTTTTCTGTATATTATACCACTCAGAATGCCATGTACGTAAAAGGATGTGTCCCCATCCTCACATAGGACTGCCCCTGTGCATGACCCTTGCTTTGATTTCTTCCCAGAAGCCTCTAACCAACCAAGAGCGCTATATAGCCTTAGCCGCAGAGAATATCTTGGCTGCTGCACAGGGTATAAAAATAGTCTCCACAAGCTCTCTGTGTTGCAGTCATCTGCACAGCTCCACTCCTTTGCTAGGTGCTCTCAGTCTGGACAAAACCACTTTGCCAAACCTTTGCTTGAGATGGGATCGAACTGGCCAGGGTGGGCAGGTGGGTGACTTTTCTCTCCTGTTGGGGGCTCCCCTTGGCACTATTATGATTGTCTCACCTGGAGAGAAGACACAATCTTGGCACGGTAGTCGCACTATGAGCTCGGCAGCTCACCTTTCTGATCCTGGGTACCACTGAAGAGTAAAGATGCTACACAGGAGGCTACAGAGAGAGCTAGTTTGAAGCACTTGGCATCAGCTGGGGTAAGAAAATCAAACCTGATCTTACTTCTTCCTGTTTTCTTTCAAGGTGAGAGGCAGTTCAGGTGCAGTAGGTAGAACTTCAACAAAGAATAGGTTTTTGGGTGTCTACTGAATGCTCTCGTGTTCCTTGTATTTGCTACTCAATCGTGGGAGAAGCCTACTGTGCATCCAAGGGCTAGCATGCTGTGAATGACATATTAGTTGCACTACTCATGTGGCCGAATTATTCGCCCATAGTGCAACCGAATGCTCTGCTAAGAGTAGTGGAAGAAGAGTTGTGCATATAACAATGTTGCACATTGTAGTTGTGTAAGGGATATTGTGCAATAGGATTATGCAATGAA
Source organism: Phrynosoma blainvillii (assembly GCA_026167975.1). NCBI lineage: Eukaryota > Metazoa > Chordata > Lepidosauria > Squamata > Phrynosomatidae > Phrynosoma > Phrynosoma blainvillii. The sequence continues at coordinate 2,534,696 of JANUYF010000010.1, read as the reverse complement.
CATGGAGATTGGGATGGTGCATTGCACGTTGCCCAACAGCACACAGTCATTGACATTTGTTGTGTAGTGTTGCTGCTCTTAATGGGGTGTGTGTTATGTAGTGGTGGTGCAGCATATCTCCTCATGAAGATATTTATGCTATGCTGAGGGGATGTCGGATTACAGTATTGCTGTATTAATGGGTGTGAAATGAAGTGGCGGGTGGGGTGGTGAATGTGTTCCCAGTTTGGTCTGAACCACAAAGGATCTCTCCAGCAGCTGAATTGGGGGAAATTTAAGGCTTCAGCACTTTGGACAGCTCCTTAAAAGACCCAGCATGGTTTCGCTGCTCCACCAACATAGAAGCTGTCAACCACCATTGAAGTAAAACTCTTTGGGAATCAGACCATGTTCCCTCCACCATCCATATGGTCATCCATCTACTCTGGCCTTAAGCAACATCTTTCCCCTTTGTCCCTCAACAACCTTTGTCCCTCAACAACCTTTCCCCTTTGTCCCTCAACAACCATAGTTAACCATAGTTGTCACCTCATCACTAGACCCACAAGTTTCTATGCATTTCTATGACTATTCATAGAATCTGATTATAAAGGTCCTTCCTAGGCAACAGTTCACTCCATGCATCTGAGATAGTAGACCAAGTCTACAAAAGCTTAAACTACAACTTCTTTCTCATCTGAGGAAGTAGACCAGGTTTAAGGAAGCTTATGTTATAACTTCTTTTCATCTGAGGAAGTAGACCAGGTCTACAAAAGCTTCTGCTACAATTGCTTTCTCATCTGTGGAAGTAAACTAGGACTATGAAAGTTTATGCTATAACTTCTTTTTCACTTGAGGAAGTAGACCATGTCTATGAAAGTTTATGCTACAACTTCTTTTGCATCTGAGGAAGTAGACCAAGGGCCTTTGCAGACTGCTAGAAATAGTGCAAAATGAGTCCACTTTAACTGTCCTGGCTCAGTGCTAGGGAATCATGAGAATTGTATTTTTTTCTGAGACACTGAGCCTTCTCTGTCAGAGATCTCTGGTGCCACAATAAACTACAGTTCCCATGATTCCTTAGCACTGTGCCAGGACAGTTAAAGTGGACTCAATTTCTGGCAGTCTGCAAAGGCCCCAAGTCTACCAAAGCTTATAATACAATTTCTTTCACATCAGAGGAACTAGACCAGGACTACGGAAGTTTATGCTACAATTTCTTTTGCACCTGAGGAAGTAGACGATGTCTATGAAAGCTTATGCTACAATTTCCATTGCATCTGAGGAAGTAGACCAGATCTATGGAAGCTCATGCTACAACTTCTTTCAAACAGTTGGCCTCAAAGATGCTGCAGCATCCCTTTGCATCCTTTAGAATCAGTTTGGGCTGATTCCTTACAATGCCTGCCTAAGGTCAGCCAGTGGATCAATTCAGTCTTTTTTCTGTAGCTCAGATTTTCAATCCCAACACACTTGCCTTCCATCTTTAAAGGTCACCTGTGGGTTTTACGTCATGATTGCTAGAGAAACCCACAGCCAATTCCTGGTTCAGCTGGAAGCTCTCTTTGTAGAACTGTACTTTTAATATTCATTTGCCTGATCCTGTTTTGTTTATCTCCCTCTATTTTTTACTTTCCATTTAAATAATTGATCGACAGAGCTGTATTTCCTGGAATTTTACATGACACGGTGCACTTCCTCATATTGATCTGTCCATTGCTGGCACACTCTCTGTTTTTCTCATCAGTTTTGCTGCAGTAACCGGCCATTGCCTTTACTGTATTTAAAATAAAAGTTAGAATAGTGTTTTTTTTAATTACACATTTTTAACAGCTGCATGTTACCTGCCATTCTTGCGGCACACAGAGGTATGTCAATATTGCTTGTTTAAAAATAATCTTTGTTTCTGACAACTTGTTAAATGATAAATCACTACAAAAACAGAAAGAGAATGGACAATGTTGGAGAGATATTGGAAAGTGATTTGGCCAAATGGTAACTCTATAGATTGAGTAGTTAAATGGGGGGAAAAGATAAAATAATGTTAGAAGCAAAAGCAGTCAGAAGAGTTTAGTGTATGCAATATATTATAGAGTTTAGTATATAATATTTTATTACTTATTAGCATAATAATAGGAGAAAAATGATTCAACTAGTCAGAACAGAAGTACAATGAAAATGTCAAAGAGCTTTTTTGTTGTTGTTAATAGATAGCTGGAGGTGTTAGTCCTTGTTTGTGTATGGGTGTGTAAATTGAGTGAGCCGATGTTTTGTTTGTTTGTGTGATGATGTTTAAATGTATTATGTGAATATATCATAAACATTTTCATCATCCTCATCCTCATCCTCATCTCTCTGTGTTTCTTTCTTCAGGTAATGACGGAAGGAGAACCACTGATGAACACTCTCCAAGGATGCAGCGTTGCGGATGAGAACGCCTCTGTCTCCGTTTGCCCCAAGGCCTGGGTTGAGCCCACCTTCACCATCGCTGCCAAGACGCGGGTTGTCGTCACCAGCTGTTTCTTCGTGGTGGCGGCATGCAGCAACTCAGCGGTCTTGTACAGCGTGACGCGGAAGAGACGGAAATCCCACGTCCAGCTGCTCATCCTCAGCTTAACCGTGGCCGACCTGCTGGTGACCACGATTGTCATGCCCCTGGACGCCGCGTGGAACATCACCATCCAGTGGTACGCCGGAGACGTCCTCTGCAAACTTCTCAACTTCTTCAAGCTCTTTGCCATGTACTCGGCCGCATTGGTGCTGGTGGTGATCAGCTTGGACCGGCACTCGGCCATCCTTCACCCCTTCTCTTTTGCTAACTCCAGCCATCGCAACCGGATCATGCTGTCCGTGGCTTGGGCGCTCAGTGTCCTGCTGGCCTCTCCCCAGGTAGGAGATTTTGATGGATTGCAACTTCTATCATCCATCACTCTTGGTTATGAAACAATCATAACAACTTTGAGATTCCATGATGACCCTGCCCTTCCAGATAACTCTAAACACCTTTCTCTGTATCCACTCCAGCTGTTCCTTTTCCACCTCTACACCATCCCAGGGGTCAATTTCACCCAATGCGTGACGCATGGAAGTTTCAGAGAACGCTGGCAGGAGACCACCTACAACATGTTCACCTTCACCACTCTCTACATCACTCCGCTGAGTGTGATGGTTGTCTGCTATATCCGCATCTTGTTTGAGATTAGCAAGCAGCTGAAAATCAACCAAGGTGAGCTCATGGTCCTTAACTATTTGGAGGGGAAGAGGTACCGAGGGGCTTTGTCTAGTATTTTTCTCCCCTTTCCAAGAGGCAACGTTCCCAAAGGAACACCCATCTGGACCACCTGTCTAGCCCCAAAGTGAAAAATAGAGTTAAAGGCATGAGAGCACAAATAAAGAAAGTTTGACCCTCCAGTAGAGTACTCATGTCAATGGGGCAGTGAATCTGCTCCACATTTTACTTCAAAGTTTAAAGGAACTATGTTGTTGCTGTTGTTGTGTGCCTTCAGGTTGTTTCTGACTTATGGCGACCCTAAGGCTATCATGGGGTTTTCTTGGCAAGATTTGCTCAGAGGAGGTTTGTCATTGCCTTTCTCTGAGGCTGAGAGAGTGTGACTTGCCCAAGGCCACCCAGTCATTTTCCATGGATGAGCAGGGATCTGAACCCTAGTCTCCAGAGTCATAATCCAACACTCAAACCACTATGCCATGCTGGCTGTCAAAGGAACTATCCAAGGTGCCATTTTGCACATAGTGTTCAGTAACTGAATAGATCTTTTGAAGTAAGACCTTTAAAATTCACCACCCCAACAACTTGGGAAGCACTTGCTGTCCCTGCCTCCAGATTTTGATGGATTGCAACTTCTATCATCCATCACTCTTGGTTATGATGATGATGACTGATGAGAGTTGCAGTCCCACAATCGGAGGATGGATGGAGTTGGAGCTGGGAGCTTTCAGAGGCCCTTGTGAGTGTGGGGGAGATGAAGTTGTCATACATGTACACAAAGAAAGACACACACACAGCATAGCTACATCGTGTAGTTGTTGGGTCTTGACCAATATCTGCTACCATTCCTTCTCTCCATGCTTCTTTTTTTTTAAAATTATTTTAATTTTTTTATTATTCTTCAGAAAACCAACATACAAATTTAACCCCCCTAAAACCCCACACATACATACAACCCCATATATACTATGCAAGATCAACAGTTTCATTCTACAAACCTACACATACATCCTACCAAATTTCTTTCTAGAAACTTGTATCGCCACTCTTTAATCATCCACCTATCTTGACCTCTCTAATCTTTAACTATAATATTTTGATCTATAAAACCTTTATCTATAGCATGTTTTCTCCTTAACCTTACAGCCTTCTTCCTTTCCCTTACATTCCCTACTCCTCTCCTCTTTCTCTCCTCTCCCTCCTCTCTTTCCTTCTTCCTTATTCATTCCTTCTATCCCCTATTCCTTCTTCCCTCTCACCTCCCTAAATATCTTCTTACTCCTTCCTCCTGCCTTCTATCCATTTACACATACCTTCTTCTATAACCTTCTTTCAACCTTCTCTCTTTTTCCTCACTCACCTCTCTATCATTCTTCCTCATTATTTTAACATTTCATTCCTACTTCCTTGCTACCATGCTTCTACCTTCTCTTCATGCTTCGGTCCTGACTCTGTTTGCCTCGACATTCCCCATTCCAACCCACCAGCCCAGTATTGGTGATCATCTAAACTGGGAATCTGGCCACCTTTTACCTCCTTCCCAATTGATCCCTCTGAGATTCTCCCACAGGTCTCGCCAGAGGTAAGGATGACCACATCTCCAAGGCCCGAATGAAGACTCTCACAATGACCATCTTGATTGTGGCCTCTTTCATTATCTGCTGGACCCCGTATTACCTCCTGGGCTTGTGGTACTGGTTCCAGCCCGACATGATCCGCCAAATGCCGGAATATATTAACCACTTCTTGTTTCTCTTCGGCTTGCTACACACTTGCACAGATCCCATTATCTACGGGCTTTATACCCCATCCTTCCGAGAGGACATGAAGTTGTGCCTCAAGAGCTTAAAATTCACATTGACCCACCAAGAAAAAAGTCTTGCATCCATTTTGGAACTCAAAATTAAAGAGAATCATGAGCAGGGTGAGCACCCTTCAAGTGTTTCCAATGGAGGGACGATGCATACTGTGTTTTAGAGTAAGAACCTTGGACAGAGAAGATCCTTGGGACCCATTCACACATGCTGTTGAACTCTCCGTTTGCAATATCCAATAACCATACACTCGAAGAGCCAGCCACTAAATATGTGAACGGGCTCCATTAAATTGAGACTATGAAAGGTTTTTCTGTGGTGCCTTATTCACACATGCAAGGAAGACCAAGCACTTTTGGGCCATACAATGAACACTGATGGTGGATTTGAGGAACACATCTCCGTTCTGCTAAGCTAGGATACAACTTATACTTGTTTTTAAAAAAATACTTTTTAAGGAATGAAGATGGGATTAACTTTTTCTTGGCTTGCCATGGCTGTAATGGTCCATTCCATTGAAATCCGAACAGGTTTCCTGCTTGTAACTCATTCATGGGAATACATGCTCAGTCTGAACCATGGAAGTGGGGAAAAGAAATAGTCACAGGTTGGCTTCTCATACTGCACCTGAGAAAGACCACTTTGTGATGTTTTTTTGCATTTTCTCAAAATTTTACAGGTGCAGTATTTTAATTTCCCAATGGAGGTGGGAACAAGAGAGAATTTCCTTGTGATTTCCAATGTCACAATACTGACACTCAAAGTAACTTATTAATAGTGGGTAATTCATCAAGTTGGCTGCAATTCCAGATCAGCAATTTAGTTTACTTAACAAAGTAGTGTCTCCTGACCTGATGTATGTGGTGGTTTTGTTTGCTTCTGATGGAGGTGTGGAAAGGAAAGGAGGATCTGGGTTGTTGAAGCAGAAAGTGTACAATTTGGGTTAAGGAAGAAGCAGGAGGGATGAGAGAAGAAATGGAAAAACAACAAATGAAAGGAATAATTTGAATGTTGACTCAGTCAAGGGTCTCTTGCTAGTAAAGTACAGGGCGATTCAAAAAGAAAGGTTTAAAACTAAATAAGAAGCCTTTTACTTTTGCACCATTCTTTTCGAATCACCCAGTACAATTTTAAGCATTTGTTTTGCTCAGAGTTCTGTAAGTATATTGCAAGCCAACAAGGCATTTCAATGAAGGTAAGTTCATCAGAAAAATATGGCTGAGTACTTAATAAAATACAGAACATGTAATATAGCTGTAAATAAACCATATGAAATGAATATGTTTAGTGTTTTAGCTTCTTCTTCTTCTTCAATGCCCTACATTTTGTGGTGCCTTGTCCTCCTTTGCGGTCCTGGTCATCCTATCTCCGGTGCAACAGCCAGAAGCAGCCCCTGTTGCAATTCCTTGCATCACAGATTGTTCCGGAGAATGGAGCTGGTTGCAGGAGACTGAATGTTTTTACCAGAGCTTGGGCAGTTTTATTTAGATCTGTGGGTCTTGCCCTATCTGATGCGGGGACCAGCAATTTCTTTCCAACATACCAGGCACCAGTACCATATTTGTGTCTGTTGGCTATGACTGCTTCTTCCTGAAATCTCTCCAGGGACCAAGAGCTGATAGCGCATGAACTGGCAGCAGAATCACTTTGAATAACCCTGGTTTGAATAACACCAATAACATCAAAATGTGAAGAATCCTCCAGCTAACTTTCTGGAAGGTGCAGTCCCCGAAGAATAACTTTTTCAAACTCTGGTTGTTTTTCTTTGTTCGTTTCAATGTTTTCAGAGCAGAGACATGCAAGACTATTGTGGTAGTGTGCCTACAAGTCATTTATGATTTAGGCAAAACCTATCACAGGCTTTTCTTGGCATGACTGATTCAGAGGATTGCCTTTCCCTTTTTCAGAGGTTGAGAGAATGTGACTTTCCCCAGGTCACCCAGTGGGTTTCCACAGATGAGCAGAGATTCAAACCCTGGTCTCCAAGGATCCTAGAACAACAAATTGCTACACTACACTGGATCTCTACTACACAGATCGTACTTTGGACTGAAATGTCAAGAAGATGATTCCTTGTCACATTTGCTGTTCAGACTGGATCTAGGGGAGATGGGGTGTGTGTGAGAAAGAATAGTTGGAAGTACTAAGTTCTCAGTGATTTAAGGTTAACTGTTTCTTACCTCTCTTGGTCTTTTTCAAAGCCACTACACATCGATTCCCTCTGCCCAATATAAAACAGGGACTCCATTACTTCCCATAGATATAGCCGTTTTAATGTCCAAAGCTTGACAGTCTGTTTTTGTGGTTGCCTCCACAATTAACTTGCGAGGCATCACTCCCATTTCATAAATGTAGAACTGTGGCTGATGGCAAATTGGCCAAAGGACAATCCATGGGTGAGGTGAGGCTTGAAGCTGCAACTTTCAGGATGGTCTTTTCAAAGGGACTCTTTTACTTGCCTCCCATAAACCAGAAAAAACAAAATGCAAACCATTGCTGGTGCCAGATTCTAGGTTCTCTAAGAAAATTCAAAGCAGACTCTTAAGTCTATGGCCTGGATCCGATTAATTAATCTCAACTGGCATCAACTCACTGAATCAATGGCAACATGTATGTCAACAGTTAGGTAATGTCTATTAATTCAATGGTCTACCTTAATTGGGGCTAAGAATGGGATTTAGCATGCATGTTTATTTTTCCATATTAGTTTCCAATTAGATGAAGTGCCTTACCTTTTCCAAACAAACAAACAAACAAACAATACCCCCCTCCCCCCAAAAAATTAGGCTGTTCAAAGTGGTTCACAGAATGCATCTATCTAGAGCTTCTGAACCCTACATTTATGCCTCCAGAGACCCCACTGCATACAAGCTGATAGTGGGGATCAAAAAGGGAAGAGGACAGTGAGAAAGCCGTCCCACAAAAAAATTAACTTGGTTTCATTCACCAGAGGAAAACTAAGGTCCAAACCTAGCTCTTTTACTATTTCACTTAGCTAACATCTGGCTCCAGTGACACTTCTGTGTTAGCCAAACACCACAAGGAGGACCATCCACCTCCCCTGAGCTATACATGAGAAGATCTTAAAATTCTGAGCTTCTCTTGCACTACTAAAGGGTTGATTGATCTACACTATAAGTATCTACACTGTAGATAAATTCACTCGCTGGTGATGTGAAAGATGCAGCTGGTTATGCCCCAACTGCAAGGGATCCTCTGGAGGCTGCAAAACATACAGCCCATGGGCCATACTTTTCCCGCTTCTCATCTCGTTGGGTGACCTGCCTTTTACTTGAAGCAAACCATGCTCTCTTCAGTGGCAGCCTGTTTTTGAGGAAAGGCCAGGGATGAGAGGGCTTCCAGTTTTTCCATTTAAGGAAGGAGGTTCAGCTTGAGAAACCCAACAAACTGAAAGGAGAGAGGCAATCTAGCCACACCAGGAAAGGAGAAGAAAACCAAGAACAAATGTATACTAATGGTAGAGCAAAGGATAGAGCGTCTTGCTCTCAAGTCACATGAGCATTTCTGGCTCGGTTATTTGACAGACAGAAAAAGAGCTTTTCCTAAAGTCACTGGGTTTTCTGCTCTTTCTCTCACATCACACAACCACATATTAAAGCTACATTTCAGTGTTTCAAACACCCAAACTGGAAAGAACATGGAAACTCTTGTGAGAGGTATTGGACAAAGAACAGACTCCCTATTTTTGAAATGAATTAAAATGTTGCTACATGCTGGAGAACGACATACCCCAGATCTGGACATCCTTATCCTACATGGTGCCAATTGTTGTTCTGTTGCACTGGCCTTCTCGAAAGCCCTGTACTCCTTCCAGCTTTGTCATTAGCACAACAAGAAAGAGCTTGCCTCTCAATGACTCTTGGGCATGGAAGCAAGACTAAAACCAAGATATTAAAAGGCATGCCAGGAACCTAAGGCAGAAGAAACAAGTCCATCCCCCTGCAACTCTCCATCTGTGCAGAAATTTAAAGTGATGGGGAGTTCAGCAAAGTTTTGTCTCTTGCACTGTTAAGGCATTTGGTGAAGTTGAGCACCCCAAGTTCAATGCCTGAAGTCAAACATCCTGTTCCAATAGTACAGGAAAGCTGGAGAGTTGCTCGCTCCTATGATGATCAGAAGCAGCAGATACAAGCTCATCATCACGGCAAAGCGATGTGTGGAGACCCATGACTGACTAGAAGGCCTGTAGGAAAAGGGAGAAAGAGGAAGGGGTGAGTGTAAAAAATGTCTTGTGTTGCCTTTTATCATGTGAGGTATCAGGGTACTATGCAGGATAAATAATACATGATTAAAAAACACAATACAATGTAAGAAATGTAGCACCCAAGCAATTCTCATAAAAGAACCAGCCCCACACGACCAAAAGAAAAGAAAAGGAAGTAAAGAAGCAGACTAGGAAGCTATAGAAATCAAAACAACTGGCATAAACAAACATGTTTTACCCCAGTACTGAGAAGCTGGTAAGCTGGGCACCAGGTGTGTCAAGAGAAACTTCATTTCAAAGCTAGACACCATCACAGAGAAAACCCAGTTCTTTCTAATCATAAAAATGTGCTACCATGCCTACACAAGGCCTTTGCATACGATTAGGATAGGGGCAAAGTTTGTTTTAAAAATGTATTGCTTAGAGGTTTTGATGTTTGGGGAGGTAGAAAAAAAAGAAGTTGTATTAACTGATTTTAATCACTTTTTAAGCTGTTATTTTTGATCAGGGAAAGGTAGACATGGTTCAGTCACCTATGTAGCACTTTTCCCCACAGGAGTGGATAACCCCAAGGGGAGAGGAACATACTGTGCTCACCTCCGATATTGCTTCTGTGAATATACTAGCAAGTATTTCACTCGGATCAGCTGATTATTTGTCACAACAAAGTATTTTTGAGGGACATCACCGCCTTCACTGTTCCTCACTCTGGCTCTCTTCTTGTCTATTTCTTTAGAATCTATAGGGAAAAAAGGAAAGGAAAAAAAGAGGTTCGTTTAGAAAGAAGGGCAAGATACCACTGAGCATTTTAGTGCTAGAAATTTGGAAGTGGGGGTCCACTTCTAGACCCCAAAACTTGCTATCTTTGAATCTGAGATCTATTTGCCAAGTGAGAACTTAAGAGAGAGGACCAACTGGGCAGTAGCAGAGAACTGAAACTGAAAAGATACAGGCCTAGGTTTGCAAAGGGCTGGGAATCAATGTGGCCCTCACACCCATTCCTGCACCACACAAGCCTTCCCAGACTCCCACTGGGGGAAAATAATGCTGGAGTTCCTGGATCGATTGGATGGAGCATAATGCTGCTGCTACAGCCCCTTACTGGACCAGCTGGGGAGGTGATAAAGGCATCTCAGACAAGGAAGAAGTGGCTGGTCTCAGCTGCTAGGGGAAAGAGAAATGAGGGTGCTCTCCTATATGGGGTGCAGCCTTGTTTCTCTTCTCCTCATAGCCCAGACAAGCTGCTTCTCCATCATCTGAGCTACCCCCTCAGATGGCAAATAGCATTATCAGCATATCTATAAGCTTGAAAGCTGCCTGGAGATTCTAAAAAATAGCTCTTTGTGCCTCATCCAGAGAAAATATAGGCACATGTAACACAGAATCATCAGCACATATGTCACTAACAGGATTCTGGCTATCTGTGGAGTGGGTTTTTAAAGGAAGTGATTCTCCTCTAAAGCAGGACACAAGGCCTTTCTTTAGTAGAGATGAGTGGTTTTTCAAGTGAAAATTCTGGTCATTCCCTATGTTGAACAATGTTTAAAACACACACACATACACCAAAACCCCACATTCTGGGAAGAGTTGGAGTTTTTAAAAACTGGACTTTCTACCAAGTTGGGAGCTTACTCAGCCTGAAAGATCTCAGGTGTCTATTCTGTGAAAGAGCTTTTTTCCATCCAAGACCTTGGAAAGCTGGCTCTCCCCAAGGTGTGTTGGCTGAGGATGCTGGGAACTATAGGCCCAACAAATGCAGAGGATATGAGATCAGGGAAGGACATTTTAGTGATTCACCTTTCTTTTGGACTTGGCACTTGACATCTGGGTGATCAATGATTTCGCATACTGCGACACAGCTCAGGACCGGGCCCATGATGCTTTGTTGCCAGCCAAGTCCATGGGGGCTGTAGAGAAGAGCGAGGCTCAAGTCACTGGTCAGGTAGGTACCTTCCCCGAACAAGGAGGTCTGAAAGAAGCAGAAAGCTGTTCTACATCAACTGAATTGCACCCTTGCATCCTCCCTTTCTCATAATGGTCAATTGTGATTCTTATTAATTATATCCCTAACTGTTCCAGGTAACTAGAAATCAATATAAAACATCATTTGGAACTTTTTCATTTATGGGCAATTAAGGTTTATGACATGAAGGGTGGAATAAAGCAGCAGTGGAGAAAGTGTAGCCACCCAGGGAGCATGTGGCCCCTGGGACCTCATTTTGTGGCCCCCAAAGCCTCCCAAAGAATTTTTTTTCCCCAAAGCACCCCAGAATCCTGCATATCCCAAATACCTCCCTTTCCTTCTGCAGTCCTTCACAAAGTGGTGCTTGGACATGCTGGAGGGAGAAATAGGATCAGGGAGGGAAACTAGTCCCTACCCACCATGTTATTGCCCAACACTGCTTTAAAAGGAGATTAGATAAACTCACAGATGGAAGATGTGGTGTATCAATGCTATCCTCCATGTTCAGAGGCAGTATACCTCTGAATTACCAGCTGCTGGGGAGAACAGAACAGGAATATTGCTTTCATGTCCTGCTGCAGGCTATCCAGTGGTTGACCATTCCTGGCATGGACACACCTTTGTTCGGATGGCACAGGGCTCTTTTGGAGTCCTTATTCTGATGCAAGCAAGACTTGTTCCTTACCCGGTTCAAATGGCACTGTAACCCATTGTGCACGATGGAGTGGAAGTTCTCAAGGCGGCTCCCGTGGAAGGCATAGATGAGGTCTCTCCCCATCTTGGTCTCCTCAAATTTGGCATTCATCTGACTGGAATAGGTGATTTCAAACAGGAAGTCTGGCGCAGCAACTGGTACGCTGGGTGCTCCAGTAAGCTCTTGGATCTTCTTATACTTCAACACCGTTAAGATGCAACAAGGTTATTGACTTTGAAGGCATTGATCATCATATTTTTTTAAAAAAATGTTTGTAATAACTCACACTTCCCTTGATCCTCAAAATATTTACACTAAATCTAAGTAAGATACCCCTGTAAACTGTTCTCACCTGCCACAAATTAAAACAGATGGCTCCTGTGAACTCAAGGTACCAACTATAGAGAGGGTGCTACCCACAGCATAATTGAGATTCTGTGTGTATGTGTGCGCATGACCCCATGAATTCCATAGTTTTCTTAGACAAGGAATCCTCTGAGGTGGTTTTACCACTCCCTTCCTCTGAAATATAGCCTTTATTACCTGGGGTTCGTTGATGGTGTCACATCCAAGTACTAACCAGGGCTGACCCTGCTTAGCTGCCATTACTTGGCCTTTATCTTTTTCAGCAAACATGATTTTTAAATTTTAAATTTTATGTTCTTCTTCAATGAAATGGTGATGCTTTTAAGAACCTGGTAATTTCTCAGATCTCTTGAGAATCCACGATTCCCACAAAGACCTTCCCACAGCACCCGAAGCTGTGTTTGACAGATGCTAATTCAAAGATTCAGCTGTCTTGTCACCATGATGATAAGACTCTAACCTCTGTTTTGCTGGCACTGTGTATGCACAAGGCCTTGGAGGACAAAACCCAGCCAAGCAACTCCCAGACCCTTTTGTCAGCATCCTGGGCAGACTCGAGCAGGTCCTTCAGGCTCCCGAGTGCATTTGTATCTGCAAGCTGAAAGAGATTGGGGGGGGGGGGGGGGAGACAACACTTAGGGGACATGAAACAACTTGTGCACCTAGGGACCCCTGGTGGAAGTGAGCAACATCTCAACCAGCCCAATCTAACCAAGAACCATTGCAAGTGTGCAAAAGACAACAACTGGAAGGCACGTGGCAGGACAAAGGGATGATTTGGAAGCATAATGAATAAAGACAGTGCTGCTTAGATGTAGCTAGTATAGGAACTCTGGTCCAGCTAGTGGCGAACCTCCCCTGCACAAATTTTACCAAGAAAACCCCATGATAAGGTTGCATAAACTGGAAATGACTTGAAGGCACACAACAACAAATTCTGAAAATCTGCACCAGGTTGACACTGACAAATCCATTTGTTGAGGTGACATGGGACAACTCTCCTCTGAGCATGAAAAGCAGCCAAACCAGGAAACCCTTCTCTTCCCGCTGCTGATCTTTCCTCCTCTGAAGTAAGGAAGATGGGCAGAAAAGGTTGGCACTTCCAGGCAGTGGTACTCAATTGGGACACTTCCAGGTACTGGTACCCTATTTGTTGTTCACTAAGTGGTCTAACAAGAACAATGGAAATTGTAGCATCCCCCCAGAGCACAAGGCAATCTAAATTATGGCCAAAAAAAAAAACACCATAAACTGACCCAATTCACTCATACTGCAAGCCGGGAGATGGTGAATCTGGCTACGCTTCCAAAGCAGTCACAAATCTTTGGCCTCTTAGATGTTTTGAGCTACTAAATGCATAATCCCTTAGCCATTGTCTGGGGCTTCTGGGAACTGCAGACCAAAGCATCTAGAAGGCCAAAGGTTTGGTCCACAGTTTTGTTCCTCATGACAAATCCCAGGAATTCACAGGAGTGGAATTAAGCTGCTATCAGTATGCGATGCAGATTAAAAAGACGCTCAAGAGTAAAATAAATTCACCAAAGCCTCAAAATCCTTAGTCTCCTCAGTGGCATAGAGTCCAGGGAAGGGCCGGAGGACGGAGTCTCGCTTGTAGCTCTGAAGGGCAGAGACAAAAAAGCTGCACTTCAGGTCGGCGGCCAGGAGGTCCTTCTGGATGGCCTCGCGGACCCTCTCTTTGGAGACAGTAGCATCACCGACATTTGGCTCCTGCATCCCCTGAGGGGGGGGGGGTCCTGTTAGAGAAAAACAAAAGCAGAGGTAAGAAAACAGAATCAGGTTTGGGAGATGGAGCCACATCCAGCAGACCCTCATCTATCACTTCCAGAAACAACTTTGCTAGACATAAAACACTAGGTGGGAAATTATGATCTTGAATTTCTGTACAGCCAACCAAAAGAACTCAAAGAGTCAGGATCTTGCCTAAGAGACACCAAAGTCCTCGTTTTGAATTGTTGTTGTTGTTGTTGTTGTCTGACTTCAAGTCATTTTATCATGGGGTTTTTGTGGGGTTTGGGGGCCGTGAGTCCGTGTGTTCTAGAAGAATTTATTCCTGACATTTTGCCTGCATCTGTGGCTGGCATCTTCTTTGAATATAATTTTTTTAAAGCATTTTCTATATCGCTTCATAGTCAACTCTCTCTCTTTCTTTCTCTCTCTAGTATGTCTCTCTCTAGTATGTCCTGCAGCCTTGGGCTACAACTCTAGAGACCTGGGTTCGAATCCCTACTCAGCCATGGAAACCCAGTGGGTGACCTTTGGCCAAGTCACACTCTCTCAGCCTCAGGCAAACCCTGACAGGAAAACCCATGATGGCTTCGCCTTAGGGCTGCCATACATTGGGAACGACTTGAAGGCACACAACAACTATGAAACCCAACCAGAAAAGCAGCCCAACCCCAAAAAATGGTGTCAAGACTCTACCTCCCATCATCCCCAGCTATGCAGGCCATGCATGATGGGTGGTGTAGTCCACAAAAGCAACCACTGCGAGGCCGGAAAAAGCCCCTCATTGAGGTCTTCCGCCTTTATTCCTCCCTCCTTACCTTCCGCAGACGCCTTTCACACTGATGTGGCTGAGAACTCGTCTAAAGCGTACTGAGCATGCGCCAAGGATTCTGAGCATGCGCAGCAATACCGATTGAAGCCGCTAGCCGGGCATTTCAGTTAGAGCATGCGCAGTGATGGAATGTGAAGCCGTGCCCTTGGTCCTTTCCGCCCCACCTTCGTTGGAATTGGAGCATGCGCACTCATACCGCCTGGCAGAATTGAGCACGCATGCTCAGTCTCAGCAAATGAAGCCACTCTTCTGCCCGCACCTTTGTGGTGAGCATGCGCAGAAGGGAGCCCTGTGCAACTGAGCAGCCTAAATTATGCTCTGCTCGGGAAGGTTTGCAACAAACTTTGGTCCTCCCGCTGTTTTGGACTGCAACTCCCAGAAGCCTCAGCCGCCTTGGTATGTGTTCTGGGATTCTGGGAGCTGAAGTCCAAAACATCTGGAGGACCAAAGTTTGGGAAACACTATTTATGGCAATCCTATGAATTTCATAGGGTTTTCTTAAGCAAGGAATCCTTAGGCTGCATCTGCACTGCAGAAATAATGCAGTTTGGCACCGCTTTAACTGCCATGGCTCAATGCTATGCAATTTGTTTTTATTTTTTATTTTATTGCATTTCATTCATTCATTCATTCATTCACCCATAGATTTGGAGGAAAAATGTATATTATAGTGTCCTTTTTTGCAAAGAACAAGGAATCCGCTTTGATTCAGATCCATCCAATATACAGTATTATATATATTCATATTATTATTATTATTAAACTTTATTTATAAAACAATGTAAATTTGCACAGCATTGTACGTACTGAGTATACAAAAATTAATTTTTTAAAAAAACTTGCCTAAGGCGTACAATCTAAAAAAACAAAATAATAACATTAAAACATTTCTTAAAATACAACAAACACAGATACATAATAATCATCCAATCAAGTTGTGAGTTGAGTTATATGTATATGTGTGTGTGTATATATATATACACACAAACCCATACATACAAATAATATATATCTCATATATATGTGAGGTGTGTATGTGTGTATATGTGTGTGTGTGTATATATATATATATATATATGATGCATGTTGATGTGTGCCTTCAAGTGGTTTCCAACTTATGGTGACTTTTTTTTAATGCAATGCAATTCTGGGATTTGTAGGGTTTTTGTTTGTTTGTTTGTTTTTTGTTTTTGTTTTGTTTTTGTTGTTTTACATATATATATATATATTTTGCTGGTGAAAAAACCAGACAAAACATGGACAAAACACATAAAACAACTAACCTAGTACATACAACATAAATACATAACATATACATATTAATATGTACAATCATCAAACACAGACATGTTTGACAACATACACAATAAAAAAAACACATTTTGACACCTTCTAATCTATATCGACTTCCTAAACCGTGCAAAGAGATTATTGATATATCATTTTTCATAACTATTTATAACTCATACGTCGAACATCACAGACATCAAATTCCGTTAACCAAGGCGATCATTCCTCTTTAATTCCTCTATAAACCCAGTTTTCGGGGTAACTACTTCTCTAATAAATATCTCTATCATAACAATTTGTAGTTTTGTGAGATATGTAGCCTTTTCAATCAGAGAGCGCTGGTGTCACAATAAACTATCCTGGTCTCCAGAGTCATAGACCGAGGCTCAAACCACTGCGCCACCCATGCTTCTTAGCCATGCTCGAAATGGAGGACATTTCGGCATTCCTCCTGGACAGAAGGCTGAAGGGGTATTGTGGAATGTTTTAATCATTTAATTATTATGATTTTATTCTGTTTTAATTGTTAATGGATTTTAATCATGTTATTTGTTTAATAATGTTTTAAGGGGGGGCGGGGAATTGTTGTTTATTGTAATTGTGTTTTATGTTGTAAACCGCCCTGATTGGGCAACCATTGGGCGGTATATAAATTATTATTATTATTATTATTATTATTATTATTATTATTATTATTATGTCCTGGAAAAGGAGGGCCTCGGGCCACCCTGTTCTTTTGGGCAAGTTTGGGGAGAGGCAGAAAGGAAAGATCTGGGAGAGCATCGATGGGATGGAATTCCATGTTTTATTTTCTTCCCAAGCCCAGTTGGAGGAGCTGCTGCTTCTTCCATCACAAGCGAGCACAAAGAGAAGGAAGGAATTGCCTCCTCCCAGCCAGAGCTACACAAATTCAATCTAGACAACAGAGGAATTTGAAATAGTCAAAGGATTCCCATATCTAGGGTCAAACATTGACCAGAATGGAGACTGCAGTCCAGAAATCAGAAGAAGACTAGGAATGGGAAGGGCAGCCATGAAAGAACTGGAAAAGATCCTGAAGAGCAAAGTCATACAACTGAGCACTAAGGTCAGAATCGTCCAGGGCATTGTATTCCCCATCATCCCCATGTACGGATGTGAGAGCTGGACAGTGAAGGAAGCAGATACTGAAAGAAAACCAACTCATTTGAAATGTGGTCCTGGAGAAGAGTACATAGGATCCCATGGACAGCCAAGAAGACAAATAAATAGGTTCTTGAACAGATCAGACCAGGGCTCTCCTAGGAAGCAGAGATGACCAAGCTGAGACCATTGTACTTTGGCCACATAATGAGAAGGCACAGATCACTGGAAAAAACAATAATGCTAGGAAAGGTAGAAGAAAGAGAGAAAGACCACAGATCAGATGGATAGACTGGATCAGGGGAGTTATGGGCAAAGGCTTACAGGATTTGGGCAAGGCAGTGGAGGACAGGGACTCTTGGAGATGTCTCATCCGCAGGGTCGCCATGAGTCGGAGTCGACTCGAGGGCAGCTAACAACAACAAGAGCTAGACAGTGAAGAAAACCAGCTCATTTGAGATGTGGTACTGGAGAATCAGAGAATCGCAGAGTTGGAAGAGACCCCCAAAGGCCATCCAGTCCAACCTCCTGCCATGCAGGAAAACAGAATCAAAGCACCCCTGACAGATAGCCATCCAGCCTCTATTTGAAAACCTCCAAAGAAGAACTCCACAATTCTTCAAGGCAACATCTTCCATTGACAAACAGCTCTTACTGTCAGGAAATTCCTCCTAATGTTGAGGTGGAATCTCTTTTCCGTTAGTTTGAATCCATTGTTTCGGATCCTATTCTCTGGAGCAGCAGAAAACAAGCTTGCTCCCTCCTCAATATGACATCCCTTCAAATATTTAAACAGAGCTATCATATCACCTCTTAACCATCTCTTCTCCAGGCTAAACATGTCCAGCTCCTAAGTCTCTCCTCATGGGGATTCATGGTTTCCAAACCCTTCACCATTTTGGTGGTCCTCCTCTGGACACAATCCAGTTTCTCAACCTCCTTTTTAAATTCTGGTGCCCAGAACTGGACACAGTATTATTCCAGGTGAGGCCTGACCAAAGCAGAAAAGAGTAGCACTATGACTTCCCTTGATCTGGACGCTCTACTTCTATTCATGCGACCAAGAATTGCAAGTGATAAGGATACTGTGGATGGTCAAAAAGACCAACAAATGTCATTGGGGGCCAGAATTCGTATTTGGAGGGCCAATGCCTTTCAGGCATCCACACAACTCAGGAGGATGCCTCCATTGGGCAATGTTGACTTTTTGGCCCCCCATGCCAAATGTTTGCATGCATATATCGCTAGCTGCATCCCACAATGTTTGCATGCATATATCACGAAATAGATGCCAGTCCCAGACTCCAGGAAGGCAACTGTAGCAGAGGCTCCTGCAAAATGTCCTCAGCATAAATATTTAATAAATAAATATTTCCAATCTGGGTTGGTCACAGCAATGGAATGCAGGCAGGGATCTTGCCTAATGGAGTGGAATCTTCCCAGCAGTATTTGGATAGCTGCTCTTCTCATTATTAGCCTTGACCTCTGGAGCCCTATGCAGATATCCCTCCCTCCCTTTCAGTCATTTTTTATTCTACTTCAGGACTTACAACTTTAATAAGAGACTTATGCAAGAACGCAGGAACTTTTAGTGATCACTGGAGCATCCTTTGGGGGATGATGCGGAGTTAAATTGCATCGAAAGGGGCGAAAAGGCCCAAGGAAGGGATGAAGGAATAAATATTGGCAGCTGGTGGCTCTCCTGTCGTGAGTCTGCTCTGGGTTTTAGCCTGAATGTTAAAGGGAATATCCATGCGTGTTGGCAGAGAATAATAATAATAATAATAATAATAATAATAATAATAATAATTTATTTATTTATAAGCCGACCCTCTGCTCGGCAATCGGGGCGGCGAACAACATATTAAAACAAGGAACAGTTAAAATATACCCAAATCCCATGCCCTAACCCTCCCACCCCTTAAAAAAGAATTAAATTAAGAAGAAATTAAAACCATACATTAAAACACAATACAATACAGCCCCTTGGCAGATCTGTATCTAGTAGGACAGGGTGGGAGGTGCATAGTAAAACTCCGCCACTATCCTAGAACGCATTGGGGGACATTTGGTTGCTGTTGCTTATGCCATCAAGTCATCTCTGACTTATGGCAACCCTAAGGTGAATGCCCCAGTTATTTATTATTTTGAAGGCGTTTTGACTTTCTAAGGGAGCCTATTGATTCAACACCTTCTTCCTTTTCATCAGAGTCTGATGCCTGTGCAGCGTGCGATCCTTAGACAGGAGCTACGAATGGCTTTTGAAACTTCTGCAGGTTATGATTTTCACTTGTTGCAAAGAGAGAGAAATTTCCCCCATTGGATGCAGATGGTCTGCTTCATTCCATGGGCATTTTGGGCCTGTTTCAGCTGCCAGGTCTTGGCTGCTTCTTCAGCCAAAGAAAAGGAGGCGGCTGCAGAACAGAAAAGGGAAAGTGGATCCGGCAAGAAAGTATGCAATGTCTTTAAAAGGGATTTATCCAATCCTCTCCCCAAACCCCAGGCTTACTTAGCCACTTATCCCTCCCTGTGTTAAATTCTGGCAGAGCTCAGCTCTTTGTCTCGTACTAAAAAAAGTGTCTTCTAACCTTTGCTGGAACACTTTTCAGAGGCTTCAGCAAGGATCCAATGGGGAATTTTCTGCATTGACGTGATATTCCATCCTAGTTCATGTAATCTGTTTGTACGCCTTTTCAGATCAGCTTACCTGCTAAATGGAAAATCGTAGAGATCTAGAAAAACATGCCAGTTGTGAAAGGTTGATTTACATGATTGCATCTCTGCTTCATGAAAGGATGTTAATGCAGTTGGCCTGGGATGTTTGCTCAAAATGGAAGGATTGCCTTGGGGCTGGATGAGTCTGCAGTGGGCCATCTTATCTATAAGTTTCTGCTTCCAAAAGCAGCCAACCAAATATCTCTGAGGCTGCTTCTGCACTGAAGAAGTAATGCAGTTTGACACTGCTTTAACTGCCATGGCTCAATGCTATGGAATCCTGGTATTTGTCATTTATTTTGGCACCACAGCTCTCAGACAGAGAAGGTTAAATATCTCACAAAACTATAAATTGCAGAATTCCATAGCATTGAGCCATGGCAGTTAAAACGGTGCCAAAATGCATTATTTCAGCAGTGCGGATACAGTCTGAGTTTTCACAAGTGGGATAGGAAAGTGTCATTATGAAAAACACCCCCCTCCCCATTTTTCTCCATCATCTGACTGGAAACTTAAATCATTCACCTTGGGAAATCCCAGTTTCCAAAATCTCCTAGCCAGGCTAACCATGTTACCATCGCTCCATCTTTTTTTTTAGGAAATATTACCTGTGGTCTGAGCTAATGGTTCTCAAATTTGGCCCTTCTAGGTATTTTAGATTTTAGCTCCCAGAAGCCCCAGCCAGCTTGACCAATAGTTGAAATCCAAAATATCTGGAGGGCCATAAGAGTAAAAACTACTGGTCTGAGCTCAGTGTCACACCAATGGCCCTTGGTGGCTCTTGGCTTAGTAAGGTGGCCATTCTGCTCCAGACGTTAGCCCAAATTTTACAAGGACTGTCCCGGAGGCTGGAGATTTACAAGACAGGGCTCAGCACTTTGGATAGCTCCTTTACAGTTTGGACTTGAACCCAAAGTGGATTGTTCCTGCCCCCCCCCCCCCATACACTGCTATTGGAGTAACTAGTGGCCATTGCTTCCCATATTTATTTTGGGACCATGCAGCGAAGAGCACAAAGAGGGTCCCTTTTGAATGGTCAGGAGAAGAAATAATGCAGGAGGAACAACTGTCAATCCACCTGCAGCCGTGGCCGACGAAAACGTTCCAGCTCTTGATTTTTACAGATCATTTTTCAGCATGGCAAACATCCCTATAAAAAAGAGGTTTTACAGCCTCCCAGTTGAAATTAAGCATGGATTCATAAAAGTGTCAGCAAATGAGCCCGCCGGACCCATTGCAATCTTGAAGGAGCCCAAATGACCTTTCCAGGTAGCTCAGCTTTTTATGGGTTGTGATAAAATGCATACTTGCTGGCGGCGTAATAAGGGGGACATCAAGTGACAAGATGGCAGAGGAGGCGGAAAGAGCATCTCCCGCTCCGCTCTGCCTTCTGCAGGAAAGGCCTTCCCCTCGTCGTGATTTCTTTGCTGTTCTTTAAGAAATTGGCCAAGAAAACCTCATGATAGGGTCACCCTAAGTCAGAAATGACTTGGAGGCACACAACAACACCAACGACAACTGATTTCACAGTTGCCAATGGCCCAGAAAAAAATGTGCTCAGCTGCTTCTCTGCCTTTAACAGATGCTTTGACTAGGAAGAACCAGTAGGCAACACTTGCCATGGCATGGAGATAAATAAATATGAGTGCCTGCCCATCTCTGTAGCCAAAATGTGTCGTGTGTGTGTGTGTGTGTGTGTGTGAAAAATGGGCAGCATCCAATATGGTGCAAGTGGAACGTAATGCTCTCTGCCCATGCATTTCTGCATCCCTCTGTGCTGTGGCTCGGTGGATTAATGAAACCACTCAAACCACTCCAGATTCTTAACCCAATTCCTAAATAGGTTCAAAACCTAGGATAATTCCTGTAAAGCTAGCCCAAACCTGAAATGGATTCACCAAAAGCCTGACATGGGAACCATCAACTGCCACCGTTGGGAGGTACCAGAAATTGGAGCAAATGTGAAGATTTCCATCAGGTTTTGGGTAGGTCGGTTAGTCAGTTAGTTCACTTTTAAAACTATATTTCATTCGCTTTAGTTCACTTTTAAAACTATATTTAATTAAGTAGCTGATGTATAATCATCGTTGTGTACCTTCAAGTCATTTTTGACGTTTGGTGAGCCAAAGGCAACTCTGTGCCAAGGCTTTCTTGGAAATATTTGTTCAGAGGGGGGTTCCCTTTGCCTACTTCTGAAGCTGAGACAGTGTGAATTGCCGAAGGTCACCTAGTGGGTTTTTGTGGCTGAGCAGGGATTCAAACTCTGTTCTCCAGAGTCATACTCTAACACTCAAACCAGTACACCATGCTGTCTCTTTTGATGTAGAAAGATGGTCACATTTTCCACCTGGGAATGAATAATTAAGAATATTCTTACCATCCCTAATGGGGGTACCCTTAATTAGATATGGACGGATTGTTGTTATTGTGTGCCTTCCAAGTCGTTTCTGACATATGTCAACTCTAAGGCAAAACTATCATGGGGTTTTCTTAGCAAGTTTCTTCAGAGGGGGGTTGCCATTACCAATCCCTGAGGCTGAGAGAGTGTGACATGCCCAAGGTCACCCAGTGGGTTTACATGGTCAAATTATGATTTGAATCCTGGTCTCCAGAGTAGTGGTCCAATGCTCAAACCACTACACTATGCTGTCTGTCCATATGGCTAGCATATGGATGGATATTTAACTAAATTGCAGATATAGAATACCAGCCAGATTTCTTGACAGTCAAGAAATACCACTGAGAAAAATAAAGAAGAATAAGCAGTGCTAATTTTGCACAATTTTCTCCTGGTATTCAAGATTCTGGACTATGGTACAGAGTTATTCTATGGAGAAAAGCAGAGGTTTCCTACACAGAAAACACTGCTCCAGAAACTGTGCAGAAAACAAGGGACATTTTGTGTGCAAAAAGACAGGTGAATAATATAGAATAATTTCTGCATTACCTGTATCTCTGAGTAAGAGTGAGACAAAACAGGAGTCTAAAAATGGCTTTCCCATTCTTATCAGAAAAACAGATAATCTGGGTGGTGAGAGATGTAAATCCTCAACTATTTCAAAGATGGATAAATCCAGGGAGAATATTTGTTTAGGAGTATTTGTTTTCTCCTTTGGTGGGGAGAAAAATTGCTTTAACTATTCACATTGCACATGAGGTTGAAACAGTTGAGGATTTACATCTCTTATCACCCAGCTATTTGTATTTCTGATCAAAACTGGAAAGCCATTTTTAGAAACCTGTTCTCTATCATTCTTGCTCAGAGGTCTTTGGAGATTGCAAAGGTCCGTGGATAAAATGCCGTTTCTGGGGGAAATTGACCTGTCTCCGTTTTCGAATTCTCCCCATCCTTCTCCCTACCTTATGTCACATTATGACACCTCCACATTTTAAAGCCATTTACAGAGCAATAACCTCCTCTCTTTGGAACAGTTCTGCCTTTGGGACTTTTATTCTTTCTCCCACTCGTAAATGTCCTATAAATCGTCCTCCGTTTTACGACATGCCCCACAAGGTATCCATAAAAATATGCACTCAAGAAAATTATAGCAGTTATTTTTGACTACCCAATGAATTTATTTTCACACTTTCCTTTTCTTTTTTCATTTCTTCTTTTTGTCTTCCACCAAGGGCAATTTTCAACACCTTTCAAATGTCAACTTCCCAGTCTCTTCCCTACTTGTTCCAATTTTTTTTTCTTCTTCTGCAATTTTTCTTTAAATCATTAAAAGGAGCTGGAAAACTATTTTATTCTCTAGGGTATCTGACTAGAAGAAGACTAAGATGGCAGGAGAGCCATTTCCTGCACTTCCCCACAGGGATGTTAAAAACTTGGCATCACTTTTGTTTGTGGATGCAAAACCTTTTTGTAATTTGGGGATGAGCCTTCTTTTTTAAAAGGCAGAAAAGAGAAACAGACGGACAAGACGACAATCAAGGAAAATGGCAAAAAGGTTGTGGTTGTGTGCCTTCAAGTCATTTCTGACTTATGGCGACCCTAAGGCAAGCCTATCTTGTGTTTTCTTGACAAGTTTCTTCAGAGGGGGGTTGCCACTGCCATCTTCTGAGGCTGAGAGAGTGTGACTTGCCCAAGGTCACCCAGTTCATTTACATGGCCGAGCTGGAATTCAAACCCTGGTCTCTAGAGTCAGAGAGTCCATCCACACTGCAGAAATAATCTGGTTTGACACCACTTTGCCATGGCTCAAGGCTATGGAATCCTGGGATTTGTCATTTGTTGTGGCCCCAGGGATTGCTGACAGAGGCGGCTAAATGTCTCACAAAATTACAAATCCCAGGATTCCATAGCATTGAACCATGTCAGTTAAAGCAGTGTCAAACTATATTAATTCCACAGTGTGGATGCAGCTAGCGCCCAATGCTCAAACCAATTACTGGAGAGAAAAAAGAAAAGACCCCAAAATGGAGCTGAATAAATGGCAAAGCAAGGAAGGAAAGGGCAGAAAAATAGTTTAAACTGATGGCTGCGATTCTCTATTGCAGTCTACGCTGCACAAGCGTATGGGTCCTTAGCTACGTAGCAGAGGCACTAGAGAAGCCTTGTAGTAAATTGTGAAGATGCACAACAGGACACTAGCAAGAGCATCCCAATGAGCCTCAAGCTCCACTGACCCATATTGCCGGTCCCTAGAAGGCTTTCTCTTGGTCCCACCACTATCACAATCTCACTTGCTTTGGACACAAGAGGCAGAGCCTTCTCAGCGGTTGCTTCCAACCTCAGGAACTCCCTTCCACAAGAAGCTTTGCTGATCCCCTCCCTGCTCTCCTTTTGCCACCAGACCAAAACTTTGCTTTTCCAGCAGGCTTTTAATAAATATGTCATTGTCTCCAGGGAGGCTTTTTATTGTGGTGTTGGCTTTAGTATGTTTTGGAGGGTTTGCTATTGATGGGTTTTGCCCGTCCATGAAAAGGTGCACAACGGTAACAAATGGCATGCAAGCTAGCAGCAGGACAGACACAATGTCGTGTGAGAGGTGCAGTTCAAAGACACTTTGATCCAGTTAAAATTCTGCTTTTCTAGCCTGTGTGATGACATCCGAGGGTCCCATCCCCACGTCAACCCCCAAAAAACACATATACAAATGTAAGGTGAATTTGTACTTTTGGGTGTCACTACTGGGATGTTTGCTAGGGAGTCAGTCCCTGCGGAGGAAAGCCTTGATCAAGACAAATCCCACTGCCCCACCGCAATATAAAATTGTACATTCAAGGAATGGCTTGATTCTGCTGGATGCACAAATGGTTCCTGCCTCTATTCTACAAGTGTGGGTGCTGAAGGACCACCGATGGTCCTCAAGATGTGGTTTCTCCCCCCCAGTTTCTCCGGCATGCTCCATGTTGCTTCCAAGTGAAGTTCATGAGTCAATTGCCTTCCACATGAAGAGCCTTTCGTCCACTTTTCATCCTCTTCAGACTGCTTCTGTGGCTTCAAGGCTGCAAGACGGATAAAAGTTAGCAGCCCTCGAGTAGTTCTCTACACCTGAGAGTATCTGCACGACACTTACGAAGTAGCTTCTTATGACTGGCTCTTTGGCTGCTTGCCTTCCATCATTCCAGCCTTGGTTACCTTCCCCCATATCCAAAGACTTCAGCAAAATAGGAGGCCTTTGGACAGATGCAGATTAAAGCAGTTCAAAGCCAAGGCAGGCATTCCAGAAAGGCAAATCCCAACATGAGCACATTGGACTTCTTGCCGCTCCAGTGCTTGTTGCTTTTATTCATAAATATTTATACATTTCTACTCATGTGCCTGGCACTTTCCAGCACCACCAGCAGATCCCTCAAATTTATCTGCTAGATTTTGACAGTGAAGTTTGGAAACCATCAGAAGGAAAATGAATGGCCAGAGTGGGAGAGCGAGGAAGGGGATCGGGATTCAATGAGGGAACGGAATAAAAGTATCTTAAAAGTCAGAAGGAACTGCAAGGGTCATCTAATACAAGCCCCACTATACAAGAATACACAATTAAAACACTCCTGAAAATGGTACTACAGCCTCTGATTATAGACCTCCAAAGAAGTAGAGTCCATTATCCACTGAGGTAGCCTGTTCCATGTGCTAACAGCTCTTCAAGAGGCATCTGAGGAAGTAGACTTTAGTCTATGCAAGATCATGCTGCCAACTTCTTTCTTTGGGTTAGCCTCAAAGCTGCTACAGGATCTCTCTACATACTGACTCTACAGAATCACACAGCTATATCTTTACATTCTAGCTCTTAAAGAAGAATATTCAGGTGGAATTTCTTTTCTCACAACTTGAATCCCTGATATTGTGTTCTCTGGAGCAGGAGAAAGGTAGCTCGCTCCATCTTCTGCATGACATCCCTTCAGATACGGAAATATGGTTTTATCATGCCACTTCTTAGCCTTCTCTTCTCCAAGCGAAACGTACCCAGCTCCCTGAGTCATTCCTCATAAGGCTTGGTTTCCAGATCCTTAATCATCTTGACCAACCTTCCCTGGACCATACTATGAGTCTTCCCAGACCTTTCCACCCATTCTGGGGTGAGGGTTAAAGGTGTTGAGCCAAATAAATTTAACAGAAAAACTGCCACCCCTAAAAGGCAGAAAGAGAGACATGTTGGGGGGGGTCACTTTATTGAGGAGGAGACATTTGCTGACTCAAGAAGGAAATTTTGCTCAATCAGGTTGCTTCAGTCCTATTTTGAGCATATCCCACTTCATATGATGGGACTTTGATACACTTGAACGGCCATCCTATGGAATCCTGGGATTTGTAGTTTCGTGAGATAGAATTCTCTTTCAGTGAGCTCCAGTGCTTTCCCAAACTCCATACTCCAGGTTTCCATACAATGCAGCCGTGGAAATTAAAGTGGAATCGTAGTGCTACAATTGCAAAGGGCCAAAGAATGTCAAAGGAACTGGTGGGACCACTGTTCAGCAAGAGAAAGGGCAATGAGGATGATAAGAGGTATGGAGAACAAAATGTCTGAGGAAAGGTTGGGCATGGTGAAGAGAGGATGGAAGGGGTGACTTGGTTGCCCTCTTTAAATACCTCAAGGACTGTCACAGAGAGAAAGGGGTAGGACCAGATCTAATGGTTTGAAGTTATAGGAGGATAGATTTTGGTTGAATATTAGAAGGAACGTCTTGACAGTGAGAACAGTTTGGCAATAGGAGCAATTGCCTAGAGAAGGGATGGAGTCTCCTTCTCTAGATGTCTTCAAAAGGAGGCTGGGCATCTACCTGCTGGGGATGGTTTCACTCGAGATGCTGCACTGAGCAAAGGGTTGGATTGGATGACCCATGGGACCCCATCCACCTCCATAATTTTATTCTATGAAAGGGCCTTTACTCAGAATATTCAGAAAGGGGGTTGTTCTCTACTCCCTTATTCATTGTTGACAAGAAAACCTGTCTTCTGAGCCACAACCAAAATAACAGGACAACACACCAAGTAAAGAACCAAGTCTAGTTCATTCTAGCTTTATTTTTTCCATCTTGTATGAGTAACCACAGCCTAAAAAAATCTAAACAGAACATCTACCCCAAAAAATCTATATATTTTTTTTCCTCCCCACCCCTTCCCCCACCCCTCACTTTTTCTTTGAATTATTAAATACAGAACTAACAATCATAAGCTCAGTGGGATTTCAAAGAGCAAGAAAAGGAAGTTTGAAAAGAAAGGGAAGAAAAGTGCTTTGCAGTCAGAGCTATTCCTGAAGCAGACCAAAATAGAAAATGTGATATTCAATTTATTGGAGGGGGTTTGTTCAATAAAATAAAAATAAGGGAAAGACAGTTGACACTATGCAGTAGGAAGGGCATTGAATGAGCATTTGGTTTTTGTAAAGCAAACTCCAGAGTTTTATTGTGATGTGGTTTTTTTAAAAAATCTCCCAGAATCCCCTAGCAACCATAGCCAGTGAACTCTCTCATGCTCCAGTGGATATTTCCCCAACATTTCCATTTATTTAGTTTTCTGTGTGAAAAATGCAATAAATGACCTTGGTGGCTGGATGGATGGATTGATTTATTTTTTTGTGCAGAAAGTTTTTTTGTGCAGGAAACATATTTTCTGTGCAGAAATGTTATATTTTCCATGCAGAAAATGCTGTTCTCTGTACAAAAAAATATGCAATTTTTTCTACACAAAATAAGTCTTGAACTGGCAGGATTCTCACCCATTTGACGACTCTTCTACACTTCTACATCATTTTTAACTATCATGGCTCAATTCTGTGGAATCCTAGGATTTGTAGTCTGGCAAGGTATTCAGTCTGGTCCGTCAGAGAGTTCTGATACCTCAACAAACTACAAATCCCAGGATTCCATAGGATGGAGCCATGGCAATTAAAGTGGTATCAAACTGCTTTATTTCTGCAGGGTGGATGCACCCTAGGATTCTCTTTGTTAGGGTTTCTCGACACTTGAGAAACCCACTTTTCAACCATTTTTTGAATCTTTGAAAACATTATTTCCATTTCTACTGACAATTTTATCACAGCATCTCTTTGGAATTCAGCTTATATCGGATGCTGTTTGCTCACCTTTCCTCAAGCTGAAACCAGGAGGAAACCGAGCTATGATAAATGTGATGCTCCATCTTATTCTGCAGAGACCAGTGTTAAGAGAACATGCAAACCACTTCTTCTACAGGGTGGAAAAAGAAATGATCTGACTCAAAATACCAAGAGGTTGCAGATTTGGAGTTGGGGACTTTTTTGGTGACAGTTCTCCTTTTCTCATGATTCTACAACTTGATGCCATCGGATGAAACTGGTCACCCAAGGTTGAGACCAGATCGGTGCCAGCTGGTGGCTTCCTTGTATCTGGCACATTCTGAATTTTAGTTTGAACCTAAAGGAGCATTGAAAAACATTGAACTCATTTGGGGATTCAGTTCAGATGTGAAGATCTGTCCTCTTAAACAAATGCACTAGATCAGACCTAAAAAATTATAATGATGTACTGTTACCTTCCTTTTCTGTTTTATCATTATCTTTATTGCTGGCTTAAATTGCAAATCATTGCAGTCTTATTTTAAATCCCTCCCTCCCTATCGTTTTAAGAATACATTCCTGCCCTTCTTACAAATACTGTTGCTTATACAAAAGAAGACACAAAATAAAGCAGATGGGAGACAGTAGCCACACCAAGAACAAACCAAAGCTTTGAAAAACACAGACCTCCTTCATGTTGTGCATTGTCCAAAATGGATCATGTTTCTTTTTTTCTCCCTGAGATAGCAACCATCTCTGGTGAATTTAGATGCTGATCTATGTTGATCAGACTCAGTCATAAGTGGAAATGAATAAAAACCTTCATTCTGGATAGTTAGAATAGTAGCAAGAATTTACAGTGGGCCGCTAGTATCTGCTGGGCTTTGGTTCCAGGACCCTCCATTGATACCAAAATGCATGGATACTCAAGTCCCATTATGTACAATGGGACCCTCCATCAATACCAAAATCCACGGATAGTCAAGTCCCATTATGTATAACTGGACCTTCCATTGATACCAAAATCCATGGAGACTCAAGTCCCATTATGTACAATGGAACCCTCCATTGATACCAAAATCCATGGATAGTCAAGTCATATTATATAAAATGATGTAGTAAAATGGTATCCATTATATAAAATGGCAAAATCAAGATATATTTTTGGAACTGTTTTTAGAATATTTTCAAGCCATGGATGGTTGAATCCATGGATGCAGAATTCATGGATATGGAGGGCTGATGGTCCTTATTTATCTATTGAATTTATACCTTTCTCCCGGGTTATCCAAAAACGAGGATAACACCGGCATTCCTATCATATATTGCCCACATATTCTGCAGTTGCAAAGGAATGGAGGCTGAGAGAAGGGTGATATTGCTGAGGATATCTAAGGACTGTTGGGTCAAAAGTGAGAGTTGAACCAGGTTTGGAGCATGCATTGACATTGACATGTTTTTAGACACAGTGACACTGGAAAGCTTGGTGGTTTCTTTTTTGTTTACACATACCAGTGGTTCCCAAGGTCCAGTCTTCCAGGCACTTTAGACTTCAGCTCCCAGAATCCCTGACCATTGACCAAGATGATCGATGCTCCAAAACACCTGGAAGACCAGAGTTTGGGAATCACTGGTTTGCACCTTCTTCTCTCCTTTGTAACAAGAAAGTTTGGAGAGATGTGCAGACCCAGCCACAAGCAAAGTAGGGTTTGAAATGGAGTTTGACATCACATTTTCTTCCAAGAAAGGGCAATTACTACATTGTCTCTTTTCAAGTAATGGTTCTTTTTCAGAACAGAATCCAGTATCTATTGGGAGAGCCCTTCAGTTTTTCATAGTTACTCCTAGAAAATCATTTCGAGGATTAAAACATTGCATCCATATGCAACTGAACTCTCTACTAAACAGAACAAGATGCTCCCTGTGCACCAAAATTTTCTTGTGTATCTAAAAGCACCAAGGAATAGTATTCTTGAACTGTACCACTACTATTTTTATAAGAATATTAGGGGGTCTACCAAATTGGTGCCCATTTCCTTGAACTTGGCTTGGAAGAGGAAGTCCTACAGAAAAAAGATGCCGGCAAACATGGCTCACATCCCAAAACGATCCCACATTTCCCCGCATCTTGTTTTAGAATTAAGGATATGGCAAGACATATTAACTCTCACAAAGATTTGTCTGTTGGAAATGTCTGTAGCTAAGTAGCTACGGAATTTTCAGAGTTTAAAGAAATCCCCAGAGGAAAATCTAATAATCTAAAAAAAGGGAATAATAACAATAATTAATAATAATAATTAATAATAATAATAATCTTTAGAGTTTCACATCCATCATCAGTTGTCTTGTGCCAATGGGAAATCCACATTGGGTTAAGCCACTACATTACTGGAAAGCAAGGAAGGAAGGAGAAAAAAGAAAGAAAGAAAGAAAGAAAACAGAATTTCTATATGAGAGGCTACTGTAATGTCACTAATAAAATGGCACAACATTTTCCCTTTTAATCAAAGGAAGTAGTGACAAATACTTGTTTACAGTATCACAATAACATGGTATTAAATTAAGAGCAGGTTCATACAACCCTGGAGATTTGAAGCCGAAGTTAGTTCAAAAAATTATGTGCCTTGCTTTGGCAACAGTTTTTTTTTTTAAATTCAAATCTGAATACTTTTATTTTTATTCAAATCATGTTTTAAAAAATCCCTAACTAGATGAGGTCACCCTGACAAAGATGTGTTTTATTGACATTGCAATTCAATATACAGTCAAAGCAAATGCATTTCTTTACTTTTCTTTTGTTTCGTAGCTATAGCAATGTAAACCAAGCCCTAAATCACCATGGATAGAAGCAAAGGGTGGGCAGATTCAAGGAACACTGATGCTTGAGAGAGAATTCTAGAGTCTCTTTTTGAAATTGTTAGGCCTCTGGATATAAAGGACAGGCAGATCCTTCAAGCACCTGGGTTAAAACTAAAGTTATAAAGCCAGTTATGAATTATGGTAGGCATGGTCATATGTGTTGCAGGCCATGGGCAAGAGCACATTATTGTTGTTGTGGTTGTTGTTGCACTACTGGCTTGGGATTCTGGGTGGCAGTCCAGAAGAAAAGAAATGAGTAGACTGTCAGCATTAGTGATATAATACAAGCATAAATTCAATTTAAGTCTCCACAATTTTTTTTTGGGGGGGGGGGGTTGCAGAGATCAGAATTCTCTATTGATCTCGTGTCATGTCCAAACTCCCTGTAAATCCCACTTTCAGCTACTTCATTTCCCCCAATATACCAATGTATTGGCTAGTGGAGCTGCAGAGAAGCATCCAGCTATGTTCCTATAGCTACATATACAGCAGCTCCAGGATCTTTGGAGGACTCCTGGGAGGTATTGGACAATATGCTGTTGTTGTGTGTCCAACTATAGGGTACTTCTTTGCAGCTTCCCTGCTCTCCATTCTGCCAGCAAATTGGTATTTTAGGAGAGTAGGCAGCAGCAGCAGCAGAAGCTAAAAGGCAAGTTTTCAGGGTGGTGTGTGTGGAGATGTCTTGTAGTTCTGCCTGTGCAATAAGTGCAATTTGAAATATGCCTCCTAATCCAGAATTGTACTTGCAATCATTTTCAAGAATGAGTGCACCCCTGCTCTAGGAAAACATAGGTGCTACAGTGTAGATATAGTTGTTGCAGGATTTACCAAATCCCATCAGGTCTCATCAACATAGCCAAGTGAGTGAGGACCATCAGGCCATACTAAGACAGGCAACAGTAAGGACCATTAGGGCATACCAACATAGCCAATAGTGAGTTTGGACCATCAGGCCACACCAACATAGTCAATAGTGACTGAGGACCATCAGGCCATACCAACATAGTCAATAGTGACTGAGGACCATCAGGCCATACCAACATAGTCAATAGTGACTGAGGACCATCAGGACATACCAACATAGCCAATAGTGACTGAGGACCATCAGGCCATGCCAACATAGCTAATAGTGACTGAGGACCATCAGCTCATACCCATATAGTCAATAGTGAGTGAGGACCATCAGGCCACACCAACCTAGCCAATAGTGAGTGAAAACAGGAGAAGCTCTCCCAACAACATCTGGTGGGCTACAGGTTGTCCATCCCTCGCCTAACACAATGCTTCCCAAATACTGTTGGAATAAAGGGCATCAATAGCATGCAGACACCATGCTTTCTTCTCCATTTGCCAGGATGCTTTACAGGCACACTGGCTATAATCCTGTTGGTGTCTTCTGCATGTGTTATAAGTTCTCTTATGGATGCGATTGGACGTTTTTATCTGATGTGGAAGAGTTGCATTAGGTTTAAGGATGAAAAAGTGGAGTTGTGCATGTAGTGCCATTGTGTTCGCTGCACAAAGATCCTCATTGCGCAGGGATCCACACGGCACATTTGGTGTGACATTGAGCTGCACATTCGGGGTCTTGGTTGGGTTGCTCAGCATTGCCCTTCAACACAAGGAAGGCATAGCACAATTAATTTGTTACCATCCATGTGGCAATTTACGCTATGCAAGCCCAAGTTTCTGGGCTTGAGGTCCGGCAAAAAAGCAGCCTATTTTTCCCGAATCTTCCTTTTCCCTGCCAGCTTTCTCTTGGACCCAAGTCTGCCACTATTCTCACAGACTGCCCTCTTTTGCTTTTCGATGGCAGCCATGGTGGTTCCCACATCAATAGGATGGTGAACCTGGTTTGGGTTTTAGCTTGAATTTTGAAGGGGCAAGCCAAAGTGTTGAACCTCATTAGGGGGATTTAGCACCATGGATGTCTCCTTTAAATTTCGGACTAAAACCAGAGGAGATTTGTTCCTCCCTTCCCTCTAGAGACCCACCAGCCACCACCTTGTTTGGAAAAATTGCCATAAGACAAGATATTCATATGTAGATACACATTTCCCCCCCCCCCTCCCCTCTGTTTTTGTATTGGGTCACATTTAGAGTTTCAGTAAATACATTCTACACTCAAAAAGAGTTTACACTCTAGAAAACAGGCAGTTTATGGTTAGGAAGGAGCAGAGTCACAGCAGAAATGCCACCTAGCCTCCTCATGCTGGTGCTCACAATGGATAATTTAGGGAGTATTTAGTTAACTTTTCTTTCTATCTTTTTTAAAAAGGCCATAATAATATTGTTGAAGCATTTTTAAAAGAAAGAAAGAAAGAAAGAAAGAACCCCAAGTAGTTTCTTTCTTCCCCCATACGTCTTTGATTCCTTTTGCTTCTTGTTTTTAAATCTAAAAAATATCTTTATTTTAAACAAAAACCCCACCATGTATAAAAATAGCTATTGGAATTAAAGATATTAAAATAAAATTATATATAGAAAAAGAACATGACAATGCAGTGGTTGCTGTGGTTATGGAGGATACAGCCTAGAAGGCTTCTGCATTCGCAGGGGAGGTTGGGGCGCGCCGGCACCATCCGTGGGTCAGAAACGGGTTGCACCTCGGTTGCAATACCCCTCCCAACCATCAGGGGCACACAAGGTGTACTTAGGCTTTGCAAGGGAAGAGAGTTGGGTTGTAACTAGGCACTGACAGCTGATGGACCTCATGTCAATGGGGCAGTGGATATGCTCCAGGTTTTCTTCAGTTTTAAAGTAGAGGTAGACAACTAGGGGAGGGGTTCATAGGCCAATTCCCCCCAAAACACAGGCCAATCCCCCCTGTATTAGTGCGCCAAAGCCCCAGACCCCTTACATTTAACCCCCCCCCCAATCCTTCACCCCAAAGTACAGAAAATTGGCTGAAAAGTGAAATAGGAAGCGAGTGTCGTCACTTCCAATTTTGATTTCAGCCAATTTTGGGCTGGTTTTAATGGACATTATCAGATTTTAAAGATAGGTTAGGGGAGCAAAATCATTGCATTTTGAAGTGGTTTTAGGTCACTTGAGGAATTGAAAAACCACCCAGAATTTGTTTTTCCATTCATCTGGGGGCTTTGCGGATATTCAGGAAATGTCCTCTGGTATCCGAACAGCTGCACTTTGCCAACTTCTCCTTTAAAGGAGGCATCCAAAGTGTAGAACCTATTTTAGAGACAGGTTGCAGCAGGTTGGATAACTTCTTTAAAGTCTGACCTTGAAAACCTGGAGTGGATTCACTGCTCCAAGGAGATGGGACCCTTCAGCTTTCAATGAAACTCCAGATGTAGTTGGCATCACCTCTAGTGAATTCTCATCTCTGCCTCCTGTGTCCCTGTTCTCTTCCCCAGCAGCCCCAGTGGAAATGGAGAAACTCATCTAGCTCATGCAGTGCTTTGCCAAGTCCTTTGCCCCATATCAATAGACTAGGAAGGGATCGTCATCATCATTTTTATATTTGTTTCTCACCAACAATCGCATCAAGAGAGGTTACTCATCCTTTTCACACATTGTTCGGCCACTCTGACTACTTATCACTGAGGTAGGTTACCAGCCTATAGAGAAAACATGCTACATTCTAAGGCTTCAGACATGAGGTCTATCACCAGCTGCGCCACCACCAGTGGCCTAAAGAGCAAACAAAGAGAGTCCATCTGCCAAGCATCCATGCCAACAGCAGTAAGTGCTTGGTTACTCTGCTGGTGGCATCCTTCCCCTTTTAGCCCAAGGTCTGACTAGACCACAGCTCACAAAGATCACTATGGACATGCACATGGTTCACACAGCGTCCTGGTTCACATGGCCAAGTACATCACTTTGGCAAATGTGCTAAAACTAGCCTGATGCTGAGATTTGCATGGCACCTTCTCCTTCCAGGACGATGTGGTGGTTTGTATTATTTTCCCTATTTGGGGATGGGTAATGCACAAGCTTTGTACTCAAAGTTTAGTGCCTGGTATCGCCAAGATTAAAGGATTTCAACCAACAGGACTAAAGCAACAAGGATTCCTCTTGGCCTGCAGCCTTAAAGATCTGATTTCAAGTAACACAGACAATACTTGGCTAGATGGATCAATTCCCTAATCTGAGCTTGGTGAAGTTAGTTTTGGAAGCTATGGCCTGGAACTTATTGTTTAGTCCCAACTAGAGTAGACCCATTGACCCAACACATAGATAAAGCCTACTGGCTCAACTGATCCATTCTAGCAGAAGTGGACAATACAAGGCAGGCCCACAACACCTAAAGAGTAAACAGAATCCACCATGTTGAGCTGGGATATTCTGAGATCTGCAAAAAGTAAGGATTCCACACTCTGGGCTCAACCCCATTGAGAGGCCATAACTTATCTTAAGCATGATGAACTGGGAGCAGGGTTATCTAGACGTACAAGAGGATCCATATAAGATGTTCAGAAAGGTCATACCTTGGTTGCAGAGCACTCAGTTTTCATGCAGGAGGCCCCTTCCTTGACTCACAGCATTTTCAGGGGAAAGGATCTCTGGTACCAGGAGGAGAAGACTATTCTCCACCCAAGACACTGCCAAATTAGGTGGACCCATGTTCTGCCTTGGTATAAGGCACTGGATGACTGGAACTTGTTCATGTAAATTCCACTGAGGAGCCTTATGTGCACTGCAAAGTGACAAAAGAGGTCCACTTGTGGTGCCCCATTCACCCACATGGCCACAACTCAATCCTGCAATCATCAAATGAACATCCCTGGCATGAATCAGCTCTGGATACAGCTTTTCAGTAGTAACCTGTGGACCAGTAGTGACCCATTACAGCAGCGGAGGGCAACTTCCAGGGATTAGGGGGCTACATTGCCCCCTCATGGGACCCTGGAGGATCATACAACCCACTGATATACTCTTTGCCCCTATTCTTGAAATTTCTATGGTGAGATAATCTTTTGACCCCAAACAGTTGATAAGCCTCTGGGCATGAGTGCTAATGGACATTTAACCATATTTTCAGACATTTTCCATTCCCCTTCACCTTTTTAGGGTTTTTTTTTTTTTAATGACTTTCTGGAAAAAGAGACCATATAGATCAGTGGTTCCCAAACTTTGGTACTCCAGGTATTTTGGGCTTCAGTTCCCAGAAGATTCAACAAGCTTGGCCAACAGTCAGGAACTCTCTGAGCAGAAGTCCCAAATATCTGAAGGACCAAACTTTGGGAACTA
Source organism: Phrynosoma blainvillii (assembly GCA_026167975.1). Lineage (NCBI taxonomy): Eukaryota > Metazoa > Chordata > Lepidosauria > Squamata > Phrynosomatidae > Phrynosoma > Phrynosoma blainvillii. The sequence goes on along the minus strand of JANUYF010000010.1, from coordinate 2,498,171 downwards.
CTGAGTCCAAACAAAGGTCTGTACAAGCATTAAAAAAGGTGAAAAGATCCCCAAAACACCTTAAAAAACTGTCAAAATAGCCAACAGTGCCTCCCCAGAGGTGTGGGGTGCTATTGCCCAAGAGGTGAGGGTTTGTTTTTGCCACAGTGGGGACCCTTGGGGCCACAAACATGGCCACAGGAAGCCCCTGGGCCACCATGTCTGCCCACCTCTGCATTACAGGTAGAAGTTATCTTTAGGAGATCAGTGGCCTGCCTTTTGCTACAACCCTAACAATCGTTAAAGTTTTTTGTGTTTTCTTTTTTTAAAAAAAGAGACAAACATGGTATAAAAGCAACTCTTGACACAGTAAAATTCTACACAAGTTAACTAGCAACTTGTCTAAAAGTAAAGCTTATAACACTAAGGGGAAATGTCATCCATGACCACTACTGGACATGAGTCCATTCTGCTCTTTGTCCTGGCTCTTTTTGAATACTGGAACTGAGCAGAAACAAGAGAGATGAAGGCCAAGGAGGTTCTGACGACACGACACAATAGTTCTTCTATAAAAAACATCTTGAGGTAGAACATTGCTTTCAAGGTTTTGGAAGTGCTTTACATTGGGACGACAATGAGAAAGAAAGGAATACTTTTGTAAAGGAAAAAAATATAACCAACGACCAACATGGTAGACGTGGAGTGTGACTTCTGAGGTAGTACCAAAACACCTACTGACCAAATGCTACACTACTTGCTTTGAAAACAAAAAAGGAAGACACAAGAGCTTTGCTTCTTCCCAGAAGACATTCAATTCCGGTTGAGGTAGGTTTGTCCTACTCGGACATTACTCGGGATGTTTGTCCAAGTCTTTTCTTTCGGTAGCCTTCATGCAGGCTTTCTTTAAAAAAATTTGACACACTCGCTTTTGCCTTTAAAACAGTTCATCGGCAACAAGAAGGGGGGGGGGAATCCATCCTGAGAATTACATAGAGCCGAATGTACATGACAAAAGTGTCAATAAATCCATGGACAGGTTTGGCCAACCAAGCATCTGTAGGATTTTTGGGGAGCAGCCAACGTTGGATAGGTCTGTCATAATCTTTTCTCTCAACATGTTACCAAAGTGGATCCATGGAATAATCTTCTTAAAGATGCCAGCGAGGAAACACATTGGTAAACTGAGACAACAAACAGGTCCAATCAAATTTGGTGTCAATGGTTACTAAGCAGTTGGCCAAGATGTCTTCTGAAATCACCAACTCAGCAGTTGCAGAACAAACAGCTGAGATCTGGATTGGAAGGAAGGTACGAAGGCCTGAGGAAGGTCAGAAAGACAAACTTCATGAAGCATCCATAAGGCTGTCTGTGTACAGTACACACATATTTGTGTACAGAAACAGACAGTAGAAATCTTAAATTGACCTGAGATTGATGAGTCGCTTCAAAGACATCACCAGATACAAATTAAAAGTTGGCTGGAAAGTCCTATAAGAAGCCTTGACCGTCTTGGTCACTTATCCTTCATTGGTTGGAGCTGGGTTCAAAGCTGGTTCTTCTGGGCTGATGCTGAGCAGGCATCCACCGGGAGCGTCCACCGAGGGCAGGTTTTGAAGCGGTGTATCGGTTTGCTCTTCGATGATGCTGAATTCATCGGGTGGAAGTGTGGATATCTGGGTTTCATCATGTGAGGTAGGAGGAGTATGATCCAACTGAGAAGAAGCAGTAGAAAAAGGGTTATCTCGTTGCACAAGAGTCATTCATAATCATTCTGCAAAAGCAAATGTTGAATGTCCTGGGGCCCATTCACATTACACAAGTATAGCACTATGATTTCACTTCAGTTGACATGGCTCAGCCCTATGAAATCCTGGGAGTTGCAGTATAAAGAGCAGCATTGAGAATTCCCAGCCAGAGCTCTCTTGCAACCATAAAACTACAAACCCCAGGATTCCATAGGACAGAACCGTAGCAGTTAAAGTGGAATCATAACACTGTAATTGTGTAGTGTGAACAGGCCCCTGGCATTAGCAGACCCTATGAATTCCTTTTCCCTCATGACTGGAATCTTCTCTGCCTATGTTTCTTCCTTCACCTTCTATGCAACGCATCTAGCTTAACCCAAGAGTGGGCCAGGTGAGACCCTGGGAGCCACAGGTAGCCCTCTAGGCCCCAAAGTGCCACCCATAATGTCTCCTTGAAGCACCCACTTCAATCTGTTCAGTTTTCTTTTTTTTAATTTTTAGAAAGATGTTCACCCCAAACTATTAAAAATGGGTCAAACATTTTGCAAGATGCAGTGGTTTGGGCCCCACAACACCTCCCAAGCTGACCAATTACCTTTCAAAAAATGCAAAAAAATGGACCAAAAATGAAACTGGAAGTAACACCTTCTCTTTTGGTTGTGTTGGGCATGCTGTGCAACCATGGGGGTTTGCAGGTGTGAAGAATGGCCCTACCTGCTCTGTAGATGCTTTAACACAGGGGTAGGCAACCTTTCCCCTTTAAGGGCCGAGGGACTTCAGCTCCCAGAATCCCAGGAGCTATTGGCCAACATAGGACTATTGGCCAACATGACTGGAGGCTTCTGGGAGCTGAAGTCCCTCGGCCCTTAAAGGGGAAAGGTTGCCTACCCCTGTTTTAACATTTCACTTTGGCCTTGAAGTATAACAAATCTCAAATACAAAGTGCATTTAGACAGTGCTGGGTGCACCTATCGTGTAGAAATAAGGCAATTTGACACCATACCATGGCCCCATCTCACAGAATCCTGGGATTTATCATTTTGTGAGGCACCAGCACTCTTTGGCAGAGAAGGCTAAAGACCTTGCAAAATGACAAATCCCAGGATCCTGTGTGATGGAAATACAGAACTTAAAGTGCTGTCAAACTGCATTATATTTCTACAGTGTAGATGCATGCCCAATAACCTGATTTAGGCCATTGTTTTAGATGATCAAATGAAGAAAGCAAACCAAAGTCCTTGTTCCCCTTCACTTCTTACCATGCTGTCTTTATTGTGTGGATCAGGTGGGGAAGGGAGTGCTGGGAACAACCTTTCCAATTCATTCATATCCAGCTGTTTCCCATTAGCATCTGGATCATCTCTTTCCCTCTGCACAGATCCATTGAGGGCCAGACCGGCAGCATTTCTCTGGCTTCTTGGGATCTGTGGTGTTGACAGCTGCTCCTGGACATTTTTACACATTAGCAGTCTGTGGAGACATGGAGGGCGGACGGGCGGGCAGGGGGCGAGAAAGAGATTAAATCTTTCTTACCATGCATTTTCACAGACTTTACAGAAATCATGCAACTGGAAGTTTATGGGAAGAACCACATGTTAATGGCAAAGTGCATGCTTTGCAAGCAAAAGAACCAAGGTCTGGTCCTTGGAATCGCCTGACAGAGATGGAAAAGACTCTTGCCTGAAATCCTGGAGAGCCACTGCCAGTCAGTGTAAATGAGACTGAGCCAGAAACTCATACTGAGTTAGAAAACCAGATGGTCCTAGTCTGATCACCAGCTCTCCTTGAACACATTTGGGTTTCACAAGGTAAGAAGGAGACTCCACCACCCTCTGAGGCAGCATCTTCCATTGTCAAACAGCTCTTACAGGTTCTTCCTAATGTTGAGGTGGAAACTCTTTTCCTGTAGCTTGAACCCATTGCTCCGCATCCTATTCTCTGGAGCAGCAGAAAACAAGCTTGCTCCATCCTCAATACGACATCCCTTCAAATATTCAAACATGGCTACCCTGTCACCTCTTAGCCATCTCTGCCTGAGGCTAAACAGACCCAGCTCCCTAACCAGTCATCAAAGGGCATGGTTTCCAGACCCTTTACATATTGGTCCCTCTCTTCTGGACACATTCCAGTTTATTAATATCCTTCTTGAATTGTGGTTGCCCAGAAGTGGAAAACAGTATTCCAGGTGAAGTCTGACCAAAGCAGAACGGAGTATTACTTCCTTAATATCTAGACACTATATTTCTATTGATGCAGCCAAGAATTGCATTAGCTTTTTTAGCTGCCGCCTTACACTGTTGACTTATGTTCAAATTGTGGTCTACTAAGACTACTGATTTTGGCTCCAGCATTCTTGATTGTTGGGAAATCTTGAAGCAAGGAGACTTCCTGAGATAGCTCATTCACCTACTTGCAAACCAAAATCCATCTCATGCACCAAAATTTTGCAAGCAGAGGGAATCTTACCGTCCTCTGTACCCAAACATGAGGAAGAGAACACAGAAGATGATGCAAGTGACTCCAATGTGGATTCCGATGATGATGCCAGTAGCTGAGGTCTTGCTGGTCTGTTCTTCTTTCATACAGTTGCAGGGTGGGTTCAGCCCTGTGTTAAAAGAGAGTTTGTAAGGAACAAGGGCCAGTGTGGTGTAGTGGTTTGAGCACTGGACTATGACTCTGGAGATCAGGGTTTGAATTTGATTTAAGGGACACCATTTTATTATGACATTGTATAATGTGTGTTATAGTAATCTGAACAGGATGTAAGTTTAACCTCTCACCTGTTCTTTCGACGGTCTCTCGCAGGGACACAAAACGGACAGTGGCATTCCCATCACCATGTTGGTTGTAGGCCAGGAGCTTGACTTCATATACTACTGAAGAGTCTGAAAGGAAGGGGGTGGGAATGATTCAGACCCACATTTAAGTGTGGCAAGTTCATTGCATTGCATGGGAAACTGGCCAGCTCCCTTCATTGCCCAAGTGCTATGCTCCCTTCGATCTCAGGTGAGGGTGAAAGGGCAAATCATAGAATTGGAAGGGACCCCCAAGGGCCATCCAATCCAACCCTTGCAATGAAGGGACCTGAGCCCTGCTGTTAGTCCTGAATAGAGTACATCCATTGGCTCAGTGGGATTTTTCTACATGTTGACTCACTATTCAACTGCTTATTGAATGAGTTTATTCTAACTGGGATTCCAACTACCAATACACAACTAAAGCTCTAATAAGAGATGGTCATCCAACTGCTGCTCAAAAACCTCCAAAGAAGGAGAGTTCACCCCCCTCCAAAGCCATCTGTTCCACTCTCAAATGACTTTTGCAGTCAGAAGTTCTTCCTAACATTTAGGTGGAATCTCTCTTCTTGTAATTTGAATCCACTGATTTATGACCTAGTCTCTGGAGCAGCAGAAAACAAACTTGCTCCATCTTCTCCATGGCATCCCCTCAAGGAGTGGGATAGTTGGCAGCCATTGGCAGAAGGGGGAACAGGACAATGTTGGGGAGAGGAGGAAAGAAGATTTGTGGTGTATATGATGAAGTTAATGGACCTTCTGGGAAGAAGAAGGGCTGTAGGTTCTTCTCAACAGCACTAGGGACTAGTCACTTGTCTTCTGTTTTGTTCATCCTTCTTACTCACCAAGATGGGTGATGTTGTAAGATGTAGTGTTACTAGGCAAAAGCAAGGGGCCGGTGAAATGGGAAAGATGAACTTTGCGGTAGTAGAGCTTGAACCCTTCGTGTTGTCCCAGTTTGATGGAGGGCTCCCACATTGCTTGAACAGTAGTACTGTTGAGAACTTTAATGAAGAGGGATGGCACTGCTGGCACTGGGGGGAAAAGCAACAGAAAAAGAGAAGCTTTTTGTAGACCTTGCACTTTCTAGGACAGCAGTCAGAGAAAAAAGCGGTACAGTTGGGGGAAAGTGTGCAGTTGGGGGGGGAAAGACAGATGTGCAGTTGGAAAAGAAAATTAAATGTGTGCTATGCATTGGATATAAGCCATTGGGAAAGACCTTTGTAACAGAAAGAGTATGCAAAATACTTGCAGAAACTTTGAAAGCATTTTAAGTCTTCTAAACATAGCAGATTCAAAGTGCAGATCCTTCACTGGAGGAGGTGTTAACCCATCTGCTCATCCATTCAAGAAAACAAGAGCTTGGTGTCTTCATTTGATTGACTGAACTGATTATTTTATATATTTTGTGTTTAGTGCTGCAATGTTTTTAAATCTATTCTTTTAAATGTATATGGTTTTGGTGGTATAGACAGCTGAATATTATTTTAATTGCAATTTTTTGTACACTTTTAGCTACATGTGGCTTTACCTGTGAGTGCATCTACACTGTAGAAATAATGCAGTTTGACACCACTTTAACTGCCAGGGCTCCATCCTACAGAACCTTGGGATTTGTAGGACCCACTGTCTTTGGCAGAGAAGGCTAAAGACCTCGTAAAATCACAAATCCCATAGGATGGAACTACAGCACTAAAAGTGATGTTAAACTGCTTTAATTCTGTAGTGTGGTGGTGCATCTACCCTTCAGGATTAAAGCAGTTTGACATCTCTGCTTATTTTGTAGAGCATCGCTTTTTATTCTGTATGCCACCTTGAATCCAACTGTTGGAAAAAATGTGAGTCATAATTGAAAGTGATAACTAATTAAAGTGATAATTAATGCTAGAACAAAGCTGTTTTTAAAAACAGTGGCAGGGTCAGACAGTGCAAAGCATCAAATATACCTGTCATTTACTAGAGTCTTAAAAGATCCACAGCCCTTAACAATTATTGTTGGAGTGGGAGTGGGAATGTTACACCCAGACTACTCTATGAAAACTCGGAAACCTCCAAACTTTATGAGGCTGAGAGCTACCAGCCTGAACTTCAAGGCTTTGGGTCAAGGCTTTTAATGGAGTTTTAAGCCCTGCTGATCTTTCTGCCTCTTTAATGGAAAAAGGAGAAGGCTAGGAGGACAGATGGCTCACTTCCAGCATTCTGAGAAAAGGGGGTCTAAAGAATATGGTCAGCCATGGATTTCTTCCTGCAATCCGCCTCAAGGATTTCTTTGCCTTTTGCTTAGGTGCTGTAGACACAGCTCCTATGAACATTTGTTGCTGTGCACCTTCATTTCTGACATTATGTAATGCCTGTCCTGAAAGAGCTACATTGGTTACCAGTATGCATCTGGCATAGTGTAATGATTTGAGTGTTGACTTGGGAGACCAGCGTTCGAATCCTGGCTTAGCCATGTAAACTTACTGGCTGACCTTGGGCAAGCTCTCTTTCAGCCTTAGAGGGTGGCAATGGCAAACCCCCTCTGAAGAAACTGGCCAAGAAAACCCCATGATAGGTTCACCTTAGGTTCACCATAACTCAGAAATTACTTGAAGGTGCACAACAACAACAATAACAACAACATGCATCTGGGCTGAACTCAAGATGCTGATGATGAGATACCTAAAGCAACACAACAGGTCCTTCAGCGGTAATATAACCTCATCCAGGACAGGCTGTTTACCAATTCCTGGACCTGAGAACCATCAATCCACAGAGCCTCCATCTTCTCAAGATTTAAGTTGCTTGACTCTCATCCAGCATATTACACCATCCGGCGCCTGTACCAGCAGACTCCAAGGATGAGAAGGAGAAAAGCAGAGTGCCATATAATTTTCATGTCTTATGGTCATCCTTACCTTCTCCCAGAGTGCTGACCACCACCACTTCAGAAGCTTTACTGGCCCCCCGAGAAGTGTACGCCTTTATATAGAAGCTGTAGCTTGTGGAGGGCTCTAGGTCAGTCACAAGTTGCTGGAAGGTATTTTTGCTGACAGCTTCTTGGTACTCCATTTCTACAGGATCTGAAATACAAAAGGCAACAGCCTTAGCCATATCTCAAGAATACAGTTAGGGAGAAAAAAGCCATATTTGAATCACAGGTCACCAGCTCTAGGAAACTTTAAGCTGGAGCAACAGGTAGGTTCCAAGTCCATGGAGTGGTGAATCCATCTCAGGTTTTAGATAGCTTAAAAAGACAAGGTTTACGGTGCTGGATGTCTTTTGGGGAGATGATTCAGCACCTTGGACAACTCCTTTAAAGAGTAAAACTTTGAGTGAATTCACTGCTTCATAGACATGGGAATCACCAAAGGTTGGGGAAAACATTTCAGGTCCCATTCAGTTCATCCAGGCTCTAATTCTCCACTCTCTGAGCTATCAAGAACATGAAATACATATGCAATTCTCCTTCTACAATCTAGAAATTAATGCATCACATGGGACAATAATTTTCTGTAGTGGATCCTATGTATATGTAAGGTATCAACAGGATGCCAGGGCTTATTTTTACATAAATCCTAGTGGTTTGGCATGGATGAATTTTTTTGCAAAGAAATTACAATTTTTTTTGGGGGGGGGGGAAACCAAACCATAAAAAATTTACAATTTTGTCCAGTGAGGAGACATCTGAAAGTTTTATTCTTATGGGCAAGGATTTAGTTTATTTGTTTATTTATTTTATTTCTATGCCGCCTTTCTCCCAGAAAGGGACCCAAGGTAGTTTGGGATGCAATAAATGCAATAAATGAACCTTTACCCTCTCAACTATCAGCATGGTCTAGTTGTTCTTCATTGCAAAGAACTGCATGTGGCATCCCAAGGGTATATTTGCATCCACTAACCACAATTCAAGAGGGAATATATCCAGAGGAGGGCAACTAAAATGGTGAAAGGTCTGGAAGCCACCCAGCCCTATGAGGAACAGTTTAGGGAGCTGGGTATGTTTAGCCTGGGGAAGAGAAAGCTAAGGGGTGACATGATAGCCATGTATAAATATTTGAAGAGGCATCATATTGAGGATGGAGCAAGCTTGATTTCTGCAGCTCCAGAGACTAGGACATGGAGCAATGGATTCAAACTACAGGAAAAGAAATTCCACCTAAAAATTAGGAAGAACGTCTTGACAGTAAGAGCTGTTCAACAGTAGAGTGTTGTAGAGTGGAGTCACTTTCTTTGGAGATTTTTAAACAAGAGGCTGGATGCTTTGATTTTGCATTTCTGCATCTCTGAATGGGGCTGAACTGGATGCCCCTTGAGATCTCTTCCAACTCTATGATTCTATGATCCTCTACTGCTGTTCCTACCTGCTGCTCTCCGAATGTGCAGTACATAACCAATGATTTCCTTGGTGTTCTGCAGCGGTTCACTCCATAATACTTGGATGGTTGTGGCGGAGACGGTGGCAGCTTTCACTTTCTGAGGTGGGCCCGGCAATCCGTCCGCCCAAAGTACCGTCAGCCGGGCACTGGCCTGAGTGGAACCCGCACTGTTCTCAGCAATGCACTGGTAGATGGCTTCATCCGCCTGGCTGATGCTGTAGATAGTGAGCGTGCTGCAAGGAAACCAATGAGTTAGGGCATGATTAGTGACTTTTTAGCAATAAACCTAGAAATTGCCGGATGCTCCCCATCATTCTCTCCCACCTCCTACCAGCCACATCTAGGTTAATCCCCATGTGTCTGAAAAGGATGTTTTGAAAAGGCTAAGACCGCTTAGCAGGCATTTCACTACATTTCTTTTTAGCCTGGGCTACAGGATTGTCAGCTAGGATGGGAGCTCGGATCTCAGTTAGGAACCAGCATGTGGATTATATTAAAAGGAAAGAAATAAAAGCAGGGGGGATATCAGAAGTAGGGGAAGCCATTAGTGATAGTATTAACCAGCTCTGGTAATCGGACAGCTTAAGTCTGCCTTGAATGAAAGACATCGACTCACCAGGAATTTAAAATCGCAAGTGAGAAAGAGCAAATTCCTAAGAGGGAGTGTAAAAACAAAGAGGAGGTTCCTTTCAGATGGCACAAAAAGGTAGGATTATTTGACATTATTGTCTGAAATCTTACGTTAGGTGTAAATCTCCATATGTAGATTTAGGCTTTAGTTGTGCTACACAAGTCCTGTGCTGAATGGGAATGTTACACAACTGAACCGAAACTGCAAACCTGAGAAAGGAATGTACAACTGGATGTGCATAAACATCTGGGTGCAATGACCTTTCATGCACAATGCATATCAATGTACAGTGCACAATTCCTGAATCTGGAACTAAGCAGTCCTGAGCCCACTCAAACCCTAATGTGGCAGCTCAAGGAAATATTATAAAGCTGCTAAATTTACCACCTGCTGATGATTATTCAATATTATTCAACAGTATTCCTGACTGTTGGTCAAGCTGGCTGGGGCTTCTGGGAGATGATGTCCAAAATACCTGGAGACTAAAATTTGGGGAATCACTGGTCTACACTATTTGGGATTGACCAATAGGGTTCTGGTCCTAAAGTGTTTTCAGCTCAGGCCCAGGTGCCACCAAGAGGCCAAAGCTTGGAGGGTAAGACAGAAATCTGTTTTGCGCTCCTGTCCATTTGGGGTTGCCTGCCATTCCCTCCCCATGATGACAAACATTAATTCCCTCCTGCAGGGAGCAGCTGAATGCCCAAGGGAGAAGATGGAAAGTGTAGACATTATGCCAGTCGTTTTGCAATCAGTCAGGATCTAATTTATGCTGAGGCACCATCTGGCGCATGTGTGAAACAGTCTCCGGGTAAAGCCTACCAGCCTTCCCGGAGTAAGCGAGGGAGGGGAGGTGTGACAGACATGACAGAGGAGCAAGGTGCCCCAAGGCTGTCAAGGAAAAGGGAGCAGCCTCTCCGTCACTGTCACCTGTCCTCCCCCCAAAAAACCCAGAAATCTAATGGGTACATAAAAGAAACTTAATGCACTGCAAGGAAACAGATGCAGAGGGAGCTCAAGGAGTGGAGAACTCATCAAATCCTCCCTCTTTTGCAGACTTCCACAAAAGTCTTGTCTCTGGCACACTGGAAGGGGAAATAGCACCTGATGGTTATGCTCTGTGAATAGCTACAGTGCCTGATGGACAAAGGTCAGCAACTCCAGTCAGTGGTGCCTGGTACTTTTCAACACAAGCTATCTACAGATTTTGTAACTATCCCTGTGGAAGAAAAGAGGTGCTAGAAGTCGGACAAATGCTTCTACTTGTGCTCTGTGTTTATTCACATTCAGGACTCCCTGCAAGACATACGATTTGGAACTATGCACAACTGGTGCACACATAGCTTATTATTACCATGGGTCCTTGGTATCCGCTGGGGTTTGGTTCCAGGACCCCCCACGGATACCAAAACCCATGGATGCTCAAGTCCCATTAAATACAATGGGATAGTAAAATGTCCCTTATACAAAATAGCACAGAGATCTTGTAGCACCTTTGAGAGTAACTGAAAGAAAGAAGTGGGCAGCATGAACTTTCGTAGATTTCAGTCTACTTCCTCAGATGCATTTAGTAGACTGAAGTCTATGAAAACTCGTGCTGCTAACTACTTTCTTTCAGTCAGTCTCAAAGGTGCTACAAGATCTCTCTACAGACTGATTCTACAGACTGATACAGCTATATCTTTAAATAAAATAGCAAAATCCAGATTTGCTTCTTTGGAATCCATTTGCCATGAAGTTGGGATGTATACTGAATATTTTCAAGTCGTAGATGCTGGATTAAAAGTCCATGGCTACAGAGGGCTGACTATACACAGTGGAAAGAGACTCCTTTCGCAACCACCTTTCAGGATAAATAATCGTTTCCCTTGGAGCGTCAATCCCCGCCAGGCCATCTGCTCTCTGGAAACTTGACTGCAAATGCCAATCAGATGGCAGCCTTTTGCAACTCGCCAATGCAATCCTGGCCTCTTTCTCCATCCCTAGCACTCCACTGGTTGCTAAAGATACACTCAGAAACCCACGATGAACTTGATCAAACCTTTGCACAATGAGGCTGACAGGCAAAGAATGAAAAGTGGGGGAAGGAGGTCTTTGGAGAGCCGGGCTAAGCTCTGTGAAATGTTTTATGGAGAAGGCAGGGAGAAGGCAGGGGAGAGACTGAGGAAAGAGAGAAAGAGAGAGAAAGGGTCCTTTCAGCCCATTCCAAAAGCAAGCCTGCTCACAAGCTGTCAAGGTAGTCCACAGGCCATGAAGATGATGGATCTCCTCTCAGGCCAAAGATCAAGACCAAGGAGCAGAGCTGAACTTTCCAAGGTGTCATTAGGGAGCAAATTGAACGAACAGAAAGAATACAACGCCTGGGTGGAAAAATGCAGGACCATGGCACTCACCATCCTTTGAATAGGATGTCATTTTTGCAGGTGGGGTGGGCCCCAATTTCTAGGGGTCCCAAAGAGTCCATAACTAGCCAAAAAGTTTTGACATAGATGCAGAAGGGATTTGGTGAGGTTGAGGTTTTGCTCATTTGCCATGGAAGAGGGATGTAAATCTTTCTCTGTTTCTTGCTTCCAGGCAAAAAGGAATCATTTCAAAAGGATTTTGCCTTGTGGGAGGCATTGGAGAGAAAATTCTGTGAATTTTTGGATGCACTTTTTTGCCCTTAGGGAGACTTACTTCTTTGCATTGAAAATGGTTTTGTGTACAATTGTGCAGAGGAAATGCTTCCTGCAAAAATTTAGGCACAAAAAGGAAGGCACTTGTACATCTTTTTAAAATAAAAATTAAAAAAAGCCAAATGGCAATAAACAAATAAATAAAGCATTTTCTTGACTATGTCTTGAGACATCCTTTCTTACTAAGAATGAGAAAATCCGCAAATATTGTACTCTTTACATGTCTGCTATATGCAAAATCTGGGATCTGTTAACATGCATATGTGTGTGTGTTAACAATGAACTCCAGTGTTAAGCTTCAGTATGCACTTTTGTGAAGCAAAAAAGGCTTTCTTGGTAAGATTTGTTCAGATTTGCCTTCGCCTTTGCCTTCCTCTGAGGCTGAGAGAGTGTGACATGCCGAAGGTCACCTAGTGGGTTTCCACTGTTGAGCGGTGAATCAAAACTTGGTCTCCAGAATCCAATGCTCAAACCATTGTACCATGCTGTCTCTCACTAACAACTGGAGCAGGGCATGCAATTTAGGCTGCATCTGCGCTGCAGAAATAATCCAGTTTGACACCACTTTAATTGCCATGGCTGAGTGCTATGGACTTTGGGGAATTGTAGTTTGGTGAGACATTTAACCTTCTCTGCCAGAGAAGAGTGCCATAACAAATGACAGTTCCCAGAATCCCACAGTATTCCGCCATGGCAGCTAAAGTGGGGTCAAAGTGGATTATTTCTGCAGTGCAGATGCAGCCTTAGCTTGTTAAACTGTCCTGAGTGGAAAGGGTTAGGTGCCTTCCTCTGCCACAGGCATTTGCAGCTCCATCCCTTTGCAATTTTGCAACTCCATCACACTTTTCTTATGTGTGATTTGATCTTGGCAATAATTTTGGAAAAAAACCTCAAACTGGGATATTTTGGCAAACCTCCACTAAATTATTATTATTATTATTATTATTATTATTATTATTAGTTTGCCACTAATCTAAGATTTTCCTACTATGTGCCCTCTCCACCAGAAAAATCACAATCATTTAGAAAACAATATCACTTGGGAAGGATGACTATTTCTTTTTCATTTTTTAGTTTTCCCTCCCCACTTTCAAATAAATCCACACAAAAAATAACAAGGAAATCCTTGAGATGCAATTCATTCTTTTTATTACTATATGATGGATTTTAATCCAAATGAAAAAAAAAATTGGGGGGGGGGAAGAGAAGCATGTCATCTAATTAAGAAGCTCAGCCTTGCATTTTTCATTGGACTCATTACTGCAAGAGAAAGAGATCCCACCATTATACGGACAAATATTGCTTTTCTGTCCCAAGTGCCATTGGCAGATATGTCCAAAGGCCATGTTGCAAACCAATTCTGCCTGGAACTAAGTGGGTTACGGCATTTAGTCATGCACGCAAGAATAAAACAAAGGGATGCAAAGAGGGAGAGAGGAATCAGAGAAAAGGGAAGATGACTTCAATAAGGGGAAAAACACACACTCTCTTTTTTTCTTGCAATTATTCATTTCCAAGAGTCACACCCCCAAAATGTTAAAATGTTTTTTTTTCTTTGTTTCGTGGCTTTGGAAATGAGCCATCAACAAGTATGTAATATTTCTTTTCTCTTCTAGGCCTGGATCCATGCACGGTGTACCCACTTTTGGATCTACACACTACTACACACTTTTGCAGCTGTGCGCTTTGTGGCATTTTTGTGGTAGAGTTCCAGCCTTATGCCCCCTTTCCAGGAGGTTCTGTTTCGTCCTGCAAACATTCAAAAACTTTACTGTTATCAGTGCAAAAAAATGTCTAGCTTTGTGGTGGGAGAATATGACATTTATATTTTTTTGTTTCTGGAGGGGGGGAAATATATATGGGAAAATGTTCAGAAACTCTTACAATAGCACTAGAGAAATGGTTTGTTCTTGCTAACCGGAAAGAGATAAGCAAAAATTTGCATCCACATTTAACCCTTGCATGGAACAGGTGGGTTTACCTGTTGTTATTCTTCAGCTTCACATGCTCCGTCGGTTCCAAAATCTGCCCATTTTTTAGCCATGTGATCTGGGGAGGGGGTTCCCCTTGGGCCAAGCAGGTGAAGATGGCGGTGGTCCCAACGGGCCGAGAAATAGACTGCGGGTGCTGGACAAATTCTGCAGGAGCTGCAAAAAGAAACAAAGGAGAAGGGAATTTAAAATGGGCTCCGTTCCATGAAACTTTGGCTGCATCTGCACTGCAGAAATAATCCAGTGTGACCCCACTTTAACTGCCATGGCTCAATGTTTTGCAATACTGGGGAATTGTAGGTTGTTGTGGCACCAGAGTTCTCTTGACAGAGAAGGCTAAGGGGGGTTGCAGAGTGCCAAAAATAGTGCAAATTGAGTCCACTTTTAGGGTTAGGGTTAGTGCTAGGGAATCATGGGAATTGTTTTTTTTTTTTTTTCTGAGACATTGAGCCTTCTCTGTCAGAGAGCTCTGGTGCCACAATAAAATACAGGTCCCATGATTCCCTAACCCTAAAAGTGGACTCAATTTGCACTATTTCTGGCAGTCTGCAACCCCCCTAAGTGTCGGACAAAACTACAATTCCCAGAATTTCATAGCAATGAGTCACGGCAGTTAAAGTGGGGTCAAACTGGATTATTTCTGCAGTCCGGATGGTCCCTCTGAGCGGTGGGCAGGAACCTGAAACAACAGCTGAGATCTCCATATTAAGGTTTAGTAGCATCAGGGATGCAAGAGGATAAAACAACTGCATTGCCTCCACCAAAAAGAATTCTGCAGCTTCCTCCAATTAATCTTTTCTGCATTCCCCAAATTTCTAGCATTGCAGAGAGATACTGAAAATAATTCACACTTACAACTCTGCTACAGGTTGAGTTGTCCTTATTCGAAATACTTGTGACCAGAAGTGTTTTGGATTTTTTTGGGGGGGAAATTGGATTTTGAAATACCTGTTTTTGCATATATGTACATAATGAGATCTCCTGGAGATGGGGCCCAAGTCTAGCCACAAATTTCATTTTATATTTCATACAGGCCTTATACACAGATCCCGAAGGTACCTTTATAGCAGTGGTTCCCAAACTTTGATCATCCTGGTGTTTTGGACATCAGTTCCCAGATGACCCAGCTGGCTTGGCCAACAGTAAGGAAATCTGGGAGCTGAAGTCCAAAACATCTGGTGGACCAAAGTTTGCTTTACACAATATTTTAAATATTTTTGTGCATGAAACGAAGTTTGTGTACACAGAACCACCAGAAAACTCCATTAAAAAACTCTTGCCATAATCTAGCCACCTGGAATCCTGATCTTGGGCAAAAGGTTGGGTATAAAATAATAATAATAATAATAACAACAACAACAACACTTTAATATGCCCTCCTCCTCAACTCTGGGGTTCTCCAGATGTGTTGGATTGCAGTTCCTATTGATGGGAACTTCAGCACATCTGGAGGATACCAACTTCTTAGAATCATAGAGCTGGAAGAGACCACAAAGGCCATCCAATCCAACCCCATTCTGCCATACAGAAACATACAATCCATTTTATTTACTTTATTTGTATCCTGCCTTTCTCCCATGTTTGGCATGCAGGGCAGTTTACAGCATACTAAAATGGCTAATAAAACACAGTAAGCTATAAATGCAAAATTATAGATTGATTTAAAACACTTGTTAAAACATTTTTTAAAACACCACAGTAATAAATGTGTGCATTAAAACATTAAACCTGGGATCCTGCTGGATAGTCTCCATTACAGGAGACCCACTGAATCTATTGCTGGATTGCGAGGGTCAACCTATAGCTAAATTTCATGGATTCCATCAGTCTATTCTACTTTTTAGGACTCATGCTTAAAATTCCAGCACGTCCATTTAGATCCAGTTAATTAAGAAAGGCTTCCTTGAATTAAAAGGTCTTTGCAAAAATAATAATAATAATAATAACAGGGAGAGAGAGCTAAATTATTTTTGGGGGGGGAAGGACATTCCACAATCTACCCTCCAATATTTCAGAGAAGAAAGTCAGTGGCCAAATGGCAGGAGATTGTGGCCAAGATGGCAAAACTTGTTTAATGAGGATGAACACACATACTAGGCGAAGCTGCAGCAGTTTGCTTTTGCCTGAGCCAACTGGGAAGGGCAAGTTTCATTTCTCTGACCCCATCCCTGTTGTCTTGCTGATGGCTTTTTTTTTATTCAGGCACGATTTTGGAAAATAGTTGGCTATGAGGAAGAAGCTTTTCATGGGAGGTAGTGTGTGTCAGTGAACCAGTTTGAGTTTGGACTCAGGCTCTGGGAGACCGGGGTTCGAATCCCCACTTGGTGATGGAAACCCACTGGGTGGCAAATCACACTCTCTTGATCTCAGAGGAAGGCAGTGGCAAAACTCTTCTGAAGCAATGTGGTCAAGCAACCCCTAGGACAGAGTTGTCATAAGTCAGAGTCAACTTGAAGATACATATCCCTTGGACAAGTCACACTCTCTCAGCCTTAGAGAGTAGCAATGGCAAAAAAAAAAAAAAAACCAAAGAAACTTTCCAAAAAGACCCCATGATATCCCATGGCCTTAGGGTCACCCTAAGTTGTAAATGACTTGAAGGCACACAACAATAACAACAACAACACATCAACTGTGCTTTTTATTCCCCTGGGAATTTAAAAAAAATAAACATGTTTTTCCATTTTTGCTGCTTTATTACAATAATACACATTGCTCCACACACACATGGTTTGTGCTGTGCAACCCTTGTGCTGGAGGACAATTTAGCAAAACTGAACCAAGGCAACAAACGTGCCACCCAATGCACACCTATGTGCCATGCGCATGCACGCACAATGGACACTAATGCACAATATGGAATTCAAAGATATAGCCGTGTTAGTCTGTAGAAACTTCTTTCTTTCAGTTAGTCTCAAAGGTGCTACAAGATCAATTTAAGTACAATAGGGATGCACACCCATGCACAATCCACATTTATGGGCAACGGCACAACAAGCATGACTCTGCTTCCACAATCGTGAACCAAACGTGACCGTTTCTCGCAGGACAAAAATGTCTAACCATTTCTGCAGGGGAATTACACATGTCTAAGGTACCACTAGGGTTGTGGCCAGAGCCTTCTGTGGACAAAGATAACATTCTTCCCTTATAAATTCAGGAGCTACTGGAGTCACCTCTGCAACCTCTAGGTCACTTGCAGTTGCATTCTGAACACAACAGAGGATGGAAACAAAAACCTCAGAGGCACAGAAAACCCCAAGCCATGAAGTCTCTCACTTCTGCTTCTTCCCTTGCAATCCAGAGGTTTTGCATTGTGCCACATCACCTGGCCATGTTCCAGCTGCTTCCCGATTTATTGCTCCAAACCTTCTACCTGCCCCTTGAGCTATGACTTATGAGCAAGCATTTCATATCACACCTTTTGCCTTCGAGATGTCATTTGTGTCTATCTGACAGCCTGCAAGCTGAAGGAAACCAGCCTAGAGACCATCTCAGACACTGTGGTGCCTCCAAATCCACATTGCTGCTAAGGAAATAAATTATGCTCAGAAAAGAGGGGAGAGGAGGAGGAGGAGGGCAGTGTGGTGTAGTGGTTTGAATGGTGGACCACAACTTGGGAGATCAGGGTTCGATTCCTTGTTCAGCCATGGAAACCCACTGGGTGGGTTTTGCCTGGGTCTATAGGGAAGATCAAGACCGGGGTAGGCAACCTTTCCCCTTTAAGGTCCGAGGGACTTCAGCTCCCAGAATCCCAGGAGCTATTGGCCAACATGGGACTATTGGCCAACGTGGCTGAGGCTTCTGGGAGCTGAAGTCCCTTGGCCCTTAAAGGGGAAAGGTTGCCTACCCCTGATCAAGACTTTCCCCTCTCTCCTCTCATCTCCCTCCTGCTCAGTGCAAACTGCAAGTCTCCCTTCCTAAATACTTTGGACCAAAAGTGTTTTGGTTTCAGATTTTTCTGAATTTTGGACTATCGGCATTTGCATATATGTACATAATGAGACATCTTGGATATGGGACCCAAGTCTAAGCACAATATTCATTTTTGTTTTGCATACACCTTATACACGTAGCCTGAAGATAATTTTACACATAATATTTCTAATAATTTGGTGCATGAAACACTGTTCACAGTGAACCATCAAAAGCAAAGGGGTCACTATCTCAGCCACCCATGGCAAATGTTTTGGAGTACTTCGAACTTCCGGATAAGGGAGACTCAACTTGTACTGTTACACTTTGAAATTAATTTTGAAGTCAGTTTACATCAGTGGAAGTAAGCCAAAGACAAAGGAGAAAAGTGGGAGGAAGGGAAAGAAACTGGGACATTTTAAAAGCAGCTGACAAAGTGGGATGACAGAGGTTTAATCAGGACTGTCGCAGGTGAATCGGGAGAGTCGGAGAGCATGGCTTAGAAGCAGAAAATATACCTCCCTAGACCCCAAAAGTCAATAGCAGGTGAGCGCAACAGCAGAAGTGAACCTCTTGCATCAGCAACCCTGTGAAAATGTCCAATTAAGCTGCTCAGGCGGGAGAAATATAATTTTAGATTCTAGGGTGGCTCATCAAGCCTCCCATTAATGAGCAGAGCTGATGAGAATGCGGAAAGGCTTGAAACAGGCTACTTCAAAGACAAAATGAGGACTCGCAATCAGGGAAGGATTAACACCATTCAGTCCCTTGCTGCCAGCTGGGTAGGTCCCCCCTTCCTTTTTCCAAAATGCATTCACTTTGTAAAAACTTCACCATGGAGACTCGATGCCCAGCAAACATTCAAGAAACTTCTTTCTGGGTGTTGCGGGCCAAGGTCATTAAAACTGGCTTTTCGGGAAGCGTGGTTAAGGCTTTGGCGCGCGGAAACATCCCACATTTCAAAGAGCTTTCTTAGGCACCTGGATCAGAGCTGTAGTCTTAGAGATCTAGCCACAGGAGGGCACAAGGATTAAGCTGAGCACACACACACACACACACACACACTAAAATTTCAACTTTAATTCCCTCCTTAAGAACAAAACACAACAAAAATCAGACTTTTGCTGCATAGAGAAAGAAGCAAATCTGGGCAGGCTCCATTCTGAGTATCTTGCAAAGTAAGTCCTGCTCTCACCATCCCATACTCTGGCTGCAGAGTATGAAAGTAGAGGGGAATGGACCAATTTAACTTATTTTTTATTTCAGTCATCTTGACTTTTAGGGAGAGTTCAGGCTTGGTTTGCTCTAGGACCCATTTATTTGTCTTTTCATCAGTCCATGGTATCCACAATGCTCTCTTCCAGCACCACAGCTCAGAAGAGTTGATTCTTTTCTTATCAGCTTTCTTCATTGTCCTACTTTCACATCCATACATGGAAATGGGAAAAACAATGGCCTGGATAATCCTAAATTTGGTCCAATGATATATCTTTACACTTCAGGATCTTCTCCAATTCTTCCATAGTTACCCTTCCAAGTCCTGGTCTTTTTCCAATATCTTGATCGCAGTTTCCATTCTGTTGGTATGGAAAATTCAGGATGACCAGATGTCCTTCTTTTCCTGGACCTGTCCTCCAGTCCCACCTTCTGCCCAGGAGGAATTCCAAAAGGTCCTCGATTTTGAGCATGACTCAGAAGCATGGGTTTACATTTCTAGGAGTGTTTTGAGCTTTTCATTGGTCATGCCATCAATTTTTCTTGAATGTCCGACATCTTGCGGAGCTTTGACTTCCTTTGCCGTTGTGACAGACTGTCACCCTGGGAAATATTTCAATGTTGTTGTCACCTTCTTTAAAGTTACGTAAACCATCTGTGGTCATTATTTTTGTTTTCTTAATGTTCATCTGTAAACCTGCCCTTATGTTCACTTTTAGATGTGCAAGAAATACAAGGTCAAACATTTGAAGACCAGTTGTCCCAACAAGGCAATGGTTTCAGCCTCCCTAAAACAGCCATTTGTTAATTTAGTGACACCTTTCTCCGGGGGTCCCAATCCCATCAGCCTTACCTTGCACCACCAGCCTTCCTTGAGCCGTTCTCCTCACTCTCGTACCAGGTTTGTTGGCTGCACACACGTAGATCCCAGAATGCTGCACCGTCAGGTCCGAAATCATGAGGTTTCCAGTCCCAAGCACCTGAATCCCTTCCACACCAATTGGTCGTCCATCTAAATCAGTGGAAGGAGAAGAGAAGAGAAGAATTATATATTGCATTCCTGCATACATTGTGTGGAAGAAAGGTATGGGACTTGCTATCTTTTGAGCCAGGATGGCATTTCCCCTGCATCCAAAGAGGCCATGTTATTCTTGTTAGGTCCCTTCAAGTCAACTCCAACGTATGGCGACCCTCTCCTATGGTTTCCTTGGCAAATTTCATCACAAGAGGTTAGTCATTGCCTTCCTCTAAGGAAGTGATTCCCAAACTTTGGCCTTCCAGTTGTTTTGGACTTTGGCTCCCAGAACCCTCAACCATCTTGGCCAATAGTCTAGGATTCTGGGAGCTGAAGTCCAAAAAACCCTGGAAGGCCAGAGTTTGGGCATTCTATGTTCTAAGGCTAAGAAAGATATGGTTGCCCAGGGTCACCCAGTGGGTTTTCATGGCTGAAAATGGATTTGAACTAATCCAGCACTCAAACCACTCTACCATATTGGTTCTCAAAAATAGGATATACAATGGCCTACATGGAGGCTGGGAACTGTATACCCCCTCTGGCTTTGTCTACTTTTGTCTGCTGGACTATAACTCCCACCAGCCCCAGCCAGCAAAGCCTATGGTGAGGACTGCTGGGAATTGCAGCCCAATGACATCTGGAAGGCTGTATGATTTCCCTGCTCCTAAATCAGTCCCAAGTACAGTTATTGTTGTTGTGTGTCTTCAGGTTGTCTCCAACTTATACAAGCCCATTCTTTCAGCCATACTACCTTGGGCCTCACATGGGAGGGGGGAAGGGGAATATAAATAAAATAAAATGAAGAATTAAAATAAACCTTTGGTTCAGTGCTAAGCAGAACAGAAGACAATAAGTACTTAAGCTGCCGAGATGGGAAAGAGCGTGTTGCAAAATTAGCCATCTCTTGTTAAACAGTGGCTGGTCTGCAGAGTGGGCTGTAAAACAGAGCCAGCCAAGCATTTAATGAGCAATAAGAGAGACTGCTTTGCTTTGTCTCAGCACCTTATGCAAGCATCTGGAAGAAGAAGAAAAATGCCATTCAATGATATTTCAACTTTAAACTAGATCTTTTAAAATGTTACCTTTAAACAAGGTGTTTAGGTGCTAAACTATCTTTCCCTTGGGGAGAGAAAAGGACATGGCAGGGGTGGGACAGTCATATGGAAATGGTTGTTGTTAGGTGTCCTCAAGTTGGCTTCAATTTATGGCAACCCTATAAGAGACCTCCAAGAGACCCTGTTAACAGTAGTATCCAAGTCTTGCAAATTCAGGACAGCCGTAGCTTCCTTGACTGAATCAATCCACCTGGAATGGAGTCTTTGGCTGCATCTACACTGCAGAGTTAATGCTGTTTGACACCACTTAAACTGCCATGGCTTAATGCTACAGAATTCTGGAATGTGTAGTTTGGAGAAATATTTAGCCTTCTCTGGCAGAGTGCTCTGGTGCCACAACAAACTACAAATCTCAGGATTCCCTAGGATGGAGCCATGACGAAGCTGTATCAAACTGCATTAATTCTGGAGTGTGGCAGCAGCCTTCCCCCTTTCCCAGCATTATTGTCTTTTCTAAGAGTCCTGTCATCTTATGATGTGTCCAAAGTACAATAGCCTCTGTTTAGGCATTCTGGCTTTTATGGAGAGTTCATACTTGATTTTCGTTCCAACTAATTGATTTGTCTTTGACATGGGAATGTTAATTCCTATTATTTCCAACTAACAGTGCTATCCCAGCTTTAAAATGTGTTCTGTGTGGAGCATCCTAACAAGAAACAAGGGGCAAACACATACATTGAGATACACGTAGCCTTTTGCACAAACTAACCAAGATGCAAAACAAATTATTTCATCTAGATTGATCTGTCACTGGGTGTTTGAGGAATGCAAATCCCTGTCCTATGATAATTGCATGATTCTGTGTGAAACTTTGCCTGAACTGAACAAAGCATACCTGGCCAAAGGATATTTTGGTCACTTACCAAGTCGGCTCCAGGAGACGATTGGCCTGGGATTTCCAGTTGCAATGCATTCCAGGACTGCAGTCTGGTGCACAGTTAAGGTCAGGTTCTCTGGCCCCACAAGAATCATTGGGTCCTTATACACAGCAGAATGGGAACCTATGCAGACAGATGAACTTGTTTGTCTAAGACCAATTGCAAATGAGGAGGGAATGGTGTGTATACTCTCGGTGTTTCAGAACTGCCATATTATATCAAGACCAGCTGAGGAGAAAGCAGCAAAGGCTGGCGACATCAGCACCTTGGGTAGCTCCTTTAAGACTAACACCAGGAATGGATTTGCTGCCCCTCTGACATGGAAGCTACCAGCTATCTCTGGAGTAAAGCAGTGGATCTACACTATAGAAATAATTCAGTCTGACACGACTTTAAGCGCTGTAGCTCCATCCTATGGATCCTGGGATCTCAAGTTTTACATGTTCTTTCACCTTCTCTGCCAAAGCATGCTGATGCCTCGCAAAACTACAAATCCCAGGATTCTGTAGGCTAGAGCCATGGCAGTTAAAGTGGTGTCCAGCAGTGGTCTTGCCCAGCCTTGCAGTTGCAACTGGACAGCATTGAGCACAACCGAACACCTCTTGACCCAGACAGCAACTGATCGGCTTGAAGGAATGTCAAGAGAGCACCATCACTTGGCTGGCAGCCATTTTCCTCCCAGATCTTAGCTTAACAAATAGGATAAATAAGAGTTTGGCTTTGAGGAGCTGTAATCCCCCCAAAAAAGTAATGTACTCAAAGCTTATTTGTTTATTTTATTTAAGGCATTGGTTTATAGCCTCTTAGCCCACCACCACCACCCTGACACAATGGACAACAGATAAAAACTTTTAAAACATTCACAGTAGAAATAAAAATATTTAAAAATGGACAAAAAAATCCCTTGCCAATAGTGTTAAAACCACAGGCAGCTGCAATAGCCATCACATCTATCCCCAGTTTTCAAGACCAAAACGCCATGCCAAAAAACAACAGCAACACTGTCTTAGCTGCATGCCAGAAACTCAAAAGGGATGGAGCCAGCCTGATAGCTTTGGAGGATGCCTCACAGTCAGGGTACTGCTACAGAGAAATTCCTAAATAATTCATCTCTCCATATGCAATAGGATGTTGTAACACCTCCGAGACTAATTATGCAAAAGAAGTTGTAGCATCAGCTTTCGTAGACTTGGTCTCCTTCCTCAGATGCATGGAATGAACTAGTGCCCAGTACCATACCCACATGTTTTGAATTTCTATGGCCATTCACACAGTCTGATTCGAAAAGTCCTTCCTTAGCACCAGTCACTCCATGCAACGGAGGAAGTAGACCATGTCTACGAAAGCTTATGCTACAACTTTTGCACAGTTAGTCTCAAAGGTGCTACAAGACCTCCTTTGCATACTTCTGTGGTGATGTCCCTGAATTCATCTCTCAGTATTTATTCTGAAGGGAGGAAACTGTTCAATCAGCTTCTGCTCACCAGCAAAACCAAGCAGAGCGAGCCTTGGCTGCAAGAAAGCATGAAAGGAATGCTGTTTCTGGGTGAAGGTCAGCCTTGTCACAGACAAGAGATGAAGTCCTCTTTCCAAGCAGCTTAAGAGGCCAGTTTCCAGTTACATTTTGGGAAGCAGATGTGGGAGCTGTCACTCCCTAAGTGGGTGACAAGGCCAAAGGAAGGTGGCACTGAACGGGAAGCGTAGTTTTCAAGAGGGTGCAAGGAGATGTGGAAGATGGCCCTCTGAGAACACAAGGGCTGGAATGCCCTCAGTATTTTACTCATGTGAGCACTTCTCTTCATAAAGGGTTGGATTTTTATTTTATTTTATTTTATTTTATTTTATTGTATTTTATTTGCCTGATACAGCACAACCATAGCCTATTCAAGGTTCTGGAAGTGGAGTCATGCATACAGTGCCATTGAACACACACATATCATGGAGGAACACAAATTCAAAGCCATAGCCATGTTAGTCTGGAGTATCAGTATGCAAAGGGATCTGGTAGCACCTTTGAGACTAACTGAAAGAAAGAAGTCGGCAGCGTGAGCTTTCGTAGACTTCAGCTTACATCTTCAGATGCATGTTTGGAGGGGAGAATTCAGAGACTCTGGAGACTTCTTTCTTTCAGTTAGTCTCAAAGTTGCTACAAGGTCCCTTTGCATGGAGGAACATGGGCACACAGATATCTCTGGGTATGAATGGAATGCACACATACATTTGGTGGTACACTCAGTTGCACAACAGCTGTACAACACTGCAGTTCCCTTCCAGGAAATGATATGAAGGAGGAGAATACAGGACAGGAAAACATTCAACTCCCTTCACAGGATTCAGAAAGAGCTAGTTACATATAACCTTCCTGGTTGTTTAGCGCTAACTAGTTCCAGCTTCTCTTTACAGAGCTCCTTCCTGCCTCCCTGTTGTTACACCCACTGCCTTCATCATCCCATCAAAGATTTAAAAGTAGGAACACAATGCAAGACTCGCTCAGCGCAGGTGTACAGAACTGTTTCGCCAGGGGCAACCGGTGGATGGTTGAAATTCCAGAAGCTTTTTTGGTTCAGTAACACAGGCTGCTTCTCTGCAAGGGAGCAAGGAGTCTGCAACCTGAATGGTGGCACTCTCATGGGATTTTAGGTCTGTGCAAAGTGCTGTGGTAAAATTAAAAAGTCTGTTTACTGGAGAGAAGCAGAGCAGAAGGAAGCCCAAGGGTTGGAGAGTAACTCTTGAAACTGGTACATGGAGTTGACTACAGCATTGGTAATAAAGTTGGAGGAGACCTCAAGAGTCATCAAGTCCAACCCCCTGCTGCCATGTAGGAAGATACAATCCAAGCACTCCCAACAGATGACCATCCAGCTTTTATTTAAAAACTCCATTACACTCCTTTGACCTACCTGATACAGTAAGCCTGGCTCCCCTGCTAATCTTCACGCCAGCTATATTGGTAGCTACACAGTGGAAGATCCCAGCATCTTCAGCTTGGAGCCCAGTGATCTGCAAGACCCCCTTGGGCAGCAGTGTGTACCTAAAAGAGCACAAGAGCAAAGACAGCCAGTGAATCCATATGGGGATTTACAGAAACCACCCAAGGTTTTGTGAGTGCTATCCAAGGTGCTGATCCCATTTAGAGAACAGGATTCAGCATCTTGGATAGCTTTTACAGATCCCAGAGTATCTCCTGTAAAACCCAGCATGGATTCACTGCCCCAAAGTAATGGATTCACCAGCAGGAGCATGACACCAGGCAAAGACAAGTTTCTGACTGCTAAATTCTTCTGAAATGTGCAAAGGCAAGGGAAAACCTATAGCAGAGTTAGGGAAAGTAAAGCCCATGGGCCACATGTAGCCTGCGGGTTTCCATTTTGTGTAATGCAGTGCCCTTCTAAAGCCACCCCCCAGCCTCAGATCCCTCCAGTTTTGAGGGAGAAAGATTATATTTTTTCAAGCCAAAAGACCTGAAAAGGGCTGAAAATTATCGTAAAGTGTAGCAGTTTTGCTCTCACGATCCCTCAAGTCCCCCACAAAACTTAAAATACCCTCACAACTCCCATAACATTGGCCAAAAATTAAACTGAAAGTGACATGGTATCATTTCCAGTTCTGTCAGGTGTGTCAGGTGGGCCCCCAAAAAGTAAGGGTTAAAAAATGGCACTTGACCTCTCTGCAGTTGCCCAGGGGGCTTAAGTGTGTTTTGAGGACAAGATCATCTCCATCCACTCAGAGCTCCAAGAGGCCAAAACAACGCTGAGTGATGGGGCTCTCCTTTGCACACTTTCCAGAAATCTGTGCAATGTGCAGGGGAGGTGTGTGGATGTGATAAGGTTTCCCCAGAGAAACAAAGATGGAAATGTCCTCCTCTAACCACACACTCTCCTCCCTGAGGAATCAGGGCCCCAATTCTTACCTGTCGTTATCTGTATTGATGGGCAGGTGATTCTTCTGCCACAAGATCACTGGTTCGGGCAAGCCATGGATCTGGCACTGGAACCTGGCAACACCTCCTTCTTCCACCACGGCACTCTGGGGGTGAATGTGGAAGTCAGACATGGCTGGGGGGAAAAGGAAAAACAAATGGATGAGGTGGGATAGATTCACCACTGGAGAAGAGAGCACCTGGCATCACTGTCAGCAAGAAGTGCCTGGGAAACAGTTGCTCTTGATATAAGAATGAATATTAATGGTGTGATAAAGCCATCCATAACCCAGCAGAGGTAGGCAATGGCAACCAGTGACTCCCATGCCAGTGGGGTGTGAATCTGCTCTGGGTTTTGTTTGGAAGTTTGAGAAAGCTGTCTATGGTCCTAAGCCAGTGGTTCCCAAACTTTAGTCCTCCAGGTGTTTTGGACTTCGACTCCCAAAAGTCCCATCCAGATTGGCCAACTGTTAGGAATTCTGGGAGTTGAAGTCAAAAACATCTGGAGGACCAAAGTTTGGTGCTAAGCCCTATCCTCCAAAATAGATTCGGCATCTTGAATTGCTCTTTGTAAACCATCTTTAAATAGCTGGAGAAATGTGAGCTTGTTTTCTGCTGCTCCACAGAGCAGAACAAGAACTAGTGGATTCAAATGACAAGAAAAGAGATTCCATATAAACTTTAGGAAGAACAGAAGTCTTTGTAAGTCTTTAAACAGAGTCTTTGGAAGTCTTTAAACAGAAGTTGGATGTTGTTGTTGTTGTTGTTATTTTAACTGCATGTTTTCAGTTGTTCTCAATGTTACTGGTAATCTAGTGGCATTTTAATGTTATCATTTAGTATGCTTTAGCTACATGGTCTGGTTTGAGCTATATTATCTGTAAAGCACCTTGAGTCCCAGTTTTTTAGGGGGAAGAAAAGGCAGAGTATACATAGAATTCAACACCCAAACAACAACCACTATCTAAATCCTATTGTCCGAACAATGGAAGATCTTTTGAAATCCATGGGACTCGCCATTCTATAATACACCAAATGGGTCAACTCTAGTTGGGATTCCAGCCGACATATCTGCTGTTTTAAATTTTAAACTGGATTTATTGTAAGGTTCCCAGAGATCGTATGAAACAGGGGGAGGACATAAATAGTTTAATCTATTTTTATTTTTATTTCATTTTTTAAAAAATGAATAGACTGCACAAACAAACACCTTCTCCCATCAAACGGCCACCAAGCTCTTGACTAATTCATAACCAGCCAAACACAGACATGGCATCCAAATGCCAAGCTCCAAAACTCACTGGCTTTTGGGGGGCTTCTGACTCTGTATTAAAGACCACACATGCACACACACACCTCTCCCATCTCCTCTTTCCTACATCAAAGATAATAGATGTGCATCTCTTTCAGGGAAAGAACCACGGAGATGTCAAGAGAGATCCATCACACATCTCCCAACTCCCATTGGGCTCCGACAGATGGGAGACTTCTTCTTTTTCTGCCATTTCATACATTAAACATGGGCCACGTCCCTTTCCTTGCATGCTCCCCTGTCATAAGCTTCAGCTCAACAAATGGAGAGTGAGAAGGATGGAGAGAAAGAGAAAGGGGGCTTAGGAGACACAATGCACCAATTGGGCTTTTAAGGGATCTGCTGTTGTTTCCCTTTCCTCTTCCTCCTTTCAAAAAGGCAAGAAAGAAAATCTGGCTTAAACTGGAATTTAATGTAATCAGAGAGCATTTTATTAAATTAGGTAAGCCCCTTGAGCACTAATTGCATTTTATTGTGCTCTCGGAAAAGTGCTCAAAGCAGCAGCCAACTGGTGTGGAAGTGCAAGAGGAATACACTGATTTTATTAGCATTTAGTGTTAAATTGTCATGAGGCTGGATATAAATATTGCTGTAGCTCAAACAGCCATCAAAAGGGAGGATGACGGTTAAGATCAACAACACTTAAAAACACTAGAATATTTATATCAAGCCTCAAAAGATTGTAGCAGGAAACACTAATACAGACAACTGTCATTGTTATTCTGTTTTACAATCTATTACGCTTCTCATTTCCAGTTGCTCATTGTGGTTGCTACATTTGATCATAAAAGTTTTGAAGCTGTTGCAAATTACTTCCCGGGGTCTAATTTTAGCCTGAAGTTGCTTTTCCGCTGCTCTACTTTTAAGCAAGTATTTTTTTTTTAAGAGCCAAAGTTCTAGCTTGGACTTTTGAACCAACTCCAGCATCTTTGGTTGTTCCTTTTAAATTCTCAATGAAAGAGTAGATTTAATGCCCCACAGATAATGGAAACCAACAGCCACCACTTATTTCTTGCATCTGATAAAGTAGATGGGAGACCTATTATTATATGAAATCACAACATTTTAGAATCAGAAAGGACCACAATGGCCATCTGACAGCATCTACACTGCAGAATTAATGCGGTTTGACACCACTTTAATTGCCATGACTTCATGCTATGGAATTCTGGGGTGTGTAGTTTTGTGAGGTGTTTAGCCTTCATTGTCAGAGAGCTCTGGGGCCACAACAAACTACAAATCCCAGGATTTCATAGCCTTGAGCCATGGCAAAGTGGTGTCAAACCGGATTATTTCTGCAATGTGGATGGACTCTCTAACTCTAGAGACCAGGGTTTGAATTCCAGCTCGGCCATGTAAATGAACTGGGAGACCTTGGGCAAATCACACTCTCTCAGCCTCAGAGGATGGCAATGGCAACCCCCTTCTGAAGAAACTTGCCAAAGAAACACAAGATAAGTCCCAGGATTCCATAGCCTGGAGCCATGACAGTGAAAGCAGTGTCACACTGCATTAATTCTGTGGTGTGACAGCAGCCTCTGTAGGGCAGAGCCATGACCATTAAGGAGGTCTGAAACTGGTATAACTGTGTAGTGAAGATAGACCTTGAATCTGCACCCTGCGAATGTACAGAGAATCCTTTGCAAGATACTAGGCTTCTTTGGCAGACCAGCTAGGATTTTAGAAATTCCCTGAAAGTATGCCTTTGCACCACTGCCCTCAAGTATGAATACAAGGAATAAATGAGCAAAAACCAGTGATGCATCATCCTCTGATTCCTTTCATTCACTTTCAAGCAGTGGGTGGGTGCCAAGAAACTCAAATACCTCTGCTTTCCTCTGCAGTCTCTCAAAATGGTGACTGGAAGCATCCCATCCAGGTGCCATTTTGAGAAGGAATGTGATGAAAACAGAGGTATTTAGGAGCAGGGGGAGATTCTGGAAGTGGGAGCCTTTGTGCATTTTCACATATTTTTTGGGAGGGGGGGTTCTGTATGGTTTGGGGTGAAATTGCCCCCAAAATTGCAATGAATTTTTAAAAATGGGGAGCTTGAGGGGGGCTTCTGGGAACCAGTGGAGGACTTCAGGACACCACTGTAACTGCCATGTCTCCATCCTATGGGATTCTGAGGTGTGTAGTTTGTTTTGGGATCAGAGCTCTCTGACACAGAAGGCTAACTATCCCAAAAAACTGCAAATTACAAGATTCTGTGGCATGGAGCCATGGCCATTAAAACAATCTCAAACTGCATTAATTCTGCAGTGCAGATGGAGCCTGAGATTCAGGGTCTGACTCATCCTCTGGACTGCATTCTCCCCAACCCACAATAAAGAATTCCAGAAACTCACCGGAATGACTCACTGTCAAATCACAAAAGCCAAGTATGCTAGAAATGTGGGTGCTCCCCCCCCCCCCACATCCAACTGACAATTCACAGGGAAAAAAGGAAAAAAATTAAGATTGCTAAGGAAGAATGCAAAGCTGCTCTTTTGAGAACCTCTGGAACGGAAGCTCTGCCGCCGGCGAAGGGTGAACCGAACGGAGAGTATGCCAACAAATACAATCCCACGCCGTTTCATTTCAATAATATCATCTCTTACAGGTAAAACACCAGCAATAACCTCTCCTCTTAAAGACACTGTTAAGAATGTTTATCATGAATAAAACATGGCGAGGGCATCAATAATTCAAAGATGAGGACATTAAGTAAAATATGGCTCTACAGTGACCCTATAATGTAGCTTTAAAGCCACGCTTCATGTCAGATGCTGGGGGAAATGCCACGGCCCTTAGCAAAGCAGCTGGTTTTTATCACACACATTAAAAATGCATGCCCCCTGCGTAACCAAATGCTGCTTTTATTATATATAGAGAGACACACACACCTTTCACAAACTTTATTTACAGTTGCAAAAGCTTCTCTGCAACATTGCATTATATCTCTTGTATCAGCTCAGCTGGGCTTTTAATGTAGGCAACAGAAACTCTTTTCTCAATCCTGCCACCTTTAGAGGTATACAGTTGAACCCTCCACATTTGCGGCTTTGACTTGTGCAGATGTGATTAATTGCCGTACTGATTAATATGGTCTCACTAGGAATCTCTAGGTCCTCCAACGCAACTCTGCCAGACGTTGACCACAGATTTGCACTGGAGGACTTAGAAATTATTATTAAATGTTATTGTTAAATAACTTATTGTTAAATGTTGAAAATGGGATGCTAGAAGATAGGTCCCTGCATCCTGGTGTGTGGGGTGTTGCCTGTCTGTATGCACCTTTGTATTTTAGCTGATTTTACTTAGGTGTACTGGTATATTTGTAAGTTTGTTTCTATTGGTTAATACTAATATTTTTGAGATACTTTGGTCGAAGACCATAAGCAAAATTGATTGATTGACTGACCTAGAGAAAACACTTCTCTAGGCAGTTGTAGGTCTTCCAGCATGATTCTATGACCAACCTCTGGCAGATGTTGACCATAGAGTTGCACTGCAGGACTTGGAGATTCCTGGAGAGGTGTTCTCTTAGGTAAAAAGAACAGTATTTAATTATTTGTGGGTTTTTCCCACATTCACGGGGGCCCTTCACCCCAAAGTGCAGCAAATGTGGAGGGACCACTGTACATGGTGCAAACATTGGGAGGGCCCTTCTCAGTGGGTTCCCCCAGATTATGGAACTTCCTTCCAAGGGAAGTTGGGGGAGCCAGATCCCTGTTATCCTTCCGATAGCAGGCAAAGACCTTCAAGCAATGGACTGACTACTTGTTATGGCTAGAGACTGAAAATGAATGGAGTGGTGGTGAAGGGACCAGTCCTTCTCACTTTCTTAGGCATACCACACAAGGTACATTCACTCTAGCTTGGTTGCTTCTAGCCTGAAGGTTGATGCAGAGCAGAGTTCACTTCCTACTGAGTTAACTGACTGCAAACTACTTTTGCACTTTGAACTTAGTTAGCAGCAATGGAAGGAAGTCCTGTGTGACTTGCCCAAGATTGCCCAATGAGTTTACGTGGTTGAGCCCAGATTGGAACCCTGATCTCCAGTGTTGTAGTTCAGAGCTCAAACCACTACACAACACTGGCTTCTTACTGAGTCGTGTTGTGCATTGAGCATTGAACTACGACACTGGAGATCAGGGCTCGAATCCAGGCTCGGCCATGTAAACTCACTGGGTGACCTTGGGCAAGTCACACATTCTCGGCCTCAGGGCAAACCTCCTCTGAACAAATCTTGCCAAGGAAACCTGAGGATAGGTTTGCCTTAGGGCTGCCATAAGTTGGAAATGACTTCAAAGCAAACAACAAGAACATACTGTTGAGACACCATAAGAGTTATGAGCCTCTGTATCACCAAAAAGCCCCACTTCATTTCTGCAGTGCTCCCTGATAAAACCATAAAGCCCTTCCTGATTTGCCATCATGGCTCAATAGATGGATGGATGGATGGATGGATGGATGATAGATAGATAGATAGATAGATAGATAGATAGATAAGATAAGATAGATAGCATCAACAAACCTCACATTCTACAAAGCAATTTTCTAATAATAATGCACACACTTGCAAGATATGTTTTCAACAGCATCCTTGCAATTAGCTAACTAAAATGGCTTCTCACTCTGGCTTCTTGCTTCCAAAGAAAGACTGGATTTCTTGCTTTCATTGATAACTGCCTTCTCCCTTGTGCAAGGAGTTCATCCTTTGTTCTTTCGGAGTTAACCCGTAAGAGGAAGATGACACATAAATGAATGACACGCCAGTCTATCACCACACGCTCCACTTTTAATATCTTCATCCTGGCTCATTAATTACCAGGGGAAGCTCCTTCCCAAATGGAACGTGTGATTTATCGAATGCTTGGGCAAGGTGCCATTTTCATCAGCAGAGCAGCCAATTGCTTGGCCAGCGTTAATTGCCTCCTCCTTTCTTGACAATCGCAGACGTCATCTTTGCTCTGTTCGGACTCCATGAGGACCAAGGCTTGGCTTGATCATATATCCCAGGAGCTGGCTGCTGTCACATACTGAAGGGTCAGATAAGCACATCCCCACATCCATAGGTCAGGGTTCGGAGGAAGCAAGAAGGAGGGGGCGATTGCAAGGTTGGGTCTCCTTCTATTTGAAAGCCATTCAAGCTGGGAAGTGTTCAGAGGATTCCATCCTTTGACCGTGTGCTTTGTAATAATCCAATTAATTTTTGTCCATTTTGAATCGCCCATAGTCCATGTTCCCTGGATGACCCTGGGATCTAATATTATACAAGAGAGAGATTTTCCACTTTTTCTGTGCCAGGTTGTTGTTGCATGCCTTCAAGTCCATGGTTTGAGTCCGCATCTCCAACCCTCAAAGTATACCACCACACTCCTTACACACTATAAACTTTGTTGCTGTTGTGTGCCTTCAAGTCCTTTCCAACTTATGACAACCTTATCCCAGGGTTTTCTTGGCAAGTTTCTTCAGAGGGGGTATGCTATGGCCATCCTCTGAGGCTGAGAGAATGTGACTCACCCAAGATCACCCAGTGGGTTTCATGGCCGAGCAGGGATTTGAACCCTGGTCTCCAGAGGTTCATTTATTTGATTCATTTATTTGATGCATTTTGGCTGGCCAATAAAGGTATAACTGTTTTGCGGATTTTGGATGTTACTGTACTTTGCTGTTTTGCCAATACGGTAACCCTTGGATAGATCTCCAGTTCTTGCTAATCTTATTGGCACATCTGTAAGAATCCCCTGCCTTCCTTCTTGAACAATCAGCCCTCCTTATCCACAGATTCTTGATCCACGGATTCAACCATCCATGGCTTGAAAATATTCCAAAAAATATAAATTCCAAAAAAGCTAACCTTGATTTTGCCACTTTATATCAGAGACACCATTTTACTACACCGTTGTACATAATGGGACTTGAACATCCATGGATTTTGATATCCACGGCGGGTCCTGGAACCAGTGGATATTGAGGGGCCACTGTACAAAGCACTGTGCCAGTCCTAACTTGGAGCAAAGCTTCAAATGTTGTTCCTTTGCTCCTGCAATGGTTTTCTGTCTTTCTCCAGCAAAAGGTTCAGTGAAAAAGCATGTTGAGTCAGCTGTTCCATGAATGCACAGCAAAACCCTGGAAGTGGGTCACATGACTGCTTACACACAGGGCCAACCTCACAACACACACACACACACACACACACACACACCCTGCTTCTATTTATTCACGGGAAAAGCCCTGTTGGCTGAAAATAGCTTATCGCTGGAAGTTCCCTCTTCCGCCTACTCCGCCACCGCAGCAGCAGCAGCAGCCTTATGCTTCTGTTGGCAGCTGGCCAACGTCTGGCGGCCTAAGAGAGAAAGTTCATACCGCTTGGCTGTCTACACCATGTGGGTTTTGATGGTTTTGCCCCTCTGGTTTTTCAAAATGTGTCTTTTGACGCCCAAATATTGGTCATTTTCTGGATGAGCTGGAAACAGGGGCATCACTACAGGGGTGCGGGGTGTACAGTCTGCCCTAGGTGACACTCAAAGAGGGATGACTCCACGGCTGCATCTGCCTTTGGGAAGAAACAGACAGCGGTGTTCACCTGCATCCCTATAAACCAGTGTTTCCTAAACTTTGGTCCTCCAGATTTTTGGACTTCAGCTTCCAGAATTCCTGGCTGTTGGCCAAGCTGGCTGGGGCTTCTGGGAGTTGAAGTCCAAAACACCTGGAGGACCAAAGTTTGGTAATCATTGCTATAAACTCTACAGCTCAATGGAAGAGATGGTGTGAGTGGGGCAAGGCTCAGTGGGAGAAGAAAGGAGAGGCCTAAAGAGGTGTTGTTGTTTTTTAATTTAATTATTTTTTCAACAATTAAAATTTTATATTATTAGAATTTTTCTTTAAAAAATCACATCTTACCAAATATTTACTTCAGCCACATGAAACTATGTATATGTAAATACACTTAGGCTGTTCATATGGTATTTTGATTTAAAAGGTATAATTTTAATGTTGCTAGTTATGTCACAACTATTGCCATTACATTCAGTGATATACGGGAATTACAATTGACGAGTAGTACAAAAAACCTTACTAAGGATTTTGTATGGTGTGGTTTGGAAGGGCGACACCATGAGTTATCACACCAGGTGACGGCAGAACATTTTGGATAGAATACGCAGTGCTCCTCTTCCACTAGTACTACAACTAGTACAACTAGTACTAGTCCTTAGTAGTAGTAGCCACTACTGTGAGGAGTAGTGGTAGTAGTAGTAATTAACAGTAGTGATAGATGAATTACTATATATACTTATGTATAAGTCTAAAAATTTTAGTCAAAAAAGTGACCCCAAAAACCTGAGTACACTTATCCACGGGTCAATGTAAGTGTTGTACTTTAACTCATATATATATATATATATATATATATATATCCCCTGGTGAAAGGCAAGAGAGTAATCTGTCCTGGAAGCACTGACTTCCCTCTATTCTCTAATTGATCCACCATTTAATTTGCACAAACAGTTACACTTGCTGGAATTTTGTAAGTTCTTTGGCATTTGTTCTCCTTTCCTTTCATCTTTTAGATCCTTTGTTACATGCCCCTAAATATTACCCTCTACTTATCCACAGGTCATATTAAAATCCATAATTTTAGCCCCAAAACTTGCCCTCGACTTATACATGAGGTCGACTTATAGTTGAGTATTATACAGTAGTACAAAATGGAGTAGTAAAAGTCCAATTCAGTAGTGGCTGACACCTCTAGTGTCAATGAAGCAGTGACTCCGTCCTGGGACTAGTGACGGGAGCTCAGCCCCATCATTCAGCACTTGAACTGCCAAGCTTCCGACCTTACAATCAACAGAATTGGCATCTTAACCACTAAGCCACCACCATGGACATGCACTAGCTGGCCAACCAGATGGTAGATTGCAAAGTTTGCACAGGATTGTCTGTTGTTGATGGAGCACTGTGCCTCATTGTGAAGGAGGGATGAGCCACCCCTTCCTGCTTCTCTCCCTTCTCCGCTGCTTTGAGCACTATCGTCCTATTGCTATGGTGGAATGTCTTAATTACTAAGCCACCGCATCCCCCAATTTTACCTTTATTGGCCAACCAAAATGCACAAAATACATGTTGCAAGCTTTCGAAGCCCATGCATTTTATGCATCGCAAGATGTATTTTGTGCATTTTGGGCTGACCAATACAGGCATCCCTGTTTTGTGGATTTGGGGTGTGATTGCACTTTGCTACATGACCAAGACTGCTACCCCTGGATATATTTCACATGGCTCACATGTTGAGCAATGGCAGATACTCCAGGGAAGCATCATTCCCTGGATGCCGTGAAATGGAGACCTGGTGATGCCGGGGTCCCTTTCCCACAACTGGACACAATTATGTTTCAGTTGCCTGGACCATTCTTGTTCCTCAAAGCCCCTCGCCCTCGGCTCACGTGGCTGCAATCAGCCTGCAAGCAAAGGAAGAAAGCAATCACAGCACAGGAAATGGTTACAGCGTCCAGGACCAAAAAACAAAAGCGGGGGAAAGAGACCCATAAGTCAAACCCAAAGAGAGGAGGGGGAGGGAGTATTTATGCTCCAGGAAAGTCAAGCCTGAGTTAAAGGTGCATTTTGTCAGGAACTGCAGGAAGGAGGCAATGCTCCTTTCTCTAGGCAGGAGGCTTTGAAATGTCGGGCATGGCTTCAATTAGCATCCCTGAGATGAGAATTGTAGCCATGTTCACAGGCTCTGGAGGGAAGTGGAGACAAAGCCCAGATACTCAGAAGTCTCAGAGGGAAAGTCCAGATTCCAACAGCTGCTGTTTTAGCTAGTTGAGAACAATAGCTTTGCTTCACACCATCCATGGACACCTGAAGGGACTGGCTAGAAACCTAAGGCTTGCAAAAGCTCCCTTCCGGAAACAGTTGGACATTTTTGTCCAAAGCAGAATGGCCATCTCCAGTTCAAGATTGCAGAATTGCGGTTTGCAACTGTGAACTGATACTCATGCAATTGGTGGCATGGCTGGGCATGGTTGCAGACTTAGGGATGTGGGTAGGTTTAGCTTAGAGAGGAAAAGGCAGAGAGGTGACATGATAGCTATCTTTAAACATGTGAAGGGACGTCATGTAGAAGGTGGAGTGATGGCGTGAACTTGTTATTTGCTGCTCCAGAGGCTACAACACAAACCAATGGATTCAAATTGCAAGAAAGGAGATTCCACCTAAGGACTAAGAAGAATTTCTTGACCATAATTGGTGTTTGACAGTGGAATAGGCTGCCTCAGAGGATGATGGCCCAGGCTGCATTCAGGTTTTTTAAGAGATGTTAGATGGCTATCTGTCAGAAGAGTTTTAGTTGCATGCCAGGGGGGTTGGATAGGGCCACTAGATAGTCCATATGGCCCTTTCCAACTCAAAGATTTTATGATTCTAAGTGCATAAATATTTGGTTGCACATCACAATTTACCAATGGGGAAGATTTCCCAAAATGAAAGGTGTAACTCCATGGGTTTAAAGTTACACTTTGCCTTTTTAGTGTGGGATCTTAGCCCATTGCTTTGGAGAATTGTGTGGGACTATAGTTTTTCTAGAAGAGTGGTGGGGAAAGAATAGCCCATGGATGACCACAGTCCCCTTTCTGTGGCTCCAAAGGCACTCAAGGAGACCCACAAAGCCCCCAGACCACCATATCCCCAAAACAGATTCCCTCCCCACCCATCCCTTTTTTCTTTTTCTTTTTTACTGAAAATGCCTCCAGATGACCCAAACTGTCACAGAGTTGCAAGAACCAGAACAGTGAAATGTAGGAATGCTAACAGTTCTCATTTTTGAAGGTCTTGAATTTCTTTGATGGGAAGAAGGGTGAGGGTGGCATGATCCAGGTTAGGAGTAGAGTAGAAAGTGCTCAGAGCATTCAATGCAACACCTCAAAAATAAACTGAACAGTGAAACCTCAAAAACACAAACCTCACATGGACTACAGTGACCCATAAGTCCTTAAAAAGGAGGATGAGAGAACCAATTACCTTGTCTTGAAAAGCTGCAGCAGTGGTGCCCCATTGCAACTAGCCAAACCAAGACCAGCAGCGGAAAACAATACAACCCTGAATACACACACACACACACACATATGCAATGAAAATCTTGACCCCAATAAAATCTAGAACAATTAACTTCCTAATTAGCTAACAAATTACTGTTTTGCCAAAGTAGAGATTAGATTGTTTAGCAAACTATTAGCAATTTTAGTGCAATTTCATGCTTTGCTGAAGATGGATAAATTGAGGCTGATTTGGGGTCCCATTCACGTCCAGACTGTACTGCTGGGAAGATCTTCCAGAATGACTACCAAAGGCTTTCATCAAAAGGAGCAAATGCTGAGCAGTGAAGCACAACCTCTTCCACAAGGAGAGTAAAATAAAAAATGGAGGGGGAGGGAAAGACTGTAAACGGTTATTTTTTAGAGCAAACCACCCAGTTAGCCCTTTCTGGCTCCCTTGAGAGCACAATCTGAAAAGAGTGCATTATGAGTATATACTCAAAAGGCTTGTACCAAAAAAAAGGCATAAAACAATGGGTGGAATTCTGTGTGCATTTCACATATGTATAAGTGCAAGGATAGAAAACTGAATACAGTTGGCCCTCCACATTTGCAGCTTTGACTTTTGCAGATTTGATTATTTGCAGATTTGATTAATATGCTCTCTCTAGGAATCTCTAGGTCTTCCAACACAACTCTGCTGGAAGTTGACCACAGAGTTGTGGTGAAGAGCCTAGAAGTTTCTAAAGAAAACACATCTCTAGGTATTTGTAGTACTTCCAACATGAGTCTATGATCAATTTCTGGCAGATGTTGACCATAGAGTTGCACTGGAGGCCATGCAGATTCCTAGAGAGGTGGTCTCTTAGATAAAAAGAATAGTGTTTTTATTATTTGCAGTTTTTCCACATTCATGGGGGTCCTTCTCTCCTACCCTGGTGAATGTGGAGGAACCACTGTACTAAAGTTAGGATCATCCAAGCCATTGTATCCCCCATTGCCATGTATGTATGTGAGAACTGGACAGTGAAGAAAGCTGATAGAAATAAAACCAATTTACTTGAGATGTGGTGCTGGAGAAGAGTGGTGAGGATACTGTGAATGGCCAAGAAGACAAACAAATGGGTCCTAGAGCAGAGCAAGTCTGAACTCTCCCCAGAGGTCAAGATGACTAAACTGAGATTGTCGCACTTTGGTCACATCATGAGAAGGCACGACTCATTGGAGAAGACAATAATACTAGGAAAGGTGGTAGAAAGAGAAGAAGACCACATACTAGATGGATAGACTCAACCAGGGAAGCCATGGCCCGGAACCTGCAGAACCCGAGCAGAGCAGCTTAGGACAGGGGACCTTGGAGGTGTCTCATTCACAGGGTCACCATGAGTTGGGATTGACAGGAAGGAAGTCAACAACAAGTTGCTCCATAGAAGCAATTGGACATCCTCCCCCCTCCATATGGAGTGAATGCATTCAGTTCAACATTGTAGAAGTGGAGTTGTGGATGAGATGACATTGCACAAGTGATTTTCAATGTTGTGCATTGAGTTGCACATTCAGGTGTGCGACTTGGCCTTCCAACCCAAAGTCTGTCCAGCCCAATGCAAGAATTCAAAGATACAGCTGTGTTAGTATAGTTCATTGTATGCATCTGAGGAAGTAGACTGAAGTCTACAAAAGCTCATGCTGCCAACTTCTTTCTTTCAATTAGTCTCAAAGGTGCTGCTACAAGATCTCTCTACATAGCCCAATGCAAGTCTAACTCTGCATGCAGTGATCCCCACTACACAATCTTGATAGTAGATGAGATTTTGCATCAACCAAGTGGAGCATAATACTCTGGCTGGTCAGTTCAATGTCCAGCACACACACACACACACACACACACACACACCAATGTATGTCTTTGTTTGGATGGAGTGCAAGGAACAATCCTCTCACACTTTGCATTCTGTCTATATACACATGGTCAAGTCCCTTAAGGTCACTCACACATGGCTGGAGCTCACTGAAGGAAGGACAAGATATCCAGGTAACTAATAATTAATGTAGACAATAATAATAAAACTAGTATATTGATCTGGGGAACAAGATTGAGTGGTTTACTTGTCTCCACTGTCTGAATTTTTTTTGGTCATGAACCAAAGGGCTTTAAGAGTTTGTCTCTATGTTTTCCCCCTTCCTGCTTCTTTTTCTGGTTTGTGTAGCCTGGAGTTAAAATGAGAATAATTCTATAGTTGGAAACAGAAAAATCAACTCTCCTGGCAGAGAAAGAGGACACTAAAAACAGGCCAGTCAAGATACACTTCCATCCCATTATTATTTGAAATGGGAATAATTCACAGCTCCCCTATGGACATCACTTCTGGACCAGCTTCTGTTATTTCCAAAAGGAAAAGTACATTTAGAAGGGGAGGGAGATGGAAAGGGAACCCAGCCCTTACTAGTTTTTGCTTAACAATACCTCTGAGAATTACATCAAATACATATAATAAATCTCAGCTAATAACGCAAGGAGTTTACAAGCTTTTTAGAGATTTTATGGGATAAATTGAACTCCCGGGCAGCCTGATTCGATTATTTAATATGAGAGGTATATTTATCCAGGTCTTTTAAAACAGATATGCAGAGAGATAGGGAGGCTTGCCGTGTCATTAAAAGTGTACAACTACAGTGTGTGATTTATATTCTTGTTGTTTGTTTGTTTTGGAAAAGTCAATATCATTGTGAGCTTTAAAAAATCACTTTTAGGGGAGGAGTAAGATAAAAGCATGGCGTAAAGGTTAGAGCATTAGAGTACGACTCTGGAGACCAGGCTTCAGTTCCTGCTCAGCCATGGTAACCCACCTGGTGACCCTGGGCAAGTCACATTCTCTCAGCCTCAGAGTATGGCAATGGCAAAGCTCCTCTGAACAAATCTTGCCAAGAAAACTCCATGATAGGGTCACCTTAGGGTTGCCACAAGTTGGAAACGGCTTGAAGACATGCAACATTTTAAATGATGAATTTTAAATGTGGATTGTTTTAATCTGCATGCATCTTGTCTGTTCTTTTAATTGATATATATTTTAACTGATATGTATTTGTTGGTCTGTTACTGTTTCTTTCCTTGATCCATGGGGAGAGGTGAGTAAGAAATAAATAACAAAATTGTTGTTGCTGTAGTTGTTGTTGTTGTTTTTACCATCATCATCAACACCAACAAACATAAAGGCTGCAATTGACAATGCCTGATATCTCTACATAGAAATCCTCTTATTAAAAAAAGAAAAATGTTACTGGGGTGTGTTGAGGATGCAAAGAAATTTCATTGAACTTGACCAACTTGGGAGAAAGCAGAGATATGGGCTTTCAGGGTGGGGTAGGGGGAATGTACCATCTATGTGGAAAATTATCCATGTTGGTCATGTCAATGTCCAAAAAAGGAACTTTCTGCAAACCGCTCTTCACTCCATCTATCTTTGAAGCCAAAGGCTGAAGAAAGGACCAAGTACCTTGAAGTGTGTGTGTGTGCTTTAATCATCTGTCAGGAGGCCATAATGGATCTGGATTCTGTCAACTGACCTTGCTAGGAGAGAAAATGCAAACTTCCCTCTCCCCAGCTTAGCTTCCTTTGCCATTCTCACCCCCATTGCCCCCCACGGAGGCAGCTGTGGACCAGATGAACAAAATCCGTGGGTCTGGACCACTCCAGACTGGGTCTAATTGGCTCTCGACTTTTGGGAAAGGCTCCCCTCTTTCCCGCCTAGCGTCGCCAGTCTCCTTTGAAGCTCAGCTAATGACAAAATGGCATCCAGCCCTCCCTTCCCCTTGCCTCCCTAGACCCATTCTCCCCCTTTTGCACATTAAGGAGGAGGCCTCAGGTCTTGACCTTTAGGCGCTGCTGTTTCCAGCTCCAAGTTTCAGCTCCCAAGGAAGACTCATGCATCCCAAAAAGCAGGGAGCAAACTATCTTGTAACCATGCTTGCAATGCAGGTTGAGTCTCCTCTATGTAGAAATCTGAAATACTCCAAAATTGTCCACATGGGTGGCTGAGATAGTGACACCTTTGCTTCCTGATGGCTCAGTGTACACAAACATTGTTCCATATACAAAACTGTTTAAAATACTGTGTACAAAACTACCTTCAGGCTATGTGTATAAGGTGTATATGAAACATAAATGAATGTCATATTTAGACGGGTCTAAACATTTCCAAGGTATCTCATTATGTATATGGAATATCTCATAATGCATATGGAAATATTCCAAAATCTGGGGGTGGGGGGGAATCCAAAATTGAAAAAACTTCTGGTCCCAAGCATTTTGTATAAGGGAGTCTGAACCTGTATATGCACTGTTCTTTATGTTCTCTGACAAAATCAGTTAGGGGATGTACCGTATATAATTGCTGTTCTTTTTTTATTAGTAGTATTATTAGTATTAGTATTAGTATTACTACTACTTTGACAGTCTGCCTGAGGTTACTGATACGAATTTTAGACAGTCAGTGATTTGGATTTTATCCAGGAATCTAGGAATCAGCAAGGTATGACCAAGTAATAGGTCCTGTTCCAAGCAAAGTCACTTTTTGCAATTGTGAATTTGTGCTCCTGTCTTATTGCGTGTATTGTGTTTCTGGATGCTTTTCACTTGGCTTCTTTATTTGCCCACTGTGCGTGTTAACATCCATATTATCAGGAAGAAAAGGGACATTATTGGGACGGAGAGGGATAAAAGGCGAGG
This sequence comes from Phrynosoma blainvillii, assembly GCA_026167975.1. Classification (NCBI taxonomy): domain Eukaryota; kingdom Metazoa; phylum Chordata; class Lepidosauria; order Squamata; family Phrynosomatidae; genus Phrynosoma; species Phrynosoma blainvillii. The sequence goes on along the minus strand of JANUYF010000010.1, from coordinate 2,455,883 downwards.
AGATGGGAATTACCCCCATCACTGAGAATTGCAATTGTCAGAAAGGGTCATTAAGGGAACTGAGCCAGCCCAAATGCATATAATCAGCAAATTTATGGTCTGCTGGTTCTGTCCTTTGGTGGAAATGCGGAGGAAGTTTTTAATCTGAAATTATTAAACTGTGAGCTGGAAGGCTGACTTATAAAACTACTGGCTTGTTTTGTTTTGTTTTGTTTGAAGGAGCTCTCAGGCCTTCCAGCTTGTTTTCAGATGATATTGTGGTTTCACAAAAACACATGTATTCATACAGTGCATTTTTCCTCAACCCTCAGCCATAATTTAACTGATTTCCCCCAGGCACTTGGTATGAATTTTATAGGGCATAACTAATACTGATCAGCATGCTCGATAAGGTGGTGTTATTAACCAGCCGATGGGCCAGTTCATTTACAAATGCTCCCTTGTTAAACAGGGAAAACACAGAGAGAGGGTCATAATTAAGGATATCAAAGATACAACCCAACTAGTGCATCTGAGCTGACACTAAGCTACCTGAAGCTGCATTGAATCCAAACCATGCTGCTTAGGTGTGCTGGAAATAACTGAGCCCCCCCCCCTCCAAACTGGCCTTTGTGATGGTATTGTGATTGCATCTCTGGGCTGGTGGAGGTTTGGATGTGAAATAACTCATCTCCTTTCCCAGCCTTGTCTTCCTAGCTGCTCCTATTTGGCTCTCTTTCCAGATCTTGGAAAGCTCTGCTATGAGGTATGCTCTTGCTCCGTATTTTTATGCAAGCTAGTCTTGCATCTGTAAACCCAGCTCACATCCAAACATCTATTTCAGGGATAGTATTCCACAGCTTCCATCTCTCTTCTCCAAGCTAAACAGATCAAACTACTTGAGTCTTTCCTCGTAAAGCTTGGTTTCCAGACCTGTCAGTAGAAGAGAGAAAGGAAACGAAGTCCCACGTGCTGTTGATGGTCCACAAACGTTATATTTGTGGACCATCAACAGCACGTGGGACTTTGTTTCCTTTATCTCTTCATCCATGAATATGTGCTTTCCAGTTTATTGTTCTTTTCCAGACCTCTCAGCATTTTGGCTGCCCATCTCTGGATACATTCCAGATTGTCAATGTTCATGTACTGTGTGGCCCAGAACAATGTTTCAGGTGAGGTCTGACCAAAGCCAAATAAGAATGGCACTACTACTTCCCTCGATCTGGACACTATTGTACTGTTGGTAAAGAATTGCATTGGGAGGGTTGGCCACTGCATTGCACTGTTGACTCATGTTTAGGTTGTGGTCTACTAAAACACCTAGATCCTTTTCATATGTACTGCTTTCAAACCAGATGTCACCCATCCTATATTTGTGCATTTCATTTTTTCCAGCCTAGACATAGTACCTTACATTTTTCCCCTGTTGAAGTTCACTTTGTTCATTTTGGCCCAGTCCTTCCATCTGTAGGGTCATTTTGAATTCTAATCCCATCCTCTGGGGTATTAGCTACTCCTTCTCATTTGGTGTTATCTGCAAATTTGATATGCATGCCCTTTATTCCATCCTCCAAGTCATTGATAAAGATGTTGAATAGTACTGGAACCAAGACAGAACCCTATGGCACCCCACTTGTCATTTCTCTCCAGGATGAAGAGAAACCATTGAGTTAGGAACCATGTAGTCAGTTGTGCCCTGGAAGTGGTTTACACCACATCTGGCTTCTGTTTTGGCCAGTTTGCATCTGATTTAAAGAGTCTGGTGGGATTGGAGAGAAAGGAGGCAAGCTTGTGCATTTGCAAGATTGTTGGTGTGTTTTGGGCCATAAATTTGAAAAATAGCTCCCAAACCACTCCAAAAAATAAGCAAATTGGGGAGCCTGGGGATATTGAGTGTGTTGGGGGCTGCAGAAGTAGCATTGAAGGGACTTCTACACAAAGTCCAGCCCTTTCATTCCTGATCAGCACCTCCTTCGGGGATCTGGCCATGACTAATTCCACCCCCACCCCCCTTGCCTTAGAAGAGACCCTCTGCTTGCTTGCCGAGCCTTCCTGAGACAGGGGGATAATGTATGCCTGTTCCAAGCATACCAAAGTCACGTTTGCGAGCAGCACTCTGGCATTCTGCAAAAGCCGAGGTCATGGGGCCCATGCCCCTGGGGGCCAGGAGAGAAAGGCATGGAGGAAGGGGGAAGGGCCATCTGCTCGACTACTTATTCAGAGGTCACTGCTCTCTGTCACACAGCCTGCCAGCCTTTGGCTTCCAGGGCCCCTAAAGAGAGGGAGGCCCGGAGGGGTGTGCAGGGAAGAGAGACATGATGAAAGCTGAGCCCTGATGCAGGGAGACAAGCCAGCCAGAGAGGGCTAAGTGAAAACAGCCATGGGCCCTGCACACTTAAAGGAGCAGCACACCTTCTTCCCCGCCTTTCCTCCTCTCATTCCTTTTTTCAAAAGCACCATTCCACCCAAAGTATTCTTCTCAAAGATGGGGAGAAATATAAAACTGCCTTACTAGATCCGACTCAAGATCCCTCCCATGCTCCTTTCAAGATTGCTGCTGTTGTTGTTGTGAGCTTTCAAGGCATTTCGGACTCATGGCAACCCAGAGGCCAAGATGACTAAACTGAGATTGTTGTACTTTAGCCACATTATGAGAAGGCCTGACTCATTAGGAAAGACAATAATACTAGAGAAGGTGGGAGGAAGTAGGAAGAAAGGAAAACCACGTACTCGATGGACAGACTCAATCAGGGAGACTACAGCCCTGAACCTGCAGGACTGAGCAGAAGCCGAAGAACAGGGGGCCTTGGAGGTGTCCCATTCAGGCTCACAGTTCCTCTCATGCTCCTTTCAAGATTGCTGTTGTTGTGAGCTTTCAAGGCATTTCGGACTCATGGCAGCCCTAAGCCAGCATGGCATAGTGGTTTGAGGGCTGGATTTTGACTGGAGATCAGGGTTCAAATCCCCTCTTGGCCATGGAAACCCATTGAGTAACCTTGGGCAAGTCCCACTCTCTTAGCTTCACAGGAAGGCAAAAGCAAACCCACTCTGAATAAATCTTGCCAAGAAAACCCAGTATAGGGTCACTTTAGGCTCGCCATAAGTCAGAAATATCTTGAAGGAACTCAGCAACAACAACAGAAGTGTGAACTTATCATGGGGTTTTCTTGGCCCACATTTTGCTAGCTTATTTTCAACACAATCATGGCGACCTTGTTGGAAAGCCTTACTGAAATCAAGATACACTACATTTGCAGCAGTCCCTTCATCTACCAAGTTTGTAACTGTCGAAAAAAAGAGATCAGATTAGTCTGTCATGAATTGTTTTTGAGAAACCCATGTTGACTTTTTCTAAGTATATATGGTACATACTGTCTCTTTCATGATTGACTCTAAAAATCTTTCCTGGTATTCCTCTCTCAGCTCATAGGAAGCCAATGGCAAACTCCCTCTGAATGAATCTTGCCAAGAAAACCCAATAAGCTCACCTTACATTGGAGTCAATTTGAAGGCACAACAAACTGATAGTTTTGTGGCATGACTGCATAAGTAGCTTGGAGTTTGAGGGCTGATTTGTGGTATGTTGGGTGTGAGGAGTTAGCCTGGTGTAGTAGTTTGAGTGTTGGACATTGGGAGACCAGGGTTCAAATCCCTGCTCAGACATGAAAACCCACTGGGTGACCTTGAAGTCACACACTCTCACCCTCAATGCAAACCCCCTCTTGGCAAGTTTTATTCAACTTGTCAAGAAAATCCTATGACAGGACTGCCATAGGTCAGAGTCAACTTTAAGGTACACAACAACAACAACAACACAGTCCAAAAGAAGAACTTTTCCAGGCTCTGGGAATAGAGGAAAGGGGCATGCAGCCTTCATGCCTCCCTTGACAAGATTCCCAGAGGGGAAAGAAATAGCACGCGATGCTAGAAGGACCTTTTGTCTAATGGATCCATTTGGGTCTTTCTGACATCCTTTACGGTCAAGAGTTAGTGTAAGACTGCTGGCACCTTGTTCTGTTCAAAACTGGAGAGCTCTAGGAACACAGGCAGCAGCTGTTTGCTTTCTGGTTCATTAATTCAGTGGTTCTCCTGAGCTACATGCAAAGAGCATTTCCTTTGTGGATTTATCATCCCTCACTTGGCTAAAAACCCCAGCCAGCTCTCATGCCACCCGCAGATCCATCGTCACAGCTCTGCTTTATTAAAGTCCCCACTTGTGTATTCAGTCACAATTCCAATGTATGTATTCAGTCATCAGATGTCAAGGGAATATGAGACCAAGGACTTGGGAGATATTAAATGCCATCCATCAAACAGGAGGAGGAGGAAGATGCACCTCTTTACTCAGATTCATGCATAATGGGAAGGCTATTTGTTTTCAAACTTGCCCATTTGGCGATTGTAGCAATTTATGTCCTCTTCACAAGTGTTCTTGGGTTCTTGTGACACTGAAATGAGGGTGTTTGCATGTGTTTTCATGTGACGGGGAGCTTTCTGTATTGTTTGGGGGCAAACATTGCTCAGAAATTATGTTAATTTTTTAAATAGGGGGCTTTGTGGAACTGGGGAGATTTTCAAGGGCCACAGAAGTGGCAACCAGAGGCCACATTATGCTTACTCTTGCCCTAAATGTAAGCCTTCTAGAGGAGAAGAATGGGCCATGTTTCCTGTATTAGTTCAGAGACAAAGTGAACCATAGCTACCACGAAACCAGGGAAGGGTGGATGCAAAATTCCCCATTTTCTCCAAGATTGCAATGGATGATATTTCCGCCACCTCTGGAAATTATAGAGAAAGTCCACTTTAATCAAGCTTTACAGAAGAAAAGGAGGAATGGGAGTAAATGGGTTTAATTCATCTGCAAATATAATTACACTATGCAGCACTAAAATTTCATCGTTAATTTGTTCACATTTGCCATGTCATCTCGGCAACAAATCACAACGCAGCACAGACTCCATCTTTCCTTTTTTTTTTTTGCAACTTTATGTATAATGCATTCAACAAATAATGGGAACAGGGAAGATTACATTCCGAACCCCGCCGTGAGTAAATTAAATGTAGTCACTGCAAAGTAAATTGAAATACATATTGGACTTATTACACTGTTGAGTTTAATAGCCACCAGTGAGCTGGATTTCACCCGCTCAATATAATCTGCCTCCAATGAGAATAGATGTAGGCTAAGGTTTTTTAAAAATTAAAAATAAAATCTCTGATCAGTGTTGGCCTCGTTCCTATTGATGCTGTTTAGCAATTGCTAGCATTTCAATCTCCTTATTAGTATTTTCTAGCTTTTATCACCCAACACATCTTTCAAGCCTCTTTGAGATGAAATATTTATTTAAAAGATGGTTTGAATTAGGATTGCCAGTTCAGAACAGTCTCAGATCCTGAGATTTACAAGTCAAAACCTGAGACTGGACTCAGTGGAATGGCAATAGCCAGAACACCTTTGCACAAGTTGTTCAACCACTTGTGCTAATGTTCACAAGTAGTTGAGCTATTCCTTCTGCAATGCTGAGCATAGCATACCAAACCAAGCCTACATTTATGCTACACAAAAGTGTTCAGCAGGAACTTTGCTACATGCAAGAGCAAGATCCTACATTGACACTGTATAGATTATATCTCTTTATGTGGAGTTGGGTATTAATTGTGCTAGGCAAACTTTGAGTTGAATGACAATGTTTTCCAACTGAATCAAGACACCAAATGCACAACCAAATACTGTACATCCATCTGCATCCATCAATGTGAATATTCATCTGTATGTACAACAGCCCCACATGCACAACCCTACTTCCATAAGTTTAAGGAATGGCTTAGACAGCTGGGCATGTTTAGCTCATAGAAAAGAAGACACAGAGGTGGCATGGAGAGCCATTTTTAAATATCTGAAGGGGTGTCATATAGAAGATGGAGTGAGCTTGTTTTCACTGCTCCAGTGACTATAATATGGATGCAAATGATAAGACGGTCCAACTAAACATTAGGGAAAAAGTTTTGATGGTAAAGCAGTTTGACAGTGGAATGGAAATCCTCAGAGGGTGGTCAACTCTCCATCTTTGGAGATCTTCAAATGGCCATTTTTGAACTGCATGGCACGAAATTAGTAGATGGCCTTTACAATTCCTTCCAGTTCTATGATTTCTCAATTCTATGTTCTGCATCAGACAAAAAGGCTAACCATTTCCATAGGGAAACATATAACATGCATGAGAAAAAGCAAAGAGATTCTGGCTCTTATCTCCAGAACTCCCTAAACAGCTAACAATTTAGGAAACATATCCAGGGGTAGCCATGTTGGCCATATAGCGAAGTACAAGAACATCCATGATACCATTATTGGGCAGCCAAATTGCACAAAATACATGTCCCAATACATGTCCAACATTTATTTTGTGCATTTTGGTCAACCCAACAAAGATATGACTCTTCTGTGGATTTGGGATATTATTCTGCTTAACAATCTAGTTTGCCCAGTTTACCAAGTCAACCGGATGCTTGTTATCTTCCCAAACCTCCCAGGAGGGAAGACTTTGCATGACCACCCTTTTCTTTCTTTCTCGTCCCAAGAGAATGACTTTGCTGCTTTACACAACGCTCCATCCAGGGCCTGTTATTTTGTTCTGTGGGCCTCTGAGAGGGTAGAGTTGGGAGAGAGCATTGTTCCAGAGCTGCCCCTCACACAAAATAAATCCTTTATGTATGGCTTTAAAAGGGGAGAGAGAGAGACTTAGTGCTTTCAGATTTATTCTCTGGTGCTCTCCGTTGACCTTGCATGACCTCCATTACTCAGGAATCCTCTAGAGGAATCCTTAAAAGGCTGGCTTGCAATTATGGACCTTCAAGCTCATTTGTTTGCTCAGGGCAGGGTGGTCCGATACATCCGGACCCCCACTCCCTCCATGCCACCATCCTCCATTTCATTGGCGAGGGAAAGAGCCTTGCTAAAATTATGATTATCATCATTATCCCTCTCTGCTTAAAATTGCAAATCCTCCTCTTGTGCAAAGACTGGAGACTCTTGTCAGCTTTGTGAATTTGCTGGCTTGGTGTTCCCAGCCCTGGATTTTTAAGCAGGGTAAGACCAGGGTGGGGGAAGAAAGGGGTTCATCTGCATTATAAAACTGAAGCATACCCCTCTTAAGGAGGTTTCTAGTGGTGTGAGAACATGGGAAAGAGGAAAGGGGGGGGCATGTTCTCTTTTTATTTTTGAACATCTGCTTCCTGATGTTCAAGGAGCAAAACAAGAGAGAGAAGGATGGAGGAATGGTAACCAGAGATGACAGGTCTGGAAAATATTTAATTCTGCTTGAATAAGGAGCAGTAGGTGGTACAGGGTGGAAAAAAATTACATTTGGGAGGATGGAAATGTACAGGATAATTTGTTGCTGTGTTCTGTGCTTGCACGTCATTTTTTGCCATTGTCTTCCTTTGAGACAGAGTGTGGCTTGCCCAAGGCATCCAATGACCCTCATGTTTCCAGAATGGAGGAGATTATGGTGCTTGTGATCGCTTTGTTGTGCGCCTTCCATGGCGACTCTATCACAGGGTTTTCTTGGCAAGATTTCAGGGGGGGGTTGCTTTTACCTCCCCCTGAGGCTGAGAGTGTGTAACTTGCCCAAGGTCACCCAGTAGGCTTCCATGGCTGAGGGGGGATTTGAATCCTGGTCTCCAGAAGCATAGTCCAGCACTCAAACCATTACACTATGCTGTCTCTTCAAGAAAAAGAAGACTGACGTTAAAAATGGTCACCGTGTAGAATCAAAGTGAGAATTCATTAATCCAAATGAGCAGTAATCTCTCTCCAGGCCCTTGCACCATTGCACTGATTCCTCCATTCATGGGGCTGTCACTGGTGAAAGCAAAAAATCACCATCCCTTATTTATATCCCACTTTTCTCACACTCAAGAAATGCTCAGTGCAATAACATCAACAATAGATGAGTGGGAGACCAGGAGTGAACACAACTCAATTTTATTAGCAGATCCATGCTCCTTCCCACATGTAGACCACTAAATCAATGGGATTCACATAGGCATTGACTCACTATTTAACCATTGATTCAGTAAGCCTACTCTGGCTGTGACTACCAAAGGGATTTAGGCCATTGTTCCATCTCAAATGGACATTTGTAAATCAGCCTACCTCAAATTATCAAAGGGCAAAGTATTTCACTGATGGCTATAGAGGGAGGGAAGGATATTTTTCTCCAAATCCATTTCAGAAAAAAAATCCCATTTAAAAAGTGTGTGCTACCACAAATGGCAATATTATTACTACAGGTTGAGTCTTCCTTATCCAAAATGCTTGGGACCAGAAGCATTTTCAATTTTGGGTGTTTTTATTATTTTGGAATAATATGCATTTGCATATTATTTGCACCTATGTGCATCTACATACATAATGAGATATCTTGGAGATGAAAAGCAAGTCTGAACACAAACATTCATTTATATTTCATATACACCTTACACACCTAGCCTGAAGGTAATTTAATACAATATTTCAAAATAATTTTGTGCATGCAACAAAGTTTGCGTACATTGAACCACCAGAAAGCAAAGGCATCACTATCTCAGCCACCTGTGAAAATAGTTTTGGATTTTGGAATATTTAAGATTTTGGAATTCCAGATAAGGAAGGCTCAACCTGTAATATTAGTTTCACAGTCTTAATTTTGAACCACCAAGGATTTAGATGATGATGATGATGATTTTTCACACCATCACCTGCAATGCTTTACATCTACACTGTGGAAAAGCAATTTTGAAATTTGCAAATCAGAGATTCCTGGCCCAAACAAAAGGGGCATCTGCTTTGCTTTGCTTTGTTTGCTAAGGGCTTCAGTAAACAAAGGATTTTGTCAAGTCCAAGATACACAATTGCAACTTTTTAATTGAGCATTCAAATTTCTTCGAAGCAACTTGGGCAAGAGTGACAATGAACAAGACTGAGAACCACTTCACACTCCGCAATAGCCATGTAAGTTCTGGGTAAACCCTATTTTAAAAAGTCACCATTAGCCAGTCCTTTTTTAATTCCCTATTGTAAGCGGGCCAGTTTGTCTAAATTGGATTCAAATGAAGTATTTTGCATGGGCACTAAGTACCTGCAGCCGGGCTGTCAAAACGTCACTCATGTTTTTCATAACACAAGCACACATAGTCCATTCTCAGCACACACACACACACACACAAATAGTGTGCAATTGTGGGGCTTTTTGAGGAGGAGATTGGCTGAAACAAGTGGATAAAGCTTGCAAGAGAAAATTGCTGAAGTAAAAAAGAAACCCTCATAATTATCCTCAGTGGTTAAGAAAAGTGTTATTTGTCTGTCCGTTGCAGCACCAGAGCTATTACTGTCACTGGCAGGAGGCCAGACTTTGCAATAATTTTATGTCACTGTGCATTGACATATTGCTGCACGTTCTTTCTTTTTTCTTTTCTTTTTTTTTAAGAAAGAAATTCTGAATGCAAAGTGTTGTGAAATAATTCATACATCTCCCAAAATCTGGTAGTTCTGCACTACAGTTTCTATCATCCCTGCTCACCATGGGGACAATGGAGGTTGTAATCAATCGAAAATATTTATTTAAAGAAAAAGCCTTTAATACACATTATATCAGGAAAAATCTGGTAAAAGTATGGAAAGAATATAAAAAATATTTATATCAAAAGCTACCAAAATGGACTTCCCCTCAAGAAGCATATCACAATAAAGAAATAACAAAGCAAGATAAATGGATTACTTATGAAAAAATATTAATAAAATCTGAACAAGGATATAGATTAAAAACTAGAGAAGAATTATATCAGGATAAGATCATTATTAACTGGCTTCAATATCTGCAATTAAAAGAAGACTTTAAAAGAGATATTAAAAAATATGGAATCGAAGAAGAAACAAGAATATTCGATAAAATCTTGAAAGAAGGGGAGAAACAATGGATAAAAAAGATATATAAATGCTTACTAGATATCAAAACAGAAGGAGAGGTAATAAAACAAAATATGATTAGTTGGATGCAAGAAATTGGGCATACAATCCCACTACAGAGCTGGGAGAACACATGGAAAGATTGCAATAAGTTTACTAAATGTAACACCTTAAAAGAAAATTACCATAAAATATTTCATCGGTGGTATATCACTCCTGTAAAATTAGCTAAAATAAAAGGCAATAATGAGAATAAATGTTGGAAATGTAAGAAAGAAATAGGTACCATGTATCATATGTGGTGGAAGTGTGATAAAAGCAACATATTTTGGGTGGTAATTAGAAAGAAAATGATAGAAATACTACAGAAATATATACCATATAAACCAGAATTATTCCTGTTAAATATTCTTGATACGATAAATAGCAAATTGAATAATGATGAAAAAAGCGTAATACTTTATATGATTACAGCTGCACGCCTTATATTAGCAAAATATTGGAAAACGGAAAATCTACCTAATATAGATGAATGGCAAAATAAAATATATGAATTTATGATAATGGATAAATTATCAATGTATGCGGCAGACAAAACAATACAACAATATGAAAAAAAATGGGAAATAGTACAGAAAAAACTATTTTTATAAAAAGTTAATTTTTTACAAACCCACAACAATGAAATGTGTAATGAGGATAAAGTAAATTTGTTAAAGTTGCATGAAATGTGAAATGTGGATTTTGTGAACCAATCGATTGTGTATTGTGTGAAGAAGGACTTCCTGATCTCCTGACAATCAGATTTATTGAGTGACTGTGAAATGTGTATATTTGTTGAAATTGATAAGAGATATAAGCAACCCCCCATAAAAATGTTAAATATTTAATGTGAAATATAGTATAACAAGTACAATATGTAATGTATGGTAATATGGAAAACCAAATAAAAATAAATTATAAAAAAAAAAAAGAAAATATCTGGAGGGCATTGGCTGGGAGATTAGCTCTCTACCCCTTAGATCAGTGATTCCCAAACTCTGGCCTTCCGGATGTTTTGGACTTCAGTTCCCAGAATCCCAGACTCTTGACCAAAATGGCTAAAGCTTCTGGGAACTGAAGTCAAAAACATCTGCGAGGACCAGAGTTTGGGAATCACTGTCTTAGATCTTTTCACCATCCACAAGGAGATCAAGATTATGCACACTCCATAAAATATAAAACATGAAATGCAGAATCTTGAAGACTTGGGACCAGTTTCATACTGGAGGGGTGGACAAGTCTTCTGGATTTGCTTTTGCTCAGTTTTCAGATCTCTACCACTGGATTTGTTCCTTCCCATTTCTCCATTCTTGTTTCAGCGGGGAAGAACTTTGCACGTACAGCCTCCATGGTTGCTATTGTTGTGTGCCTTCAAATCATTTCTGACGTATGGCAACCCTAAGATGAACCTATGGATGTTAGTCTTGGCACACTACTACTACTACAACGACTACGATTACTACATTGACTGGAGGTGGGTCCTCAGGATTTCAGGTAGGAGCCCAACCAAGGGCCCTTCCCAGACTGTATAATTATAGTGCCATGATTCCATTTTAACTGCCATGGCTGCCCCATACTTGCAAATTAGATAGGGGCATTCAGAGTTCTCAATGGCGTCACTAAGGGGGTGCAGGGGCCACGGATCACACCAGGTTGACACCTCAGCAGAGGGGTGACACCCGGTTGGGTCTGTAGGGTGAGAAGAGGAAAACATGCGCCTCCCGGCTTTGCTGCGGAAGGGATTCCCTCCTCATGGGGAGGCTGCTGGTGCAACAAAGAAGGAAAGCATGCCCTTTTGGTCATCGGCACCCCCCATAGATGTGTCTCTTATCAGCTAGAAGCCCAAACTTCAAATCCCAGGATCCCACAGGATACAGCCAAAGCAAAGTCATAGTGCTTCCATTGTTTATTGTGAAAGGGATCCAAGTTGCACTGGGGTCAACTGGGGGACCTTTTGGCTTTCAGACCATGCAGCCGCTGAACCAATGCCCTCTGTGGCCTTCTTGCAACTGAAAGATCTGGAACCTTTTCTTACTTTTCTCTTTTCATTTGACTTGCTGCTGGAATTCCCAGGATTCCTGACCATTCTTTCCTTGCTTCCTCCCTCTCTTTTTCCCTTACATCCATTTCCCTTGCTTTCTTCCTTTCTCTTTCTCTCGTTGGCAGCCCCAGCCTGGCCTATATTTTCTTAACACTCTTTTACTTGCACACACCTCATGGCCATACCCTGCTCTCTGGCCCGACAATGAACTTGTTGCCATGGCAGGAGTTTAAGTATGCACCGCGCAGCTTCAAATGGATTGAGTCTGTCGAAGCAGCATGGAGCCTCACGGGTTTTCTGGAAAATCCCATCAAAAGCTCACTTCTCACTACAGGCAGGAATGGAGTCCAGCATCCCAGGAGCCCTGCCTTTTCTGGACACGGGTGGACAAAGTGCGGCCCCTGGACCTTCATTTTGTAGCCCCTGCCAGTCCCTCAAAGCTCCCAACCCCATTTTTTAAAATAATATTTTAAGGATGAAATCTGCAGGGAGAGCCCTCAACACATGCAAATAGAGCCCCAGATCCCCACAGAAAGGCCACCCAGAAATCGCAACTACCTCTATTTTCATCAACGTCCTTCTCAAAATGACCATTTTGGGAAGGACTCTTAGGAAGAGAGGGTTTTTTAGAGCAGTATTGGGGATCTAGCTTCCAGAGGAGTCAAGAAGAGAAATATACCTTGAGCAATGTCCCACCTCTTAAATCAAGGCTGGCCAGCTTCGGCAGATCCAGAGGAAAATATTCTGTCCCTGGGACCCTCTGGAGGCCACAAAGGCTCCCCCTTTTGCTTTTGAAAACCCTATGTTTAACAATATTAATGGCCCAGCCTGAGATTGCAGTCCCAGGGGCAGCAACACCAGTACACCACTTGCATTTCCATTCACTCGTCCAAATTGGGGAGGCATGGATGGACAACTCTACCAAACCTTTGGGGAGAAGAGGAAAGAGAGCTGCAGCCCTCCTCTTCATTCCTCTGTTGACAGCAACACTTTTCAATAAGCTTGTGGTGGGTGGATGCATGAGATCCCTTGCATTTCCCCAATTGTGCTATTGCAAAGCCTCTGATACAACTACTCCAAGTGCGCCATTGATCATCTAGCCTTCCTTGGGACAAAAAGCAGGGTTGCATCCAATGCAGGCATATAGGACCCATGAGCCTTGTTGCAAATGCATCAGTGATGGTTAGGGGTATCACTAGAGGGGTGCGAGGGGTACAAAGCACACCTTGTCACACCCAGAGTAGGTGTGAGTGTGAGACCACTTCTCCCCAAATAAGAATTTTTATGAGAGGGGCTTATGTTCAGATTCCCCCACCCTGTAGCAATATGCCTAGAAGATTCCCTCACATTTACACTTGCTGTGAATGAAAAAAATATTCAGATGTGGAAGGGGAGAGAGGAACACTCATATTCCCATGTTACTAGAAAAGCAACATGTGCCATGGCTCCCATCCCATCCCATCCTCAGGACAGCTACTTGTCTTAAGAGTTCAGTAGTCAGACACATTCATCAAGAGTGGGGGGACTCAATGGCAAGACTGGGATGCTCACAATGAAGAAGATTGCCCCATTTAAAAACATGCACATGCGAGCGCACACTCACACAGAACGCCAACATTCAGGGTTCATTGTGATATGGATTTCCTTTAAAAAAAAAACTGATTTCTATGTGTCCCCACCCCTTTCCTGGAACTGCATCAACAGAAATCTTGTTTGCATGTTTGCAAGCTGCCTTGAGTCCCTATATTGGGAGAAAGGTGGAATGTAAGTAAATATAATCGTCATCATTGTTGCTGTCATCATCTAAATAAACTATCCTTTAAAAAAAAAGGGGGGGGGTAATGGGTCTGGAAGCAATGCCAGAACTACACACCGGGCTCCTACCCCCATCCTTGACAACAACAACAACACCCCCATCCTTTGTTTGCAGTAAAAACAGATCCTTGCTCTTATCCGGGCCTCTCGGTCACAGTAAAATTCCATTTGTTTCTTCCCAACGCTGTCGCCTCTGCAGCCATTGTTCCCTTCCTGTGATCTGTGAAAATGGAGCCATTGAGCTCAGTGACGGCCTGAGCATCAAAGGCATGCAAAAAAAAGGGGGGGGGAGGAGAAGCGCTCTTGGCCTTGACAAAGAGTTGCCTTTTGAGAAAGTTGCCGGCCCTTTTACCCCAGCGCTCCAAGCACCCCCCAAATGGAGCACCCCTTCCCCAACAGAGGAAAGGAGCTTGCAAACAGGAGATGCCAGAAGAACAAAGGGACAGTCAGGCCTCCGCATCCATGCATTCTGCATCCATAGATTCAAATAACCATGGTTCGAAAATATTCACACACAGAAAAAGCATCCAAAAATCGAATGATTTTGCCATTTTATATAAGGGACGCTGTTGTGTTGTTGTGCGCCTTCAAGTTGTTTCTGACTTAGGGCAACTCTAAGGCAAAGCTACCATGGGGTTTTCTTGGCATGCTTCTCCAGAGGGGGGTTGCCGTTGCCATCCTCTGAGGCTGAGAGAGTGTGACACACCCAGGGTCACCCAGTGGGTTTGCATGGCTGAGCAAAAAATTCAAACCCTGGTCTCCAGAGTTGTAGCCCAACTTGTAAAGTGGGCCCTTTCTATCCACCAGGGTTTGGTTTCAGAACCCCTTGTGGATACCAAAATCCATGGATGCTCAAGTCCCATTAAATACAATGGCATAGCAAAATGGTGTCCCTTATATAAAATGGGAAGATCAAGGTTTGCTTTTGGGAATTTACACATTTTTAAAATATTTTCAAACTGTGAATGCTTGAATCCATGGATAAAAATCCATGATTGCTGAGGTCTGACTTTAATTCCCATATATCACTGAATGTAATGGCAACGGTTGTGAGAAAAAGCAACTAGCAAACTTAAAATCAGACCTTTAAATTACAGCATCATATGTACAACCTAAATTTATTTATTTCAAGTGAAAATTTGGTAAGATATAATATTTTTAAAAATTAAAATAATTTTTTTAAAAAATTAAAAAATTAAAAATTATGTTTATAGAAACCCAGGGGGCCTCCTTTCTCCTCCCACTGAGCCTTTCCCTCTTCAGCATTTTAAAGGGACACATGCAAACACCAACTTATTTTTACCCAAAGGCAGATGTTTGGGGAGCCCCCCCTTTGGGGTGTCACCTGGTGCCATCCGCACCCCCCCCCCCCCCCGCACCCTCCTAATGATGCCCCTGGTGCCCTGGGAAAGAGCAAAACAGCTGGCTGTGCTTGCATCCCCTCTCAAAGCAAGAAAAGGAGAAGGAAAGGGGAGAAAGGGTCCTGTGAAAGAGGGTACCACTTGTGCCCAGGCTTGGAGGCTCTTCAAGATGCAAGCCCAGCAAGCTGCAAGGCCTCTTTCTCAATCCCTCTCGAGAATCCCCATCCTTGCAGCAGCATCTCCCAGGCCCTTGCAAAGCAGGCAGACTTTCGCTTTTCAGCGGGGCTCCATTCAGCCCCCACACAATGGGGAACAATGGGCGGAGGCGAAAGGGGAGCCCTCTCTGAGCGGCACTGAAGAGGCCATCTGCTCCAGCCGTCACTGCCAAGGCTGGGAACTGGGAAGATCCCAGGTTCAGACTTAATCTCAGCCACTTAGCAAGCGATCCAGAGGCCAAACTGCAGCTGACTGCCAATAGCTGACTGGCTATTTTTTTAAAAAAATAAAATACAAAATTTAAAACAAAAACAAGTTTAAAGTCACTCCTTCCCTTGAAACAGATGATGCTTCAGAGAGAAAATCTGCATTCAACTGTTATAGCAGTTCAAACCCACTTTCCTGGCCATGGTTTTGTCCTGTGGAATCCTGGCATTCATCGTTTGGGGGTGTGGGGGTACTTTGAATTTTCTACCAGAGCTCTCCGGTAAAGGAGAGTGGGACCACAATTCCCAGAATTCCAGAGAAGGGAATCAGAACATTTATCGCAGTATCAAACTGCTATTAACTCTAGTGTAGAGACATTCAGAATCTGCTTTCAGAAGCCCTTTGTTGAATGTCTTGTTGAACAACTCCCTTCTTGCAACAGCTCCACTGGCTGCCCATCCATTTCTGGGCAAAATTTAAAGTGTGGGCAATGACCTAATCTAATTTACCTAGGTAACTTGAAGGACTGTACTCTCCCATTACTATTAATAGTAGCTGTATTACTATTACATCATGTGTTTTAGATTTTTCAAAAAATTCAGTCCAACTCCTATATTTGTGGGGGACATGTTCCCAGACTTACCATGGATAGTAAAAAATACAAGATAATGATAAATGTGTCCTGGAAGACCTCCAGATATATAGAGAGCTAGTCTCTCTAAGCATCTGCAGATCCTCCAGTACGGCCCTATGGTCAACGTATGGTGGAAGTTGATCACAGAATTGCACTAGAGGACCTCCAAATGCCTAGAGACACCTTTTTTTCAAGACATGGATAAGTGAAACCACGGCTACTGAACCATCTTTTTAATCCAAACTTTAAAGGGGCTGTCCAGAATGCTAAAACCATCGGAGGAGTTTTCAGCACCTTGGACAGCTCCTTTAAAATAACCTAAAACCCAGAGTGGATTCTCCTGTTCTACCAACCTGGAAGCCTATCATCCACTCATGCCAACAGCCAACAAGACTGTTTGTCAAGTCCAGCCAAACAAAAATAAACTAAGTTTTTTGTGTTTTTTTTCGGGCTGTGTGGCCATGCTCTAGAAGAGTTTCTTTTTGACGTTTCTTTCATGTCAGAAAGAAACTCTTCTAGAACATGGCCACACAGCCCGAAAAAAACACAAAAAACTATGGATGCTGGCCATGAAAGCCTACGATTTCACATTAAAAACAAACTTACTTGCAGCCTGGATCCTGGCCTTGCGGCTCACCACCAACCCAAAGCGATTCCGAGCCATACAATCATACTCGCCCTCATTGGAAGACCCATCGCCCTTCAGTTTCTGGAAGTGGGAGAAGTACAGAGAGCCATTGGTGAGCGTGAAGGAGTCCTCGCTGTCCTCCATCAGCACCCCATTCTTCCGCCATGTGATGCTGATGGGGAGGATCCCTTCCACTTGGCAATCCAACACCAGAGGCTGCTCCTGGACAGCTGTGTGGTCACTGGGCTCTATGGTAAACGCTAGCTCTGTCGAACGGCTAAGACCTGGAATACAGAGAAGGGAGAGAAAGAAAGGATCAGTCATTTCAAGAGCCATGCAGGTTAGTCTTCCCAGTTTAAGGTAAGGTCCCCAGACATACAACAAGAGAACCAGTAGGGTGTGTTTTGAGTGTTGGATCAGGATGCTGGGAGACCTGGGTTCAAATCCCTACTCAGCCATGGAAATCCATTGGGTGATGTTGGGCAGTGATGTTCTAGAGAGATCTGGTAGCACCTTTGAGACTAACTGAAAGAAAGAGGTTGGCAGCATCAGCTTTCCTAGACTTAAGACTTAAAAGTCTGCTTCCTCAGATGCATTTAGTGGAGTGTAAAGCCAGGGACAGACCTATATATGCCATGAGTGTGAGAGAACATCAATTCAAACTCAAAATCCTTTGTGTATGAAAATGAAGTGGCAAGTCCAAAAGTAGTTGCAGAATAAGCTTTCAAAGACTTGGTCTACTTCCTCAAGTAGCCCTTGCTAGCGCTTTTCAAAAAAGAAACTGATGGGTTGGGTTGTTTTTATTCCTTAGGGGTCCCAGCTCCTTTCTCCTTCCTTCCAATTCATCTCTGCTCCCCAACATTTCTCCATTAGGAGTTCTTCTAACCTTCCTGTTTTAAAATCTGGATAATTCTCTGCAGAGAGAGGAGTGGAAGCTGGCTTGACAGGATGACGCCTGATGTTTTAAGATGCTTAATGGGTTAATAAAAGCATCGGACAAAAGCCATGTTTATTCTCAGACGCCACCACTAAATGGAGCCTCTCTCCATTTGGAAAAATCCTGCAGCCTCACCTTTGACCCCCAGCTCCGTAACCCTTCCTTTCTTTGTCTACCCAGTCCATCTGCCTCAGCTCAGGTTACACTCCAAGCTGATCCTCTCATAATCCAATTTAAGTTGCCATATAAAGTGAAAGGGAGATTTTTTAAAAAAAATTAAATGCCCAGGTTTCCCAAAGAAGGGAATATAACTTTGTTATGTTTTTTTCTTTCTTTCTTTCACCTAGCATGCTCTTTTTAAAGAAAAAGAAAAGAAGGGGGGATATGAAAGGAATTCCATTCCTCACCAAGCAGACTCAGTTTGGATGCCTGGGAGCAATTATCGCCACCACCGTAGGCTGGAGAAAAGGGGGGCAAAAAAATAGAGAGGCCAGGCCAGAGTGCCCAGTCACTATGGAAGAAGTGCCGTTGCAAAGCGTAAATGTCCACATGCAACGTAATGCATCAATTGTGCTGCTCGACCCTTGCGTGGAATGGCAATGATGTGCAACTGGATACATAGCTGCATGTGCAACCAAATGTCCAGCAAGATGTGCATTTGTGTACAAGGTACATCCATGCACAATGGTGACACAGGCACAACTCCATTTCCACAACCTTTGAACTGAATTCCGACCTTGCAGAGACACCAAACACATCCAACTCCTTTCCTAGAAGAATTTGCACAAGTATAAGAAACCAAGATTCCAGCTGTCAATGAGGGTTCCTGTTAACATATTGCACAAGGCAGATGTGCCAGATCACATCACTATCCTGTATACCTGAATGCAAAGGGATATGAGAACCTTTGAGACTAACTGTGCAAAAGAAGTTGTAGAATAAGCTTTCGTAGATGAGGGCTGCATTCGCACTGCAGAAGTAATCCAGTTTGACACCTCAAATCAAGTGCACAGACACCCCTTTCTGCCATTCGAAAGAGAATCATTTCAGTGAGGTGAGGTATGACAACACAAATGGTTATTTAACCAAAAAAAGGTTACCCAAGACTTGATTGTAGAGCAAACAATTAGTGCTAGGAAGGATCAACTCAGAGCCTTATCTTTCCAAAAGGCAGGGAGGGGAAAAAATGGGGCTTGGGATGAATGGGTGGATTTCAAGCCACTTTGAAGTTGATTTAATTATTATTTCCTCAGCATCTGCAATTCCTTTTAACAATCTGAACGGTCCTGCCACTTCCCCCTGCCATCACTTGCAGGGGTATCTTTCTGTTTTATTGGAGTCCCTGTAATGTTGAATAAAATGACATTTTCTCTGACATCCAACCACTGCCTTTAGGGAGGGGGCATCAGAGAAATTGCCACCCTCCATGCCAAACCAAAACCCAATTGGCTTAAAAGAACTTGGTCACACAACTAGGGTTTCTGCTATAATAAAGCAATATATTCCAAACGGATATTCCAGGATGGAGAGACATTATACAGAGATGTCTTTAATGACTGTCCAGAGCAGTAATTCCCAAACTTTGGTCCTCCAGGTGTTTTGGACTTCAACTCCTAGAAGCCCCAGCAGGCTTGGCCAATAGTGAGGAATTCTGGGAGCTGAAGTCCAAATCATCTGGAAGACTAAAGTTTGGGAATCACAGGTCTAGAGGCTTTCCCTAAGACAGGCTACAACAATTGGATGTCTAAGGCCAGAAAACATCACACCACCATCTAAGCATCTCTCCAGTTTCTTTCCAGGTTGTTTCAGAAGTGACATCTGACTTGGATTTGGGGCTATAGGAGTGACCCTTCCACTCATGATTCTCCTGTCCAAATGTGCTCAGATTTCTCCTGTTGTGTCCAACTTTGCAACAAACTACCATTTGCCATACACACAAATGGCTTGTGCCTACTTTACCTGCAAAACAGTGCCCAGATCATATATTAGAGTTGCATAACATGTTTCTCTGCACACTTGTGCTACTTAACCCTTGTATCAAATGGCAATGCTGTGCAACTGAACTAATATGCCAAAAGTGCAATCAAATGCACAGCCAAATGTGTTCACGCATCATACAATATGCGCAATGTGCATGGATGGAAATGACTCGAAAGTGCACAACAGGAGAAAATAGCAAAATCAAGGTTTGCTGTTTGGATTTTTTGTGGGAATATTTTAAAACTGGATGGTTGAATCTGTGGGTGCAGAATCCATGGATATGGAGGGCCAACTTTATTGCTTCTCAAGACAATCTATTGAAAATTTTAGCATGAAACTTAGCACTGAGACTACTTAAGTTCAGGCCTTTCTCAGCCTCTTTACCTCTAGTCCTTGCACAGAGCAATTACAACCATGTTCACTTCCGTTGCCACCACTTTTATGGGCTTGCTAAACATGTGAAAACATTTATTTTTATTTTCCTGCAAAAACAAAACCTCCTATATTCTTTCAAATCCATGAGCTCAGGACAGCCCTTTTTCACAAGCCTTGATATATAATTTATGAGGTTTTTTTAAAACTCTGTAAAACTTTTTAAAAAAAAAAAAAAAAGTTCAGCAAAGTTCAGAGCAGTTGGGGAGACTGAAGTAATTCAGAAATAACTCTATCATGTACATGCTGTCTAATTATTTGGACCTAGCGGATGTTTATAATCCACAGAGAACCTCTCCAGACAGAACCTCTCCAGATTGATTGACTCAGATAAGATAATTTTTACGCATGATAGAATTGTCCACAAACTTGGGAAAAGAAAAATTAGAGCCCTTGTTGGCTTGAATTTCCCCATCACTTCCAAACTAAAAACCAAATTGTGGTGAGAAATGTCAATGCATTTAGTCCCAATTAATCAACAATAACTTACTGAGGCATCATAACACTCCACTGCCACAATGGTGTGACACCAAAACACAAAGTATGGTCTACTATAGACTCCAAAAAAAGAGAAGAACTACATATGAAACTGCAGGTTTGGGCTTTCCCTGCTCATAGTAAACCAGGCATGCACCTCTGTCAAGCCCATAAAACCTCGTGTTGGAGTCCCAATGGTGCAGAGAAAGGCCCAAACTGGCAGCAGATACCATGGGAACAGAAACAAACAACAGCCAGGCCTGCCATAGCAATAAAGCCAGGCTCTCTGATCTCTCCTCACATGCCACACAAAGGAGCTGGTGTGGGAAAGGAAAGGAAAGGAGGGGATGGTCTGGCAGGGCTGGGATAAAAGAATGCACTCGGGATGGACAGCCCTCTTGCAAAGGCAATGGGCAGAGCGCAGCTGGGCTGGTGGGGGTGAGTCCCTCCCCAGGGAGCAAGGAACATCCGAGAACAAAAGGAGATGAACAGAGAGAAGAGAAAGGAGGGAGGAAGACCAGACACAGAGAGAAAACAGAGAACTGGTCCTTCCAAAGGCACCAAATCGTAACAACTACTACTACTTTAGGAGAGCACTCTTGCTGCATCTTGTAGTCGCTGCAGCTGGGGGCTTCCAGGTCAGTGGGATGGGGAATCCATTCCAGGTTTTACCTTGCTTTTGTTTTAAAGGAGTTATCCAAGACATGGAATGCTATCCCCAAGACAGCTTCAGCACTATGGGTAAAGATGGGGTTAAAATGGTGAATGAATTTATCATGGCCGTGTGCTGTAGGGGTTTGAGTGTTGCACTATGACTCTGGAGATTCCCTGCTTTGGCCATAAAACCCACTGGGTGACCATGGGCAAGCCTCATGCTCTCAACCTCAGGGGAAGGCAATGGTAAACCTCCTCTGGACAAATCTTGCCAAGAAAACCCATGATAGGTTTGCCTTCGGGTTGCCATAAGGTGGAACTGACTTGAAGGCTCACAACAACAACAACAACAACCACAACCTGACATGGGAAGCTCCAGCCATTCCTGCCTACAAAGCAGAAAGTGAGAGCTGCACCTGGAAAACACTGGAAGAAAATCGCTGATAACTCTACTACAATAGTGATATGTCCATTTGTAGAAATCTCTCTCTGCTTCTCTGATAACTTAGAAAAATGGCACATTCAGAATCAGGCCAGCTCTACCATTAGGTACAGTAAAGCACCCCAAAACCAACAGCACTCCTATATAGGATGCCATGGGTCAGGAGGAAAGGACTCCAATGCTCTACACCTTCCAACTTTTTTGAAGTCTGAGAGCATCAGATGACTTATTTCCCTTCCCCTGAAAGTACAACAGTGGTGTAAGCTTCATTCATATCATAATTCCACCTAAACTTTTGGAAGAACTTCCTGACAGTAAGAGATGTCCGAAAATTGAATACACTGCTTCAGAGTGTGATCGAACCTCCTTCTTTGGAGGCTTTTAAACAGAGGCTGGATGGCCATCTATCACAGAGAGGGCTTGGATTGTGTCTTCTTGCATGGCAGTAGGGGGTTGGACTAGATATCCTTGGGGTATCTTCCAACTGTGATTCTATGAATCTATGATGGCATTTCCCAATATATTGACTAACCTTCCAATCATGAATTGATTGTATATTCCTATATGGCAGAATGGGATTGGACTGGATGACCCTTGGGGTCTCTTCCAACTCTGCAATTCTATAAATCTATGAATGGATTTCCCAATATATTGACTAACCTTCCAATCATGGATTGATTGTATATTCCTGCATGGCAGGATGGGGTTGGATAGGATGGTCCTTGGGGTCTATCTTCCAGCTCTGTGATTTTAGTATTCTATCATTATCCAATAACCAAGCTTCCTGATTCTCTGAAAATTCCCATGTAAATTTGCACTGGATATTCTTTTGCAGCATGACCATCTATGCTATATATTTAAGCTGCGTTATGTTTAGGATACTCTAGGTGTGGTTGCCCTGGAAGCCTTTGGGAGGGGAAGGACTGGCAAAATTGGAGGGATTAATGGAACACAAAGGCATAAATAATCGGGAAGAGTCATGGGGGAAACCACTGAACCCTTGACACCATTCCCATCCAAGCTTCTTCAAACTCTTCCCGCGCATTTCGGTTCACACACTGGAGAGCCAATCCTCTCCTTTCCCTTTTGTTAAGCCTCCTGTTTTGATTAGAAATGAGAGCGGCTCCAATCCTGGGCCTTTCAAGTGCATTTCTATGCCGAACACCAGCTTCAATTTCATCTATCATGTCAACATTGCTTTTTTTTATTAGTGAAACGATACCCAGCATGTATTTTAAGCAGGAGGAGAGAAAGAGAGAGAGAAGATGGGAAGTATTACAACAATTTAGGAGAAAGCAATCCCCTTCGACATCAAAAACAAAACTAAACCCACATAGGCAGAGGAATTAATGAAAGCTTAGGCCCCTGAATAATTTAAAAAGTGAAGCCCTGGTTAAATATAAATGGCAAGATTTAATTCTAAGGGCTGTAACTGAGTAGAGCTCAAGCCTACATCTCATATCCTGTTCTTACTCCTGAAAAACATCTCTGCAACAGCAGACAAAAGCTATCTACCAAACAAAACAAAGGAATTCCTGGATTATTATTATTTTTTTTAAAAAATCAAGGGAGAGAAAACAAGGCTTTCAGAAAAGAAACAGTTAAGGCATTGTGCCTAAATCAAACCCTTGAATAAACCAGTTTGGTTCCTTGGAGGATGCAACTGGACAATGGATTTTTGCATAGGCTGCTTGGGGAGGGGAGGAACAAGAAGTTAAGAGCTTTACCAGTATCCATTAAAAATAATATAAAGGGCAATGCATCTGTTTCCCCAGATGCATTGATGTAGTACAATATTCAGTACTCGCCAACATATATGCACAGTTGTTGTTGTGGCTGTGTGCCTTCAAGTCATTTCCAACTTATGGCAACCCTAAGGTGAAACTATCATGGGGTTTTCTTGCCATGATTTGTTCAGAGGTGGTTTGTCATTGCCTTACCTTGAGGCTGAGAGCATGTGACTTGCCTACGGTCACCCGATGGGTTTCATGGCTGAGCTGGGAATTGAACCCTGGTCTCCAGAGTCATAGTCCAACACTCAAACCACTACTCCGCACTGGAAATCCCTCAATTGTACTCCAGAAATTCATCGGAGAGAAGGGGTAATATCTTTTATTCTTCTCCTCTTCCTTTTATACAGCTATCTCTTTTTTAAAAATGGAGTTTCAGAGGTACTTACTATTTCTGTGGGCCTTCACGTTGACTTATGTTGAATCTACCACAAAAGTTTTCTTGGCAGGACTTATGCAGATATGGTTCGACTTGCCCAGTGGGTTCTACAGCTTAGCAGGAATTTGAACCCTGTTTTCCCAGAGTCCGAGGGTGCAAGAACACTGTAGAAATAATGCAGTTTGATACTACTTTAACTGACCTAACATCCTACAGAATCCTGGGATGTGTAGTTTCATGAGGCAGAGAAAGACCTTGTAAAACTACAGACCCCAGTGGTTCCATAGGATGGAGCTACAGTACTTAAAGTGATGCCAAACTGCATTATTTCTACAGTGTAAATGCACCTCTAGTTCAACACTGTTAACTGCACAATGGCACCAATGGACTTTGAAGACCATGCATGAAAGAGTCATGAGTCCCCCTCATAAAATGGGGGCATTACATTTCTGCTTTCCTTGCTGCCAGTCAGAGCTGGCAACGCTGGGATAAGTGGACCAAGAATAG
The DNA here is from genome assembly GCA_026167975.1 of Phrynosoma blainvillii. NCBI lineage: Eukaryota > Metazoa > Chordata > Lepidosauria > Squamata > Phrynosomatidae > Phrynosoma > Phrynosoma blainvillii. Next base: position 2,431,416 of record JANUYF010000010.1, on the reverse strand, counting down.
GACTCTATATAAGGCTTCTTTCTATATTCCTTATTAAAACAATCCAGGGAGGAAAGTCACATGAAACCAAGGGATGCTTCGGTCCCTCTGGAGGCTGCATCTCCACTGCAGATGTAATGCAGTTTGACACCACGTTAAGTGCTGTAGCTCCATCCTATGGAATCCTGGGATTTGCCGTTTTACAAGGTCTTTAGCCTTCCTGATCAAAGAATGCTGGTGCCTACAAATCCTAGGATTCTGTAGGATGGAACTGCATTATTGCTACAGTGTCGATGCGCCCTGAGTCTCACCGGATGTAGTACACCAACGAACCAGAAAGTAAAAACTTTTCCTCTAGAAAAATCTCTCAATTGTTTCCTCTTCCTTAATGCCAGTCTAGCTGTCTGGTGGTTTGCATCTATGAAGGGTTCAGCTTTCAAGAGATTGTCAGAGAGGGAGAAGGAGGGAGGGAGAAATCAGCATCCTTTCAATCATCCTAATTGCATGCTATCATCCATCCTGACATGAGCAGACTAATAAGCAGAGCTGCCTAATTGCATTGGCTTAATCAGCGCTTTTCGTACTTTTAGAAGAGCCCCATGGATACACTCCCTTCACCTTTGCCTGAAAGGGGGGCAAAAGCCAGAGACTTTCTTGTATGGAAATCAACAACCAACTCCCTCTCATTATTTCTTTCCAGACAGACATCTGATCTCCAAATGACAAAATGCAGAATTTCCCCCTTTTTCAGCAGATTATCCCTGGTTACCCTTGTGTTCCTCCATTGCACCACTGTAGCAGTTTCATCTCAACCTAAACAGCTACAATTCCCATTTTGGGATTTGTAGATTGGGGAGAGATTCAAAAGTTTCTGTCAGAGAGCTCTAATACCAAAGGAGTGGACAAGCGCTCTCAAGCAGTACTTCTCTAACTACAGATCCCAGAATGCTGCAGAATGAAGCCATGGCAGCTGAAGTGGTTAGAGTATAATATCACTGAAGATACATCTCGACTGCAGAAATAATGCAGTTTGATACCACTTTAAGTGTTGTAGCTCTATCCTATAGAATCTTGGGAGTTTGTAGTTTTACAAGGTCTTCAGTCTTCTCAGCCAAAGACTACTGGTGCCTCACCACACTACATATCCCAGGATCCTGCAGGATGGAGCCGTGGTAGTTAAAAGTGATGTCAAACTGGATTGATTCTACAGTGTAGATGCCCCCTAAGTTGTGCAGACACACTTTCATTGTTGAGCTAGCCCAGGACTTGGAGCATCAGCACTACACAGTCATAGGACTTTGATATCACTTCAGTTGCCATGACTGTATCCTGTGGAATCCTGGGATTTGTAATTTGGTGAAGTATTCAGCCTGGTCTATCAGGGAGCTCTGATGCCTCAGCAAACTACAAATCCCAAGATTCCACAGAATAGAGATATGGCAGTCAAAGTGATATCAAACTGCTTTAATTCTTCAGCATGGCTACACCTTGCCATAGACCTGTACTGCAGATGCATCTACCATCTACCCAGACTGGCTGCAATCTTCCAGATTCTCAGGTAGACTAAGACCTTTCCTAGTATCTGCTACCAGATCCTTTTCATTTGAGAAGCTTGGAAATAAATCAGAGACATTCAGCATGTGAAGCCATCATGCACTCTGCATGCTGGGCTATATAGTTCCACTATGTGCACCTACAATGCCATAGAAGTAATAAATCATACCAGCAACAACAACGAGGCATGAGATTTTCCAGAAGGAGTTCACAAAAGGAGAGGAGGGGAAATGGAAGCACTGCTTTTCTCACATCTTTATTCCATGCACCCATTCTTCCATGCAGCCTATTCATTTCTGATACATTTGGGGTCTGGACAGCAAAGGAGATGGCAGACAAGGGTGGGAAGGAAACACTTGCAATCCACCAGCCAAGGATTGAGCTCAATAGATCGAGGAGATTGGAATCATAATTTCCTACCCAACTTTCCATTCTGCTTTCCCCCAGGCAGTCGAGAAGCTACACTTCTTCTGAGTCTTTTTCTGCAATTATTCATGCTGGCAGCTCAGCTGGAACACCCATTGAATGCAACAGACCTTCAGCTTCCTTCTCATTCTTGGTGCTTGCAAAGGAAGGGCTGCTCAGCTTCCCTGTGTCCCATAATTTAAGGACAGTCCATCTGCATGAGAACAGTTTTTAAGCCAGCAGAAAAATAAAGCAAAACTTAAATGGGCTTCCCTCTGGATATCGTAAGAAAAGAATCTCTAGGAAATGTTTTTTACAACTATGCTCTGTTAAAAATAAAAAATTCCCATAGAATACTCAGCCTTTTCAACACCATTTTTTTAACCACTATTGAATTCAAGCGTATACAGTCTGTGTACACAGTCAGACCAGCATCCTGTTCCCAATCCATCAGAGGCAAGAGAGAGAAGAGTTTGGAAACATTGCTTCTTTGGACTACAACTCCCCAATTTCTCTTGCCAACTTTTCCAAGTTCTGAAGACAAAGATCTTCTGGAAAGGCCACAATCAAAACATGAAGACAACTATCTCTCCCAGCTCTTTGGTTCTAGTACATGGTTTTCAGAAGTACTTTGCCACAGAAGACGGAAGTTTCCTTCCGCTATTACAATCAGTAACAATATACATACACAGAACATCCTTTCATGCAGGATTAGTGATTTCATCAAAAGAGCTTGCAGAAAGATGCATATATATGGATGCCTCCACTCAAGAGATTGAAATCCCATATAGCGTGAGAGAGAAACAGGCAGTGTATCCATTCTGATGCATAATCCATATTGTCCATATTGGTGTGGTTTCTCCTAGTGTTTCAACTATTCTGTATGAGAGGGAGACCCTGAAGACCTAACACCACAACTGCACAGCAAATATGCAACACAGCCACCTATAGCACCATCAGGGCATTTTAGCCCTCTAACAAATCGAGGTCTTGATCCCATGAATAATTTAGGAACGGTAATGGGAGGGTCGACAAACAAGTCATAGAGTCCTTTGCAGAATTCTGGGAGTTGTAGTCCAGAAAAGCAACTTTCTCCAGCAATGATCCTGCACCAACTTGGAACTCTTCATCACAAGGAAAGGACATATTGGCCCTGCCTCTCCCACACTCAGCCTTTTTCCCACAACTCCACAATTCCAGCCTGAGGAATAGGTGAAGAGAGTGTGCATGGCTCACATAGCAGCATGGTTTAATGGTTTGAGTGTTGGACGGAGACTCTGAGAAACCAGGGTTCAAATCCCCACTCAGCCCTGGAAACCCACTGGGTGACCCTGGATAAGTCAAACTCTTGCAAACCTCAGAAGAAGGTGAAGGTGACAAACCTCCTCTGAATAAATATTTCCAAGAAAATCCTGGAATATGGTCGCAATAAGTCAGAGTTGACCTGAAGGCACATCACAACAACTACTCTGCAAAGCACCATCTTTCCAGATCATGGATGGAGAAAGAATGGCCCATGGACTGCATGTGGTCATTTTGTGGCCATCTTGCCAATCCAGCCATCATAAGAGCACACTTGAAGGCAAAGAACAACAATTTCTTCTGACTGTCCCAAAGGCTCCTCTGGCCCAAGACTCTATCTGCAACAGTTCCAGGAGATCAGAGGCATGATGGAAAGAGATACAAATATATTTTATTACAAAGAGATATTGTAAATACATGTAGCTCAGTCCAGGATTTGGCGGCCATCAAAGGTCCCCCGCCTCTGAAACTCAGGAAAAATATGTCTCTCAAAATCCAAAAATCAGGTAGCACTGCTATCCTGCTTCCCAAGAGCCGTTCCAGAGCCATGAAGAGTAAACCAGGAATAGGGAGGTAGAACTTCTCCTCCACGCAAACAAACCTACAAATGTCCTAGTCATACAGCAATTGCAATGGATTTCACAACAGAACCGAAGAAATGACCACACAGCAGACTGACCAAGAAAATAAAACATTTCACTCTCTCCTCCACACACGGTATTCCAGCCCTATGAGGAAAATAGCCACAATGAATCCCATTTTGGGAGAAAAGCGGGAGAAAAATCCCACAAATCAGTCATCTCCAGAGTACCCCATCCCTTCCACAAAATCGCACACCACGTTTTTATTTTTTGTTTTGAAAAACCAAAGCCACAATAAATAAAAGATTCTAGATGATCCGTGCATTGAAACACTCCCAAGTATTCTGTATTCCTTTATCTAGATCACACAAATTATCACAAACACTGGAGCTCACCAGAACCCTTTATCAGATGGAGGCTAGAAAATTTAAGGCCCCAGGGAAAGAAAAGGTTTTTAAAACAACCACAACACTGTTTTGATTTTTTTTTTAATTTTTCAAAATAAAATCCCCCCTCTCCCCCCCAAAAAGTGATCTTATTCAACCTTTTTAGAGAACAGGACCACAACGGCTAAATCAAGCTCCCATGCACAGGAGCAGTCTACCTTTGGATGCCAGATGCTGGGACTAAAGCCTAATTCAGAGGTGCCTTGTATGGGGCACCATTGGAAACCGATCCCTAACTGCACAGTGTTTTCTGAGCCAGCCAAAGGGGGTCTGATCTTCTTAAAAAGCAAAGCAAAAGGTGTGAGGAATGGATGGAGTCCAGAGACCCAGCAAGTGCTGTGTTTGTCTATGAGAAAAGCTGGAGAAAGGAGGAGAGAGAGAGAAACAGCCAGAGATTATTTACTGAGACTTGGCACATTTCCCTCTTTGGACGAGGGAGGACTTGTTGACGGAACCATGTGCTTTTCTAGCAAGGAAAGGAGGGGAAAAGAAAAAGGAAAATCAAAATGCAGCCAAGCAGCAGGAGAAGGAGAAGAAGCAGAAGCAGAAGAAAAGGTCCCCAGGGCCCAACCTGTTCAGGATGGAGGGCCTTTGCCATCTCCCCCCAGGGGCCCAAAAAGAAAAGAGGGGCCAAAGAAAGAACACCTGCAGGGATGCAAGCCAGAGAAGTCGAAACCCAAAGCTACCCAGCCTGGTGTAGTGGGTTGAGGCTTGGACTCTGGAGCGAGCCGGGTTCGAATCCCAACCTGGGGCCAAGTAGTCCCACTCTCTCAGCCTCAGAGGATAATATAGCGGCCGAGGGGGGTGGGGGAACTTGCTAAAGAACCCCCCCCCCTCTAAAATAGGGTCGCCAGAGACGACTTGCAGGCACAGAACAACGCTCCTTTTGGTCCTGCAGGTCTGGAGCCTCTTGCTGGCTCCAAGTGGACCTTGAGGGATGGCCAGTGGGTCGAGGTTGGGGCAAAACGATGTCATAAAATTATATATATATATACACACACACATACACACATACACACACACACACATATATATATATATATATATACACTTCAGCTGTAGGGCTAGCAATGGGTTCCAGGCTCAGGTTGTTCCTCTCGACCCAAACCCACACACACACATACATACATACACACAGTCCTCCTCCTCCTCCTCCTCTCTCTCTTTCTCCTTCTCTCCATCCTTCTCTCTTCCTTCGGAGGGATCCCTTCTTTCTTACCTGCTCCCAGGGCGATCAGGAGGAATCCAAGCGAGCAAACGGGGGGCGCCAGGGGGGGCCCCGGGAAAGCCATCGAATCCGGGGGGGGCTAAGGGGGGGTTGTGTGTGTGTGTGTGTGTGTGTGTGTGTGCCAACCACTCCTCCTCCAGCCGAAGCCCTGGCTGCCACACAAAAGCCTTGCCCCACGTGCGCCTTGCCTCCTCCAACGGTGCGATCGATGGGGATCCCTCTCTCTCTCTTTTTTGGGGTGCGTGTGTGTGTGTGTGTGTGTGTGCCAGGCTGGGGGCCCCTCTAGGCTCTCCCCCTCCTCAAGCCGGAGGGCCAGGCGGGGGCTCAGCCGATGGCGGGGGCCCCCCTTGCCCCATCCTGCCCTCCCCACCGAGGAAGAGGCAGAGGCAGCATCGCCAGCCTCCGAGGGCCTCGGTCGGGATGACGGGCACAAAGCCCTCCCTCGGCCAAGAGAAAGAGAGAGAGAGAGAGAGAGAGAGAGACCCCCAACGCCCCCCTTGCCTTGCCTTGCCTTGCCTTCCTCCTCCTCCTCCTCTTCCTCTCAGGAGGCCCCAAAGAAGGGAAGAACAAAAGAGAGGAGAGCCCCCCCCCCCGGCCAGGACTGGCCCAGCTTGGAAAGGGACCCCCCCCCACCAGCCCCCAGACAAAGCCAAAGGGAGGGAGGGAAGGGGAAGGGAAAGGCTCTCTCCTCCCCCCCCCCCCCAAAAAAAAAGCAGGCCAAGGAAGGATGATGCCCTGCGCCAAGGAAAGGAAGAGCAAAGGAGAGCCAGGAGCCTTCTTGGCCAAGGCAAGGAAAGGACTCCCTCTCTCTTCCCAAAGGGAAAAAGGATGCAAAGGCAAGGCTTCCCAAAGGAGCCCAAGGCCCAGCGCCAAGGAAAGGAGGCTCGGCTGGGGAAGGAAGGAAGGAAGGAAGGAAGGAAGGAAGGAAGGAAGGAAGGAAGGAAGGAAGGAAGGAAGGAAGGAAGGAAGGCAGGCAGGCAGGCAGGCAGGCAGGCAGGCAGGCAAGCTCCGGGCAAAAGCCTGGAGAGAGACCGGGGAGCCCCTCGGAGACAGACAGACAGACTGACGGACTGAAGAAAGAAGCCGGCAGCAGGAACTTTCCTCCTAGACCCAAGGCTACTTCCTCAGGTGAATTTTGCCCAAAGGCACCTGAGGAAGTAGACTCGACTCTAGTAGGAAAGCTCCTGCTGCCAATTGCTTCCTTCCAGTGAGTCTCAAAGGGGCTGCCAGAGCCCTCTCCAGACTGAGTCCACAGACTAACATGGCTATGTCTTTGAATTCAGTCCAAAAGGGAAGGGTTCCCTGGTGCAAAGGAAAGCATGCACACCCACCCACAAAGAAGCCCTGTCCAAAAGCAAGCCAAGCTAGGCGCAAAGGCAACCCATGCCCAAAGGAAAGGAAAACAAAGAAACTCTGCCTCCGAAAGCCAGCCACTCCTGCGCAAAACAGCTTGACTTCCAGTGAGAGTTTGCTCTAAGACCCACCATGCCCTTGTCTTTTCAGCAATCTGCTACACTAAAACCCTCCTCCAGCTCCACATTGCAAAGGAGTTGGTTCTGTTCCCATTAGTTCTCCCCATTGTCCAACTTCCAACCCTACACAGACCTGGGAACATGCCACTAGTTGCTACCTTAACTTCTTCTGGTCTGTACAGTATCATCCCAAAGCCACCAAACAGTGATACCTTTCTTGGGCCACACAGCAAAGGACCGTAGCATCCAAAATCCACAAAGCAGTGATGCCTTTCTTGGACCAACCAAAACGCCCATTATACGTATTGCAAGCTTTCAAAGCAGTGGCATCTTGGGACATTATCACACAGGGTCTAAAGCAGTCCCATCCCTGCGCCATCCCTGCGCCACCACGGGGGTTTTTTCCGTGTTTCCACACGACGTCGCAGAGAAACCCCGCCCATCCCTGCGCCATCCCTGCACCATCGCCGATCCTTGTCCCGTGTTTCCACACGACGTCGCAGAGAAACCCCATCTATCCCTGCGCCATCCCTGCACCATTCCGGCATCACCCGGCATCATCCCCATTCTTTTGAATGCCAGGTTCTTTTGGGAATTACTTTGCTGATGCCGGAATGATGCAGCTTTCTATACCGCAAGGGAAAAGGAACCGCAGTGGCGCAGGGATGGCGCAGGGATGGGACTGCTTTAGATCCCCATGTGATAACGTCCTAGGTTGGCCCAAGAAAGGTATTATTATTTGGTGAATTTTGGATGATACTGTACTTTGCTATGTGGCCTAACACGGCTACTCCTGGATATATTCTTCTGATCTGGTAAATGACTTTTACCAAACCAACATTGGAGATCCTATTTCTTGATATTTTTCCCCATAATGTATTTGTCTACTGAAGTTATGTGACCAATAGGTCCTCCTCCTCCTCCTCCATCTTGTCCTCCTCTGCCTCATCATCAATACATTTGTGCCCTGACTTTCAACATAAATGCTCAGGGTGTCTAACCATCCACACGAAAGTATGTAAAGAGATCTTGTAGCACCTTTGAGACCAAGATGAAAACCAGTGGAAGATAGGTGGATGCAATGTCAGTGGGGCAGTGCATCCTTTCTGGATTTTAGTCCAAATGTCAAAGACACTGTCCAAGACTTTGGTCGCACATTCTTGGAGGACGCATGGATAGTCATCAATGCCTTCAGTTCACCACTTGATTCATTGGGATTGTGCAAACAGCAGTCACATTTGGAGGTGTGCAATTGGCTGCACAATGGTGCACAGAAGAGTGATGGAGCTCAACTGCCACTTACCTGCATGAATACAGATTTACACTGCATAGCACAACAGAGGATCCTGGCTAACTCCGTTAATCTTTAAGATTCCAGAGGACTCTGAAATTCTCTGCTGTTTCATGAATAACTAGACATTTGGGGCCAAAAATGGGACCATGCAGCCCACTGGAAGTATGTAAGGGCAAAAAATGGCTGCTACACTGATGAGAACATGGATCATCAAGATACACATACATATATACATATACACACACCCTAGTAAGACAAAAAGTAATTGCCAAAGTAACTTTTGTTGTTGCTGTTGTGTGCCTTCAAGTCGTTTCTGAACTACGGCGAACCTATCATGGGGTTTTCTTGGCAAGATTTGCTCAGAAGGGCTTTGCCTTTGTCTGAAGCTGAGAGTGTGTGACTTGCCCAAATTCACCCAGTGGGTTTCTCCATGGCTGAACCGGAGGGATGCAGGAACAGAGATTGCCAGAACTTGGAGAAACGCTCAAGGACTTTAATTTCATGAATATCTTGACAAAATAGGGTCGGTGGCACTCCCAAAAAAAATTAAGGCTAGAGTTCTGAAACAGACCAAATTAGGTTTCAATGGCACACATTCCTTTCCCGCTCCCAATAAAAAAAAATGCACACATTTCTAGCTGAACTAGATTATATTACAAAACACTGAAACCATATTCGATTTTTTTGCCATTGAGAACTCAGTTGGGCAGTTCCTTTCATGGAACAGCTACTGAATTCCGCCACCGTCACTAACAGATTAGACCCAAGCTTGTAATAACAATTCCAGCTGCAGAGGTGGCAGCTTTGCTTTTTGGGATATTAGAAGGTGACGGAAGCCAGGAAGTGTGGAAAATGAGGCAATCCACTTGGAAAATATTTGTGATTTGTGTGCTTTTGTAATGTCAAGGTTGCATTGAACCAAAACATTTTGTGCATATTATCCCCTTAGAACATTTTCTGGAATAATGCAATTTTAATGTGTAAGCCACTCCGATTGCACTGCAGAGGGGCGGGATAAAAATAAATATTAATAATAATAATAATAATAATAATAATAATAATTTATATTTCTGTTTTAGGTGAACAGAAACGCATTGACTTGATCCCTATTATTTAGTCCCAATTCGAGTACACACATTGATCAAATGGCTGAATGTGAGTCAACACAGAGGTTGTCGTTTGTGTTGTTGTATTACTTCAAGTCATTTCTGACTTATGGCAACCCTACGGCTGCATTTGTTTTTTGGGGGGGGGGCGTATGTGTTTTGTTGCAAGATTTGTTCAGGAGGGTTTCCCTTGCTTCCCTCTGAGTGTGAGACTTGCCCAAGGCCACCCAGTAGGCTTTCATGGCCAAGCAGGGATTCGAACCCAGGTCCCAGAGTTGTAGTCCAACACTCAAGCCACTACACCATGCTGGGGATACTGAGGTCTAAGTCCAATTACTCTTCCCAGTAGACCCATTGAATCAATGGATTTTACATAACAATTGACACCATTTGATTCAGATGGATACCATGAAAGGAAGGGACTTTGTGCTCTTTTCTCAGGTTCCTAAATATCTTGGGCAACCCTGTGGGATTTAAAAAAAGTGATGGGGGAAACAGTTCCCATTAACCAATAGAATTTACCTATTTGTGGATTCACTTATCAACAATCAATTCAGTGGCCCTTTCTGTGGATATTTTCTTCCCCCTGCCAGTTTTTTTCCAAATTCTGGAGAATTAAAAACTCTGCAAAAATGTACTCCTAAAATGGAAATTTTCAGGAGAAATATGGTTGGCAGAGGAAGTATTATGTATGTCTCTTTCCAGCCTCCCCTGATTCTCCGTTGCAGTTTTTACGATAAGGGGAACACAGGTTTATTATTCCTGCCAGAAAACTGAACCCAGACATCTCAGGTTTAGCACATCCTTAGTAACTCTCCTTCCGATATTGTGCTCTTTAGCTCTTCCCTTTCCATAATTAAACCAACATCTGGCTTTCTCCCCCCAACTGTTGCTGCACACAGAGCAGATGTTTTCAACCCGATGGACGCACCGGCATGTAAACCTATTTCCTGAATAGTTACAATTCATTTAAATCCCATCAGCATGTGTGTAAATAACCATTGCCATGTTAAGACTCATTCATCTATATAGACCAAGACCCAGAGACAGAGTGTAGGAAGGGCATGGTGAACTGGACCTGGGCAAAAATCCAACATCATGCATGCATAGCATAAATCTACACCAATATAGTTACACCATGGTGACACTACATCCCTCTCTTGTTATCACTATCACGTAATAAATTGTGTTATCCGCAAACGTGCCTACTGATTGTCCTCTTGTGCAATGGGAAAGTCACAACATTTGTTTCACTTACAATCCCAGACCATGCTGCAGAATTTATGTCATTTGACACCACATTAACTGCCATGGCTCAATGCTACAGAACTCTGGGATTTATAGTTTTGGGAGACCTTGAGCCTGCTCTGTGAGAGAGCTGTGGTGCCACAACAAACTACAGATCCCAGGATTCCATAAGTTGGAGCCATAACAGTTAAAGTGGTGTCAAACTGCATTAATTCTGCCGTATGGCAGCAGCCCAAGTGGTTCAGGGAAAGCAATAGCAAATAGTTACATACCATCCAATAAACCCCATCACCATTTTGAGAAGGACTGCAGAGGTAAACTGAAGCATTTGGAATTGTTGGAGAGGTACAGCCAATGGGGGGGGGGGGAATTGGCCCCTAGTTGCCAGCATTCTGTTTAAAGCCAACAAAAACACCTGTAGTCCACAAAAAAACTGCCATAAGAAAGCCAGACTGGTCCCAAGGCTTACATGGGCTAGCAAATAAAAGCATGGTCCAGGTAGTTCAAGGTTTTAAGAGAGAAAGCAATCCTGAACAGAGTCCAAAGCTAAGAGGAGAATTGCTAGAAAGATTAGTCCAGAGGTACATACCAAATGTCAGAGAGCCAGAAGCATCAGAAGTTTGGGACTGTTGTTCTGAAGAAAGAGGTTCTCCTGACTGAACTAATTTATAGCCAGCTGTTAATCAGCACAGCTGGCCTCATTAGCTCAGAGTCCTCTATTTAAAGTGGGAAAGGGCCTTGCCTGGCCTTGTGATCCAAGTGCTTTCATTTATGTTGTTGGAAAGAATAAGGAGAAATGCCTCTATCGCTTTCTTATCTGCAGTTGCTGTCTGCAATGGACCAGGTTTTGCCTCTGCTGGTGCTACTAGCCTCCTCTGGCTCCAACTGTAGCCCATCAATCTGGCTTTCCTGTTTCTCTTCTTCCTTTGAGAAGACCTCCTCCAGGAAGGACATGACAGCTAAGTACCAGTTGCCAACTCCTAGTTTATCCCATGGACTTCAGCCTTCGAACATGACTCTAGGACTGACTTTGTCAATAAAGACACGTGTTCTCTCTAGTCACTTTTGTCTCCCAACTACTCTGTTTCTGTCTTTTGCTATCCAGGGCATTATAGTATGTTGGCCCTCTGCCACTAGGCAGATGGGTATTAGAGTCCTTGTGTCATAGCTTTTCCTCTGTTCTGAGCCCTTGGATGAAGAAGAGAGGACTAACCACAGCGAAAGTTTTTGCTCCCACCCACAGCTCCCCAGTGCCTTATTCTAACTTTCCCAGTAGAAGGCAGAGATGTGAGTAATCCAAAGTAAAACCACTTCTCCCTCCTCTGCCCCGGAGAAGAAAAGAACCTATGTATGTGCTGAGTAGCCAAAAGCACTCCACAGCTTAACAGAGAATTAAATAAAGTTTTATTCTAGGAAAGAAGGATTGCATCAGGTTTCTGGGTATCATATTTTGGAGCATCCTCCTCCAAGCATAGTTTAGAAAGTTGCAAAGTTATAGAAATGGATTACCTTCCAAAGACACCTTGGAACCAACAACATGACAAAAAACCCTGCTGCACCTAATGAAAAACAGTCCCTTGCCACTTACAGAAAAGTAGACTTCTGTTCTCAGGTCTTCCCATGGCTAAGGAGTCTAAGCCTTTAGAGATTTTCCCTGGAGGGGAGATGATATGATTGATAAAGATGAATTCCTGGTGACTTGGAGGGAATTTATCATTTAATGCAGTTGGTTTTAAAGTCTAGCTGACTTTAAAGACATTAGCCCTCAATACCCTCTGAGACATGTTAGAACTTGGTTGACTCCATGGTTTTCTGTAAAGTCCAAAACATTAACTAGATCAATGCTGGAGGCAGAATAATGATGAGTCTGCTTCAACATTAACCAGAGAAGGTGACTGCAGAAAGTAGACTGGGACCTACCAGTAGTTTTTGAGAAGATCAAGTAGATCACTGAGGGTTTCTGATGCTACTTATTAAACAAGAGCAACCACCAGAAGGTTTTCCCCCTTTTCTCAGTTTGGCTGCTAATGTGAAAGATGGGCAAAGCTTGGACCATTCGCTTAAAATATTATTTTCATTAATCATTGGTGGGCTCCCAAAATTAATTTGTTATTGCTAATGCTCATCTTTAATCCATTACGTTAGTTGTTCCGGTAAATGTAACATTAATCATTGCTTTTTAAAGAAACCATAGGCATCCCACAAACCAGAGCTTCTGTTCAATGAGTTGAAGGAATGGTGGGTTAGACCATTATTGGGGGGGAAATATATTCCCTAGACCTCTTGATACAATTAACTATCAGCCACCTTCTAAATTTCTTCTAGAAAGTCTGCAAACTCCTTATATTCTGCAGATTTTATTTCCAAGCTCTAAAGAAAATATGAAGTCAAACCCAGGAGTGGATTTTTCTACTGTGCTTTCCTGTGCCAATTTGTCCACATCGTGTTATCATTTTATACACATCAGCCATGTTCCTTCCCTCCACTTTCTTCTAAACTAAAAGGTCCTAAATCCCATCAACTCTCAGTCTTCTCAGTGGTGGCACATAGGCTATGCTACTCCTTTTCCCAGGAGAGCTGTTTCATAAGGCAGACGACACAGCCTTCCAGGAATGTTTTAAGACAAGCGGTGTTTCTTTTAAAAAGAAAACAAAAACAACCTTAATATCTAATAATATGCTAGTAGTGCAGTTTCTGACTGCTGCCTTATTATGGATGCTTAGAAATGGCATGTTTTATTATATCCTTTAAACTGTGGTTGTACACTGAACAGTGGTGGCAATGCAACACATCAGTACCATAGATCAGATGTGTGCAAAGTATAGGGGACCCCCCAGGGCTGTTTTTGTGATCTTTAGGTGACCCCAGGGGTCAAATAAATGCAAACAAATTTTTTTGCTCCAAAATGATCTTTTTTTTTGGCAAAATATTTCCTCCCAAATGTCCTCTAGAGGGCATGGGGAGCATTTCCACCACATTTTGAGGTCTTTGGGGGCAAATTTAAGCCGGAAGAGACCTTTCTGGGCACAGGAAGGCCCCCCAAAAAGGTGAAAATGCTCCATGTCCTATTGAGGTCTTTTGGGGGGATTTGGGGGTAAGATATTTTGCAGAAGTGGCTGCATCAAAATTCTCCTGCGGTGGTCAACTCGTCCACAGTTTGTCCACCTCTGCAGCTGAACACCCAGCTCTGATCGCAACGATCACAATGTTTTGTAGAAGTCAATCCCAAAGAGACATCAAAAAAGGAAAAGAAAATAGAATGGCAAAAGAGCAAAATCTATTGCTTTTATTTTCCTTTTTTAAAAAAACAAGCTTGAGGTAGTTGTTGTGTTAAGAAGGAAAAACAAAACCACAATAGAGAATAGCAGTACAAATGCTACACTAAAACACACGCTATTAATTTTTCCCATATATATATATATATATATATATATATATATAATATTAAATAATATAAAGATGCTCTGAGGAAATAAAAAGTACATTGTCATAACATTAAAAAGGGGGAGCAGAGAGGGAAGGAGAGATCAATACCTAAAATATTAGGTACAAGAACCTAAAGGGTGCCGTCCAACAGGAATATCTTCTCTGTTTGCCCTGGCAGAACAGAAGGGAGATGATGTTGGAGATCCTGTAAATATCACCAGGGTTTGTGCAGGATCAGGGCCTATATGAACATATGTCCTATGTCCAAGTCACTAAGATGACCCAGTAACTGGAGAAAGGTTCTCTGATTTTCCATCCAAGTTGTTAGAAGCACTCGCAGAGTGGGTAACATACAAAGAGCCATCAAAAAGCATCTGATAGGAAGGGCTGATGCCCACCCAAAGCAAGCGCTGGAGTTGGGGAGTGTTTTCAGGTTGAAATGCAACAGAATCCAGCAGCAAAGCTTTCCAGCAACTCCACCACTCTGGGACTGCTGCCACACTGTAGAATTAATGCAGCTTGACACCATTTGAACTGTCAGGGCTCCATCCTATGGAATCCTGGGATTTGTTGTGGTGCCAGAGCTATCTCAGAGAGAAGGCTACATATTTCACAAAACTACCAATCCCAGAATTCCCACAGCATTGAGCCATGGCTCTTAAAGTGGTGTCAAAGTGCATTAATTCTGTAGTGTAGATGCAGCCCAGGTTACATGCAAAGAGATGGGGGAGACTGCATTCAGATTCTCCTCTGTTAAAACACACGCTCACAATCACACACCTGGCCAAGTCAGGTTGAAGACTAGACTGAAACTCTCTCAAGTCAGGGAAACTTTAGCTATCAATTCCTGTGCTGGAAATAGGTGGGACTAGATGATTCTTGGGATCTCTTCCAACTCTATGATTCACCTTTGTTGTGTGCCTTCAAGTTGCTTCTGACCTATGGCCACCATAAGGTGCCCCTATCAGGGGGGTTTCTGGGGCTAAGAGAGGTTTCCATGGCTGAGTGAGGAATGGTACCCTAATCTCCAGTCATAGTCCAATGGTCAAACCATTATGCCACTCTCTCTCTCTGACTTGCAAAGGTGTGCTTTGCCCCCATGTTCCCTGGAAGAGCATTAAAACATGCACTATCATTACATACCCCACTCTTCAATCCAAAGTGGTGCACACTTTAAAAAGCTTCTTACCTCTGGATTCCATTGAATACAATTGACCGCCCACCCACCCCCACATTGGCAAGTTTGATTATTCATGGATTTGATCAATATGTTCTCTCTAAGAATCTCTAGGTCATCCAGCATGACTCCGCTGGAAGTTGGCCAAAGAGTTACACTGGAGGACCTAGAGATTCCTAGAGAAAAACACTTCTCTAGACATTTGTAGGTCCTCCAGTACCATTTTATGGTCAACTTCTGGACCACAGAGTTCCGCTGGGAGACCTAGAGATTAATAGAGAGGTGTTCTCTCAGGTTAAAAAAATAGTTTTTGTAATGTATTTTTTCCACTTTCACAACCTAACCTCAGCAAATGTGAAGGGCCCACTGTATATGAATCTGGCTTAAACCTCGCAACTCTTGGCAGCTGCTGCTACACCAGTCAGGTATTTCCATGCAACTGTGGTTTGACCATGCTGATACAGCGATCTTCTTTACATAACTGCAAAACTACTTCAGGTATATGTAGCAGCCAAGGGGGTGCCTTCAAATCTTGTCTTCAATGGAGGTCCCCAAGGCACTGACCTCTGTATTCTTCCCCAACAAGTTCAGCACTTTGGACAGCTGCTTTTATGCTAGCCAAAACTTGGGATGGATTCACTGCCCCATTGACAGACATTGCTGGTTGTTGAGGATCAAGAATGATCTTCTTAGCCTGGTTGGAAACCTTAACCCTTGAAATCCTCTGACCAAGATGTTTTCTTACCTGGAATTTGGAGAATGGAGGAAAATTTCAAGCAATACATTAAAGGAAATGTGTTTGTCTGGATAGTTCCCCTCACCCACCTGCTCACATAGATGTTTTAGTGTCTTTATTTTGCAGCTGGCTGTCAACTTATTTGTTTTGCAGCTGGATGGCAAATCTATTTCTTGTGTACCCTGGCTGTACAGAAAGCTGACAGAAAGAAAATTTGAGATATGGTGATGGAGAAGATTGCCAGGGATATCGTGGACAGCCAGAAAAACAAATAAAAGGGTTCTGGACCAGATCAAGCCTGAACTCTCCCTAGAAGTCAAGATGGTGAAACTGAGGCTGTCGTACTTTGGTCAAATCATGAAAAGAGATGGGTCACTCATGATGCCAATGACTCACCACCAGAAGGCTCATGGTGACCTTGTGAATGAAACATTGCCAAGACTCCCTTTCCCTAACTGCTCTGCTTAAGTCCTGTAGATTCATGCCCATGACCTTCCCAAAAGAGTCTATCCAACTGGCGTGTGGTCTTCCTCTCATTCTGCTTCCCTCCACCTTTCCTAGCATTATTGTCTTCTTGTGATGTGGCCAAAATCCAACAGCCTCAGTTGAGTCATCTTGGCTTCCAGAGTTCTAGATACCCCTCTCAAAACTGCAACTCCCAGGATTCCATGGCAGTTAAAGTGGAATCATAGCACTCTAATTGTGTCGTGTGAAAGGGCCCATAATGGCAGCATTGCAATGGGTGGCCAGGGTGGGGCAGGAAAGACCCTGTGGGCCTTGCTTTGCCTACTTCCACCCTTTCTCCTGTGCCATTCCCATGCATTACACCTCTTCGGCATGACATTCGGCAGCTTCTTGAATCTTTGCAGAGTGGAGACGGTAGCAGAAGGGAGACAACTTAAGTTGGAGGGCAGCCTTTGGGGTCCCCAAGCAATGGGAAAACACTCAAGGGTGGGCAGGAGCTATTGAGTAAAAAATATAAGAGAGGCACTTCTGTATCTCCTTGTCTTCCAAACCATGAGTTGCTATTTAGTATCACAGGAGGGCTAAGCCTTACGTCATTATGTTAACTTCTAGCTCTGCTGTGGTCAAGAATAGAGTCTCTTCAAAGATGGTGGGAGCCCACCATGTTCTCAAACCCTGCAGGTGAGCTGAGTAGGCCAGGGTGACCACTACAAAGATGGGCCTGAGGTTGGCTTGTGGGGAAAGTGTCATGGAGGACTGGCTCCTCATTCCCTCTCCCTTCTTGGAGGGAATTGGAGTCCCCACTTTGCACTGAATCCAGGCTTTCTTCCAACCTGGAGAAGCCTGGGGTGGCAGTCTCAGGCAATCTGGAGGCTGTCTTGGGAGTCTGCCAGTCAGTTCTCTGCCAAGGATCAGGGCCCTCCGCTTTGCTCTTCTCTTTTGCCTCCTGGGATGGTTTGCTGAGATTCTCCTTTGAGGAGCTGGGAGAAGCCTTTTGAGAGAGATCTTCTGCAGGCAAGGGTTCTGGGTCTTGGTCCTCAGAATGCATTCCCTCCAAGTCCACCATGGGAAGCTGGGAGACGTAATCTCGATGGGAGGCTGAGAAATCAGAATGGACAATCACCTCTGCTTCCACCTGGTTAAGGCTGCTAGGCATATGTTCCTTGGCCACTTCATTCTGTATCAAAACACACAAGAAAAAAGTGAGGGGATATTGATGAAATGGTTCCAGAAATGCTTACAAACTACAAATTCCAAAGTTCCATAGCACTGAGCCATGGCAATTAAATCCGTGTCAAACTACATTATTTTTGCAGTGCAGATACAGCCTGGGATGTAGAATTCGTGGCTCCTCTCAGTTCCCAATGACTCAAAAGTTGCTTGACACCCTGAGAACTGCTCCTCAGCACAAGGTTATGTGAACCATAGAAATGGACAGTGGATCTACTTCTTTCTGTTCTGAACAAGACATTCCCCTTTGCTGCAAATACCCACCGTAACAACCTCATAAACCAAAGCTTGCAACAAGAGCTTCTGCCCGCCATTGGATGCCATTTTCAGTGAGCCATTCATAGCCACAGTGGACTCTTTGGGAATGGCGTCTCCATAGCCAGGAATGCTGTTGGTCCAGCTGTTCAGTGATTTCTCCCAAGGAGGCTACAAAACGGAAAAGAAACAAAAAGGAGGATTATTATGTGTGCCACACACTCTTCACTGCATATGTAATTATTTAAAATGGTTTCAACACCTTTCATTTTGTTTCAAATCCCAGGATAGCGTGCAAACCATTCATTCACAATATAAATGCGACAATAACATAATAACTAAATATTTTAATTTTTACAGGGCTTTTTGTTGTTGTTAACTGTTATCAATTCAGCTTCAGATCATGGTGATCCTAGGAATGAGAGGCCTCCAACACACCTAGATATTAATATTTAGTTAGTTAGTTATTGGATTTATATCCTGCCTTTCTCCCAAAATGGGATTCAAGGCAGCTGTTCCAGTCTTGCAAACTCAGGGCAGTCATGGCTTCCTTAACCGTCAATCCACCTATAATAAAATCTTCCTCTTTCCCTGCCACCTCCAACATTGCCAAGCATTATTTTTTTTCCTGATGATAATGTTACAAATGCAAATGAAGAACATGGGTGCAAGCTTCAGAAAGTTCATTTTTGGGACTATGATTCCCAGAATCCCCAATGCAGGAGGTTCTAAAAGACACAAAAACCTGTGCAATTTTTTTGAGATGTGACAAAAAGCAGGCAAGCAGAAAGTGGTTGACCAGGGCAAGAATCACTGGATCTTAAATCCATGTCCTCTCCATGCTCCAAAGAGAAAGGATTCCTTCCAATCTCTGGGCCACTGTGGCTTCTTTGTGAGTCTTCAAGACATTTCTAACTAATGGCGACTCTAAATAGTGACCCTATCACAGAGTTGTCTTGGCATGATTTATTCAGAGGGAGGTTGCCATTGTGTTCCTCTGAGGCTGAGAGAGTGTGATTT
Organism: Phrynosoma blainvillii; assembly: GCA_026167975.1. Lineage (NCBI taxonomy): Eukaryota > Metazoa > Chordata > Lepidosauria > Squamata > Phrynosomatidae > Phrynosoma > Phrynosoma blainvillii. The sequence goes on along the minus strand of JANUYF010000010.1, from coordinate 2,412,492 downwards.
GCCCAAGGTTATCTCCAGTGGGGTTCCATGGCTGAACAGGAATTTGAAGCCTATTGTCCAGAGCCATAAGTTGTATTCACACTGCAGAAATAATCCAGTGTGGCTTCATCTCTATTTTTGTATACTTAGAATGCCTTTGTTTTTGTATTGATGTCTATTGTGTGTTAAGCTAATTTTAATGTATTATTGATTTAATATATATTTTAAGGGGGGTGATATGTTTTTGATATTTGTATTGTATAGGATTGTATTTTAGATTGTAAGCCGCCTGGATAGCCTTGGCTTAAGGCAGGATATAAATAAAATGTTATTATTATTTTAACTGCCATGTGCTATGAAATCCTGGGATTTGCAGCTTGTTGTGTCACTAGAGCTCTCTGACAGAGAAGGCTAAACATCTCACCAAACTACAGTTCCCAGAATTCCACAGCATTGACCCATGGCAATTAAAGGGGTGTCGAACTGGATTACTTCTGCAGTGCGTACGCAGCCATAGCCCAACACTCAAACCACTGTACTGCAGCAACTCTGTAGATACAAAGGTTAAAAATAAACCTAAATAAAAAGGTCCTTGCCTACCCAGGTGCCCCCATCCTTGGTACCTCACTATTTCTTTCTTGGATGAGAGAATCAGGGCTTTCTTGGAAAATGTGCTTCTGTTGTAGGGAGGGGAAGATAATGCGCTAAAGCAGAGCAAAAGTTTAGAGTGGGGAAAGCATTCCTGGCTTCTGATGCACATCTTGCTACTTTTGCACAGAGACAGTGCTGGGGATGCTTCTTCCTGACACGAGCCTGACCTTGGCTCAAGTCAAGCTGACCTCCTTTTGCAGCCTCAAAATGGAGGAACCAGATGTTGCATTCTTGCATCGAGGCATGACCTCCCGCAGTGTGGTGCAACTGCCAGATGTGAAGGGTCAAGAAGGGCACATCAAAGGCTCCTTCACGCTAATCTTTCCAAAAGGATAAGAGGGGAAAGAGGAAGGGAGAGGGATGACCTTTGGAGCAAAGGAACCACAGGCCAAGTTTTAACAGTGAACATAAGAAACCTCAGAGCAGCCCCAGTGGATCCGACGGAGGCTTGGTCCAACTCATTTCAACCTCCCAATTCCCTGGAGGCTGCCGTAATGTCCTGGAAATTTCAGGGGATTGAAAAATAAAGCCAGAGAAAAATTGAAGTTGGTGGAAGTTGAGCTCTAGTTCTCAAAAATAGTGGCTTTAAATAAATAAATAAATAAATAAATAAACACAGCACAGGGAGGTCTTGCAACGTAGAGAAATGGTTGCCCCTGGGAGCTTCCAAGAGTAGCAATTCACCTTTTTTTGATCCAGAAAAAAGGTCAGTGTCAGGATTGTGAAGGATCTTGGGGGGGGGGGGGTCAATGAAACATTCTTTGGGACCATGTTTGCCCATCCCTGCCAAAGCAACTGGCCAAAAAGCCTCTGAGAAGTCCACAAGCAGAATATGATGGCCACATTCACTTTCCATTATTCCTCCCCAGCAGAATGGCTCAGGACATGGAAGCTACATAGAACCATGATAACCAAAGCCAGATCTCTCCTGTGAGAGGCTGCATGTTGCATTGGACTAATCCTGCACACTGTTGTTGTTGTGTGCCTCCAAGTTGTTTTTGACTTATGGTGACCCTGTCACGGGGTTTTCTTGGCCAGTTTCTTCAGAGGGGGTTTGCCATTGCCATCTTCTGAGGCTGAGAGAGCGTGACTTACCCAAGGTCACCGAGTGGGTTTTTCTGCTCAAGCAGTGAGCGGTCGCATGTTGCCCTGGTTAAAAGCACTGGACTAATCCTGCACACTTTTACTGTTGCAAAAAGATGTCTACTCCTCGGTTGGAAAGAGAAAACTTCACCCCATATCTCTCAACAGTCAGAAGATTTTGCTGGTTTAGCTACGCATAGATATATACTTTACAAACACTTCAAGAAAATGCATTCTTGTAAATAGGGTCAGATTAAATTGATGTATATCAATAGCCCTTCTTCATACCATATGAACTTCCTCTCCTCTTTTTTCCTTTCTTTTTTCCTTTCTTTCCCCTCTCTGACTCTTTTTCTGTTTTAATTTTTATTTGATTTCTCAAAAAAAGAGTACGATTACAAAGAAAATAAAACAGAAAAGAATCAGAACGAAGAAAGAAAGAAATTGTTGGACTAAGCCACGTCTAAATTCCTCTATGGAGGTGGTTGGATGTATTATTTGATAGTGGGACAGCCACATTTAATTCAAGATTTTTGGAAAGGGGGTTGCACATAGTGGTCTTCACGGAGATGAATCCCAAAGCTCTGCTAATCTCAAGATAACAGCAAGATTTCCCCAGCTGCAGCTTGCCTTGCCAACTAGCCCCAAAATGTTGTTTGCAATACGTCACGGTCACCCTGACCCAGAAATGCAGCTGGAGAAATGGCAAAGGAAAACAAGAGAATCCCACTCGCCTCCAGTGACACTGATAACAACTGGTGCCCAATGGTTTACGTTGGGAAGGAAATTAAAAGGGAAGCAAAGGATTAAAGGAATGCCTTTTTCACTGGGCAGAATGCCGGCTGGAAACAGAGAAAGCTGAATTTCTCCCAGCTGTTTCTTGCAGCTACAACTGACCAGAGGAATATTAGAAAATCTGAGCCAGATTGATCTGCTTGAGGATTAGCCAACATGTCAGAGGTGCCAGGACAAAGGAAATGAGTTTGCAAAGGCCAGATTAAACCCGCAGCCGGACAATGAGAAACCAGGAGGCAGAGGGTCCAAGACAGAATAGTCTCCCCCATCACTTGTTTTTAATCCTACAGGGTTGTCCCAAGACATTTAGCTACCTGAGGAAAGAGCACAACAACCCCTCCCTTCACGACATCCATCTCAATCAAATGCTGAATAAGTCAACTCTTATGTAAAAACCATTGATTCAGTGGGTCTACTGGGAAGAGTAACTGGACCTAGGCCACAGGAACCAATGTGGCATAGTGGTTTGAGGGTTGGACCATGAGTTTGGAGGCCAGGATTCGATTCCCAGCTTGACCATGAAACCCAATGGGTGACCTTGGACAAGTCACATTCTCTCAGCCTCAGGGGAAGGCAATGGCAAACCTCCTCTTAACAAATCTTGCCAAGAAAACTCCATGATAGGGTTGCTATATGTCCGAAGAACCTAAAGGCACACAGCAACAACAATCCAAGGCTGAGCAAGTTATTTTGGCACTCAAGGCAACAACAACAAAAAATCCCACCAGAACATCTGCCCCTTCCTAACAGTAAAGAAAACACAATAATAAGAAATTAAGTAAGTAATAATTTGCAGTCCTTTCACTACACACCAAAGCATGTTATGCTTTGCTTAAAAATCAGCTGCGTCACAGAAGGGCCAGCTTTTAAATCCAAAACTCCTTATGCAGAACAAGCACACAGGAATGTCTACCCTTTCTGTGTTTTTGGTTAAAGAAAGGGGCTATTTGTTCACATTTTCACAGCAGGCTTCCCTTGCAGAATACACCTATTGAACGATAAAGCAATACAAAGAGCCTCCAAGTTTCAGGATGGGTTGTTCTCTTTCCTTCTTGCGCCAAATGCTCAAAGTAGGCAAAGACACAAAGCAGTTCAGCATTGTGTATCTGCTCCCCTCTAGCGGCTGATCAGGGATGAAAATAACAGGTGGGAGATGCAGAAATAAAAAGACTTGCTGGGCAAAGGACAGTTGCTAAACATTGCAGAGCGAAAACATTTCTTGGCTTTGCAAAGGCCTCTGAAGAGACCCTGGCATGTCACTTTTTTCTTTCTTTCTTTCTTTCTTTCTTTCTTTCTTGCAAGATTATCACATAAGAAGAGTGACGACGGCGCATGATCACAGCAGCATGCAAAGGGATCTTTTAGCACCTCGGAGACTAAGTGAAAGAGAGAAGTCAATAGTATGAGTTTTTGTAGACTTCAGCCTACTCCCTCAGATGCATTTGGTGGAATGGAAAATCCAGGGGCCAATCTATACAGTAGTCTCTATGTAAGAAGGTCTATAGAAATGCAATCATTTGTGGGTATGGAGATGAGGTGACAAGTTCAGCTTTAATTCCTTCTTTGGAGGTCTTTAAACAGAGGCTGGATGGCCATCTGTCGGGGATGGCTGGATTGTGAGTTCCTGCATGGCAGAAAGGGGTTGGACTGGATGGCCCTTGGGGTCTCTTCCAACTCTATGATTCTATGATTCTATGAATTATGGTCATTGGGGGCAAAGCAGGAGGAAGGATATTGCCTAAAGTTAAGGTTAGTAGAGGACCATACAATGGGAATGAGTATTGTGATGTAGTATGGGAGCCTAAAAGAAGATGTGATGAACTGTTCAAGAAAGACCCCATGAAGCTAGGGGTTTAGCTACTATTATAATGTGTGTAGTCTGGAATTGCTGGTAGAAAGTGGCTTTTGGGTTGCAGGCATTGACCCCACCTTGTTCCCATGTCTACAATCTTGAGGCACTGAGCAAGAGCTGGCTTTGTGATTTGGTGCATGTTGCAAGACAAGAAACTATCTGTGGACCATGGCTGCATCTAAACTGCAGAGTTATAGCAGTTTGATAACACTTTAACTGCCACCACTTCATTCTGTGGAATCTTGGGATTCAAGTGGGGGGTATTTAGAATTGTCCACTTGAGACCTTGCTTTTGTTGGGATCCTTCCATCAATTGATAAAGACCTCTGACAGGATTCTGACATCTGAAGGGTGTTTTTCTTTTTCTAAACAAATAGCATCTATGATGAAATAGGATCTGGTGCCTTTAGGACATTTAGGTCAAGGATCTGGTTGGGTTTGTTGTTGTTGTTGTTGTTGTGTTCCTTCAAGTAGTTTCTGATAGTGTAGTGGTTTGAGTGTCAGGGAAAAGGTGGGATATAAATTAATTAAATAACTAACCAATTTTTAAAAAGGCTAGCCAAGGCACAGAACCATCCCCAGCCAAAAACAGTTTCAGGACCTTGGACAGCTCCTTTATAAATTAAAATGCAGCTTGGGTTCACATAATAACATGGGAATCATCAGGTTATTTGAAGGACTGTATGTTCCCATATGATACTGCTCGTGTTTTGAGATTCTTAAAGGAGGTTCTTCTCTCTGTCCCACCACCATCACAGATATACCTGGTGGGAACAAAGGAAAGGGCCTTCTTAGTGGCTGCCCCAAACTCCTTTCCTAGAGTGAATAAGCCAACAGGCCAACATCTTCATGGCTGATCTAAAAAAATCCTTCTTCAATTCCTGCACACAGAAGCCTCTCCTTTACCTGGAGGACATCAGCGATATCCTTATCATTTGAACTTATGGAGAGGAATTACTCAAGACATTCTACCATAATTTCAGCAAGGTCCACCCACCATCCATTTTAGCCTAAAACCATCCACACAACAAGTTCACATCACTGTAAAGCTACACAATGGGCAACTAAGCACCACATTATATCACAAACCCAGCAACCACTACTTATACTTTCATGCCTCTACCTTCCACCCTGAACACACTACCAAATCCACTGTTCACAGCCAAGTCCTCTTGCATCTGCTTGGAACCAGAGATGCCAAGCTCACAGTACTGCAACAAGCACCTCTTAAGCATCACCAAATGTATTACGGTGGGAAACCAAATTCACAAGGCAAGACTTGTACCCAGCATGAACCTACTACAGGACAGACCAAAAACAGGCTCAGCAAAGGCTGAGGACATTTCCTTCCGGGTGTGTCTTCCCAGGCAATGGGCTAAGACCATGGAGTTTCCCCCAAGAACCCAACTGAAAATACCTTTCTCTTGATATGGCCCATGCTGTCGTCCACAGGACCACCCTGGATGTGGCCCTGAACTTCAGTCAGCTCCAATATGTCAGTTGGAGGTGAGGGGACCTCATCAGACAGCGGAGACATGAGGGACTCCAATTCATGTGAGTTGGATGGGGCGATGGGAAGTGATGGCACCTGGCGGTTGCGGTGATAATGGTACACATGGTTCCCGGGTGCTTGGGGGTGCAGGCCTGGCACAGACTCTCTGCTGGGGCAATCGAGAGGAAAAAGGTTTGCTGAAAATCTTCATTAATGACATTTTCATAGGCCAGAACAAAAAACCTGAACCCAGTCAGGTTCAGTACCTTGGACAGTTCTTTCACAGTTCAAACCCAGAGCAGCTTCACCATCCCCAGGACTTGGTGCTGCAAGACCTACCTTGGTTTGTTGTTACGAAAGCTGGCACACATGCAGAAGAGGACACAAAGCAAGCCTAAGCAGACGCCCACGATGATCCCCGTGACAGAGTGGACATCCAATAGATCTGATGGGAGAGGGACAAAGGAAAGAGTCAACACTTCCAGCAAATGGAGGAACTAAAGAGAACAGGGAAAACTGAGGTACCCTGTAGAAACACCAAAGGGTGTGTGTAAAGAATAGATCCCACAAGACAGTGGAAACAACAGCCTGGTACCTGAGAACCTCTCCCGCAAGGTTTGTACATCCTTCACGTTCGAGTACGGTCCTGATCCAACCACAGTCTTTGCTCCCATCTTGAAGAAATATCTGGTGTCACTTTCCAGCCCATGAACTTCAGTGCTGAATGTATTGCCTGAGCAAGAGAGAAATTCAAGATATGCTCAACTATGGCAGACCAGAGTTAATAACAACTGTTCCACAATTACCAGGTAGTTTCAAATGGAAGCCTGCTTTATACCCCACTAAATTTCTAAACCTGCTGGTGATGTATGCAAACAACTGTATTGCAAGTATGTTTTCTTTTGGATGGGGTGCAAAGGGTTAATCTCTAGACTGGTGATTTCCAAATTTGGTCCTCCAGATTCCAGAAGCCCCAGCCAGCATGGCCAACAGCCAGGAATTTTGGAAATTGAAGTTCAAAACATTTGGACCAAAGTTTGTGAACCACCACTCCACCCTTGCATCCCATCCAAAACTTTATCTGCCAGTCCCCAAGATGTGCAACTGCTATTGCATACTGGCAAGGGCTGCATTTGCACTGCAGAAATAATCCAGTTTGAGACTGCTTTAACTGCCCTGGTTCCATGCTATGGAATTCTGAGATTTGTAATTTTGTGAGATATTTATCCCTTTCTATCAAGAGATCTCTGGTACGAAAAGAAACTACAAATCCCAAGATCCCATAGGAGGGAGCCATGGCAATTCAAATGATGTCAAACTGTATTATTTCTGTAGTGCAGATGCAGCCAAGGAAGGAAATCAGAGGAGGAAGAAGTGGCTGGCCTGGGATGCAAGGGGAAGGAAAATTAAGGTACTCTCCTGGATGAAGAATGCCCTCATTTCCCTTCACTTTGCAGCCATGGCCAGCTCTTCTTCTTCTTCTGGGTCATCTTTCCTCCAACTATAAGCAGCAACATCTGCAGCTCCAAAGACCTGGAAGGTATTGAGGCAGGAAGAGGGCATCGAATTGAACAAGGAGAGCATGACACTTTGCCATCTTGAGCTAGCATCTTAGCCTACAGTTTCCATAGTTGTACATTTTCAGATATTCACCTTCTTTTGTCAGGAGAGTCCACATCTCATCAGGCTGAGTGTTGTTGGCATTGTACAGGATGATGTACTCCACGATGATGCCATTGGGTTCAGAAGGTGGGCACCAGTGAACCTGCACAGCATATGGGTTGATGGGGTGCAACCGCAAATCTGAGGGAGGGGTTGAAGGCCCTGCATAAAGAGAATGCAATGCAAAAGGGAAAGGGGCCTTTGCAAGCACCATCCAGGCTACAAAATGAGCAAGCTGAGTTTTAGGCATTTGTGGCATTAAGCCACACATGACTGGAAATTAAGGACCAATTTTGAGAAGGGGTTGGTGCCAAACAAACCTCTTAGGGGGAATCAATTACAAAGCTCCTATGAACAAATGTTACCAAGAAAACCCCACAATAGGGTCCCGATAAGTCAGAAATGACTTGAAGACATACAACACACACACACACACACACACAAGTACATAAATAATGTCCATTTTAATTGCTCTGTTGCTACTGTTTTGATGCTCTTCTGCGCTGGCTACTTATTGCAAAGTTGTGGCACATCCATTGGGAACTATAATCACATAAGAGAAGTTCCCTTGGCAATTCTTTCCAGCTTTAACCTGGAAATCTGTACACAAGTCACCATGTTGGGCAACTCACGATCCGGAAGGGTGAACCATTCCACCACGTTCCCAAACGGCCCGTCGATGCCAACCCCATTTGACTGCACGGCAAACTCGTATCTGGTGAATGGCTTCAGCCCGCTGATGAGGATGTCTTCATCGGAGCTACAGAGGGAGGGAAATGCCCACAAGGGAGAAAATATTATGACAGAAGCTGCCACCTGTGCCAACCATTAAAGACTGGCAAGCGTTTGGCAGCCAGCAAAGCACAGCAGAGTTGCCAGGTCTTGTAACACGAGAAGGTATCACTTTGTATGCTGGCTTCTTGCCACACTTCCAGGAGCCATAGGTGGCATTTGACAAGGAAGCCCTACAATAGGAGTCAGTGTGGCACAATAGTTTGAGCGTTGGACTATGACTCTGGAGACCCGGGTTCAAATCCCGACTCAGCCATAAAACCCACTGGGTAACCTTAGGCAAGTCACATTCTCTCAGCCTCAGGGGAAGGCAATGGCAAACCTCCTCTGAAAAAAAACTTGCCAAGAAAACCCCATTATAGGTTCACCCTAGGGTCAGAAACAACTTGAAGGCACACAACTTGAAGGAGGACAGTAGTGAAAGCCATTGCAGTCAGGAGATAAACCAGCCTGCGTTTCTGCTAAAGTTTGCTAGGAAGGACCACCCCTCCAGAATATTAATTCCATACTCTCCAATTGAGCCAATTTGGCAGGGACTGTCTGAATTAATTCTCTGCTATCCCATTTTTTCAAATATTTTTAAAATGCTCCAGTTTCCCTCTCCTCCCACTTTCCCGCTTCATCTTACTTCAATTATTGCAAACTCAGGGTGCATCTACATTGCAGAAAGCATGCAGTTTGACACCACTTCAAGTGCTGTAGCCCCATCTGATGGAATCCTAGGATTTGTCATTTTACAAGCTCTTGAGCCTTCTCTGCCAAAAACTGCAAATCCCAAGATTCTGTAAGATGGAGCCATGGCAGTTAAAGTGGTGTCTCCCTGCATTATTTCTACAGTGTAGATGCACCGTCAATTAACTCAGAACGGAGGGAATATTGCCCTTCCCAGGAGGCTGAGGCAAAGGCAACCTGCTGTAGTCTTTCCTAGTTTGTGTGCTCATCCTCATTAATAACTTTTGCCATTTCGACCATGCTCTGATGTTGCTCAGCCACATGTGCCCTGGTTTTCATTGAGCAATGTTGGAGGGTATGTGATCCTGTTCTTGAGTTAGCCGCTACGTTCTCCCGCTGCCCTCTTACCTGGTGTAGTAAGTCACAAGCGAGGCGTTCTTTAGTCCCCAGGGGCTGAATCGGACGGTGTAGTTGACAATCTCCACCGTGGTGAAATCAGGTTTCTTCCACCTCAGCCAAATTGACGTGGAACTGTTGGATTCCACAAAGACATGAGCTGGAGGCAATGGCGGTCCTTTCTGAACCGGGGGGTCTGAAAAGATAGTCAAGGAAATAGCAGGAATGGGATGACAGACCCAAAAGCATGAAAGCATTAATATCCAAATAAACATGGAAGGAGCAACAACGCAGGAATGGGCAAAATGCAATCCCTTCACAGTGGCCCCTGGACCCCACTTTTGGGTTCCTTAGGTCCCCCCCCCAAACCTTCAAGTTATTTCATGGTTTTGTTTTAAATTGGCATACTTTTTGGACAATTGTTATTGCAAAAGCAAATGACCGCCTATTTAAGACACCACCCTATGCCAGTTTCCAAGTGTAGGGTAGGCAAAAAAATCCCATAAAAAGGGGAGAAACTTCCTACCCGCCCCTGAAATGACCCACCTGCGGCTGTGACAGAGGCTCTCTCGGTTTTGCCTTTCCAGACCGCAGCGTAGCCATCTTCATGCTTATTGAAGGCCACAACCTTCACCTCATAGAGCCTCCCAGGAACTAGAAAGAAGAAAGAGAGAAGTGAATCATAGAATCATAGAGTTGGAAGAGACCACAAGGGCCATCCAGTCCAACCCCCTGCCATGCAGGAACTCCCGATTAAAGCATCCCCGACAGATGTCCATCCAGCCTCTGCTTAAAGACCTCCAAGGAAGGAGGGAACCAGCAAGCCAAACAAGAACAGGGTGCATCTCCACTGTAGAAATAATGCAGCTTGGCAGCACTTTACAAGTGCCATGGTTCCATCATACAGAATCCTGGAATTTGTTGCTTGGAGAACCAGCATGGTATAGTAGTTTGAGTGCTGGACTATGACTCTGGAGACCAGGGTCAATTCCCGGCTCAGCCATGGAAACCCAGAGTGACTGTGGGCAAATCACACTCTCTCAGCCCCAGAGGATGACAATGGCAACCCCTTCTGAAGAAACTTGCCAAGAAAACCCTATAATAGGGTCGCCTTAGGGTCACCATAAGTTGGAAATAACTTAAAGGCACACAACAACAACAACAAGCACCAACACTCTTTAGCAGAGAAGGCGAAACTTTGTAAAACTGCAGATCCCAAGATTCCACAGGATGGAGCCAAACTGCATTATTTCTATAGTGTAGATGCCCCCTAAAATATTCTGTCTCGAGTCTCTTTCACTTCATACTACAACAGAGGCAAGGAAACCACCCCTATTTGAAACAAGAGCACTCAGGGATATTTTCAAGCAGTTTTTGCCCCAAACCGCATAGAAAGTCCCCGGAAGACACAAAAAAACCCCGAAACCGTACTCTCCCTCAAACGCCCCAGATCGGTAAGCATTTAAAGTGAGAAAGACGAACCATTGCCATGAAAAAGCAAGGACCTCAACATTACCCATCAAGCCAACTAAAATCAAGTGCTGGGCAGTGGAGGTTTGCCAGTCCACCGCTAGGTCCTGAAAAGACTCAATTCCACGCTCCCATTGACCTCCTGAATGGAAAGAAACTGGGGCAGGGCTTTTAAGCGTTTTGATTCCCCGTTGCCAATATATAAATAGGGCAAGCTTTTAAAAACAAAAAAACGGTGACAAAGAAGCCCATTAAATAATTGCACAGTGCTGTTTGTCTCCATTTGCAGTGACACCCATCATTGCAAACTCCCCCCAAAATGGAGCCTTGGAAGGATGCTGCAGTTTGGTCATGGTCAGCTGAGTTCTCTGGACCGACGTTGACATTGCACTCGAAGCCAAGCCCCGTGCGGACAGCCCCAAAGGGCTCTTTCAAAGCTTGCCTGCCCCCTTTGTTTCTGCCTTTCTCGGGTCTTATTGGGAGCCATTCTCCTTCCCTTCTTTTCGAGATCTGCTTATTCAAGGGGAATTGCTTGAACGATTCCATGTTTACAAATAGAGAAGAGAATGAGGACAATTTTCTCTTTGGGCACCCGGTTCCTTGAACCCGCACTGACAAAGTTCTACTAATTAAGGACGGGTCTATTCAGAATCGCCAGCTCCCTTTGCAGCCACAATGCAGCCCACACAAAATGCCCTTTTAGCTAAGCCAACATTATCCCTCTTGCTTGGATTGTGTTGTGGGATGGGGGTGAGTGGGGCTTGCAATGCCATTTCCCCCTTTTCCAACATTTCAAGGAAAAGCAAGCTGCGGGGAAAACGATTCAGAGGTTGTTCTGCTCTGCAACCCACATTTGCCATCTGGAAAGGAAACAAGTAATATTTCAGCTATTTTTGTTTTGCCTGCACAGCAGAACTGGCATTGACCGCTTAAAAAGGCGTGTTGTCAAAAACGTGGGGCACTTTTACACTTCTCAGTTATGGCACCGTTGCACCTTCCAACATTTCACAGATGAAAAATATGGCCAAACAACATCAGACAGCAAAATTTGTAAATGAGGAAGAACAGACAAGCAAAAAGAGGCTGCAGCAGTTTGGTTTTGCCTGAGCCTGCTGGGAAGGACAAGATTTCTTCTTCTTCTCCAAACTGTGTTAACTGAGTGCAAATTGCTATTGCTGTTTGAACTCAGTCTGCAGCCATTGATGGAAGCTGAAAACAAAGGGGGAAAGTAGGAGAAGGCAAGAGAAACTGGGGCATTGTAAGGGGACTGAGCAAGTAGGATGACAGAGGATTTATAGGAGCTGTCCCTGCCAAATCAAGACAGTTGGAAGGCATGCACTGTGATTTCACTTTAACTTCCATGGCTGCATCCTAAGGAAACCTGGATTTTGTAGTCTGAAGAGGCATAGGACCATCTGACCCAGAATTCTTCATACAGGTGGAGCATCCCTTCTCAAAATGCTTGGGACTAGAAGTGTTCTGTATTTCAGATTTTTTATCATTATTGTTTTGGAATACCAGTATTTGCATGCACAATGAGACATAATGAGGCTAGCCCAACAAAAACCCTGCCAACCACAAGTTACCCATTCCTGGTTGAGCATGAAAGGGATGATGCAAACATAGTCAACTGTTGTACCTCAACAGTAACCATGTTTAATAGCTTAAAGACCGCAAACTAATTTGGGAGAAGAGCAAGACCCAGGAAACTTACCTAAGTTGGTCAGCTCATATTGCTTGATCTTCCTCTTCAGTTTAATGGGCCCCACATCCCAAAAGCCATCCCCCGTGCCTTCGGAGGGGCTTTCCTCGCTCGTCTCCTCTGTAGCCACTTCTCGGTAGTAAAGTTTGTAGCCAGAAATCTGGGCATGGTTGGCTGGAGGTTGCCAACTGACCAAGAGAGATTCCATCTTGGCTCTGACTTTTAACTCGGTCGGGGCAAACGGAACTAGAGAAACAAAGAAGAAATACTGTTGGCATTAAACTGACATAAGAAAATTAAGTCACCAACATTGTAACATTAAGAAATTTCAATGAGAATTGCTTCGTTGCTTCGTTTGTTAATAAGCCCATGAAGTGCTAAGTCAGTGGTGTTGGTATTCTAACAAAACAATCCACATCCATGGACTTTTATCCATGGATTCAACTGTCCACGGCTTGAAAATATTCCAAAAAGATATACATTCCAAAAAAGCAAACCTGGATTTTGCTATTTTATATAAGGTATATGGTTTGTATACTCCATTGTATATAATGGGACGTGAGCATCCACATACTAAAAGTCCACTGTAGCAAATTCATTGCTGGACATTTTAACAAATGAGGGCAACGCAGTAATTTTAACAAATCATTTCCAAGCTGTGACCTTCCTTACCATTTCCAGATTTGTTCATCATTGCCTATAATTCCATTCAAAGTTGTGGGGCACTTTGCAGGGTGACACAGATCTGCCCTTCTGTGACACCCAATATCTGTTAAATTTTACCATGTTTTCACTTCCTACCTCCTAGCTATTTGGGGATATGGGGAAACCCTTTTCAAAGCCAGCAGTAAACCAGTTCTTCTTTACTTTGTGTTTTAAACAAGGACTCTTCTGGACCTGCACCTAAAAGACATGGGATACATTTTGCATTTTAAAAAGTTCCTCCAATTTTTAAAAAGAAAATACTGGAGGCCTTGGAAGCGTCATAAACAGCCTTGAGGGTCACAAGAGGCCTTCACCTTCCCCATCTCTGCTGTAGGCAAAAACCTTTTTTATTTACCTAAGTCTTTTATCTGATGTTTGTTTCCGCTGTTGCATGTTAACCTTGTCCTTTGACCCTTTAATAATCTTGCAAATTCCCCTACAAACCACTCTCAGCTAAGACAGTATATAAACACTTGAAATAAAATGAAGACATCAGCTCTGCACCCCACTATGACTTAGGATGCATCTAATGCAGTTTGACACCACTTTAAGTCTGCAGCCCTGTCCTAATCTTGGATTTTGGTGTTTTACAAGGTCTTTAGCCTTCTCTGCAAAAGAGTCCTGGTGTCTCACCAAACTACAAATCCCAGGCTTCTGTAGGATGGAGCCATGGCAATTAAAGTTGTGTCGAACTGCATTGTTTCTACAACGTTGATGCAGCCTTGATCTTAGAGGGTTCTCTTTAACTGGCTATAAAGCCGCCTGTCTTCATCACTGATCCTTCCTGGTTGCATTTATAACATCCAGACAATAAAGCTGAGATTAAGCTCAGAAAAAAGCAGGCTGGGGTCAAAACAAGAAGCAACCCTACCGTGGGTCTGGTTGTCTCTGTCCGGGGTTCGATGCTGCGTCCATTCGGAAGGCGCTCCGTAACCCACGCTGGTGCTTGCCGCAATCCGTACTTTGTAGACCTTATTGGGGTGCAGGGCATAAAGAGTGAGTTGGGTCTCATTGGCACCAACCTCAGTGGAGGAAATCAGATCTGTTAGAGAAACAGAGCCCAACACCTTTTACAAATATTTAGGCCAAGAACATGGATCAAGAGGAAAGGTAATTCTGCATTCACAAAGTTACACAATGGCCATACGCAAGACTGTTAGTGAATGTATAACCAAATGTGCATGTGTATTTAAAACTGCAATGCACATTATATACTCTCCATGAGCAAGCCACACTCTCTCAGTCTCAGAGGAAAGCAATGGCAAACCCCCTTCTGAAGAAAGCTTGCCAAGACAACCCTATCATAGGGTTGCCTTAGGGTCACCATAAGCTGGAAACCACTTGAAGGCACACAACAACAACAACAACAACAACAACAACAAAAGCAACAATTCTCTCTCCTCCTCCCACTTTCCCCCTTTGTCCTCAGTTTACTTCAGTTGCTACAAACTTAATTCAAAGTACAAAAGTAGTTTGCATTCCATTAATTCCACAGAGGGGAGGGGAGAGAAAAGGCGGACTCATGTAGGCTCAGGCAAAAGCAAACTGACGCAGCCTCTTTTAACTTAAAAACTTTTGCCATCTTGACCACACTCTGATATTGCTTGGCCACACGTGTACCAGTTTTCATCTTCAAAATATTGGAGAATTTGAAACCATACTTCTACACATGGAAATGCACAACTGGGGTTGTTACTTAACATATAACACCCAGTAGCATCACCAGAAACCATCCCTAGGTCTCAGGTTTTGGGGACAATCCTGAACTGGCAGTCCTCAAAAGACAGGCCAAGCCCTAGTGACCGTAAAATACTCCGCTGAGCCAAAGTTTTTGTCCCCAGACTAGTCTCTTCCTCACCTTCCTTGAGCGGGGCATAGTCAATTTTGTATTTGGTGATTCTTCCATTGCTCAGTTCTGGAGGAAGAGGCAGCCACATCACTTTGATGTCGGTTGCCGTCACACTTGAAAGCGTAAGCTGGGGGGCTGCGCTGGGAACTGGGAGGCAAAGAACAAAACCAGTGACTCTGCATCACACCACAAAAGAAATGCACAAGACACCATTAATTCAGCTGAAGTTTAAAACTGCATTTGACCATTGGAAGGGGTCACAGGCATGCTCTGCAGTTTCCCAGGGTGCATTTGCACAGTAGAAATAATGCTGTTTGATACCACTTTAAGTGGGTCCTATGGAATCCCGGGATTTGTAGCTTCAATGACTCGACTCAGATTTGACTCAGCAATAAATGATGCACTGACTTGACTCAACTTGCAGCTAATTTGTTGGTGTAATTTACTTGAAGCAGCAGGCAAGACCCACCCGCAGATCATGGGGCACATTTCTTGGAGGGGAACAGTAAATGCTTTAGGCAATGAGATTGAGACAGAAGGATCCTTCTAAAGCTTTTGCTTCTTTGATGTGCGGCGGGGACCGGCAACTGAGTAGACCCCCATCCCTACCTCAAGCCCATTGCCTAACACATTTGCTGTTCCCGTCCAAGAAACACACCCTGCTTCATTTTTCCTAGAGATTCAACTTGAGCCTTGACTTGAAAGTATCTTGCAAGGACTTACTTGGGACTTGAAGTTTGAGACTTGAATAAAAGACTTGACTTCATCAATGGAAAATACTCCCACCTCACCCCTAGAGGCACCCAAGAACACCATGGGATCCATCAAACAACTCAACTCTCCTCTGCAAGTCCTCTCAAAATGGCAACAGGAATGCCACTTTGAGAGACAGTAAGGGAAAACAGAAGTATTGGGGCTTGCTGTGGGAAGTGTGACCTGTGATGGGCGTCAGCCATTGTGCAATTGAATTATAGAGTGATCTGTCAGCAGTTCTGTGAGACAAGCCAGCAGAAGAGGCCTCTCCCAACAGAAGGCCATGTCTCCTGGCCAAAAAAGGCTTGTGGCTAATTCTAACACCCTCCACATGACATACCTCTGAAGCAGCCCTACCCCATCCACGTACTATGAGCCTTATTGCATGACAAAAGAAAGCCGAGACACAGAAAGAGAGAAGCAGCTTTCTCCTCATCTCTCTGCACGCTGTTGTCACACTTTTGTTCTCCTTCCAGAGGGAGATGGTTGCAAAAGTGTGCCTTTTACTAAACAGATTTTTCCAGTGCAAGAAAAGAGACACTTTTATGACCATTTCCCTTGGGAAGAGAATGGAAGTGCTTCAACGGCATGCGGAGAAGCAAGGAGAAAGCCACTTCTCTTACACTGTATTTCTTTTGTCATTCGATTAGAGTTGAGCCAACAACATGATTTGCCACCTCCTCCTGTTCCAGGAAGCCCCTTCCATTCCTATTCTACGAACCATCCTCCAGAGTCTGTACGTTTATGGGAGAGGAGGTCCGGCTGGCTCCGAGCTGAGAGTAGGCCACCACGTAGAAAATGTAGTTGCTGTTGGGATCCAGGTCTTTGACCTGAAACTCGGTCGTGTCGTTATTCACCGCAAACTGGTACTCCACGTTGTCAGTGCCTAGAGAGGGTACACAACGCTGTCAGACAAAAAAAAGGAGAAAGTTTTGTCCTTTCTTCAAACTAGCTTCCTTGGCGAGAAGCACACAAAAAGTTCTCATCTTTACCCCTAGTTTGGGCTTTTCAATTTTATCCCACCTTTCTCCCAGTAATGGGACTCAAGGCAGCTAACAACCTATTTCAAACAATACAAATTAAAAACTATACAAAAACATTAATAAAAGCCAAACTATAAGATTTATAAAGCAACTAAACAATTTGTAAAGTAAAACATCAGGTCTTAAAAATGTTAAAATTCATTAAAAGACTATATATAAACCTTAAAAACAACACTGCACAACATTAAAAGCCAGTCTGTATGACGGCATAAAAATGTTTTGACTTGCTGTCAGAAGGTGAACAAGGACAGGGCCATCCTGGCCTCCACGGGAGGGACCTCTAAAGTCTGGGAGCAACCACTGAGAAGGTCCTCTCCCTTGTTCCCACCAAAAGAGACTGAGAAGGTGGTGGGACAGAGAGAAAGGAGTCTCCAGATGATCTGAGAGCTCTAATGGGCTCATAAAGTGAGATACAGCCCTTCAAATTACCTGGACCCAAGCTGTATAGGGCTTTATAGGTCAAAACCAGCACTTTGAATTGTCCCGAGAAATAGACCGGCAGCCAATGGAACAGTTGCAATAAGTGTGCACCCTGTATACAACCTCCAGCTCTTTGGGCAAACTAAAGTTTCTGACCACTTTTGAAAAGCAGCCTCACATTCAGCGCATTACAGTAACCCAAATAGGGTGTAACCAAGGCATGTGTTACCATAGCCAAATCCAACTTCTACAGGAATGGGCATAGTTAGTGCATTAGTTTTAACTGTGCAAATGCACTCCTTGCTACTGCTGAAACCTGGTCTTTGGGCTCAGAGGTGAATCCAGGAATATGCTTAAACTGCAAAACTGCTTTTTCAGGGGGGAAAAGCACACTCTCACACAAGCTGAATCCCTATTCCTAGATCTGCCTTTCGACTGACCAGGAGCACCTTTGTCTTGTCTGGATTAAGCTTCAACTGGTTTGCAATCATCCCGTCCATTACAGCTGCAAGGCACTGGTTTAGCAGAGGTGCAACTTCCTTGCAACAGAGTTCTAGCACAAGTTGGAAACAATTTGAAGGCACACAGCAACACAGTATAGGTCATATCTAATTTAGCCCAGGAACAGCTTCCTTGGAATTGGATGGAAAGGCGTAACAGAGTTCCAACACAAGTTGGAAACAACTTGAAGGCACACAGCAACATAGTATAAGTAATAAGGTAACAATCTAGTATTGAGCCAGTGTGGTCTAGTAGTTTGAGTGCTGGACTAGGACTCTAGAAAACCAAGGTATGAATCCCAAACGGTAACCTTGGTCAAATCACACTCTCTGAACCTCAGCAGAAGGCAATGGTGGCAAACCTCTTCTGAATAAATCTTGCCAAACAGCAACAACAACAACATTAAAGTTGGAAATGAAAAGAACAACAGAAGTTCAAAGGTTCACAGTTACGACTAGCATGAACGGTATATTTGGAAAATGGAGAGTACGCACCCAAAGCTTTCTGGTAATGAAGGGAGAACCCAATGATCTGTTCACTGTTGAACTCTGGCCGTTCCCAGGATACCAAGACACTTGTGCTGGAGAGGGAACTGGCAGACACCCTCTTTGGAGCGCTGGGCAGACCTTCCCGAACAATCACCTCCAGCCTGGCAGTAGCGCACGCCATGCCCAGGGGATTTTCTGCCACGCACTGATAATACCCAGCATCATCCAGCCCAATCTGGTTGATGACCAGCGTGCCACTGGTCTGCGTCTTCACCCGTCCTTTGGACAAAAGGGGCTCCCCGTTCTTCATCCAGGAGATGCTGGGAGAAGGCTCACCTTCTGCTTTGCAGACAAACCTGGCTGTGCTGGCGCGGGTTCGAGAAATGGTTTCAGGAGCCTGGGAGATGCTTGGAGGAGCTAGGTGGTAGAAAAACTAGTTTTAGCACTTTTTTAAAAAAACTTTTTTTTAATTAATTTATTGTTGCTTCTTTAAAACATACATCAAAAACAAAAATCAAAAATAAAGTTCCACAACAAGTACACAAATCAAATATCTTACAAAACTAAATAGACTAACAACACAAAATAAAGAAACACTACCTAAACACACATTTCTAAAACAATTACAAACTTAAAACTATATCAATCACGCCTCTTTTACTTCTACATCTCTACTATACATTCCTGCTCCACTGGCTTCTTCATCAGGCAAGATGTTAGAAACCAAACAGGAGAAAAAGCAATTGGAGATGTTAGTCAGATAGTCAGATGCTTGCATTTGGATGTTTCTGTCCTTAGTTAAGATGGTGAGTGGAGGGTATCTTTTGCAGGCTGACCCTTCCTCCTTCTGGCCATGTGGCTATTGGAAGATTTGCAAAGACCAGGACATTTAAAGTCCATTTGCATCTCAACAAGGCTCCCTCTCTTGCAATCCACAGGCCTCTTTGTAGTTCTTTGTAGCTAAAGAGGTATTGATCCTACAAAAGCATAATATTTGCCTTTGCCATAAGCTTGAGATTCACCTGAAGAGAGCCCATCAGCAATGCAACAATTTCACAACAGCACAGAAACAGAACTGGTTTGTGTTATCCGCTCACCAAGGACTCGGAGCTCAGCCGCAGCCATCACAAACTGCCTGGTTTGGGGTTTATTGGCGCGGCAGACGTAAATTCCTGCATGGTGAAGCTGGGCATGTGGAATCAAGAGGTTGGTCCGTCCCACCACAATCACATCGGTGGCCACAGGATTCCCATCTGCAAAGAAAAGAAACATCAAATCTACATCCTGAGATACCAACAGTGAAAAACTGCATACTATAATCTTAGAAACGCAGTTTGGAAAAGTTTTTTTCCCAGACTGTAACTCCCCAAATCCTTCAGCCAGGGCCCAACTCTAGCGGAAACACAACCTTATTATTTTAGTTACTTCATCTTATATGGTATTAATGTATACTCCCATGTTCATTTCATATAAACATGTATTAGCATGACAGGAAGGTTGCAAAGGTATTTGGAGGTATCCTTTTGCACTCAAAGTATTATGTTTTCATCTAATCTATCTATCTATCTATCTATCTATCTATCTATCTATCTATCTTTTTGAGAAGGGAAACTGATATTGATATGAGGACACTGACTCCCATAAGAATTCTGGGAAGCCCCTGTTAAAATTTCCTTCATTCTCCACATTTTTAGCTAACTTAAAACCTCAGTTGAGCATTTAGAAATAGAACTTAGTCACCCCAAAAAACAAAAAAACAAAAAGAGGCAGCTAAAGTTTACCAAGAGAATGCAAATAGAGCAAATATAAGAATTCTGGCATGAACAGTTTTCAATGTCTCATTCTCTGCAATGCTAGAAATTTGCAGTCTTAGAGAAAATTTCATGGGGGGGGGGATGTCAGAATTTTTAATTCGGAAGGTACTGCCCTTATTTTCCCCTTGTAGCTACACTTCTGTTGTCTTTAAATGCTGGCTGATCTCCTAGTTTGAGCCCAAGTGGCTCTTAACACAATTTGAGAAAGTTCATCTTTTTTTTCCTTTTGGTCACTAGCCAAGCCAAGTGGGGCAATCTGGGAGTTGTAGTCCAGGAAAAAAAAAAAACATTTTCAAGCTCTGCCCTTGACCCCCTGCTTGCGTAACCATTTGCTCTGTGTCAAATCTGGCTTGCTTTCCCATGCCACTATCACACCAAATGGAGAAATGCAACATATCTTTCAAACAGACACACACACACCTCCAGTTCCCAATCCTCCACTTTGGCACTTCAGTGATCTTTCTCGCATCTTATAATCCTAAACATAACCCGGGAGTTATTTTCACAAAGCACCGAGAGAACAGATGCGCCAGAATTCCCAACAGCCCTGCAATATCCCTCCGACAGGACCATCAAAAAGACCCCGACACACATGCCCTGACCTTCCAAGCCTGGAGGGGGGGAGCATCATTCAATCCCACCCATGACTAATTTAGATCAAAAGGCATCCAGTAACTAGAATTTCATATCCTTTACAGATCAAACAACATAACTGTTGTAGCGCCTTCACTTTCAGATGCTGCTCAGAGGCCGCCTCCTGCCAGTGGAAAGTCCAGCTTTGGCATATTCACCTGCAGTTTCCAAAGCTCTTTTAATGGACTTCTAAATAACCCTGAAAGGTCCCAGTTGCATTGCCTCTCTCAGCCTCAGAAGAGCGATTATTCCCATTTACCTTCCCGTATCCAAGAGACAAATGGGGTGGGATTGGCAGATGCCATGCACTCCATCACGGCGCTTTCTCCCACTACCACCGTGGCATTTTCTGGGGCAGCAACAATGATGACATCCCCCGTCGCTGGTGGCAGGTGACCTAAGGGAAACAAATGGTCAGATTTCTTCTTTTTCCTCCCATAAAAGAGAGAGGGATTCAGAAGGTTTATCTAACACAAGGGTGGGCTACCCCTATGCAGACCTCCTGGGCTGTTTTTCAAGCCCCCAATTTAAATGCACTCCTTTCCCTCCAGTAATTTGGGTCGCTCTCGCTCGGCCACTAAACCCATTGGGTGACCTTGAGCAAGTCACATGCTCTCAGCCTCAGGGGAAGGCAATGGCAAACCACCTCTGGGGAAATCTTGCCAAGAAAATCCCATGATAGCTTCACCATAGGGTCGTCATAAGTCGGAAACAACTCAAAGGCACACAATAACAACAAAGTGACCATGCAAATGCAAACACCATAAATGTAAAAGTTCTAGATGTGAAAGATTCTCAAGATCTCCCTCTCTCCAATGCTAGAAATTGGGAGATGAAAGGAAAATTTCATGTGGGGCAGGGGGGTGGGAAGAGACAGAATTCTTAAAGAGGAAACAGTATTTTCATTTTGTTGCCCCCAGAGCCACATCTCTGCTTCCCTCCCTAACCTGGTTTGCATTGCTTCATCTTCGAATTAAACAGATGAACGCTTGCAAACCTGAGCTAAAGAGTTTTAAAATAAATCATCCGCTGATTTTTGTTTCCCTTGAATGTACAAATAAAGGAAGGGTGAGTGAAGAAGGGGAGACATTTGTTTCCCCCCCCCCCCCCCAAAGCTTCCCAACCACAACACTGGCAAGCTGGCCTCTTTGGCTATCTGCAGAATAGTGGGCAAAAAATCAGAGAGCGATCTGTTTTCTCTCCTTCCCTCTATTGAACAGCTGCTGGAAAAGCTCTGGGCTCCTTTCCCTCCATTCCCAGGGGAGATTCTCAGGGGCTCAATCCGATTTCAAGCTCCTCCTCTGGCAAAAGGGTGAGAAAGTTCACAACAAAACAGCCCCAGCGCTTCCAGCTCAGTTGTCTCATATCTCGGTGGTGCTGCATCTCAGGCTGCGGACAGCTGGGATCGAAGCAGCTCCTCCACTTCTCTCTCCCCTCCTAGAACCCAAAAAAGCTTGGAACTTCAAGGATTTGAAAAGAGGCTTTGGTGGAACGTTCCTGGGAACGGTTTCTGAAGCCACGCATGGTCATCAGCATGGCTTGGTGGTTAGAGCAACTGGCATGGGGTTACTTTTCATCAGGGATGAAAAGAAGATTCCCAATTATTCATTCCTTGGCTAAGGAACGGGTTTCCCATTCCTCTTCATCTAGCCCAGTGGTTCCCAAACTTTGGTCATCCAGATGTTTTGGACTTCAGCTCCCAGAATTCCTGACTGTTGGCCAAGTTGGCTGGGGCTTTGGGGGATTGACGTCCAAAACATCTGGAGGACTGGTGTTTGGGAATCACTGATCTAGTCTGTTGGTTCCCAGACTTTGGTCCTCCAGCTATTTTGGACTTCATCTCCCAGAAGCCTCAGCCAGCCTGGTCAACAGTCAATAATTCTGGGAGCTGAAGTGAGAAACATCTGGAAGACTAAAGTTTGGGAATCACTGAGTCAAGCCTTTGGTATCTGGTGGGGTTGGGTATCCCCCATGGATACCAAAATATGTGGATACTTAAGTTCCATTGTATACAATAGTGCAGTAAAATAATACCACCAACGTGGTGTAGTGGTTTGAGTGTTGGACTAGGACTCTGGAGACCAGCTTGGAAGCCCACTGGGTGACCTTGGGAAAGTCACATTCTCTCAGCCTCAGGAGAAGGCAATGGCAAAACACCTCTGAACAAACCCTGCCAAGAAAACCCAATAAAAGGGTTGTCTTAGGGTCACCATAAGTTGAAACGACTTGAAGGCACACAACAACAACAATAACAATGTAAAATGGTGTCCCTTATATAAAACAGTGAAAGAAAACTTTGGAGGTTTTTTGGAATTTTTGTTAGGGAAGGGAATATTTTCAAGCCATGGATGCTGGAATCTGTAGGTGCAGAATCCATGGATACAAAGGGTCAAGTGTAGATAAATCTTTTAGCTAATTTCCCTTTCAGCTCCCCATGTGCACACATTATCCACTCACCCTTAAGGATTAGAAATGTGACTTAGGAGATTTTCACATGGAGAAAAGTGACAGGAGTATAGTGGGATGCTCCTGTCACCATCGTGCAATTGCACAAAGATTGTCAAATGACGTTGCATGATGGCGTGATAATTGCGTCATTATCCCGCAAATTTGCCCATGTGAAAATCTCCTTATACACAGATAAGGAAGAAAGCAGGGATTCTTGGGAAGCTAAATTTTATAGACCACAGCTGGAATCCTGTTGATATCTTATACATGTGTAAATTCACCTAAAAGAAAAGAGTGGGACACTTTCTCCCCAGGCGTAACATCCATGTTCAGTGCACAGTAACAGAAGCGCTGCATATGGTGCCATTGTGCATGCAGATACTCATTGTGCATGGATGTACACACACATTCAGTCACGCATTTGGTGTCCTGGCTCAGTTGCACAACCTTTATGTGTAACTTGGCATGAAACCTCCATGTAGGACCTCAGCCAATCCATTTCCGGTTCTCACGCAACTCTAAACACGATCCGAGACTGAGCCCTTGAGTTTATCCTGTTCAAACTGAGTTTGAGCAACACCAGGGGAATAGGTGTGGACGGTATCACAGCTTTGCATTTTTCTGGCAGCAAAATATGTTCCTGGAGAATTGGGATTTAATAAACCATTACTGGAGATGACACTAGGAGATTGCTCCTGGCAGAACTTCATTTAAAGTGACAGCCCCAATCGCTTATTGTGCCTGGATCCTACCCCCACCAAACGTGTTTTGCTTCATCAAATATTTGTACAAGATATCCGCAGCCAGGGTAAGGTGTAGGAGGAAAACCTATGCTTTTTTTCTGGATGAAGCCAAGGTGCACACTATCTGACTTCCTTCACAGTGAGGGAAAAGGCAATCCCTTTTCTAAAGTTATTTTTCTCCTCTTCGATCTTGTGGAAATGAGAGGAGAAAGAATGCAGGAGAACTGCATGCCCATTTGTAATGCATTCTCAAGAAGTGGATGTTGAAAGTGGACCACAATCCAGGAGCTTTACCATCCTTTTTTTTTTTTTAATTGTAATTTTTTTATTGTTCAAAAACCACCCAGAAACATTCTTAACCATCCATTCAAAAATCACATAACATTACATACGACAAAACAGAGAACATAAACATAAAACAAAGTACATACAACAACCATCACATTTATTCTCCCACTCACACTTCGACTTCCTCCCCAGGTGACTGGTTTTTTTAAATGCCCAAGCTAACCACAATTTGGATATATTTGTAATTAATTATTACATACATATTTTTCATTGCCTACTTTACTCGCTTTGCCATTCTGCAAAGCCATCTTGCATCTCTGTGTGTGTGTGTCTCAAACACATGCACAAACTGTCTGTTTGCAGGAAAGAGTCTGTGCATGGCTTAGCTGGGTTATATTTTGCTTTGCAGTCAAGGACAAGAGACGGGGGAAATGAGTGGCCAGGAATTTCTTGATCATCCTATTTGAGGTCTGGAAAGTAAACCTAAGGGACCATGGTTACTTACCTACTATTTTCCGCAACCCTACCCTGCCTTCCCACTCTTTCTCTCTCCACCAAGATATTTCCTCCGCATGACAACAACTTCTCCATTTCAGGACTGTGAAAAAGATCTGCTTGTAAAGCCCACCCCCCTTTCCCCTGATCCTTGGCATGCAGCTCCCCACGGAGTGTCTGGAAATTTATACCATGAAGTCTGCCTGGCCTGAAACATCTGCCACTCACTCTGCCCAGCCATATCCCCGGTTGCAGTTGCTGACCCAAATCCCCCCCTCCACTACTGACAAGGAAGCCAACGGCGCTCCATGACCTTCCAAGGAGACTCGGTCCAAGATCCAATAGCAAGGCTGGTGCAGCAAGAATCTCCAATATATTTATGCTCGGTCGGGTGGAGGATTGCTGTTTCTATTTTCCATGGTGTTGTAAGGGCAGTAGGACCACGCTTGGGGGCATCCTATGGCAGGAGGAGAGAAGCTGCACCTGAGACTTTCCTACTCTTCTTGCAGACCCAACACAACAGGGTTACCACAATCCTCCTTCCGCAACGTCCTTAGAAGTACCTACACTGGATACCAGATGCTGTAGGCTATATTGCAGAGAAAGGATCTGGCAAAACCACCTCTGAGGATTCCTTTCCCAAAGAAAACCCTATAAAATTCATGGGGTCGCCATTAGTCAACAAGTGAAATTGAAGGCACAAACGTACACAATATAACACAGGACCTAAATACCCTAAAGGCACCATATTCTGTCTGATCGTGGAAGCTAAGCATACTCACCCCTGGTTAGTCCTTGGATGGGTGACCACCAATGAATATCGGGCACTGTAGGCTGTATTTCAGAGGAAGAAAATGGCAAAACCACCTCTAAGTATTCCTTGCTCAGGAAAACTCTACATAGGGACACCATTTTAATAGGTCATTGTATATAATGGGACTTGAAAATCCATGGATTTTGGTATCCTGGAACCAGACCTCAGCAGATACCAAGGATCCACTGTATCATCCAGATATTAAAAAAAAAAAAGATCAGGCCATACCAAATACTGATATCCAGATATGCTAGAAGGAAAAGCTTACCTTCCAAAAGGCTGAGGACTGCTCCAGAGCTATAGCGCTTCCCAGCCTTGTTAGTTGCCAGACAGCGGTAGACCCCAACATCGCTCTCCCTTACCTCTATGATCTGGAGGATACCATTTGGGAGAACAATAAATCTGGGGAAAGCAAAACACATGGGTGAGGAAACAATCTTTTTTCCATGGTGAATCAAACCAAAAATATCCATCCTTAGCATGCTCAGCAGACAGTCCCATCCTCAGGTCAAAAAATGCATGACCCGTACCTTTATCTCTCAGCATTTTAAAAATAATCTATATGTATACTGCAGGAACTGATAATGTCTGAAGTCATATGAAGTCATTCCACATGAGGTGGCCTGTTCACATAATTAGGTCTTCAGTGGATATCTCAGCTGCATCTGCACTGCAGAAATAATGCAGTTTGACACCACTTTATAATTGCCATGGCTCAATGCTATGGAATCCTGGGGTTTATAGTTTGTTGTTCTACCAGAGCCCTCTAACAGAGAAAGATAATTCAAAAAATTAAAACCCCCAGAATTCCTTAGCATTGAGCTCAATCACCCTATTTGAGATCTGAAAAGGGAACCCTGGTCTTTCCTGGTGGCCTCCAAGTACTAAACAGACCTGACCCAGCATAGCTTCTTAGATCAGGAATGGTCAGAGTAGTGTAACAGAGAGGATGTACGGAGCATATAAAAGGTATTGTTGTTGTTGTTGTTTTAAATAGATAAATAAATTGATAAATCTGCCTATGAACTCATGGTTGAAAGTGTGTCTATTACATACCCTCGAAGGCTATGTTGGTATTCCTAGAGTGTCTTACCTGCCTTCTGAAGGCACAGCCACACCATCCTTCTCCCAGGAGATCACTGGCGGAGGCAGCCCTTCAACCCGACATTCAAAGCGAGCCATGCCATTCTCTTCCACGGTTTGGGACTCTGGATGTCGAAAGAATGAAGGCAAACCTGGAGGTGGGAGGGTAAGGATAATGGTAAGAAAATAAGAGGGAAAGGAACACGAGAAAGTTTAGAGAAGACGTGTTGCACTAGTCTTCTCCCACAAATCAAGAAAGAACAGAACATGGACTGGTATCTGGTTGAGCATAGAGAGGCATAAACTAGATATATGAACTTGTAACTGCTTGGTATTCGTGTTTATGATCATGGCACTATTGCCATGATCACAAATGTCCCACTCATACCCAATGATGATGCCCTTATCTCTTGCACAGATCTGAGCCCCCCAAAACTGGAGAATTGGCAACTTCATCTACCCAGAGGGTCTGGCAACCCTAAAGATGGCCCTCATATTCAAGTCTACACCTTTGAAACTGTGATGAGCTCTCCTTTCTAAGAAGCAAAGGACAAGGATTTTAAGCCCTCTGCCTCAAATGCAAGGAGGAAAACAATACTCACTTGTCACACGAAGCACAACAGTTTGTCCTGCGACTGAACCAAAAGGGCCATGAGAGATGCAGGAGTAATTGCCCTCCACGCTGGCTTTCCTTAGAGATCTGTCCTCCTCATCTGAAGTTGCATCAGTTGGTGAGATGAACAAGGAACCATTGGGGAAGATATGGAGGTTGTCCTCTTCTGCTAGCGGAAGTCCGTTCTTCGTCCAGGTAATGTTGAGGAACTGTTCGACGGGAGCCAGACTGCAGCCCAGCTCCAGTGTCTGGTTTTGCTCCAATGTCACCTGGCCAGGGCCAAGACCACAGCTCAGTTCCAGAGAATGTGCCCAAGATGGTATCCCTGCATCAAAAACATATGAGTTTGACAGAAAAATCAGGTCTTTCTTCAAAACAAGAAAATTTTGACATCTATTCCAACCTAAATTCTATTAGAATACATCCATTGAATCAAATGCTGAATAGAGAGCCAAGACGTTTGTAAATTTTGTGGATTCATTGGGTCTATTCTACCTGAGATTACCAATAAGCTTCAAGACAAAGCCTATTTCTGGATATCACATTAAGCTAGGATTCATGGCTTAGTAAACTATGATGCTAATCAGTTGCGTACTTGTGTGTGAAAAGACTTTTTGCTCCACCCAGAATGAGGCAAAAGCCTCAAGCATAAGATGCTGGGGGCCTCCTATTCATCCAAGCAAAACAACGTAAGGACTTCATTGAACTAGAACTCCCAGGAGTCCTGGGATTAAGCAGTGTCAAACTGCATTATTTCTGCAGTGCAGTATAGGCCCATAAATCTGATTTAGGAAAGTATCGCACTCTGCTCAGTTAAAGGAATTTTGCACAGCAACCACCACCAAAAGCCTGTCTAAATGGGCCAGGCCAGCCTCCTGTGGCAGGGAGTTCCACATCTTTGGAGCAGCCATCATGAAGGCCTTCTCCTGCATCCTCACCAAACAGGACTGTGAGGATGGTGGGATGGAAGGAAAGCCCTCCCGCAAGGATCTCAAAACTCAGTCATACTGGGAAAGACGATCCTTCAGACAGTTTGGACCCAAGCCACATAGGATTTTATAGATCATGACCAGCAGTTATTTTGTTTGTTAATTGGGCCCATTAACAAACCAGGCGACAGTGAAGCTGTTGTAACAAGGGAGCTAAACGCCAAGCCATTTGCTACAACTATCCTCAAGGGTCAGCGGACAATGCACAACCACTGCCACTTCCTTTGTGCTCAAACCCATACACACAAACACACACACACACTGGCTGCAATATTGACAACTGGGCTCCAAATGATTTTGTCACTTTTCCAAGAGCAAATGTTTCCTGGTCCCATAGTGCATTTATCAGCAGGGGCGATGAATCCAGTGGCTCTTTGCCCAGTGCCAATTGCAGATTAATTTTATAGCAATTTCAAGCACCCTATTAAACCTACTGCTGATAGAAAGGGCCACCTTTGTGGGGATGGGGAGTGAAAGGAAGGAATGGGAGTAGGAGACAACACACTTCAGAGCGGGCAATGAATAGCAACCATGCCCAGCTTAAACACAGAGAAACTGCCTGATGTAAGAAGCACAAGGGAAGCTAGAAGAAAATGCATTACTGGTGAATAAAATAATGAACTGCTACCCTCCTTTGGAAACATCATGAGAAAACATGAATCATTAGAAAACACAATAATGCAATGCAACAAGAGGAAAGCAGTGCGACAAGAGGAAGACTACATCACAGCTGGACAGATTCTATCAAGGAAGAAGAAAACGCATTAATGGTGAGTAAGATGCCAGCCACAGATGCTGGTGAAATGTCAGAAAGAAACTCTTCTTGAACATGACCACACAGCCCAAAAAACCCACAAAAAACTATGATTTTACTCAATGCTATTATACTTTAGACTTATCATGAGGAAACACGAAAACTAGATAACACAATAATGCTTGGTAAGGTGGAAAGCAGTAGGAAAAGAGGAAGACTACATCACAGAAGGACAGACTCTAGCAAGGAAGAAGAAAATGCATTATTGGTCAGTAAAACAACAAACTGCTATCATACCTTGGACGCAGCATGAGAAAACATGACTTGTTGGACAACACAATATGACTTGGTAAGATGGAAGGTAGGGCCAGCATGGTGTAGTGGCTTGAGCATTGGACAATGACTCTGGAGACCAGGGTTCAATTCCCCGCTCAGCCATGGAAACCTAGTGGGTGACCTTGGATGAGGCACACGCTCTCAGCCCCAGAAAACTCCATGATAGGCCTTAGGGTTGCCATAAGTCAGAAACGAATTGAAGGCACACAGCAACAACAAGAAGAAGGTGGAAGGCAGTAGGAGAAGAAGACTACATCTATCAAGGAAGCCATTGCTGTCCTCACACATACACCCCACATCCCTAATAATGCCCCTGCCCTTGGGTGACCTTGGGCAATTCACAATCTCTCAGCCTCAGAGGAAAGCAATGGCAAACCCACACTGAACAAACAAGAAACCCCCTGACTATGTTCTTCTTAGGGTTGCCATAATACAGGAATGTCTTAAAGACACACAACAACAATAACAACAGGCAATCATTGTATCTGATCACAATTCCCATTTTCATTAAAGTTTGCCTAACTCCTTCAAAGTCAATTTTTGCTTGCCCGAGTCTTTGCTCTCACCTGATGAGATCAGAAACTTCAAAGCCCCTTAGAAACTGAATAAATTTCCATTTTTCTATTCCAGAATTTCAGAGGTACAACCATAGTGATCAAGGACCTTGGTTCATAATGACAACAACAAAACTCTAGCTGGGGTTTAGCTTCGGACAAGTCATTTATTTGCAAGCCTGAGCTGACCCATCAGAACAAGCTATGCACATTTAAGGTACACCAGTTCTGGGTGCCATGTATTCAAGAGAGACCGCTAAACAGCAAAATGCAGAGCATCACTGGAGGCAGAGGCCTTTAGTTATAGCATGACAGAGCAGTTGCTGGCATATTAATGTATGCTGATGGGCTACCATTATCAGAGGAATCTCAAGCACTTGCAAATTATACAAATGACTTCAAAGAGCAAAGATCCATCAAGTTAATGAGTCAGTACATGATGGTATGGGTTCATTTCCAGAGGCACCATTTACCAAGGCATTTTATGGCTTTCTATTGATGGCTAGCATTCTCCTGGAATTGTTCAATTGCATGGTATCTCAGAAAAAGTCATCTAGTCTGGCTTCATCCTCTGCACAAAGAAGGATACACACTCAGCCACACCAAAGAACCACTGACTAACTCTTCTTGCATGTGCAACTGTCACTTTGCCCCATTGTCTGGCTTCCAAAGTGTTCCAGTTGTCACTAATACAGCATTTTAATTCATGCGATTGTTTGGCGGATTACACCTTGCACCTACTGCTTGCAAGGCTAAAGAAAAGTGCCTGGACAGTGACTTTAAAAGTTCAGGCTGAAACTTGGAGTGCATACACTTTTCACACTAACATGGAAGCCACCAGTATGCAAAGGGATCTTGTAGCACCTTTGAGACTAGCTGTGCAAAAGAAATTGTAGCATAACCTTTCATAGACTTGGTCTTCTTCCTCAGATGCACGGAGTGAACTGGTATCCAGGAAGGACCATAATCAGACTGTATGAATAGCCATAGAAATCAAAACTTGTGGGCATGGAAGCCACCAGCCACAAGTTATGTTGAGTCTCCTGGAGATCACATGTGTCTATTTCAGTTGGAGTTTAGCCACAGATGAATTCCACAATCTTAAATCAGGCCACCAGAAAGGCTATCCCATCCCTGCATGATTTATAAACTATTTAATATTACTAACTTTCAGACCAGGTGAATTGTACAACCAGAAAGGAACCACTGCACAAGGATTGTGCAATGAATACCTCCTTGCACAATGCCACAGAATGGACATATTTACATAACCCAAAATGACACTAATGTACATTACCAAAATGATTTCTGATCCTGCCTAAACTAATTCTATCCTTATGCCAACCCACCAATCATTCTGTCCATACCATGGATGAGCTACTTTTTGGGACTACAACTCCCAGAATCCCCTCCCTCCACCAGAATCCCCTAAGGTTTTCAAAATACAACATTTCTTTTCTCTCTACTGCATTTACTTTGGAGAATACAAGAGGACTAGGTCTGGGAATACATTAAACTAAACCTAACCCCAATCCCAATACTAAACCTATTGCTAAATATCAGCAGACTTGAATTCTTATTGGGTTCATAACCATCATCATCTTGGTGTATGACACTTAATACCAAAATCTGGTTGATCAGAACCCTATTAGTATTTGCCACATGCATAAGTTCCCCTATGGAAGTGTTTGGACATTTTTATCCAATGCAGAACATGTATTGTACATTCAATGCCTTTGTATTTACAGATATATATATACATAGTATATATACACACACTGTGTGTGTGTGTGTGTGAATGTAATGCACATACATGCACATCTGGATGCCCATGTGATCCCCATGGACATTTGGCTGCACATTTGGGTGCATTTTCAGTTATGCAACGTTGCCATTCAACACAAGGACTGCATGGCACAATCAGTGTATAACTCCACATGCAGAGATTTATGCTGTGTAACTTCACTGTAGGATCTCAGCCTTTGTATGATGGGTAGCCAGACGAAGTCTTTCTCCCAACCCATTCATCACACCAAGTGAGTTTTGAATCTGAATCGACAGATGGCCCCACACAGTCCTTTATGATATACAGAGCCATGTGGCTCACACTAGTGCCCTCAAACCATTTAAATTTTCATGGGTTTTTCCATTAAGAATTTACGACAAGGAATATGGTTGCCAGGGCACTATAATCCCGGTTTTTGCCCATTATGGCTGTTATAAAAAAAAAATAACAAAAATTAGCTGTAATTCTTTCCTGATGCTCAACGTGAAAGCTCAAGCTTTCTGGAAGAAATGAAAATTGGTTTGGATTAGTAGGCATCAAGAGCTTTTAAAAAATTAAGCAAGGGGCTTGTTGTGGGACTTTCCACCTGGCTAAAGCTACTCACCTGCCCAAGCAACTTTACAACTACTTGGAGGCTACAGTTTCAGCTGGACAAGTAACCAGAGATGTGGAGTTAGAAAGAGCCAGATTGTCCCTGGAATACTCTTGGCACTTTACACATGTGTAAGTGCCCCATACACATTGAGCTCTGGCTCCCATTGCAAAACAGAGATAAGAGCACTTCCTCCACTCCCTCCCTTGCGATGCTGAAGCCAAGTTCATGGCCTGCAACCTAATCTTTCCCTTGTTTGTGGAGAGAGGAGAGGACCACCTCTCTATATATACCCACCAATGGCACCCATCCCACTGGCCTCAAAGGCAGATAAACAGCTCTGCTGTATAACCTTGACAGGTCAGCTTGGAAGGCTGTGCATTTATTTGAAAACTTGGTCCTGGGTTCAACAATGTCCTCCTGGCCCTAACACAAAGAGGGGATGGAGATCGGCACTTTAGGCTGGCCTGGGGTGGAGTTGGGTGGGGTGACCACATACCGGCCACCCCAACTCCGCCGCGCACCCAACCGCATAGCGCACGGCATCAGGGCACCCTCTTGGCGCAGCATGCAGACACACTGCAGCAAAGGGGCATGAAAGAGGCTCTAAGGGTGGCTTTTGCCGTCCCAAAAAGGAGCAGCATTTGCCTGCTCTTTTGGGGGCGGCAAAAAGGAGGATCGGGGCTGCGGCATGTGGTTGCCGCGGCCCCAATCCGCCGCTCCCAGGGGCGGCACAGAGCCATGTCCATCAGCCCTAAGTTCCTGGATATGCACCGAGAGAATCATTCATTCCATTTATATTCTGTCCCTTTCTTATGAGATTCCCAGGTTGGCAGACAAATTAAATCCATAGAAAGCATTTAAGACAGAGTAGAATTTAATGACTATTCACAGAAGGGCAAATTTCCACCCATTCCTCTAATAGGAGCATCATCGGGGTGTGCAAGGAGTGTGGACCACACCGGGTGACACCCTAAGTAAGGCTGTTCCCAAACAATGTTCCCAAACATTGGTCCACCAGATGTTTTGGACTTCAGCTCCCAGAATTCCTTACTGTTGGTCAAGCTGGCTGGATCTTCTGGGAACGGAAGTCCAAAACACCAAGAGGACCAAAGTTTGGGAACTACTGCTCTAAGGAGTGTCCCCAAATTTCTGCTTTTGGATAGAAATGGAGTGTGCCATCCATCCACCCAGAAGTGCAAATCCAAATCACATCTTTTTCTTTTTCTTCCCCCCCCCCCCCCCACTTTAACAAATTCTTTTCACAAAAACACATCCAATCCTCTGCTCCCTCCCAAATAACCAATTAGTTCGGCTTTGGCAAAGCCATTAACAAACAATCATACTGTGAAATTTCCAGACCTACCAGTTCCATGGGATATTAGTTTCTGGCCTATTCCTGCACTGGTTTTGCATTTTCAAATATGCTTCTGTTTGCATCGTTCCAAAATCCTTATTACTGCCTAGGATGAACCTGAAGAACAGAACCACCATATTGGATCCAGTTCACCTGTCATAGTCTTTTCAATGCTTTGATACCTCTTGGCTGGCATCCTTATAATATATGCAGATATGAATCCACTTTCCACCTGCATATATCTTTTTTTTTAATTGTTAAAGAGACTGGTATTCTCTATACAGAACAGAGACTGGTATTCTCTATACAGGCTATGTCCTTGTAGCCAGATGCATTTCAACAGGGAGAAATGTAAGCTACTGCACTTAGGCAGAAAAATGAAAATACATAGACATAGGATGGGGGATACCTGGCTTTTCACTATGTGTGAAAGGGATCTAGGAGTCCTAGTAGATAAAGAATTCATGGATACA
This sequence comes from Phrynosoma blainvillii, assembly GCA_026167975.1. NCBI lineage: Eukaryota > Metazoa > Chordata > Lepidosauria > Squamata > Phrynosomatidae > Phrynosoma > Phrynosoma blainvillii. Next base: position 2,378,415 of record JANUYF010000010.1, on the reverse strand, counting down.
GAAAGTTGACTACATGACATAAGAACGCTGCACCTACATTTCCTTCCCAAATACACCCCAAGCGTAAACTTCTCTGAAGTCCCGAGGGAAATATATAAATAAAAACAAACAATCCACTCAGCCAGCTAATAGACTTCTTGGTCACACCAATTAAGTTAATTATTTATTGACTGACTATTTAAAGATTGGCTAGAAGATCGAGAGTCCCCAGAGAAAGGGAGGAGAAACACATGATCATCCTTTGCGCTGAGTGTGCCATTGCACTGTGCTAAAAAATAGGAGGTTTGATGCATGTAGGGACAGTCCCAATTAATCCTTTGCTGTCCTGCTTTTCAACTGCTTTTAAAATGTCCCTGTTTCTCTCACTTCCCCCTTTGCCCTCAGCTTCCTTCAATTGCTGTAAAGTGAGTTCCAAGTGCAAAAACACTCAATGGACTCAACTCAACTGCTGTTAAAAAGTGGAGGGACTGGACTCTTGCTCTTCTAGGGGAGTCAGTCAAAAGCAAACTGCTGCATCCCATCCTAACTTCTTCATTAATACGTTTTGCCAGTTTGACCACACTCTGATGCTGCTTGGCCACATATGTCCTGGTTATAATTTGTGAAACATTGGAGGGTATGGTGCAGGTCAAAGAGTGAAGTCAGGCAAGTGGCTGGTTTATACAAACACATACAAGAAGATGTAGAGAAATGAGCAAACATCCAGGGTCAGGGAGGAAATTCACCAAAGTCCAAACCATCTCTTGATAAGCCTGGATTCATGCCCCATTGTGACAAACCAGGATTTCTCTGGAATATGGGCTTATGGCTTTTGTGTAAATTTGGCCTGGATGTGAATGCTAGCAGGTGAGAATTTCCATGGTCAGAGGAAAAACAACAACTTGTCATAGTGGTTTGAGTGCTGGACTACAACTCTGGAAACCAGGGTTCATATCCATAAAACCCATTGGGTGACCTTGGGTGAGTCACACTTTCTCAGCCTCAAAGAAGCAATGGCAAACGTTCTCTGAACACACCTTGCCAAGAAAACCCCATAGGTACACCTTAGGGTCACCATATGTTGGAAACGACTTGATGGCATGGAATAACAACAACAAACCTGAAGCTACAGGTAAAATGATAATGACGGCAATTACACCTTCCTTAAAGGTCTCCAGAAGCATTTGGCTGCCCCTTGTAAGAAGCAAAAGGCTAGGGCTCATCTACACTGCAGAATTAATGCTGTTTGGCACCACTTTAACTGCCATGTCTCCATTCTATGGAATCCAGGTGTTTTTAGCTTGTTGTGGCACTAGAACTCTCTGAAAGAGAAGGCGAAATATCTCAAAAAAACTACAAATTGCAGAATTCCATGGCATTGAGCCATGGCTGTTAAAGCGGTGTCAAACTGCATTGATTCTGCAGTGTAGATACAGCATAAACCAGCAGGATCCAACACAATCTGATCCAACTGTTCTTACGTGGAAGTGTGATTTCGTTGTTTGTTTTGTTCTTTTCATCTACAAGAAGTGGTTCCATTCCAGAACCCAAAATAGTCTTTCTCTATTACTCCAACATACAAAATTAACTTGCTACCCAAACAACAATACTTTCATTAAGCTCTTTCATTCCCTCCCTCCCACCCATCTCTCAAGCAAATACTTTGGGATCCAGGCCAATACCAAATTACAGTGCAATTAGTCCTCGCTTAATTATATAAACTAGTTCATTGCAGCGGCAAACATCAACAGCAGAAAAGCAGATCTGGAGCACAGTCAGGCTGCAGTTTCTAAGGCTGTTGCCACACTGCAGAACAAATGCAGTTTGACACCACTTTTAAGTGTCATTGCTCCTTGCTATGGATTTATGCCTGGGATTTATCATTTTCCAGCACCCCAATCTCCAGCCTTTTGGAAACTCTTAGGCCAAGGTGGTGCCAGGCTAAAAAGGTAGATATTTAGGGTCACTTTTCATCAATTGAGATTGTAAATTTGAATCCCCAGCAGTTGCAATATTGTAAGTCTGGCTTACGACCTCACAACTGTCGCGATCCAGTGAGACGTAGTGCTTTGAGTACTGGAGTGCAGCTCTGGAGACCAAGGTTCGATTCCTTGCTCAGCCATGGAAACCCACTGAGTGACCTTGGGCAAGTCACACCCTCTCAGCCTCAGGGGTAGGCAATGGCAAATCTCCTCTGTACAAATCTTGCCAAGAAAACCCCAGGATAGGTTCGCCTTAGGGTCTCCATAAGTCAGAAATGATTTAAAGGGACATAACATCAGCAAAAAGCAACTGCTGAACACTATGCCAGCCTTGGTAGTCGAAAGAAAGTTGCATTTTGAATAGGACTGTGTGCTCTTTCCGAGACAATACTGTGTCTAGGGTTGCCAGATTGAGCAAAATCTGCATGCAGGTGATCCATTCCTTAAAAAAAAACCACACACACCAGTAAGCAAGTGATCCACTGAAAAGGATAAAGGAACCATGAGTGTGTGTGGATAATGGCAGAACTCGGTTCTCAGGAAAAAGCACTAACTCCATTCAAATGCAATGGGGAATAAGGGAACAAGAGAGAGAATGAATGGGAGAAGGAAGAGAATAAAGGCCAGGAACAAAAACAGCCTTAAAGCCAAGGAAGAAAATCCACCAAAGGGATCGGAGAGCTGATACAAACTACATAAACTGAGAATTATTTAATCGGATCAGCGAGCTGGAAAGGCGCTTTTCCCAGCTCTTCTCCTTTCCCAGAGCAAATTCTGTCCCTTTACAGGGCCCCATTGCCACACAAGTTGCATATATATACACACAAACACAGACACACACACACACCCTTTGGGAAAACCAAGAAGCATATCACTGGGAATATATATATATATATATATATATATTTGCTGACAAGTGCTTTGGCAGCTATGGCAGAGAGCAAATCCACAAAGGAAGAGACTTTGCTGTGGATAGGATCACCTGCACAGAGTAGAAGAAAAATAAAGCCTGTAAATTAATTTGCTTCCAATACACATTTGCACTTGCACACTTTTACTTCCAATATGCATCTGCACTTGCACTTTTACTTCCAATACGCATTTGCAGTTGGACACTTTTACACTCAAGGGCCATGATTCAAGGATCGAAACGGAGATATAGAGAAGGTGTTTTGAGGAGAGGGGCAAATGTCACAGAAGACATTGGCTGTGCCACACTGCAGAATTAATGCAGTTTTGACACCGCTTTACCTGTCCTGACTCGATCCTGTGGGATCTTGGGATTTGTAGTTTGCTGTGGCACCAGAGCTCTCTTACAGGGAAGGCTAAATAACTCACAAAACTACCAATCCTATAATTCTATAGCATGGAGCCTTGGCAGTAAAAGCAGTGTCAAACTGCTTTAATTGTGCAGTGCAGATGCAGAACTAGCAGCCTCTTTCTTTCCAACCTGAGGGAAAATGTGATTGAAAAGATGGGAGGCAGACAATCAATTAAATGAAGAAAAGTCCTGACCTTATGCACACCTTGGAAAACAAAAAGCAATAGAGAAAAGGAAAAAGAATAGATGTTGGTTGTTTTGATTTGGGTTTCTTGGCTTGGGTTGCAGTTCCCTTTTTAAAACAAAAGTCTCTCTTCTGTTCCATCTCTCCCTCTTTCTTTTCTCTCTTTTCCAAGGTGTACATAAGGTCAAGCCTTTGCATAATGTTTCTTTTTTAAAAATCCCTCTTCTTTTCCTTGTGAAGAAACTCCATCCCAAGTTGACTTTTGCTGAACGATGCACCAACCATGTTAACAATTTACAGGCTTGTGTTGTAGGCAACAAAATTCTCCATTAACTGGACAAAAGTAGGAAAAGTTTTGAGGATCTGGGATGCGGGGGGGGGGGGGGGGGGTATTTATTTAAGCATTTACTTTATTCCTTTTCAGCCTATGCTAGGGCTTCCTAGGCAATAAAAACAGATAACACACGGAAAAGCACTCTTCAAACACAACAGTTCTTTTAAAACTGTTTTAAAAAGCACACCTTTTTAATGTCCATAGGTTCTATTTGTCTGAGTCAGGGTCATGAGTTCAATGCACTTCCCAGAAGGTCTCTCTTCTACACTCACAGGTTGCATCTACACTGCAAAATTAATGCACTTTGACGTCACTTCAACTGGCATGGCTCAATGCTATGGAATCCTGGGATCTGTAGTTTGGTGAGATATTTAGCTTTCCCTGTCAGACAGCTCTGGTGTCCCACCAACCTAGAATTCCACAGCACTGAGCAGTGGAAGTTAAAGTGGTGTCAAACTGCTTTATTTCCACAGTGCAGCCCGGAGCAACTGAATGAATGTGCAACCCGATATAAAATGCATTGCTGAAAATAATGGAGTTTGACACCACTTTAACTTCCATTGCTCAATGCTATCAAATCCTGGGATGTTGGGTTTATTGTGGCCCCAGAGCTCTCTGACAGAGATGGCTAAAGATCTCACTAAACTGCAAATCCCAGAATCCCATAGCATGGAGCCATGGCAGTCAAAGTGGTGTGAAACTGCATTATTTCTGCAATGCATTTCACATCAGGTTGCACATTAGTTGCTTGGTGCTGCATGAGCATCAACTCTGTGAATGTAAAATTGCAACGCATCTCCTTGACCCAGGTTTTCAAGCTAAGCTGTGGCAATATGCACTGCATTTTAAAGCCAGGTTACCACTTTGCAGACTGTTGCCAGCCCATGAAATTATGGTTGCCACCTTTTTTTGCCAGCCCTGCTCCTCCGCTTCCCAGAACCGCCGGCCGGACATGAGACCGTTTCCCGGCCGATACTTTCTCCTCCTGGCATGGAGGCAGAATGATGGGGTAGGAAAAGATTTCTGCATTTCGTTTCTTTATGTCAAAAGCTGGAATATTTTAAGGAGAAAAAAAGGTTGGTTGCTACAGTTTAAGAGCAATGCTTTTCAATCTGCCACCTAATTTTTATAAAAGCAAATGCTTAATTACCCTAAAGTAATGCCTCTGGATACTTGATAGAAAAATGCTTATCCCTTAACACACTTTGGCCAGTCTTTTCAAGTTCACAATTAAGCTTGTTAAAAGAGTGGAAAGAGGAATGGAGTGTTTTCTTTTCAACGCTTCACAAAACCCGAGGCAGCTAAAGAGGCCGAAGCTACCCAAACTCCTCCTTGGAGGCTCTGATTGTATTCATTCATTTATTAATTGAGAATATGCAAGCCGCTCTTCTGGACCATGACCATGCAATGCAGCAAACAGCAATATGGATCCTTCAAAGTGCAATAATGAAACCTTGCATAGATGGTAACACAATGAAGCTTTCTAAGGAAACTTTAAAAAAAGATTTTTTTTTAACGAAAAAAGAACCACAATTCATTAAAGCAGAATTCTGATGCCATAAAGCTGTTTCCAGAAACACAGGGAAAAAAATACAAATTAAAAAATATATATCAACAGCAGCAGGTCTGGAAAGTACATTAGAGGAAAAAAAAACCTTCTAAATCTGGGAACAGTTTTTAGACAAACCTTTTTATACTACAAACTGCATACTCTAACTGATTTGGTATGGACTATAATAAATTAATCTTCTGTCATCCCAGTTTGCCACCTGCTTTTAAAATGTCATATTTTCTCTCTTCTTCTCCTGACACTTTCCATCCTGGTCCTCAGCTCACACCCATTGCTGCAAATTCAGTCCAAAGTGCAAAATCAGCAGAAGGGAGAGGAGAGGGCAGAATTTTGCATTTCCCTGTAGACACAGGCAAAAGCAAACAGCTGTAGCCTCCTCGCTTGTTTGTTTCTCCTCATTACTGACTTTTGCCACCATGACCACACTCTGATGTTGTGAAAAGGATCAAGGAGTCTTAGTAGACCACGATAAGTCAATAGTGTGATGCAGCAGCCAAAAAGGCCAATGCAATTCCAGGTTGCATCAACAAGAGTGTAGTGTCCAGATCAAGAGAAGCAATGGTGCTACTCTATTCTGCTTTGGTCAGACCTCAGCTGCCAAGAAAACCCCATGATAGGTTCGCCTTAGGATCGCCATAATTTGGGAACGACTTGAAGGCACACGACAACAGCAAATAATTATTTTATTTGTATGCCATCTTTCTTCCACAGCTGGACCCAAGGCAGCCCACAGATTTTTTTAAAACCCTAACACAGAGTGCATAAAACCCCATATTCTGCTGTCAGCACTGGACATTAAGTTGCAAGGCATGTTGTGGTTTCACATTCTTTTGCATTTCAGCTGTGCATTGTTGTGGCACACTGTGGTTGTGCACTGCATCCTGCACAATGGGACACAAATATTTGTTATATTACTGCTGTGCCTGAAGGCTGTTTATTTTTACTTTTTCAAAAAATCTCATTGCAAGATTGGGTTTGGATTTCTCATGATGGCGCCATTGAATGAGTAATCCATGCATTGCTCTTTTGTCCTTCTTTATCAGGATCTGAGAAGGGAACTGATCTCACTTCTTTTAAATTCCTGCATTTGTCCAATTTTTATGTCCCTTTTCTTTTAGGCAGACCAAGACTATGGTGACAGCTGTGACTTCAAAACTCATAGTGGCTGCTGTTAAAACAAGACTGAGCATGGGTTTCTGAATCCTGATATAGCTATCAGAATGTTTTGCATTGTATGTTACATGACTAACAACATTTAATAACATTAATAACACCTAACTATTATGGTTTATAAACATTGTAAAATAGGAGCTTGTAACTTTGCTAGACTACTGTGTTTCTATTGCAATGGCTTGTGGCTGATGTCAATAAAGGATCTATATGTGGGGCAAAATAATTTGTCATGGTGCAACAGGTGTATTGCGCAGGCAGTTGCAGAAGTTGCAACATTTCATATCATGGTTACACACTGTACATTGTGCTTGCAATTGTGTATTGCCATTTCACTTGCTTGCACTGTGTATTGCCATACCACCCTGTGCATTGTGCTTGCAATTTGTGTATTGCCATTTTACTTGCTTGCAATTGTGTATTGCCATTGCACACTAAGCACTGTGGTTGCAACTGTGGCATTGTGCAACAGCAGCCAGTGATTGACGTGTGATGTGCAATGTTGCTATTCTGCGTGGGAATTGCATGGCATTGGTGCAGCATAGATCTGCACGCAGATGTTTATGCTATGCTGAGGGGAGGTTGAATTGCAATTCCCAGCATTCATCACCAATGGTTTTACTGGCTGGGGCTGATGGAGGATGCAGTTCAACAATATCTGGGGAAGAGCATATAATTCCCATCTCTGGTAAAAATATCTGGAGAGTCAGAAATGCCCAGTAGAAAGAAAAACCAGTATTAAGAAATCCAGCTTGCTGGTCTTGGTCATGCTATGCCAAGTCCCTCCTTGGATCTCATCAGTGCCAACCCTCCCTTTAGACAGAGTGAGGCAGGTGCTTCAGACAAACACTGGATATTGCAAAAGAAAGCAAAGAAATGTATTAATTTATGTAATGTGTTATTGTTGCATTTTCCCGCTAGAGATGGAGAGAAAGGCTTAAAATATTCCCTGCACCTTGTGCCAAAAGCAACTTGGCTGGCTTTGGATATTATACCTCCGAGAGAGAAAGGAGAGCTCTGCTGCTGCCAACCCGAGTGGACAACACTGGTCTAGACTGACCAAACCTGGGGCCTGTGATAAGGGCAACATCTCAGCCTCCTGTGCAGAAGTTTCCAGGCCTGGGAGAGAATCCTCCACAAAAAGCCAGAGCACTCTACTGCTGCCAGCCCGAGTCAACAATACTGGTTTAGGTGAGCCAAGTCTAATAAAAGCTTCTCACCAACCTCTGCAAGAAGGTCTAGGTCTGGGAGAGAATCGTACATGAAAGATGGAAGAGCTCTCCTGCTGCCAGCCCAATTGACAATACTAGTGTAGACTGACCAAATCTTGCATCCTCTGCAAGAAGCTCCCAGGGTTGGGAGAAAGTCCTCCGGAAAAGGAAGACGAGCTTGGCTGCTGCCAGCCTGAGTTGACAACACTGCATCCTCCATCAGCCCCAGCCAGCAAAACCAGTGGTGAGGATGGACCAAATCTGTGACCTAATGCAAAGGCAGCTTCTCAGCATCCTCTGCAAGCATCTCCCAGGGCTGAGAGAGAATCCTCCACAAAAAGCCAGAGCACTCTGCTGCCGCCAGTCTGAGTCGACAATATTGGTAACCTATTACAAGGGCCTATACCAGCCTCCTCTCCAAGAAGCTCCCAGGAAAGGAGGGAGAGCTCTACTACTGCCAGCCAGAGTCGACAACACTGCATCCTCCATCAGCCCCAGCCAGCAAAACCAGTGGGGAGGATGGACCAAATCTGTGACCCAGTACAAAGGCAGCTTCTCAGCCTCCTGTTGAAGCATCTCCCAGGGCTGAGAGAGAATCCTCCATGAAAGGAGGGAGAGCTTGGCTGCTGCCAACCTGAGTCAACAATACTGGCCTAGACTGACCAAATCTGTCACCTAGTATAAGGGCAGCTTCCCAACATCCTCTGCAAGAAGCTCCCAGGGCTGGGTGAGATTTCTCCATGAAAGGAGCAAGAGCTCTGCTGCTGCTGCTGCTGCCAGTCAGAGCTGGCAACACTGGTCTAGACTGACCAAATCAGTGACCTAAAATACAAGGGCCGCTTCTCAGCCTCCTGTGCAGAATCTCCCGGGAGGACTGGAAGAGAAAAGCAAGACCTTTCTTCTGCTGCCAGTCAGAGCTGACAATAATGGTCTAGACGAACCAAAATCTGTCCCCCAATACAAGGGCATCTTCTCAACATCTTCTGCACCCACCCCCCATAGATATAGGATGAGGGACACCTGGCTTCACAAGACTACAGAGTTTATCACACGGGAGGAAATTAGGAGTTTAAACAGTAATTAACCCATGAAAGTCACGCAACTGACATTAAAATGCGATTAAAATTAGATTAACACAAGAGCCATTATCCTGTGAATAACCAGGGAATAACCAGGCAAAAAAGTCATTCATGGGAAAATCCCGTGAATGGTTTGCTGCTGTTTCTTGCCTGGTTATTCATGGGATAATGGCACTTTAATCACGTTTCAACCATTAGCACAATTGCAGGATTATCACAGGTTAATCACCATTTATACTTCCATTTATACTATCCTGTATGATAAACTCCTACATGTGAAAGGGATCTAGGAGTCCTAGTAGACCACAAGTTGAACAAGAGTCAACTGTGTGATGCGGCAGCTAAAAAGGCCAATCCAATTCTAGGCTGCATCAACAGAAGTACAGTGTTTAGATCAAGGGAAGTAATAGTGCCTCTCTATTCCGTGTTGGTCACCTGGAATAATACTGTGTCCAGAGCTGGGCACCACAATTCAAAAAGGATGTGGACAAGTTGGAGCGAGTCCAAAGGAGGGTGAGCAAAATGGTGAAGGGTCTGCAAACCATACCTTATGAAGAGAGACAGGGAGCTTTAGCCTGGAGAAGAGAAGGTTAAGAGGTGATATGATAGCCCTGTTTAAGTATTTGAGGATGGAGCAAGCTTGTTTTCTGCTGCTCCAGAGAATAGGAGCAATGGATTCAAACTACAGGAAAAGAGATTCCATCAAAACACTATGAGGAACTTCCTGATGGTAAGAGCTGTTGGAGAGTGGAAGACGCTCCCTCGGAGATTTTGGTGGAGTCTCCTTCTTTGGAGGTCTTTAAACAGAGGCTGTGGCCATTTGTCAGTGATGCCTTGATTGTGAGTTCCTGCATGACAGAATGGGGATGGACTGGATGGCCCTTGAGGATCTCTTCCAATCCTAGGACTCAATGATTTTCTATGAGTTGGGTATGTTTAGCTGAAGAAGAGAAGGTGAAGGGGGGGGGGAACACAATAGCCATGTTTAAATATCTGAAGGGATGTCATATTGAGGATGGAGCAAGCTTGTTTTCTGCTGCTCCAGAGAATAGGAGCAATGGACGCAAACTACAGGAAAAGAGATTCCACCTCAACATTGGGAGGAACTTTCTGATGGTAAGAGCTGTTGGAGAGTGGAAGACTCTGTCGCCTCGGAGGACAGTGGTCTCTCCTCCTTTGGAGGCTTTTAAACAGAGGCTGGGTGGCCATCTGTCAAAGGGGGTGCTTTGACTGCGAGTTCCTGCGTGGCAGGAGAAGAGGGTTGGGCTGGATGGCCTTTGGGGATCTCTTCCAAGGACCTCTCAGGTCTGGGAGAGGCTTTTTGCAGGAAAGGAGAGCAAGCGACCAGCCCCAAGGGACAGCCCTGAGCCATTGGAAGCCATTGGAAGCCATTGGAAGCCATTGGAAGCCAGCTGCCTCCTTCTTCTCTCCTCGGGGGCGCGCTTCAAATCTGGGAACAAAAACCTCGGGGGCGCGCCTCCCTGTCCCTGTCCTGCAAGAGACCCCCCCAAAAAAGAAAGAAAGAAAGAAAGAACCCCAAAAGACATACAGCCCCAGCCCCCAAACCCCAGGATCTCCCCGAAAGGAGAAAGACAGAAAGAAAGTCTCCTTGCACCGATTTCTCCTCCAATAGCCCCCCCCACACCTGTTTGCAATCCTTCCACGCGATGCCTCCCTCCGCACTGCAGCGCTGATCCGCTTTGAGACCGCTTTCGCTAGCCCCGGCTCAAGACTAAGGAGTGCTAGCCACAACCAACTGGCAGTGAAACGCGGTCTCAAAGCGGATCAGTGCTGCAGTGCGGCGCCTCCTTTCTCCTCTGCAAACGTGGCTTTCGTCCCGCGTGGCAACAAGGCGAGACAACCGAGAGCTTGGCAATGGGGTCCCCCTTCCACGTCCCCTTTCCTTCCCCCCTTTTCCCTTATTTTGGGGGGTCCTCCAAATCCTCTCTCTCTCTCTTTCCCTGCCTTCCAAAGAAAAGCCCAGGAAGGGAAAGGCAGGGAAGGAAAAGCAAGAGAAAGGAAAACCCGCGTGGCACAAAAACAAAAAAAAGGGGGACCAGAATGGGAATGGTCCTCCAAGGCAAGAGGGAGAAGGAGGAGAAGGAGGAGGCCGGGGGACGATCGCGCTTTAGAAGCCTTACTCACCTTGGAGGGCCAGGAAAGCAGCCCAGGCCAGGAGGCCTCCTCCTCCTCCTCCTTTCCAAGCCATGGGCTCCCTTCCCCGGAGCCGACACGCGTCGGGGCTCCCTTTCAGACGTGGGGGCTGCCAGGAAAGGAGCCCTCCATCGCCATCTTGCAAGGACGGAGGCCAGCCAAGGCGACCCAGGAGCCAGGAGCCGGAGGGGAAGAAAAGGCCCCCAGGAGCCCCCCAAGCAAGGAGGGAGGAGAGAGAGAGGCGCCTCGTCCAGCCCCAGCCCTTGCTCTCCTCTCTTTCTCTTTCGCCTTCCCTTCTTCTTCTTCTCCTCCTCCTCCTGCTCTGCTCTGCCAGACAGATGGGCTTCTCCCCTCCTCTTCTTCCTCCTCCTCCTCTTCCTCGGTGGGTCTCTCGCGCCCTCTTTCTCTGCCAAAACCAAACAAGGGACCAGGCAGGAGGAGGAGGGAAAGAAAGAAAGAAAGAAAGAAAGAGGATGCCCAACGCCCACGCTGGGAGCCTGGCATCAGGCCTCAGGCATCGCCCCCGGAGGGACCTCCTCTCTCCAGCTGGGATGCCCATCACATTCATTGAGACACACAAGTGGTGCCCACCTGTGCTGCCCAGGTGGAAGTGGTAGAGGCTCAGTTCAGGCTTTGGGTGAAAGAGCAAGAGAGAGATTGTGTTATATATATATATATATATATATAGAGAGAGAGAGAGAGAGAGAGATCTGGTAGATATATATTCCTTTCACCCTATACAGTGTGCCCATCACATTTGCTGAGATACGCAAGTAGTGCCCACCTGTGCTGCCCAGGTGGAAGTGGCTCTTGCAGAGGCTCAGTTCAGGCTTTGAGGGAAAGAGCAGGAGAGATCTGGTATTTATATATATATATATATATACACACACACACACAAACACACATACACCCCCCCTCTCTCTCTCAATATATATATATATATATATATATAATCCTATCACATACAGTGTGCCCTTCACCTTTGCTGAGACATGCAAGTAGTGCCCACCTGTGCTGCCCAGGTGGAAGTGGCTCTTGCAGAGGCTCAGTTCAGGCTTTGAGGGAAAGAGCAGGAGAGATCTGGTATTTATATATATATATATATATACACACACACACACAAACACACATACACCCCCCCTCTCTCTCTCAATATATATATATATATATATATATAATCCTATCACATACAGTGTGCCCTTCACCTTTGCTGAGACATGCAAGTAGTGCCCACCTGTGCTGCCCAGGTGGAAGTGGCTCTTGCAGAGGCTCAGTTCAGGCTTTGAGGGAAAGAGCAGGAGAGATCTGGTATATATATATATATATATATACACCTCTCTCTCTCTCTCTCTCTCTCTCTATATATATATATATATATATATAATCCTTTCACATACAGTGTGCCCTTCACCTTTGCTGAGACATGCAAGTAGTGCCCACCTGTGCTGCCCAGGTGGAAGTGGCTCTTGCAGAGGCTCAGTTGACGCTTTGGGTGAAAGAGCAAGAGAGATATTGCCTTTGCAGACTGCCAGAAATAGTGCAAATTGAGTCCACTTTTAGGGTTAGGGTTAGTGCTAGGGAATCATGGGAATTGTTTTTGGTTTTTTTCTTTCTGAGACATTGAGCCTTCTCTGTCAGAGAGCTCTGGTGCCACAATAAAATACAGTTCCCATGATTCCCTAACCCTTAAAGTGGACTCAATTTGCACTATTTCTAGCACTCTGCAAAGGCCCATTGTGTTATATTTATATATGTATATAGATATATATATATATAACATATATATATATGTAATTCTGGAGGGAAGAGCAGGGGAGATTTGGTTTTTTTCACCCTACATTTTCACATTCAGTTGCACAGTGTTTCAATACACAAAAAAACCTCACATAAACCTAGGTGAAAATACACTGTAACTCCTTCCTGCAGAAACTCATTCAGCCAACTTTATCTCCTTGTGTTAAATGCAAGCTACAGAGTATCCAAGCCATTAATGAATGTATTTTCATTCCAAGAAGAAAAGGCCTGTAAACAAGCCCTTGAGCGTGATGATACTTTGTCCATCAAAAATGTTTCTTGTTCTGGGATACTTTTGCTTCTGTTGGAATGCAAAGGTGCTAATTATTCCCTTTGGCATTAAGATTCAATTTCACTGCTTTCTGCAGGGTCACACATAGAAATGGCTGAAAAACTGGAGGGATGTGCAAACCTATCTCTTAAATCTTGAATAAACAGTGGTTCCTCAGTCATTATTTTAGAGAAATTGACTCCTCCATTAAGGATTGCAAAGGCAAACAATAAGAGAGAGGCTGCAACAGTCTCCCTCCATCACTTTTGCTTGCAAAGAAGTCTCCCCATTTATGTTTCTCAATCAGAATATGAGAAATATATTAAAATCTTTAGATAATATAGAATTAGATAGATTAACAAAAATGATAAAGAAAAAACCAAAAAATGTAATGAATACAGACTGGGAAAAACTAAAAAATTATTGTGAAAAACGATGAAAATAAATCCAACTAAAAAGATAATTACGATGAAGTAGAAAAGGAAACACTGAAGTAAAACTAAAATAACAGAAAGAGTACAAAAAGAATTTGAAAGACTAAAGTCGCACACGAAATGTCAACAATAGGGAATCATATAATACTCCTTATATAGACCTACAGAATCAGATAACTCAGTTATAGAAGTTATAGATCTTATGATTGTTATAGATTAAGAATATAATAGAAAGTAATGTAATGAAGAAGAAACAATGATTTGATACGTATTTTGTATTTCAATATAAAAAAAAAAAGAATATGAGAAATATTGTAAGAATTTGGTGTGACAGCCCTGCTGAACTCTTGCTCAACCCATTGGGATTTTAGCACTTCTGCCATTTGCGCTTCATGCCAGAAAATTAGGAGTATACCCTTTTTTATTAAACATTTGTCCAGTGATGGGAAGCAGAAATGGTTGAGATCCTCTTGGGGTCTTACATGGATATGTATGACCTTGGACCCTTCACACTCTCTCAGCCCTGGGAAAGCAATGGCAAGCCTTCTTTGAATAAATCGTGCAAAGGAAAACCAACCACAAATCAAGAGTCCAGCACAAAAGAACAAAAGGACAAAACACACTGCAGAAATGATCCAGTTTGGGACTGCTTTAACTGCCCCGGCGCAATGCTAGGGAATTCTGGCAACTCTGGTTTTGGGAGACCTTGAGCCTTCTCAATCAGAAAGCTCTGGTGATACCACAAACTACATTTCCCAGGATTCCCTAGCACTGAGCCAGGGCAGTTAAAGCGGTCTCAAAGTGGATTGTTTCTGCAGTGTGTTTTGGCCCCAAAACAACAATAGAGCCAAGGCACAATTTAGAATTGTGTTATGGCATAGATTCTTTTTCAGGCCGCTCTTTCCATTGCGCCATGGCTCTCAGGACACCTTGAAACCAGGCTTTCAAGAAAGAGGCAACTCAGACCCAGACTCTTCCTCCTCCTCCTCCTCCTCCTAAAAATCTAGATGTAGGATCTGAGCGTAGCTATCAAATCCTTTATCTGATATCAGTTTCTTCACAGCAAGCCTCCACAATTCACAACCAGTAAGCACTGGCAAGCTTTATGTCAAGTCTGGCAGGACACCAAGATCAGAAACTCAGGCTTTTTTAGTAGTTAAAACTCAGAAAACCTTTATTCAATTAGCCATAGGTCCAGTCTGGAGAAGTTCATTGTCAGAACTGAACAGCAAGTGCTTAACATTGCCTAGTTAAACCGTATGCAATTTCAAATTCATGGCAAGATTAATTCTCATTTGTTATCATTCATAAACACATTTCTCCCCCTCGTTCCCATTCCACCCCTTTCTTTGTTGTTAAAGCCTGGTTCTGTCCACAGAAATAACCTTGAACAGGTTCGACTCCTACTTGCCTCCCCTCGGTTATTATCTCAGCACCTGCGCCTGAAATCACCATGTCTCAGCCATAACTGTTTCTACTGTATAACCCATCACAAGTACTTCTCAACATTTTATGGCAAATCAGAACAGAGTGGCACTATTACTTCCCTCAGTCTAGACACTATCGATGCAGCCTAGAATCGCGTTGGCTTTTTAAGCTGCCGCATCACACTGTTGGCTCATGTTCAGCTTGGGGTCTACAATACTCCTAGATCCCTTTTGCAGGGAAGGGATCCTTGTACTGTTGTCCTATCTCTATGCATTTCAATTTGTCTGCCTATTAGTGTAGGACCTTACCCTGCTGAAATTCATTTTGCTAGTTTTGGCCCAGCTCTCTAATCTGTTATGGTCATTTTGAATTCTGATCCTGTCCTAACAAGCTACCCTTATGAATTTGGTGCCATCTGCAAAATCGGTAATCCACCAGGCATCACTCTTGGGTCTCGACTTTTGTGGACATCACAGAAACAGCAGGCAGAGATGTTTGTGTAATCTGAAAGCATGCTATTTGCCAACCCAATTGGGCCCAAGAAAGAGGGGTAGGGAGGACGACCAACTATTACGAAACCTTCCCACAAACAAGGAGACTATAATAGACAGAGAGAAAGAGAGAGATGCACACACCAGCAACCCGTTCTGTCTGAGTGGGCCTTGCCAAGATGGAGCAGCTGGCTGCATTTAATAGCCAGCATCATATAAGTGAACAACAAAATATGCAATTTGCTCAACAACTCATGAGATATCGGGGCAATTCCGCGTAGCGAGAGGGAGAGGAAGGGAAACCTTTAGATGCTCAGGCCCTCGGGGAGCGTCTGGATAATAAGTTCATTTCATTATCTCGCTTCTCATAAATATTTATTGAACGCAACCTCTCATTGCTCTTTGGAGAGCAGAGGTTGGATGCATTCGGGTAAGACAGGGGGGCTCCCCACTTCACACACCCCTCCCCAGCCCCTTTCGTTCAGGCCTTTTTGCAAGCTGGACATAGCTGGATTGAACTGGAGGCTGTGGAGGGGGGCAGAATAAAAAGAGACTTGACTCCTTTTCTTTGGAAAGTGCCATTTACATAACCTCCAACAGTTCTGAGCAAGATTCTGTCATCCCACTTTTCCAGCTGCTTTTAAAAGGTCCCAGGTTCTCCCTCCTCCTCCTCCCAATTCCCCCCCTTGTCCTCAGTTTACTTCCCTTCCATTGCTATAAACTGACAATGGAGTTTCGAAAGCTTGCAACCAGTGCATTGTGCATTTCGTGTATTGGCCAATAAAGGTGTCACTGATGGGTTTTTGTTTGAATTTGCTAAATGGCCAACATAGCTGCTCCTGAATGTTTTCTGCTACAGACTGAGTTCAACAAGTAGTTTGCACTCAAGTAAGCCAGCCAGTGTGGAGTAGTGGCTTGAGCGTTGGACTATAACTCTGGAGATCAGAGTCCAATTCTCTGCTCGGCCATGAAACCCACTGGGTGACCATGGGCAAGTCACATTCTCTCAGCTTCAGAGGAAGGCAATGGTAAGCCTCCTCTGAACAAATCCTGCCAAGGAAACCCCATGATAGGTCCACCTTAGGGTCACCATAAGTTGGAAACAACTGGAAGGCATATAACACACACAACAAATTCAGCAAGGGAGAGAGTAGAGGAGGGGGATGAATCTTGCCCATCCCAGTAGACTTGGGCAAAAGCAACCTGCTGCAGCCTCTCCTAGCTTCTGGTGTTCTTCCTCATTCAGTGCTTCTGCCATCTTGACCACGTTCTGATGTTGCTTGGCTACACAGGTCTCAGCTTTCATCTGTGAAATATTGGATGAAATGTATTTATTGGAATGGCATTGCCGGGGCATAGCTTAGTGCCTGACCAGCATGGTGTAGTGGTTTGAGCACTGGACTCTGGAGACCAAGGTTCACATCCTGGCTTGGTCACAGGAGAACTTAGGCAAGTCACACTCTCTCAGCCTTAGAGGATGGCAATGGCAACCCCCTTCTGAAGAAACTTGCCAAGAAAACCCCATGATAGGGTCGGCATAAGTCAGAAACTATTGGAAGGCACATAACAACAACAACAACATTAAGAACAAGAAAGCTTAGTATGCCTAGAGGCAAGAAGTAGAATTGCTGGGATGATGGAGCTTGTTGTCTGAGGCATCTAGGATTTTGCCAGGTTGGAGAAAGCTTCATGATAAAAACAAGCAACAAGGATGTGCCTTCTGAGCTTTGAGGCCTTGGGATTTCTGGCATGCCGAGGCCGAGACCTTGGCATTTGGAAAACCATGTTCACTTTAAGACATGGAAATAACAGGCGACCCAGAGGCAAAATTAAAAGAGCCCCAGCCACCCAAAATGAAGAGTGCGTTCTTTACCACTTGAGGCTGTGTCTGTTTGACCCTGCTTTAACTGCCATGGCTCAATGCTATGGAATTCTGGGATTTGTAGTTTTGCAAGATATTTAGCTTTCTCAATCAGAGAGCTCTGGTGCCACAGCAAACTGCAAATCCCAGGATCCCATAGGATGGAGCTGTGACATTTAAAGCAGCAGCGTCAAACTGCCTTAATTCTGTCTTGTGGCAGCAGCCTGAGCGTTGCCAAACCCTCAATGGTATAATGCCACGAGGAAATAAATATACTTCCAATGGATGGTGGTTTTAAACAGACTTTTAGAAAACCTTTCCCCACAATTTGTCCCCATCGTTGGAAGTTACTTCAAATGGCAGGTGTTTTTTCGTTTATTTGAAAACACACACAACAACACCTGAAGTGATAATCATTCACACGTGTCTCCATTTTAATTTTTAGTGAGAAATGGCGTTCTCACTCCATCCCTGTTTTGTTATTCTGGAAAGGCGTGAAAAACAGCGCTGCAATGTTCACATGGAGCACCGAAGCAGAAGAGGCGTTGCCGTTGGTATTACATTATTACATTATTATACATTATTTTCATTGCATTCAAAGAGAGTGAGCGGTATGTGCACTGACAAGAGTGTTGAACTTGATTGTTGCATGTCCTGCAAAATTTCACGGATGAAAATTGGGAGACGTGTGGCCAAGCAAGATCAGTGTGGGCGGTCAAGATGGCAGAAAGAACGACAGAGGAAGGACATGCAAGCTAGGAGAGGAGATGCAGCAGTTTGCTTTTGGCTGAGCCTTCTGGGGAGGGCACGATATAAACCTTAATTTTGCCATTTTATATAAGGGACACCATTTTACTTATATTGCATTTAATGGGACTTGAGCATCCACAGATTTTGGTATCCATGGAGGGTCCTGGAAACAAACCCCAGCGGATACCAAGGACCCACTGTATTTTGGCACTTTGAGTTCAGTTTGCAACAACTGAAGTAAGCTGAGCACAAAGCGGGAAGAGGAGGAAGAGAAGGAGAGAGAATCTGGGACATTTTAAAAGGAGCAGAAAAGGTAGGACGACAGAGGATTAATCAGGGCTGTCCCTGCAAAATCCGGACAACCAAAAGGTCTGTTGTTGCTGTTGTGTACCTTCAAGCTGACTCTGGCTTATGGTGATCCTATCAAGGGTTTTAACTGGCAACATTTCTTATTTAGAGAAAGTTTGCCCTTGGCTTCCTCTGTGGCTGAGAGAGTGTGGCTTGCCCAAGGCTATCGAATGGGTTTCCAGAGCTGAGAGTGGATTCGAACCTTCATCTCCCCAAATCCTAGTCCAATACTCCAGCCAAATCCCTCACTTATCATCTTTCTTATATTCTTTCTGAAAGATTAATGTCGCTTCTCATGGAATTGAGAGGGGGTTATACAGGAAAGTGGCACTGGATCCTGCCTAAGATAAAGGTGGGCTAGAAAACAAATCAAATCAATAAATCAATATGATAACCAGCTGTTTTTGTAAAAGTGGAAATCTCACCGCATGGTGAGAAGTCCCCTCTTTTGCTGCTAGTCCTGGAAAATGTCCACAGAGAGAGAAACAAATGCAACTTTGCCAACCACAACTTCATGCGATTGCTCTCCAAACCTAAAGAGAGATAGCATGTGTGTATTTATAGATTGCTGACTCCAGGGAAAGGGAGCGTTGTCCCTTGGTCCTGCCCTCCAACGTTGAAGCAGCTATAAATAAGGCACTATTGTGCAGCCTTGCTCCAACCGTACCTAGCGCTGCAAGGCCAGAGATCGAGGGATTGTAGTCAGCTAATAAAACAATGCAACCTCAGACTCATTCAAGAGGATACAAAAAATAACAATCCATCCGGTTTAATGCAAGCCACAGCTTAACTTGACAAACCTACTATCACTGAGAAGCATAAAGGCCAAGAGCCCACATCAGGGCTGTGCAGTGTGAATCTTTACATACAGAACAATGGACTAGAGAGCCAATGGTTTGAATGTTAGACTCGGACTCTGGAGACCAGGATTCGAACCCCAGCTCAACCATGAAACCCACTGGGTAACCTTAGGCAAGTCACATAACTTCAATAAAACAGTTAAAAATACAAAATCATTAAAAACATGCTAAACTAAAAGTATAAAGCCATTTTTAAAACAACATACAAAAGCCAATACTTCAATAAAAAGCCTGCCTGGGTACAATTACATATTAAAAAGTTTGCTTGAAAAGATTTTTTTTCTTATTAGTAACTTCTTGTTGTTTGTTATTGTGTCATATTAAAACTTATTGTTGTTAAATTTATTGTTGTATTGTTTCGGACTTATGGTCGCCTGAAGGCAAATCTATGATGGGGTTTTCTTGACAAGATTTGTTCAGTAGAAGTTTGTCCTTGCCTTCTCCTGAGGCTGAGACAGTGTGACTTGCCCAAGGTCACCCAGTGGGTTTCATGGCCGAGCAGAAATCGAGCCCTGGACTCCAGAGTCATAGTCCAACACTCAAACCAGTATGCAATGCTGGCTCTCCTTTAATCAGTTTGACACCAGTTTTACTGCCATGGCTCAATATTGTGGAATTCTGGAAATTGTAGTTTGGTTTGTACCAGAGCTCTCTGACAAAGAAAGCTAAATGTCTCAGAAAACTACAGTTCCCAGAATTCCACAGCATTGAGCCATGGCAGTTAAAATGGTGTCAAACTGGATTATTTCTGCTCTGCAGATGCAATTTCATTGCAACCAGCAGAATTTGGGGAAGTTGAGGACAACATCTGGCAGAACCAGGCAGAGCAGGATTGGATGAACATTGCAAAAAAAATTTTTTTTTGCAGGCTTTTTGCTTGAATGAGTCTAGCTGTACATTCTTTATTATTTATTAACTGAAAGGTTTAGATTCTGCATTTCTGCTTTATCCCTAAAGCACCTGCGGCAGGGTACATATCATTGCAATCATAAAACAAACAGAAGGCAGGAGAGAAAGGTCACAGGTAAAAGGTGTTCCAGGGGTTACTCCAACATCATCAACCTGTTAGGCCAAAAGTATGCGCCGCCGTCGAAGTCTTTGCTCAGTGGTTGGTGCAAAGATCTCTGCATGTTTTCAAGGTCATCAGCGGCTCTCTTTGCCAGGCAGAATATTTGCAAAAGTGGGAGGAAGGGAAAGAAGAAAGGGAGGGCATTCCATGGGTGCGTCTGCACTGTAGAAATGATGCAGTTTGACACCACTTTAAGTGCTGTAGCTCTCACGTATGGTCAGTGCTGTAGCTCCGGACTATTAAATCCTGGGATTCATAGTTTTATAGAAGGCCTTCAGTCTCCTTTGCCAAAGAGAGCTGGGTGCCTCACCAAACTGCAAATCCCAGGATTCTGCAGGAGGGAGCCATGGCAGTTAAAGTGGTGCCAAACTGCATTATTTCTACAGCGTAGATGCACCCCATGTTAGAATCAAAGAATCATAGAATTGGAAGAGACCCTAAGGGTCATCCTATCCAACCCCCTTCTGCCATGCAGGAACTCAAAATCAAAGCATCCATGACAGACGGCCATCCAGCCTCTGTTTAAAGGCCTCCGAAGAAGGAGACTCCACCAAAATCTTCTTGCAAAATCTCCGAGGGAGTGTGTTCCTGTCAAACAGCTCTTTACTGTCATGACATATTGTCCCAATGTTTAGATGGAATCTCTTTTCCTGTAGTCTGCATCCATTGCTCCATTGTGTCCTAGTCTCTGGAGCCATGAAAAACAAGCCTCTTCTCTCTTTGCTAGGACATCCCTTCAAATATTTAAACATGACTATCCTGTCCCCTCTTAACCTTCTTTGCTTCAGGCTAAACATTCCCAGCTCCCTAAGACACTTTCTCCTAGGACTTGATGGTTTCCAGACCGTTCACCATTTTAGTTGCCTTCCTCTGGACACGTTCCTCTCCAAATTCTCTCCCTAGAAGAGAAGATAACTAAAGTACTGTGCATTGGACACATCGTGAGACGGCATGACCCAATGGTAAAGACGATCATGCTTGGCAAATGTGGAAGGCAGTAGCAAAAGGAGAACATCCCATTATAGGCGGATGGAGTCCATCCCCCTGAGTTTGCAAAGTCCTGTAGATGATCAGTTTTTGGAGGTGTCTCATTCATAGGGTTACCATCAATTGCAACTGACTTGACAGCAAATAACAGCAACAACCAAAAATAACCGTACTTTGGGGAGAGAGGGATCCTTTATGAACCTTGCACTAAACTTCCTCTTTGCAAGAATTCCAGCACAGAGTGATCTTAATTGGTAGCGTGTCCACTTAGGGAAGCTGGAATTTAATTAAGCCGTAACCATAGGAACGAAGGCACCTTGACAGGCGGATGACAAACAATGTAGCCCGGATCCTTGCAAAGGCAGGAGGAGCCAGGTCACTGCTTAATAATGAACCAAGGATTGATGGCGGTGTTGGGAAATGATGGGCCAGAGCTCATCAAAAGCCCTCCTTGGGTAAGATCAAAAAGAAATCAAGGGAAAGGAACATGAAGAATGAATACAGGGATGTCAGGAAAATGCATTAATTACTCCATGTGAAATCGGGAAGCTTAGAGAGTGCAAGAGATCACTGAGATGTTTCTTAATGAGAACAACATCCAGCCCACTAAATGTGTATCCAAAACATATATCCAAGGGAAGCCGTGTTGGCCGCACAGCAAAGTACAATAACACCCACGATCCACAAAATAGCCTTTATTGGCCAACCAGAATGCACAAATTACATAATGCAAACTTTCAAAGCCCTTTGCTCGATGAAGAATCCAGTGGAGCTTTGAAAGCTTGCATCATGTTATTTTTTGTGCATGATTTCTGGCATGATTTCCAGACCTTTTGCCATTGTGGTCACTATCCTTTGGACACGCTCCAGCTTCTCACTATCTTTTTTGAATTGTGGTGCCCAGAACTGGACACAGAATTCCAGGGGAGCTTCCCTTGATCTAGAAGATACTATACCTCTATTGATGCAGCCTAGGATCATATTGGCTTTTTTAGCTACCACATCACACCGTCGACTTGAGTTTAATCCAGAGTCAGTAAGGAGAACGTTAGCCTCAAATCTATGAATTCCCTCTGGCTATGGCTTATGGGTTGACCTTGTGGAAGTCACCCTCTCTCAGCCTCAAAAGAAGGCAAGGACAAAACCTCTCTGAACAAATCTTGCAAAGAAAACCTCATGATATCTATCGCCTTAGGGCTGCCCATAAGTCAGAAATGACTTGAAGGCCCACAACAACAAAAACTTGAACTTGGGACTCATATGGATGAACAGAACAAAGATTCCAACAAGACTTTAACATTCACAGCCCAATCCCTTGATGGTTATATCTGTCAAGTTTTACTTCCACCAACGTTAATATCATTTTACTGTCAGGTTCTTTCCATTCCAAATGTGTGAAACAAGAGCCAACATGGCGTAATGGTTTGAGAGTTGGACTATGACTCTAGAGACCAAGGTCCGATTCCCACTCGGCCATGAAACCCACTCAATGACCTTGGGCAGGTTATACTCTCTCAGCCTCAGAGGAAGGCAATGCAAACCTCCTCTCTTGCCAAGATAACCCTACATTTGCTTTAGGGTCACCGAAAGTTGGAAATGCCTTTAAGACACACATCACAGAGAGAGTTTGGAAAAACTGGAGTAAAATCCTTACAATAAATGAACAGAAATGAAATTAGCCCCCCCCCCCATGCCTAGGCCATTCCGCTTTGCTTTAATGAGCTTCGGGTTTTCATTGTGTTTTGAGAAGGGGGGCAAAGGAGAGAGAGAAATGGCCTAAGTAAAAGCTGGCCACGGACCAAAATATACACCTCTGGAGGAAGCAAGAGGCCTGTCGCCACAAGGGCCCCGAGTGTGAGGTGGAGAACCAGATTCCCTTGCTAACAAGCTCTTATCTGGGTGTTTGTTTCCCATTGAAGGGGTCCCATCATTAGCCGGAGTGTTAACAAGAGTTCTCAATAGCTGTCCAAACCGCCAGGCCCCTCTGAATATTCATGAAAGGAGGGGAGCAAAGCCAATGTGAGAAAGCAAACAAGGGGAAGAAAAGGAGCCAAGGGTTGCCCCATTGTCCTCCCAGAAGGCCCTCATGCACTGTGGGAAAAAGGGGGATTGAATTGCCCAAACAACCATAGGGTAAGGGCTTTCCTCTCAGAAATAGTGTGAATTCATTCCATTTTTAGGGTTAGGGTTAGAGTTAGGGAACCATGGGAACTGTATTTTATAGTGGCATCAGAGTTGTCTGACAGAGAAGGCTCAATGTCTCAGAAAAATAACAGTTCCCATGATTCCCTAGCACTAACCCTAACCCTAAAAGTGGACTGAATTCACACTATTTCTGGCAGTCTGCAACCCCCCCTTGTGAGGCTTGAAGGTCTTTTCAGGTTTCAAGGCAGGGATGGAGTTGTCCATGCAGCTCATACCAATGGACACCCGACTGCCTTCCACCAGGAGCTATATAGTTCTGGAAAAGGACTGTCCACTGAGCTGCATCCAGAGGGTCACTGGAGGAAGGTGGCTTACAGGTCCGTGGCTCTACTCCTCACAGGAGGACAAGCAAAAGGATCTGCAGTTTGCTTGTACAGCTGGTTGGAAAGAATCCAAAGATATAGCCGTGTTAGTCTGTAGAACCAGTATGTAGAGAGATCTTGTAGCACCTTTGAGACTCACTGGAAGAAAGAAAGACGTTGGCAGCATGAGCTTTTGTAGACTTAACTCTACTTCCTCAGGTGCATTTGGTTGGAAAGGCATGTGTTACCACCTGATTCCTTAGACACAGCTGCAAAGGAGAAGATACTTCCATCTTTCGCCCTCAGCTTTAACTTACAAGAGTTATTCCAACAAAACACTTTAAGCAATTCCATCTAACTGGCGTATTTATAAGTGCTGGAATTAATCGTTCCCTCTCCTCCCTCCTCACTCCTTTTTTCTTGTGTGCTGCATACCTTCAGACTGTCCCCATTTGGCAGGGACAGTCCCAGTTCATCCCTGTCCTCCCACTTTTTCAACTGCGTTTACAATGTCCCAGTTTCTCACTCTTCTTCTCCCTTTCTCCATTTCCGTTTGGCTTACTTCCACTGGTGCAAACTCAATTAACTCAGCATGGATGAGGGAAAACCTTACCCTTCCCAGCTGGCTCAGGCAAAAGCAAACTGCTGCAGCCTCTCCTGTGTTCTTATGTGTTCTTCCTCTTTAATCATTTTTGCCAACTTGACCACATTCTGATGTTGCCTGGCCATACACATACTGGTCTGTGAAATGTAGGATGGTATGACAGCGTGCTGTAGTGGTGGGAGTGCTGGACTACGGGTGCATCTACACTGTAGAAATAACGCATTTTGACACCACTTTGACTGCCAGGGCTCCATCCTACAGAATCCTGGGATTTTTAGTTTTGTGATGCACTCTTGGGCAGAGAAGGCTAAAGACTTTGTGAAATGACAAATCCCAGGCTCCCATAGGATGGAGCTACAATAGCAAACAGTGCAGTTTGGTGTCAACATGCTTTATTTCTACAATGTAGATGCATCCTGGAGATCAGGGTTCAATTCCCTGCTTGGCCATGGAAACCTACTGAGCAACCTTGGGTGAGTCACATACTCTCAGCCCTATAAAACCTACATTTGCCTTAGAGTTGCCATAAGTCAAAAATGACTTCAAGGCCCACAACAACAACATGTTAGAAGAGTGGGACCAAATGTTAACATAAGTAGAAGCATGGGAAAATACCTATTGATGCCCTACCACCTCCATCACTACTACTACTACTACTTCTTCTTCCAATTCTTCTTCTTCCTCTTCTTCTTATTATTATTAGGATAAGAAAAGTAAAAAAAGAACCCTCTTGTCTCAAAGCACCCACTTATCCGACTCACCTTTCTTCAACAAGTTTTCAAACTTTTGACTGTGGCTGGCTATCTGAGACATAGTTTTCACTCAGCGGATCAATGAAGGGCAACAGATTTGTGGGTCAAGAGAGGCCTGGTGGAGATGGGGCATGAAGACTGGATAACAGCTGCTGGGAGGGAAGGCGAGAAAGAAACAGAGTCCTTTTCTTTTTTTAACAAGCAGAGCAGAGAAAGAGGAGAGAGGGGCATAAGCAGTCTGCGAATCACAGCTGGGGAAGGAGAAACAATTTTTGAAAAATAAAACCAGAAGATGAAAAAGCGAGAGAAAGAAAGAAATAAGAAAGAAAGAAAGAAAGAAAGAAAGAAAGAAAGAAAGAAAGAAAGAGACTCTCTTCCCCTGGAAAAGGCCCTTAGTGTTTACTTGTCTATTTGACATGAAGGAAAACCCAAGAAAGAACATTTAATAGCACTGGGGAAACTAATGATCCTAAACAACCCAGTTAGGGGAGCCAAAGAGACTTTTGGAGCAAGCAAACCAAACAGGGGAATACAAAGCAGAGGCGTTTGGAAATGGTCTGTCTCTCTGCTGGCAGCAGGGCTCAGTCAGGGAGCTTGCCTTCGCCTGGCAAATGGAAATGGATCCTTGTGGCCGCCCTCCGAAAGGCTAAAACCTCCCTTCCTATACACATGCACAGCTTTGAAAGGAGCTACAGAACAGAAGATTAATTCACCCCTTCTCTGCTGTTTTGTCTTTGGCCAAAAACCAGCCTTGGAAAGCTAATAGGTTGTGTTTTTTTCCCTTGAAGTGGTGGGATGCAACTGGAGAGGATGCAGAATTAGGGCACTGCCCTCCAAATGAGAGTTTTGACTCCCAATGAAACTTTCCGTCCGTCCCCAGATTTAAAACATTTGCAGAGAGTGAGATACTGAATGTGACATCCCTGCATGCAGTTTAATGCATTAATTGTGGTCTGCAACCCTCATGTTGAATGGTAACGTGGCACAAGTGAAAAAGGATGCCAAATGTGTCCTCAGTTGCACAACCACCTCCATGCTCAGTGTGCAATGCACATCGGTGTGAAGTGTGTTCCATGAGGTCAGGCCTTGGGGCCACATGTGGCCTGTGAGCCATACTTCATCCTCCCTGACTTCCCTGACTTGAATCCTTTCAGGCATGCAATCCTTTCAGGATTCAAGAATAGAGCTATAGGTAGATTGAAGTTGCTGTTGTTCTGTGTCTTCAAGTCGCTTCCGACTTATGGCAACCCTAAGGCAAACCTATCATGAGGTTTTCTTGGCACGATTTGTTCAGAGGACTTTCAGAGGACACAGAGAGGGTGAGGGGGAAAATTGCATTTAATCAGTTGCATGCCTTTATGATTCCCTGAATCCTCCCAGGCCTTTCTAGATGCATTTAACACACTCGCTCACAGCTCCAATTTCTAAAAACAGTGGGATCAATCCCAAATGTCTGCATATTCGTTTCGCATACAGCCTGCCAATAGTTTGGATGCTGATACCTTCCTAGGTCCCAGAAACTTTTCTTGCGAAGTCTGGCTTCCTTCAAGCCAATGAGTTTCAAGCAATAGAAAATAACTTTTTTGAAAGACAGTCCCAACTTGACGGGCAGAAAAACCATTTCATTGCAACAGGTCCCTAGAGGCAGCAGGAGTTCTAAGGTTTTTATGGTACAGCTGGATGATCTGGACTGGGTTTGACTGGTTTAAGTGCCCAAATAGTGGCCCTGGAGTCTATACTATGTAGTTTCACTTTAAAGTTACACACTGGGTGAAATCCAAAACTGCTTGTGAAGCGATAGAAACCCAGCCCTTAATTGCAGAAAGAGAACTACTCCATGACCAACAGATGTATTATTTTATGAACTTCATGGACCACAGCCCACTATGTCAGATGCATGAAGCTACAGGGAGTAAATTAATTATGAATTCTAAATGAGATTCTATCAACTTTTCTGTAGTTATTATATACCCCCCGGGTATATAATATATACCCCCGGGACAGGCCCAATTAATCCTGTGCCTTTCCATTTTTTTCAGCTGATTTTTAAAATGTCCCAGTTTCTCTGTCCTCCTCTTCCGCTTTTCCACCTTCATCTTCAGCTTACTGTTCTGAGTTAATTGAGTGCAAACTCCTTTTGCACTTGAACTCAGTTTGCAGCAATTGAAGTTAGCTGAGGACAAAGGTGGGAGGAGAAGAGAGAAACCAGGAAATTGTAGACACTGCTGGAAAAAGCGGGGCAGCAGAGGGTTTTTCGGGACAGTCCTTGCCAAACTGGGGCAGTTGGAGGAAATGGCACAGTATGCCAGCAAAACTATGACTGTGGAGACAGGAGAAGAAAGGCCACAGGCATGGGGTCTGTCAAAGAGGTAAGGGAATTGGCAAAACATTTGGTTTTGAGCTGGTCTGTTATGTGAGTTTGATGCGCAAACCTGGAAAAGGTGGCACAGTGCACCTATAAGATTCCTTTTTTTTCCCTTGTCTTTTTCTGCAGGTGAAACCTTACAGCTCTTTTTCTCTAGAAGATGCTTCCTGTACCCAGTCAGTATTATACGCAGTGCAAAACAATTAGCAAAACAAGGTGATGATTGTCCTTTGGGGCTTGAAGAGACAGGCATTTCTAGACAAAGCTTCATAGAGATTAAGTGCGCCCCTCACCTTTCAAAGCTGCGTAGGCTGGGCCC
This sequence comes from Phrynosoma blainvillii, assembly GCA_026167975.1. Classification (NCBI taxonomy): domain Eukaryota; kingdom Metazoa; phylum Chordata; class Lepidosauria; order Squamata; family Phrynosomatidae; genus Phrynosoma; species Phrynosoma blainvillii. Next base: position 2,350,591 of record JANUYF010000010.1, on the reverse strand, counting down.
AGGAGGCTTAGGTTTCCCTCTTCTAGCAGCAGCACATAAGTCAGCATAATGGAAACTGTTGTTCTTCGATGATCGTGACTGGGCAATCTGAGAACAGAGAAGAAGCAACTGGTATTAGGAAAACACAATGCGCATTCTTCTCCCTGGAAGCTTTGAGTAAGAAAACTCAGACCATGGAGTCATGGCATCCAGTCCTCACCGACTCGGATCAAAATTGGACGTAACCAAGAAACTTTACCTTGAGAGTGGGAAAAAGTAGAAATGGAGATGAATTTGATTTTGCAGACCTATCCTTGCCATGACAATTTAATGTGCAACATGTAGATGATATGAGCTTAGGATCCAGTCATCCCTTGCCTGCTTCTGGTACTATCATTGCCTGGCGATGGGACTTGGAGGTTTTGAAAGCTTGCGCACAATCTAAATCAACTGAATCAAATCAAATGATTTTATGTTGTATTATTTTGGCCTAATAAAGGCGTTGCTGGTGGCTTCCATGCTGGTGGGAATGGCGATTCCACTCTGGGTTAAAGGATGCTGAACCCAGTCCTCAAAAATTGAAGGAAAAGGGCTGTAAGTGCTGCACTGTATTGTATATTGTTTTAAAAACCTTGCAGTCTATGTTTTAAATCTGGTTCTTAGCCTGCATCCGTGCCACATAAATAATCCAAGTTGACACCACTTTAACTGCCATGGCCCCACACCATAGAATTCTAGGAATTATAGTTTGCTGTGGCACCAGAGATCTCTGACAGAGAAAGCTAGAAGTCTTACAAAACTACAGTTCCCAGAATTTCATAGCATTGAGCCATAGCAGTTAAAGTTGTGTCAAGCTGGATGATATCTGCAGTGCAGATGCAGCCTTAGTTTAGATCAGTTTCCATTTGCTTTTGTCTTATGTTAGAGCACCCTCTGCTGTTGTTAGATCCCAGGATTCTTCAAACTTGCTCTGGCTAATTAATATAAACCATCCATAGTGGTTTGAGTGTTGGACTATGATTCTGGAGACTCAGCCATGAAAGCCACCAGGTAACTTTGGGCAAGTCACACTCTCTCAGCCTCAAAGAATGCCAATGGCAAGCCCCCTTTAAAAAAAACTTGCCAAGACAATCCCATGATAGGTTCACCTTAGAGTTGCCATAAATTGGAAATAATTTGAAGGCACACATAGCAGCATATATGTGCATGTGTGTGTGTGTGTGTGTGTATACACATATATAATTTTTAACCAGAGCTAACAGTGCATTTCCATCCTTCTGTTGCAAAGGTACCAATACAGATGAACACATGATTTATTTAGTTAATTTACTGCTTTATTCCTAGTATTGCAATAGATGGCCTAAAATGCAAATGACACAGTTCTCTTTTTGCAAAATTAGAACTAATAAGGCTAGGAGTAAAGGCAGGTGTGGGTGTGGGCGTGTATAAAGAAGACATTAGAGATCTGCAGCCTGGTTATTATAGGCCAGGTGCTTCCAAACAGCAGGACTTTATGTTCTGAAACCTAACACCTGACTGTCTATTTGCTGGTGCAGAACAACGTGGGGGGGAAAACGCACCCAGACATCCTCTTCAAGGAAGCGTAGGTGGGTAAATCCATCTCACCATGTACAGGTACACAGTGTTTTCACACAGCTGTTCTTCTTGACATGAATCGGTTCGTGAAAGCGGCCTTCCAAACCCAAATGTGGTTATCCTCTGTTTTGGCCTTCTTTTGTTTTAGAAAATGCAAAACACTGAACCCTTTGTGCACAAGAGACCCCCGTTTCCATTTACTGTTTATGCTCATGTATAAGTCTAGAAATTTAAGTCAAAGCATTGACCCTTAAGCCCTGGGGTGACTTATCCATGTAAGTACCGTATTTTAACTTTTATCAAAAGAGGAATCATCTCCTTCCTTGAGTAGCAAAAGGTGAGAGCTTAGTCCATCCCGGAAGAACCTAAGCCATATCAAAATACCTAATTTTGACCCCTAAACCTGCCTGACTTACAGTCGAGTATATATGGTAGTCTTCAAAGAACAGACCGATGCGGAAGATTTTAAAAAATCACCAGAATCTCAAGGTGCTTCAGGAATTCAAAACACTGGCCCTTGTATAAAGGTTTCCTAAATTCTTACGTCTGTAATATCTGAAGACCAACCTTCCTCCATCATATCCAGCAGCTGGATAATAATATCAACTTGCTAAGAATAGCATTGGGCTTGTTTGCAATCTTTGAAAAGTGGCAAAGTGGAAGGATGGAAGGTGATCATTTTGGCTCAGCTCTTGCAGTCCATCTTTGTGTAAGCAGCTATAATGGATACCTCCAGACCAAAAAATCAGGGCAATGATCTCCTATTGTTTATTCTCAGCATCTGATACTTGGGTAGAGCTGGATCCCCGTATCCATGTGCCCAGCATGGGAAAGGGTTTCTCTAGGCATCTGGAGGTCCTCCAGGACTATTCTATTGTCAACTTTTGATGGAAGTTGACCATAGTGTCATACAGGATGACCTACAGATGCCTAGAGAGTATCTCTATGGTCAACTTCCATCGAAATACAGCGTTTGCTATTATCTGTGATCTTTGCTAACCATGGCAATTCTGCATATACTCACTATGGACCTTATCACATGGGGTCTGAAGCAGAGCTAATCCAAAGGGCATCCACAGCTAATACATATTATTCCCCCGTGTTTACACACGACGCTGCCCCAGAACACGGAGCTAATCCGTATTGTTCCCCCGTGTTTACACACGACGTTGCCCCAGAACACGGAGCTAATCCGTATTGTTCCCCCGTGTTTACACACGACGCTGCCCCAGAACTCGGCAGAATACGGAGCTAATCCGTAAGGAGTAGGGAGATTTTGACATTCGGTTTGTAGAGGAAGTACCTAGGGAGCCTTCGCATTCATTGCGAATTGGTGGGCAGGGCGAAAATCCCAGCGAGGGGAAGGGATTGCCTTGGCAAAAGGCAAACCGGATTGGAAAGAAGAGGAGAGGAAGAGGGAAGAGGGAGGCGATCTCTCTCTCTCAAACCATGGGCTGCCTTCCCTTCTCCAGTCCTCCAGCCTCCTCCTCCCCGGTTCCCATGGCTGCCTTTCCTCCCGGCTTTTTGTGACGGGAGAGAAGGGAGCCTTGGTATTAATTGCGAAATGGCCAAAAGGGCGATATTCCCTTCGTTTCGCTATGGAACCGAATTTATTCCTACTTCGGTTAGTCTTCGCTTTTTCTTTGCTTCGTGGCCAGCGTTTGATAAGGCCCTATGTAAATGGAGATGCTATTTAACTATTATGAGCAGTATCTATTGAGTGACCTATCCCCCAAGACTTTTAACATGAGGCCACCTGAAAAATTGTGTCCCCAAAACCAAGGACTTCCCACAGATATACAGTTCTTTTCAAAGACTGCTTTCAGAAACACCACTCAAAAACATCTAATGATATCCTTCACCTTCATCTCAAAAAGCCAGCAGCACAGATTCAGACTTCCATAAAGCAAAAAACAGTTTTCTTGGTCATACACTGAGTTGCTACTTACTGGCCAGCTTCCTGGTAGTAATTCAAGTGGTGCTGCCTATGTGGAATTAATTTTTTTGGCGGGGGGACAAGATGCCAGTGGTCCTATCCAACTGATAACAGTGTAAGCAGAGTTGTGTACATAGGGCTGTGAGCATACAGTGGGGCATTATAATACACAGAATCATATGTGAAGGTGCATTGTCTCTATCCATTGCCTTTTGGTGTTGCACCCTGGAATTTGGCAAAGGGTTGCCAGTTTTGCACTGACTCTTGTTCCATGTACTTCGTACCACATTGGTATTCGGCACAGGGGTTGCAAAGACAATGCTTGATCAAGATGATAATGCTTGGTGAGGTGGAAGACAATAGGAAAAGACAATTAGAGAAGGATGGACTTCACCAAAGAAGCCACGACTGAGCTGAATTTGTGATACCTGAACAGGGCTATAAATGACAGGGTTCTTAAAGGTCTCTTATCCATACCGTTGCCATAAGTCGAAGCGGTTAGTAACAGTAGATGTTGCACGATGTAACTCTGCCATCAATATTTACAAGATGCTGAAGCAGTGTAGGGTTCTGGCCATCAGGAGGAGAGATGAAACCACATGGACAGATGGATGCATGCATGAACTAGCCCTAAGAAGGGAAAAATCCCATACTGCCGGGTAGCACAGACGATTACTTTAATATTTACATTTAAAATTATTCTCTCTCTTTTTTCCCTGTACAGTAGTCTCCTCCTTCTATGGCACCAAGTTGATAGTTAAAAATAAAACCAATGGTCATAAAGTAAGACTGTGTACGGATTCAGAGGGGGAGGCACCAGAACGTGACATTTGGCTTGAGGGGCTTGGCCTTGGCTTTAGGAGCTCTATGCGTCTGTGTGGGGAGTTCAAAGGAGGACCTCACGGCACTGCCTTCAATGCAGCCATGTGCGATCCTAGGTTTTCTTGGAGATAATATAAGAGGTGAAGTTCATAGTGTTCTCCAGACTCAGGGACTCTGATGCTGTGTCTTTCCTGGGGATAAATCTTAAGAAAAAAAAAGAAAAGTGTTAGTCACACTATATATTTATTTTTAATGTATTTATTTACACAGAGAGCCAGTGTAGTGGCTTGAGTGTTGGACTAGGGAGCTTATCGCATGCCTTAAAGAGGCATTTTACCTCTTCCGGCTTCAATCCATGATCGGGAATACAGCCGGATGTTATCAGACATAATTCGCCGCCGATTCCGTCGCGATGCCGCCAGACAAATGTAGCCCTGTTCGAAGCCGCACTCAACCGTCAAGTCTTCCAACTTGAGAAATTGGCCGGCCCAGTGGTCTTTGGACCCAGGCTGCATTTGGCCGACGGCATCGCGGTAGAATCAGTGGCGAATTATGTCTGATAACATCCAACTGTATCCCTGCTCAAGGATTGAAGCTGGAAGAGGTAAAACACCTCTTTAGGGTGTGCAATAAGCTTGTATGACTCTGGAGACCAATCAGTGTTCAATTCCCAGCTCAGCCATGGATACCCACTGGGTGACTTTGGGCAAGTCACACACTCTCAGCCTCAGGGGAAGGCAATGGCAAACCTCATCTGAACAAATCTTGCCAAGAAACCCCAGGATAGGTTTGCCTTAAGGTTACTATAAGTTGGAAAAGACTTGAAGGCACACAACATCAACTTATATTGACCCGTGGATAAGGAAACTCAGTTTTTTGGGGTCAACTTTTATAAAATTTCTAGACTCATACATGAGTATATACAGTACATATATATCACAAAACTAGAAATGCCAGAATTCTATAGGACTGAACCATGGGTGTTAAAGTGGTGTCAACCTGAGTTATTTCTGCTTTGCAGATGCAGCTTATTTCCCTCCTAAAATGAGTTGCCCAGAACTTAATGCAGGATATCAGATGTGGAAGGCCACTGAATCCAACTCCCTGCTTAATGCAGGATTTCCAGCTAGAGCATTTCCAATAGGTAACTATCCAGCCTCTCTTTTAAGGCATCCTGGAAAAGAGACTCCAACAGGTCTCTAGGCAATGGATTCCATTACTGAGCTGTTCTAACCATCAAGAAGTTCCTTCTAATGTTCTATCGAAGTCACTAACAGATTAATTTCTTCTTACCTGCAGATCATAGGGCTTCCCAGCCCTGACCAGAAAACTCAGCAAGATACTAGTGTGTGCAAAGTGAACATTTTCATCTAGGAACCCGTGCAGCAGCAACAACCTGTTGGGCCTGCAGAAACAAGCAGGAAAATGGATAATAAATTTTAAATTTCTTACATCACTGGTACAAACTGAGACAACAGTTTAGACTTGAGGGCTATACAGAGGATTGAAATTGCAACCTTTTACCATAGCAATGCAATCTACATCTCAAGCAGTAAGATGGCCAAGGGAGAAGGAAAGTTTCCCAGGTCATGACTAAATGTTTCTACAGAAACATGATCAGGTCTAGAAATGTATTGCTTTGTAACATGAATTAGGAACAGAATCAATGCCCAAAATAGAAGTCAAAATGGGCAACTGGAATAGAGGATAAAATGCTAGTCACATGGGGGGGGGGATCAAAGCAATAATTCACTTCTCCAGATGACTGTCCTTATAAAGCATATGCATTTATCTGTTGTTGTTGTAGTAGTCATTTATTAATGTATTTATTAATTTAGTCATTTATCTGCAGAGCCCTTCAGGCATGCTCAATCTGTCTGCTAATCGTTTTCACTGCCTCTCTTTTCCAAATTATTATTTCTTTCAAATTAAAATTAAAAGGTATACAATACAGTATAGAGACATTATATTATATTACATTATACTATATTATAAATATAATATAGAGAAAACATATCCTACTGTGTTCTTGAGTAGTTGGGGATATGGATATGAATTTTAAACCGCAAGATCGCTTAGGTGAATCCAAGTATGTTCCAATAATATTGGCTAATAGGAAAACTTTTTGTAAAGCAAGGCTGGTCAACTGAATTATCATACCTCCTTCATTTCTTTGGTCTTGGGGCATCTCTCTCAGCCATCCCAGGATATAAAACATGACCCCCTTCATCTTCATCTGGGGCTGCATCCATGCTGCAGAAATAATCCAGAGATGCCAAAACAAACTACCATGCCCAGAATTGAGCCATGGCAGTTAAAGTGGTGTCAAACCAGATTATTTCTGCAGTGCGGATGGACTCTGGGAAGAAGCAAGACTAATCCACATCCATCCACTTGGGTGGCCTGTCTAACCAATGCCCTTGATTAACACAAGGCCTAATTACCTAATTTGAGTCAGAGGGAGGTCTGCTTGTTAATATCTCAAAGCAAAAAGTTAATACTTTAATGACAATCAGACATGGAAAGGAGATTACTCCTAATGGGACCTGGTTATGTAAATGCCCATTCAGGCTTATTAAGAAGCTTTTTCTTCAAAAAAGAAAAGAAAATACAACCATTTAAGCACTTAATGAGTCAGGAAATGAAGCATTAGGGTGGGATTTCAAACACCAGAGAGGGAGGCAGGAGGAAGAGAGAGAGAGAGAGAGAGAGAGAGAGAGAGAAAGGAAAAGCTCTTACTCTGAAGGAAATTTATCTGCTTGCATAGCGACAGAGCCAAGGTAATACCCCTGTTCGTTGTTATCCGGGTGGCCCATGTAACGCTCGGTGTATCCGGTATCATAGAACAACCATAGCGTGACGGGGGCCCCAGCGACAGCAACCTGCAAGGAAGTTAAAAAGAAAAATATCAGCAGCTGGGATTCCATACTGGGATCACAGAATCCTAAAGTTGGAAAAAATCCCCCAAGGGCCATCCACTCCAACCCTCGTTCTGCCATGCAGGAAGACACAATCAATCAATGACTGGAACGTTAATCAATATCTTGGGAAATCCTGTCATAGTTTCATAAAATCCCAGAGTTGGAAGAGACCCCAAGGGCCATCCACTCCAACCTCATTTTGCCATTCAGGAAGACATAATCAATCAATGATTGGAAAATTAATCAATATATTGGGAAATCATATCAGTTTCATAGACTCCTAGAGTTAGAAGAGACCCCAAGGGCCATCCACTCCAACCCTACTCAAGGTGTCAGTTTGCTGGCAGTTTTTCACCATTAGACCAATATCCAGTGACAGTTGCTTCTTTTTAATCACTTCATTTTACAGTGTAAGAAATGCCATTCAGAGACAAATCCTTCAATTAACTTAAGGTCAACCAAAACAACTTACTTTAAAAGAGCACTTTTTAAAGAAGAATTATTATTTAAGCTAGTGGCCACAACATCTGAACTGTGTTTTGTTACTTAAATTTTCTGATTTAGTCCCACACATGAATCCAAAAAGACTAGTTTAAACCAAAAACACATGTATGTGTGTGTGTGTGTGTGTGTGTGTGTGTGTGTGTTTTAATGTTTTCTTTCCTCAACCATGAGACAAGCATACCTTGAAGATGTCTGGCCTCTGAAGCAACGCCGTGAGAGACAGGTACCCGCCGTAGGACCACCCGTGAATGCCTACCCGATCTAAATCGATGAATTCGTATCGGGAAGCCAAATACTGCAAACCTTCCACTTGGTCACTAATTTCAATTTGGCCCTGGTGGAAGAATAACATTTTGTAAGCAACCTGCTTGGTAGAAGTGCTGTGGTCCATCCTTACCCTTGCACCTCTGGCCTTGTACACAAAGGAGGCAACATTTAGTCTCTGAGATCTCCGGTTCAAAAGGTCCCTGGCAGGCAACAAGGCTGGGAATATAATGCTTGTAAGACTACAAATCCCAGGATTCCTCAGGATGGAGCTACAGCACCAAAAAAATGGTCTCCTGTTAGTGTCAGCATCCTTATCCACCCACAAAGGTATTCTATGCTCTGCTGAGAAAATGCAAAGTTCACATCAGCCCAGCCTCCACCATCACATTTGCAGACTTACCATCTTATGTTTAAAGGCACCTTCGAACTTCAAACCCCGGTGGCAAGAGCCCCGGTTGTCAATTACCACAACGGCATAGCCCAAGGAAGCTAGTGTGTTCAAACGGAAATATTTCACCCCTTTAAACCTGTTGTTCACCAGCTGCACCTAGAAGGGGACATTGAAAAACCTTGCATTTCACATGTGGAACTGCTCAAACCACTTCTTAAAGAAATTAACTAACATAAAAACATTAAAACAAGAAAAGATAACCCTGAGATCAGGGCAGAGCAAAGTGTGAAAAGAAGAAGACAGGGCTGTAATCCATTGGTGTCTTACAGGTAAGTTCCCCAATAGACATTGGACATTTTTTGGACATTTTTGGGGTCTATTCCAGAATATCCATATTCTGTGCATGTTCAAGGCTTTGCATGTGGTGCCATTCCAGAGGCAAATGTACATCACACATGGATGTACACTGTGTATGGAGGCACTTATTCATTTGGTTGTGCACACAGTTGCCCACCCCTGCAAGAGAGACGTACCTGGGGGCCGCCATATATAAAAAGCACCGTTGGGTATTTCTTCCCAGGTTGTAGATTGTGAGGCTTATACATCATCCCATAAAGCAGAAATCCTGAGGAACTCTCAAAGGAGAAGATCTCAGGGGGAATGTAATCCGGGAGAGGACCTACAGAAAAGAAAGTAGTTATCCATTGACTTCACATTAGTTATCCATTGTTGTCAAAGAACGAGGGAGCAGAGGGTCAGGTGCTCACATCTAGGGTTGAAGACCCACCGATTCCTACAAATACTCCATCCTAACATGCATATCCTCAAATTTAAACCAAAAAAAAAAGTCTTCTCCTAAGGAAAATGGGGGAGTGGGAAGAAACTGCTTGGATGTAGATCACGGCTTGCTTTTTGTCCAAACCTGAAAGCTGATGCTTGTCATTTTCTGGAAGGAAACATGGCTTCTCTTGGGCCTTTAAACAAACTGGGACTGGGTGAAGTATGGACCCCAAACAGAGGGATACAGCCTTTGGGATCAGTGACAGCACAGGCACTAGCCAACCAGCCTTTGGGACTTGTCACAAAATAGTCATAAGCTGTACGGAAGAGCTGGGTTTAATATACACTGCTGACAAGATAACTGCACATTCCCCAGAATGGAAGCTGAATAAAATGTGTGTGTTTTAATGTCCTACAGAAGAAACAAACCACTTAATTTTTTAAAAAGAGTATCACTGTATATCAGAACTTGGAAAATTTAGTTTTCTGGACTACAACTTCCAACATCAGGGCCAGCATGGCCACTGGTCATTATAACTGTACCCTAATAACAAAGAACAGTAATAACAATAGTAATACTTCCAGTCTCTAGTCTGTATACCTCTCTCTAGCCTATATGCCTATCTCTAAAACCAGGTTCTGATTTGAACCCTAAACTCCATCTGCAGTCCTACCAGGGGTTTTTGTATGCATTTGTGTTATTCACACAGAAAACTGTTTCACAGTAGATAGCTGACATGAAATGCCAACAGTGAGGTTGCATCTGCACTGCAAAATTAATGCAGTTTGACACTGCTTTAAGTACCCTGGCTCCATGCTATGGTATTTAGGGATTTGTAGCTTTGTGAGCGATTTCACCTTCTCTGTCAGAGAGTTCTGTTGCCACAAGCAACTACAAATCCCAAGATGTCATAGCATGGAGCCATGACAATTAAAGCAGGGTCAAACTGCATTAATTCTGCAGTGTGGCAGCACTTTGAGACTCCTGCTGGATCTGGGACAAATGCCACTGGACTCCTTCCACAGCATTAAGTATATCAGGAGGGTACCTGAAGAATCTAAAATAGTAGCCCAAAATTCCTTTGACTTGTTGGCAATGTCGTCTTCAAGGCCAGTCAGTTTATAGAGGGACACCTGGTGCGGGTTCTTTTGGCTGCTGAATTTAGAAATAACCATGTCGTAATTCTGGGGAAAAGGATAAGAAACCATGACAGATAGTGCAATGACATTGTCTCATATACACAATTCCCTCTAAAGGAACAAAACAGAAACTGGAAGCCCACCTACTTCCTAGTATTAAGAAAATATTATTTTTCCCTGAGTAAAATAGGAGGGAGAGGCTGTATTTGTTACCCAACGGCTATAAATACCATTACTGGCATTTATTGCTCCATGTTTTACTAAGAAGACCACAACGGAGAACATTTCCCTTATACAGTTCTTAAGTGTTTTGGAATTTCTTAAGTTTTTCCAATTCTGGAATATATGCATATACATAAGGAGATATCTTGGCGATGGGACCCAAGTCTAAATGAGAAATTCATTTATGTTTTATATCCCACTTTATACATACAGCTCAAAGCAAATTTTATACACAATATTTTTAAACAATTTTGTGCATGAAACAAAGTTTGTGTGCCCTGAACCATTAGAATGCAAAGGGGTCACCATCTCAACCACCTATGCGGATGATTTTGGATTTTGGAATATTTTAGATTTTGGAATTCTGGATAAGGGAGACTGAGCCTGTATGCAATCAATAAATTCAACAAAATGTCTTAACCCATGTCCATGACGTTACACAACTTTTCCCTATTTTTGAGGAATCCGGAACAAGACAAAGGCAGAATAAAGTGGGGAAAGTACCTGGCTGACACAGCAGGCGTGTGAAAAACCGCTTTCCGTCAGTCGCTTCACTTCTCCTGGGTTTTCGTAGTTAACAACGTACAAGTGATGTTCCAAGGGACTATCCTTTGTACCTTCAAAATATACCAGTTTTTTAGCTTCATCGACCCGGATCTGATAAGAAACACACACATAAAAAACAGAAATGATCCGAGTTTGCAAACATCTCTTGACTTTCATCCACTGAGATTGACTTCATCTTTAGCCAATTTCAATTGCCAAAGGGGGACATTAATTCACTGGAAAATATAAGTTTCATTAACAGTATCCCTGCTGCCATTTGGCTCAATAAAAACCTCTTTGGTTCATTTTAAATGCTGGGTTCATCATATCGCAGGATGAAGTGGTATAAAAAACTATACCACTTTTATGCAAGTTTTGAAATGGGGTAAAGTTACTTTGGGGAGACTTACAAGCCACAAGCCAGGATGTCCAGTGGCCATGCTGACTGGGGGATTGTGGGAGTTGTAGTCTACAAAAGAACCTTAGGGTTGCCATAAGTCAAAAATGACTTGGAGGCACACAAAAATAACAAAGGGCATTTATTATAACACTAGACATCCACACATCAGAGAAAAGCAAAACAAAAGAGCTTACATTGGAACCATGCCTGCCAAGGACTTCCCATTCCCCGCTAGTAATTGGAAGCTCTTCTTTAATGGGGCACAGGAAATCGCCTGAAAAAGAGAAAAATTAAAATGATATGAGATCCCTGTGGAAATTCTCCTGCTTGTCCATCTTGTATAACATACATTTTCTACACCATTATTAAAATATAAGAAGGCATGGCCAACTACTGTTGCCATTTTCCTAGGGACTAACCTCCCCAATACAGCGATCGTACTTCCGTTTCACAACAAAAGCCAGAATCCTGCTGGTGCATTATGCCAGCGTAAAAATAGTTGTGTAGGCAGCCAACTATTCTGCAACCACTCACACACTGTTCTCTTTCACACTTTTGATGTGGTGGTTATGGAGCAATTTGAGTATTGTGAAATAGGGGCAATCAAGGTCTACTTCACAATTGCTTCCTTACACAACTGTGGGATGACAGCTATGCCAGTGTACATTTACACTAGGGTAAAGACGTGTAGGATCTATACACTAAAAGTGTATAGGGTGCATACTAAAAGTATATAGGATCTATAAAGTGTGGTCAATGCATGCTAAAAGTATATAGGATCTATAAAGTGTGGTCAATGCTGGTGGGTCTTGGGGGCAATTTGGCCTCCCATCACAAGCTACAACCCTGTCAACAAACGTTAGCAGCAAACTAGAAAAGGCCATCAAAGCAAGTGAAAAAGGCTCATATTGGAGGGCATTCAGTGATCCGCTGTTGAATTTCATCCATGTGGTTTGTGTAACGCAGGGCACCCAGGCAATGAAAGCAAATTTGGGGACTTTGTGCCAAAGTGTATGGTGCACACCCATGAATTTGAAGCAAAAAAATAATAATGGCCACAGTTGTTTACTTGGAGTAGGGAGTCCTCCATACGACCGCTTGTATCTGCTCTCCTTTAAAACGGTTGTGATTCTGTAGAGGTGCCGGAATCCCGTTCTGCACTCAGAGGCGAAGATGAACTCTATCACATCCTCACAGGTTTGAGGGAAGACATGGAAGATATCATGGATCTGCATAACAAAAAATGATTGAGAGTGAAAGCAGAGGGTAGTAGGATAGTACATTTCAGGCTGGTAGGTGAAATCCATCCCTCCTTATTCTCCATCACATCCAGCCTGCTTTTCCTCTGGAAGTCTCCTGTCTGTCCAGTTCCTTCCTACAAACAGCATACAAGTCCTGTCCATTTATAGCAGGGGTAGGCAACCTTTCCCCTTTAAGGGCCGAGGGACTTCAGCTCCTAGAATCCCAGGAGCTATTGGCCAACATGGGACTATTGGCCAACATGGCTGAGGCTTCTGGGAGCTGAAGTCCCTCGGCCCTTAAAGGGGAAAGGTTGCCTACCCCTGATTTATAGTCTGCCTAATAGTCTATGCAATGATTTTCCTATAAGGAAACTTTCTTTTATGGAACATTCATATATTTTTTTAAAAAAAGAGAAGAAGGGCTGCAGTATTGTAGTTATGGATTCATAACCTAAAGCAATGGTTCCCAAACTTTGGTCCTGCATATGTTTTGGACTTGGGTTCCCAGAATTCCTGACTGTTGGTCAAATTGGCTGGGGCTTCTGGGAGTTGAAGTTCCAAACATCTGGAGGATTGATGTTTGGGAACCACTGACCTAGAGTCATGGATCCATAACTGCTCTATATTCACTAATCCTACATAGTCACAGCCCACCATAAGAGCTAGCAGACCCCAGTCCATCAGTCCATCTTGAGAGCCAGCTGCCAGCAGTCAAAGAAAGTCCATGCCAGGTCCAACACTCAAACCACTATGCCACACTGGCTTTCTAAATTAGGTAATATTAATGCTTGCTGGTCAGTTCTGAAAATGAACAACATTAGACTGGATCTATAGTTTCTTAATAAAGATTTTCTGAGTTTTGACTACTGAAAGCTTGGATTTCTGAACCCAGTATCCTGCTGGACTTGACACCCTTCATGCAATCAGAACTTTAAAAGTATTCTATGATATCACAGCTTCTGACCCAGTAGAAACGGGCAATAGCCGGATCTCAGCCCAAGAGGCTAAACTCTTACATTTATCCAGATGTCTGTAGTTTCTTCATAAATGATAAATGGCGTCACAGAGTCAGGCACAGCATCCATCAGTTTCTGTCTCTCCATGGCATCATCTTCCACAGGTATGAACAAGGCTGGAGGGAGCAACGTAATCTGAAGCCGCGTTTGGGAACGGTCGAGCAAGATAGCCCAAGCGCTGAAAGGAAGAAAGGGAAATCAGGAAACAGAAGTAGGTACTACTTAGCAATATGATGAAAGCACAAACGTTCTCAACTGCAAGCATGTTTCATAGCAAGAAAGAACCATTAGTATCAATGGGACTCTCTTCCAAGGAAGGGCCTAGAACTGGGTGTTCAATGGCAGTGGGTGATGATGATGTCCAATGGGGATATAAAATGAATATAGTGTCACACAGGCACCACAAGGACATCTAGAAGGTCCTTACATCTGGTGGCCATAGAAGTGGAACGTGGGCAGACAGATCCTCACTTTGGTAGCAGAGGTGGGATAAGAGGAAGCCCTTGCATGCCATGGCTTACTGTCAGAGTTGATAGAACAGGAGTCTCAGAGTCAGTATAAGAGAGTTTCCAACACTCTTAATAAAATGCATGTGCATCTGGCCAATTCTTTTGCATGTATTTTAAAGCCCTGCAATGCAAGGAATGGCTTTACAAGTTTGTCTCCAGAAGGTGAACTGATGGAAAAGGAACAAAGTGGGCTTAGAATGGTCTACTTTGAACCCAGAGCTGCTGGAGAAACAAGAAACAAAGGAAAATACATACTATTTCCCCTCCCGAGTCCATCCTGCTCTGGCAATATATTCCACACCATCGAACAGGATTTCAAAGGGCTGGACAAGCTCTTTATCAACAACATCAGAAATCTGTCAGAAGAAGAGGGGAAACATACATCAGAAAAGCCATCCCATAGCTGCAGATGTTCTCCAAAAAATACCACAATGGCTATATTCTCCATGTATTAAGGACCCTTTCACACTACACAACTATAGTGCTATGATTCCACTTTAAGTGCCATGGCAACAACTTAAGGAATGGCAGTTTAGGCAAAAGGTATTTAGAAGCCAGAGAGATCTAGTGCCAAACTTCAAATCCCAGGAGCAAACTACAAATCCCAGGATTCCACAGGACATTGTTGTGGCAGTTAAAATGAAACCAAACTGTAATAATTGTCTTGTGGAAGGGTTCTAAGCATTCTGCAAGTTGGAAGGTGGGGCAGGAAATTGGAATTTTCTTTTGGAAAAGCAATCCTCCCCAAAATGGGTTTCAACCACCATTTCCTTGCTTTTGTGAAACCCTTGCAAACATCATGTAGAGAAGGTGATTATTACAATTCAACAATCTACTAAATTTTGCAGCCATGTCAGTTTTGCATGCATTCAATCATGAAGCCTGTGCCATCCCATCTGTCTTCATTTTTAATGCATGAAAAGTTTAAAAGGTTAAAACAAGTTAATGAGAGAAGTTTTAAACTATGTATGTTTACGGTACATTTTGGAATCAACCTATTCTACCTCCAAAGGGTTTTATAAGGCTCAAAGACAGAGCATTTTCCCTACAACATTTTCAATTCTTACAGAATCCTTAATTTCAGAAACAAGACCAAACTTACTCTGCCATCAGCATCGATCATTATTTCGGACAACTTGAAAGTTACTTTGGGGTTTGCAGTGCCTAGAAGGGGAGGTAGCAACCAATTGTCACAAAAGGAATTGGGTGAGACAAACTTTATTTATTTTTGACTCCCAGCAAAGATAATTTTATATTCCAAATGCTTCATTGATTGATTGATTTTATTGATTGAAACAGATCCACCAATTCATTCATTCTCAATGCTGGTTCACACAGAAAGTGACAGAAAGTAGTTGCATTAACACGGATCAAATTGCTTTGTTCGTGTTTGTACTTAAAATGACACAGCATCACATCTCACCTGTTTTGGGATAACGAAAGGAATCCGTCCTTCTGGTCTCCAACATGGGGGACGTGACGTGAATGATCTCCACTTCGGACTCATCATTCTCTTCATACAAAATCCTAAGAATTTTGCCTCCACCAGAAGCTGCCAAGAAAAATGGACCAATTTTACTACTGCAGTTCAAATGAATGTATAGATCAGAGGTAGTATAAGCCCAGCCCTCCCAATGTTGTTGGATTGAAGCTCCCAGCAGGCTGAGTCAACAGAGCCAATTTTATTCATATCTTTACAGTGGGCCCTTGGTATCCCTGGAGTTTGGTTCCAGGAGCTCCCATGGATACCAAAATCCATGGATGTCATTAAAGATAATGGCATAGTAAAATGGTGTCCCTTATATGAAATGGAGGACAGTTCTACAGATACTATAGACTGCCAAAAAGACAAATAAGTAAGTCTGAGAACAAATCAAGCTTGAATTCTCCCTAGAAGACACTGAGGCTGCATCTGCACTGAAGAAATAACACAGTTTGATACCACTTCAACTGCCATGACTCATTGCTATGAAATTGTGGATTCTGTATTTTTGGTAAGGCCCCAGAGTCCTCTGACAATATCTCACAAAACTGCAAGTCTCAGATTTCCATAGCACTGAGCCATGGCACTCAATATGGTGTCAAACTGCATTATTTCTGCAGTGCAGACGCAGCCTTCAGGTCAAAGTATTCAACCTAGGATTGCCAACATGTTTTTTTTTCTTTTCAGTGAAACCACTTATTTTAAAGAGTTACTCTAAACACAGAGTAGCATGCATGAAGGTAGACACTGACTGATGCAGCTGTGTTATTGTTTTCGTGTGATTTTTAAAAGGAGGTCTCATCCTGCCCCAAACATGAAGGAAATGTGAGCAAAAATGCCTTGAGATCTGGGTGCTTTGCATACTTACTTGGCTCTGCCCTGGGACACCACCAGTAGGCTGTGTATCTATCAAATTCCTCTTGAAGCACAAATGTAGCAACCCCAGCAGATTTTGGATCTTCTTCAATGTTGGCAAATTCTGCACAGACAATGCAAGGAATTTGGTTTGGTTTTTTCAGTTAAGAGGGCAACTTTGGGGAGGAAATCTGACTCATGCATCAGCATCATATCGTGGTTTTCTTGACTCATTTTTTTCTTTTCTAATGGTTGTTTTACATTCAGTAGCTCTTGAACACCATTTGAGTTATCTGGAACTTTTCTTACCCCTCCAAATTGTTATGTTTAATAAATTCAAATACACTGTGACACATATCTAATAATGTGGGGGTATTGATTTATTGCAACTCCATGAATTTCATAGGGTTTTCTTAGGAAAGGAATAATCAGATAAGGTTATCTCAAGTGTTGTTTATAAACTATCTTACTCTCTTTGTTTCTCAATATACATACATGCGTATATACATACATACATACATACATAAACACACACATTGTTGTATCAACTGGACTTCAGAGGACCTCTAGGTATCCCCAAGCAAACTCTCGTGTTTCTCTGTGGCCATATTCTGGCTCCATTTCTTTGGCACTCGGTCCATGAGTTCAACATTAGAAGCATTATTGGCAACACTTATGGAAAGCTTGGCTTGCTTTCCTTGGACATACCTAAATACCAGAACTTGGATTAAGAACTTGGATTAAGAACCAGTATGTTTGAAGTGGCTTCTAAATCATGATTTGCCTTATGTTAAGCGTTGTGTCAGCACTAAGCAAACCATGGTTAAGGCCCTTTCCTCACCATCTTAAAGGTTTTGTTGGAGTCTACCTAACATCCATCCATAGGGTCAGGGCAAGTTCTACCATCGTTTTAACATACACTTGAACCTTAACCAAGGATACTGAGGAAAGCGAACGAACCATGGTTAGAGTTCATCAGTTCCCATCAAGCATTTATACCAGGCCTAAAGTGCTGTCACCTTTGTGAACAAAGGTCAGTCTCCTTTCTTCCTTGGTTTCCAGATTGGAGATCCAAATGTCATTGCTGTGGATGAAGGCAATCCAGTTGGGATCCGCCGGGCATATCTTGGGATCCATCCGTATGTTTGGACAACTCGTCTCCACCAAACTGGGCCTCAAAGGCTGTTTCTGCAAAAGTGAGCAAGAAGGAAAAAGAGGAATCTGAAAAGGGTTCCTCTGAACAAAGCAACTGCTCTTGTTCCCTTGAGGATCCAAAATTTCCTACTGCCTTGGGAAATGAGGAGAGTGGTTTCTTTGCCCAAATGAAAAGGCATTTCTACCAACCTGATTCAACTCACCGTGAATCCATGGGGCCCGCCATCTTTCACATGGTAGATCCCACTGCCCGCTTGGAACAAAAATGTCCCACTTTCTTGGTGGTAATCGTAAGAGGCAATCCCAATCGTCCCAATTCGCTTTCTCTCCCGCAACAGCTCCTCCTCGCGGGAGTACATCCCATAATCCAAGCTAGCCTGATATGGGAAGGAGATAGTATCAGAAAGGATGAACTATAATCTATTTCTTCTATGTGTTACTAATAGGGCCAGCTTTTTGTTTTCTTAGACTGACATTGGGTGCATCATACACTGTAGGAAGTACACTTGTCCCTCCACATTTGCAGCTTTGACTTTTGCAGATTGATTCTTCACGGATTTTATTAATATGTTCTCTCTAGGAATTTCTAGGTCCTCCAGTGCAACTTTATGGTCAACTTTAACCAAAACTCTCACTAAAGAACCAAGAGATTCCTAGAAAAATCACTTCTCTAGGCCTTTGTAGCTCCTCCAGCGCAATTCTAGGGTCAATGTCTGGCAGATGTTGACCACAGAGTTGCACTGGAGGACCTAGAGATTCCTAGAGAGGTGTTCTCTCAAGTAAAAATATAGTGTTTTTGTTATTAGTGGTTTTCCCACATTCACGGGGGTCCTGTGCCCCTCACCCCAGCGAATGTGGAGGGACGAGTATAATGCAGTTTGATGCAATTTAAGTGATGTAGCTTCATCTTACAGAATACTGGGATTTGTAGCTCTGTGATATATGAGCAGCCTGGCAGAACTTACAGAATGTGTAAAACTACAGATTCCAGGATCCCATAGGATGGAGCCACAGCACTTAAAGTGGTGTCAAATTGCATTATTTTCTACAGTGTAGATGCACCCATTGTCAAAGAAAACCCTAACATCATCCAGAAAAAGTTATAGTTAGTCCTGGAATCCTATGTCAAGTTAGAGGAGAATAATCTCCATTGAACCAAGGAAGCATTTCCACGTCAACTTATCAAAGAGTACACAATACAACTATTACAAAACACACAAAATAGTGCGGGAGTTCAGCAATATAGCATAAACACATCACAGTTTGGACGTGCAACCTTTTTGGACTGCAACTCTCAGAATCTTCTAGCCATTCTGGTCAGTGGATTCTGGGAGTTGTAGTCCAAACAGTTGCTTTTACGAGCGCATCCATTTTTTAAAATCATTTCTAAAATAAAGGAAGGAGGAGTGTACAACATGAAAAACAATGGTACTTAGCTGCAACTATCTACAAACTGAAGTTCTCTTGAATACAGAGGGCCTTATTTCCGAGTAAACTAGCTCAGAACTAAGTAATAAGGCTTCATCTGCACTGCAGAAATAATGCCACTTTAACTGCTATGGCTCAATGCTATGAAACTCTGGGATTTGCAGTTTGTTGTGGCACCAGAAGTTTCTGACAGAGAAGGCTAAATATCTCACAAAACTACAAATCTCAGAATTCCACAGCATTGAGCCATGGCAGTTAAAGCGGTATCAAACTATATTATTTCTGCAGTGCAGATGCAGCCTAAGACTGGCTGAATTCAAAGAGGACTTGAACTATAGCTAACCTTTGATGGATTGTGCTCAAAGATTTCTTGTATTCATTTTCTCTTTTTCTGTAAGAGAGCTATGCACCCATTCCAAGGCAAGCAATACTAACTTCTCTTTAGCTAGATCTCATCTCTTTAGCTAGATACATCTAGGATAGGATGTATCTCAACAGAAGGCAATTTGCAAAATGCACTAAAGCTAAGCATCTTGAAAGTGGAAAATGCTTTAAATTTTTAATCACTGAAGAACATAGCTGGGCAAGAAAGCTGGAACGTAACCGGAGCCACAAGGTTTTCCATTCTAGCTCCTGCTTAATGGTTTTCGTCTTCTCATAACTGCATCTCACTTAGAGAAGATGGGGTTCTACCCTGAAAAGGAAAAAAATCCATTGGAAAGAAACATGAAATAAGAACTGAAATGTCGACGATGCAACCAAGTCACCCACCTGAAAAAGGTCTAAAAGAGGCTTCCAGGAAAGCATGAGAACAGCAGCCTTGTTTGTGGTCTTGGGAATATCAGAATAGAAAAGTGTGTTTTCCCTGTTCTCACCAGACATGGCTAAATATTAAAAACAAACCAAAACCGTATGGAATTTTCTTGTTAGCAAAACACCGCGCAGAGCAAGACAACAGAAGACCCTATTCAAGGTCAAAATATGTGACTTTAAATTATGAAAGTCTCAATTCATCTGCATTTATAAAATATGCATTACTCTAGGTGAGCACAGTTTCTACCATTCTTTCCATGGCAACAAAAATATATTGCTTTTTTACTCCAATGGTAAAAAGTCCTGTTATATAAATCTCAGATTAAAACAAGAATGTCTTTGCTACATGCCATCTATATTCAAAGTCTTCCAAATAAACATATTTACCAAATATACATACTGGCATGAAGCAGGAAGTTGGCTGTTTCCTCCCCTTTAAGACCATGCAATTTTTCCCATTGCATGCAGAACTGACAAAATCTGAAAATGGAATCTTTTTATTTCCTGTCTGCATTATAAGAAATGTAGTTTTGCTTCTCTGAAGCTGATGAATTAACAGCTCCCTTTTAGATAAACAAAGTAATTTCCTTAGTGTGCCTATATATAATATAAGATAGATAGATAGATAGATAGATATTTTCACTACAAGTTGAGTCTCCCTTATCCGAAATGCTTGGGACCAAACCCAAATTTCTCTATATGGGTGGCTGAGATAGCGACCCCTTTGCTTTCTGATGGTTCAAGATAGACAAACTTTGTTTCATGCACAAAATTATTTAAAATATTGTGTACATAATTACTTTCAGGTTCTGAGTATAAGGTATATACAAAACATAAATGAATGTCAGTCATGTTTAGACTTGGGGCCCATCTCCAAGATATCTCAGTATGTATATGCGAATATTCCAAAATCCAAAAACCTCCAAAATCCAAAACACTTCTGGTCCCAAGCATTTCGGACAAGGGAGATTCAGCCCTTCCACTGAACATGGGAACTATAACTGAAAAACAATTGCAATGGCGGAGGCAGGAATAAAAATAAGTTCACCTGGATTTGAGCCAACCCCAGACAATACATTATAAATCAAAATGTTGATACTATCTTGGACTATTGGAAGCAGGATATGATTCCAACCAGCAAACTTACCCAGGTAGTAGATCCTGTCCGAGTGGGGTCCTTCTGGATCATTTTTCTTCACAAATGTAAAGTCATGGGGTGCCTTGGCCATCAGGCAGCCGTGGTATTTCCTCGTGTCCATCAGCAACTTCTTCAGGTGACTCCAGGAGTACCTTTCCACGTAATACGGTTCCAACTTTGCCTTCTCTTCTGGAACCACATTCTCCTCGTTCTCTGCTGTTTCAAAGATTTCGAAGCCTGGCTGTTCAGTCTCCATTGCTGCTGCCATATTGCATGTTGCGTTTCTGGAAAGGGAAGACCCAAGGATCACAATTCAAAGAGCTGGTGAGGATGACCTAAAGAATCCTCTGCAACCTGAGTCCAGGTTTTATGAAAGATAGTATCTTCCCCTATGAGCCTGTCTGGGGAGGTCCATCTGCACTGTAGAAATAATGCAGTTTGACACCACTTGAAACATTGGAGCTCCGACCTATGGAAACCTGTGACATGTAGTTTTACAAGGTCTTGAGTCTTCTCTGCCAGAGAGTGCTAGTGCCTCACCAAACTACAAATCCCAGGATTCTGTAGGACAGAGTCATGACAGTTAAAGTGGTGTCAAACTGCATTATCGCTACAGTGCAGAGGCACAGCCAAACACAAACCACAGAAGGTTTTTGACTGAATTACTCTTAAACCACAAAAAGAGGGGTATAATGCAATTAAACCGTGTATGGTTGTTTATATACACATGTAATAAACTTACACCATGCATTTGGTTCCATACGTATCAACAAGTAACTGAAGTTTATAAAAACAACTGTATTACCTACAAAAATTAAACAGAGTTGTATACAGAAGGGAATAACTTCCCAATTGTTGAAAATGAATTATTATCAAACTGTAGAAATTGCTGGCAGACAGCACCAGTTGTCTGACTGCAGCAACAGGACAGAATATAGTTTTCTTTTCTGTTTCACCAGAAGAGAAACTTCTTCAACTGTATGATCAGCTATGTAATAAACAAGATAAAGCCAGTACCAAGCAAGCATTAGAATAAACAATCAAGGAAATCAAAGCCATACTTACAATTCAAACAGCAATGTCGGAAGCATTAATTCTGAGGCCTATACAGGATTCTGACACATGAGATGGCATGTTGCAAACTGACCGTCATCTGCCTAAAT
The DNA here is from genome assembly GCA_026167975.1 of Phrynosoma blainvillii. Lineage (NCBI taxonomy): Eukaryota > Metazoa > Chordata > Lepidosauria > Squamata > Phrynosomatidae > Phrynosoma > Phrynosoma blainvillii. The sequence continues at coordinate 2,328,286 of JANUYF010000010.1, read as the reverse complement.
ATGTCAGTTGCTTTATTACATGTGTATATAAAAGCTGTACATAGTAGTTTAATTGTATTATACCCCTGTTTTTGTGGTTTGGTACAACATAGATGCACCTCATTCACAGAGTTGCCATACATTGAAGCAAACAACCACAACAAATACAACAGCCCACCTTCAGGACTGGGTTCAGTGCTCCAGATGTTTTGGGTCACAGTTTCCATAACACCTTCCTATACGCCAAAACATCTGGAAGGAGAGAGGTTCCCCACTCTGCCTTAACAACCAAAGAAACTGTCGTGTCCCATGGCAATCCATTGGATGACCGCAGCATCTTGGTTCAAAACAGACTGCAGAAATAATCCAGTTTGGGACCGCTTTAATTGCCCTGGCTCAAGGCTAGGGAATTCTGGGAACTGTAGTTTTGTGAGACAATTGAGCCTTCTCTCTCAAAGAGCTCTGGAGTCACAACAAACTACATTTCCAGCATTCTCTAGCACTGAGCCAGGGCAGTTAAAGTGGTTCCCAGACTGGATTATTTCTGCAGTTTGTTTTGGACCTTGGGAAGCAAAGCAGGGTCAGGTCTGGCCAATAGGGATTGTGTGCCTTCAACTCGTTTCCAACCTATGGTGAACCTAAAGCAACCATCCCAGGGGTTTTCTGGGGCTGAGAGAGTGTGGCTCACCCAAGGCCAGCCAGTGGGTTTCCATGGCTGAGCAGAGAACCAAACCTTGGTCTCCAGAGCCATAGTCCAACCCTCAAACCACTTTGTCGCTGTGTGCCTTCAAGTCATTTCCGACTTTTGGCGACCCCAAGGCAACCCTACTATCCTGGGGGTTTTCTGCAGCTGAGAGAATGTGACTCACCCAAGGCCACCCGAGCAGGGACTCCAACCCTGATCTCCAGAGACATAGTCCAACACCACCAACACCACCACACAGAATCCCAGAAGAGTTGGCAACCCCAAGGGGCCATTCAGTCCAACCTCCTGCCATGCAGGAACTCACCCTCAAAGCATCCCTGAGAGATGGGCCTCCAGCCTCTGTTTAGAGGGGTCTCACCCCCACCACCCCCTTGGAAAACTACACATCCCAGGCCTCCCCAACCTTGAGCAAACATCACTCGAAAGCGGGGTCAAGCTGCCTCCTTCCTCCTGTGCAGATGCACCTTTTTTACAGAAGAGGGTCCAAAACCTCCCTCCCCTTCCCAATCCTCTTACCAAGGAGCCTGGGCCTTGTAATCCTCAAAATCCTCTCCTCCTGGTGGGGAAGGGAGGGAGAGGATCCCCCAAGATCCCTTCCAAGGGCGGCGGTGGATCCCTCGCCTCGCCTCGCCTCTTCCTCCTCGGTGCGCCCTTGGCGAAGAAGGCAGAGGGGCTTCTTCTTCTTCTCTTCGGGGCGGGCTCCCTTTTTGCGCAGGGCTTGGGGGCTGGACAGAGCCCCGGAGAGGGGCCAGAGGTGGGCAGGGGCCCCCAGGGAGGTCCGGAGGGTCAGTGGCCCGGAGGGGGGGCGCCCAGACCCCTGGCCCTCCCGGCCCCAGGCCCCCAAAGAGGGTGCCCCCTTCCCTCTCCAAAGGCGCACGGCTTGGAGAGGGGCCCTGCGCGCCTTCGCCTTGGCGCTTAGGGCCGCTGCCAACAACGGAGGAGGAGGAGGAGGAGGAGGAGGAGGAGGAGGCCTTTCCGCTTCCTCGGAGGCTGCAGCAGGGAAAGGCACCGCCTGCCTCGACCCACACTGCCCCCAAAGGCAAGCCCAGGCGCTTGGCCTCCTTCCCTTCCTTCCCTCCTTCCTTCCCTCCTTCCTTCCTTCCTTCCTTCCTTCCCAGGCGCACAGCTCCAGCTTTCTCCCTCAAGGCTCAGCCCTCCGGGCCTTGGCAGCCTCAGGCAGGTCCTCCTTTTCCCAGGACCTGTCCTCCTCCCTCTGTCCAGGGCAGGGCTAGGCAACCTTTTGGAGCCGGGTTGCTGTCCCTCAGACAATTGGGGAGCCGAAGCACCAAAAATAAATAAATAAATAAATAAATTAAAATTAAAAATTAAAAATATATTTTAAAAAAAAGATGCATGCACACTCTCTCAGCCCCAGAAAAGCCATGGCGAAACCCCTGTGGAGATTTTAACAAGAAAAAACCCAAGAAGAAGTAATAACAACAATAACCATTATCATCATGGAAACGGCTGGAAGGCAGGCCCACCAACAAGCAGGGATGCATGCACACTCTCTCAGCCCCAGAAAAGCCATGATGGCAAAAACCCCTGTGGAGGTTTTGCCAAGAAAACCCCAAGAACAATAACAATAATCAATATCATCATGGCGGGCGGCGGCGGCGGCAGGACCGGCCTGGGGATGGTCCAAAGGCCTTGGGGGCCGCATCCGGCCCCTGGGCCGTAGGTTGCCTACCCCTGGTCCAGGAGGACATTGCCCAAATCCCAGGAGAGGGACTGGAAAAGGACATGAAAATGAAAAAAAATGGAGGACACAACCAAGTCAACGCTCGAAACACTCATCATATAAATGCCAACGTTCCCTTGCTTCTTCCTCCTGCTCCAAATGGAGTAAAGAAGACCTTTTGGGAATTCCTCCTGGGCAGAAGAAGGTGGAAGTGGAGGACCGGTCCTGGGAAAAGGAGGATGTCTGGTCCTCCTGAAGAACCAGAGGTCCTAACCTCAAAGCAGGACAAGGCCTTGCAAAATGTAGGACATTCCCAGGAAAAAGTGGAAGGCATGACCCAAGACAAGCTAGAAACACTGATCTCGGGGCAAATGCCGACCCCAGGCAGTTTGAATCATGAATCTTAAACATGCATTTTTATACTTCATCGTTGTTTTATGTATTTTAATGTAAATATTGGGTAGAGCTGCATTTTTAATGTGTGCGTATTGTGTGACAATTGTGTTTTTAACTATGTTGTCACCCGCCTCGAGCCGCAAGGGGAGGTGGGTGAGAAATAAAAATTATTGTGATGATGATGATGATGATGATTAATTCTGAGTCCTGCTCCAAATGGAGGAATGGAGCAGGACTCAGAATAATCATCACCATCATCATCATCACAATAATTTTTATGTCTTACCCAGCTCCTTTTGCAGCTCGAGGCTATGAATAATTCCATTCCTCCATTTGGAGCAGGACTCAGAAGCAGGCATTTGCATTGCTATCAGTGTTTCAAGCTTTCATTGGGTCCTGTCCTCCATTTCTTTTTCCTGGAAGGTCCTCCATTTTGCGAGGCCTCCTCTTCCTTTGCGGTGAAGACATCTGGTTGCCCTACTTGGCCAAGGTGACTAGACATCCTCCTTTGTCTAGGACCTGTCCTACATTTCAACCTTCTCTCCAAGAGGAATTCTTAAAATTCCAGAAGGAATTCCTGTTCAGAAAGAATTCCTGCTCCAAATGGAAGAATCCCATTCCTCCATTTGGAGGAGGACCAAGAAGTAGGTATTGACATTGATAGCAGTGTTCGGAGCTTTTCTTGGGCCATGTCTTACATTTTTTCCTTGGAATGTCCTACATTTTGCCGGGCCTTGTCCTGCTTTGAGGTTAGGACCCCTGGCTCTTCAGGGGGACCAGACATCCTCCTTTTCCCAGGACTGGTCCTCCACTTCCACCTTCTTCTGCCCAGGAGGAATTCCCAAAAGGTCTTCTTTACTCCATTTGGAGCAGGAGGACGAAGCGAGTGAACGTTTACATTTATATGAGTGTTTTTAGCTTTGACTTGGTCATGTCCTCCATTTTGCAGCGCCTTGCCCTCCTTTGAGATTAGGACTTCTGGTCCAGGGTGACCAGACATCCTCCTTTTCCCAGCACCTGTCCTACATTTCAGCCTTTTGTCCAGGAGGAATTCCTGCTCCAAATGAAGCAGGACTATGAAGCAGACATTTACATTTATATCAGAGTTTCCAGACATCCTCCTTTTCCCAGCACCTGTCCTACATTTCAGCCTTTTGTCCGGGAGGAATTTCCAACATTCCAGGAGGAAATCCCATTCCTCCTTTTGGAGCAGGACTAAGAAGCAGGCATTTACCTTTACAAAACGCTTTCCCCCTCCCAAGTAACTTCTCCAGTGCCCTGAGGCCACACAGGAGCCAGCTTCTGCAAAATCCACCAAGACACACACCCCAAACCCAAACTCAAACCCAAACCCAAAGCATGCCAAATCAAAGAGCTGCAAACTTTGTGTCCTCTATTGGTTAGTTTGTGGCCATGCATTTTCCCTCCTTCCTTCTGCACCTGGGTGAGGTGGGGTGCAGGAAACTACAACTCCCAGCATCCTCTCCCCATCCCAGGGGGATGCTGGGAGTTGTAGCCCCCACCTCCACCCAAGAAAGAACGAAAGAGGAGCCACTCTTTCCACTGGTTGTGCCAAGGAAGGAGGTGTCTGGAAAGGTTACGCAGGCGCGGAGGGAAGGCAAGGGAGGAGAGGTGGTGCCTGTCTTCTTCTCCGTCCGCCTTTTCCCCTCCCTCCCTTCCTTCCTTCCTTCTTAGCAAGGATGCCCTCCAACGCCAAGAGCATCAGCCTCACTCCTCAGGTGCATTGGGCGCAAAGGCACCAGGAGCTCTACCTGCGAGTGGAGCTCTGCGATGTCCAGGTGAGGGAGGGAGGGAGGGAGGCAGGGAGCCCGGGGAGGGCCAGGCTCTTGGAGGACGCGTCCTCCTCTTCCTCTTCCTCTTCCTTGGCTTGCAGGGCTTATCCCCCCCTCCCTTTAATAATCTTCATTACGTTTTAAAATAATTTTTTTAAAAATGACATTATATACATGCTTATTACATACATCTATATGGATGATGTCCCAATCCATAAAAAAATCTGTATGGATGATGTCCAGTCTATATGGAGGATGTCCCTATCCACAAAAAATCTGTATGGATGATGTCCATCTATCCACAAAGAATCTATATGGAGGATGTCCCTATCCACAAAAAATCTGTATAGATGATGTCTCCATCCACAAAAAAAATTGTATGGATGATGTCCCCATCCACAAAAAAGCTATATGGATGATGTCTCCATCCACAAAAAATCTGTATGGATGATGTCCATCTATCCACAAAGAATCTATATGGAGGATGTCCAATCTATATGGAGGATGTCCCCATCCACAAAAAATCTGTATAGATGATGTCTCCATCCACAAAAAATCTGTATGGATGATGTCCATCTATTCACAAAAAATCTATATGGAGGTTGTCCCTATCCACAAAAAAGGAGACACAAGAGACTGCAGCAATTGTAGAACCATAGCACTCATCTCCCACGCAAGCAAAATCATGCTCAAAATACGGCAACACAGACTCCATGGAGAGAGAAATCCCAGAGGTCCAAGCAAGGTTCAGGAAAGGAAGAGGCACCAGGGATCACATTGCAAACATACAATGGCTCATGGAGTGCACCAGGGAGTTCCAAAAGAAAATCAGCATGTGCTTTATAGACTATAGCAACGCTTTTGACTGCATAGCCATAGACCATGAAAGGCTATGGAACTAACAGTGAACTAGCAGTGAACTAAGACTCCCGAAGCGGTTTACAATGGATAAGCCAATTGCCTCCAACAAGCTGAATGCTGGCATTTGGTCTATAATTCATGCCAGGGTGGTTTTCAATGGAGCAGGTGGGTTTTAGTTTATGCTTTTCAATTTTGGATATTTTCAAGTGACTTTAGCAATAGCAATAGCATTTACATTTCTATACCGCTTCATACTGAACTAAGCAGTCTCTAAGCGGATTACAGCATGTATTGTTCGTAGATGGTTTTAATTGGTTTGGGGGAAAAAATTTGATTTTTTAAATGTTTTATTTTATCTGTGAACCGCCTTGGGTCCCTCCTGGGAGAAAGGGGGCATACAAATGAAATAAATAATTCAATAATGATGATGATGATGATGATGATGATGATGCTAGGAGTTGCAGGATGCAGCACCCACACATCCAAGGAAGGAGGAAACATTGGTCCAAAACACACTGCAGAAATAATCCAGTTTGAGACCACTTTAACTGCCCTGGCTCAAGGCTAGGGAATTCTGGAAACTGTAGTTTTGGGAGACATTTATCCTTCTGTCCGAGAGCTCTGGTGCCACAATAAACTACACTTCCCAGGATTCCCTAGCACTGAGCCAGGGCAGTTAAAGCAGCCTCAAAGTTGGATTATTTCTGTAATGTGTTTTGGCCCCAAGTCTACCAAAGCTACAACTTCTTTTGCTCAATGCAACTGTAGTCCAGAGAACGCACGGCGACGGCAAATCTGGAGTTGTTCAACCGTTTTGCAGTTGTTCTTGGGTCCTTTTTTTGCAAATAAATTATCTTAATTAACTAAGTATAACATTGTAGCTTCTGAAATGATATATGCCAATGAACAAAACTACTATTGATGCAAACAAACCACGGACCAATAGTTTTCAATTCAAAGAGCAATTTTCTTCTCCTTTAGCAATGTTTTTCTTCGTCCTACAAACAAGTTCTCTTTGTTACCATTGGATTGTCATTAAACAGAAATAATAATAATAATAATAATAATAAATTTTATTTTTACCCCACCTTTCCATGGATATGATCAAAGCGGCTTACAAAGAGTTAAAACAATAAAAAAGTTAAAATTGCTACAATATAAAGGTATTGTACATATAATATATATAATATATATATATATATATATATATATATATATATATATAATATAATATAAAGGTTGAAATACAGTACTATTTACACAAATAACTTTCCTTACATGGCTGTGTCTGGACTCTTAGCATGACAAGTTGAGTCTTCCTTATCTGAAATGCTTGGGACCAGAACTATTATTTCACATTTCAAAATTTTGGGGGCTGGGGATGGGGTTTTGGAAGGTACAGGTTGAGTCTCCCTTATGCAGAATTCCGAAATCCAAAATATTCCAAAAACCAAAACCTGTTTCATGGGTGGCTGAGACAGTGACACCTTTGCTTTCTGATGGTCCAATGTACGCACATTTGTTTCATGCACAAAATTATTTGAAGAATAGAATAAAGTTACCTTCAGGCTCTGCGTATAAGATGGATATGAAACATAAATCAGTTCTGTGTTTCAACTTGAGTCTCATCTCAAAGATATCACCTTATGTACGTCTATGTAAATACGGGTATTCCAAAATCCCAAATCCCAAACACTTCTGGTCCCAAATATTTCGGATAAGGAAGCATATCCAGGAAATCTTACCTGCTCCTCCCAAAACTCTCTTTTTTCTGCAGAATCCTGACATCACCATTATAGACAATGTGCTCCATTTCAAAGGTAGGTCCATTTTCGGTCTTTATTGTAGGGCACAGTTGCTTTGGGAAAGGGAACTGAAGTGTGTCAGTACCTGGTGCAGAGTTTGAGTGCATCTACACTGTAGAAATAATGCAATTTGACAGCGTTTTAACTGCCATGGCTCCATGCTATGCAGTTCTGGGATTCGTAGTTTGGTGAGCTATTTCGGCTTCCCTGTCAGAGGACTTTGGTGCCACAACAAACTACAAATCCCAGGATTGCAGAGGATGGAGCCATGACAGTTAAAGCAGTGTCAAACTGGATTAATTCTGCAGTGTGGCCGCAGCCCCAGAGGTTGACCCAGAGGGCTCAGGGGGTCTTAAAATATGGCAAAATTGATACGCCGCATAGAAGGCATTTGTAAGCCAAAAAGGAAAAAATACAGCAGAATTGAGCAGGATTTGAACTAAATAATAATAATAATAATAATAATAATAATATGTATATATAAATGTAAATAATATGCGATACGTTGAGAAAGTAATCCAAGATTTTCTGACTGGATTTTTGGTTAATGCTTTGCATGGAGGAATCATTTAGGATTACAATTAAAAGCATTATTTTCCCGAGAAGATTACAAATTTGAGTTCTACAAAGCACTAAGCATAATAATCTTAGTGGTAATGCTGATGGTATTGGATTATTGCTTCTTGATCTGGGCTGCATCTGCACTGCAGAAATAATGCAGTTTGACACCACTTTAATTACCACGGCTCCATGTTATGACATCCTGGGATTTGTCATTTGTTGGGATTTGCACCAGAGCTCGCTCTCTCTCTGTCTAACAGGGAAGACTAAATATCTCACAGAACTAAAAATCCCAGGAATCCCTAGCATAGAGCCATCAGCAGAAAGCAAGATTTGCTGTGATTCTGTTATCATTGTGTAAAATTCTAAAGACATGGAATGTACATTTCTGTTTTTCTAGCTCACGGCCATGGTGCCAAGGGCGATAACGTGTACGAATTTCAAATTGAGTTCCTAGAACCAGTGAAACCACAGGTAAGGTTTTCTGTTTCCTACCTGAGTTGGTTGAAAATGTTGTGCTTGCTTTGGGGAGCGAATCAGTTAGTCATTTGCTTAGAAGTGTAGCGTGTGTGTGGCATTGGGAGCAGCCACCAAGAAGGCCCCATCGTCTCCCTCGTTCCCACCAAAGGAGCTGAGATGCAGAGCAGGACCTCTCCAGACAACCTTATCTTTGTTCCTTGACCTCTATAGCACTTTTAAGAGCATGCCTCATTGAACTGTGTGTGTGTTTGTGTGGGAGTCTCATTTTGCAAACTTCAGGAATTATCATATATACTTGACTATAAGTCGAGAAATTTATGCCCCAAATTTGACCCTAAAATCCTGGGTCAACTTATATATGGGTCAAGACACTAGTACTGTTAGAAAGGTCCTAAAACAAGCAAGCCTGATGTCTTGCACTCCATTTAACACCGGTTCCTTCCCTCCTCAGTCCGTTTTGCAAGCCCTTTTTTCCCCATGGAAAAAACTCTCCATTTAACACCACTTGCTTCTTTCCCCAGTCTGTTTTGCAAGCCCTCTTTTCCCATGGAAGAAACTCCCCATTGAACACCACTTGCTTCCCTCCCAGTCCAATTTGCAAAGCTTCTCTTCCCATGGAAGAAACTCTCCATTTAACACTACTTGCTTCCCTTCTCAATCTGATGTTCAAACCTCTCCTCCAGCACCTGGGAATCGGTTGCGAAAGGTCCATAGAAGGAGATGGAAGTAATATTTTCTCCTTTTCATCCTTTGTTATAGCCCCCTAAATTTTACCCTCGACTTATCCTCGCGTCACATCAAAATCCATGATTTTGGCCCTGAAACCTTCCCTCGACTTATACATGAGATCGACTTGTACACGAGTATATGCGGTAGTTGCCTTGCTTTGGCTCATTCTCTTTCGACACATCGCTACCTAACTGTGCGGTTAGAAGGAGTTATGATGTAGCCTAGCAGGTTTGTAGACAGAAGCAGTTGCGTTGGATTGCTCAACCGTTGTCGCAACCTCACTAGAAATTCTCGTTGGACAAGGTAGCATCTCTCGAGCCAAGACGGAAGGTGTAGGCAAATGAGGGACTGTCCTTTCTTTTTTTCATGCTGCACGTGGTATTGGGTTTTTGCAAAAATGTAAGCACACATAATGGTTTTGAGTGTTGGACTATGACTCCGGAGACCAGGGTTCAGTTCCCAGCTGAGCCATGAAACTCACTGGGTAGCCTTGAGCAAGTCATACTCTCTCAGCCTCAGGGGAAGGCAATGGCAAACTTCTTCTGAACAAATCTTGCCAAGAAAACCCCATCTTAGGGTTGCCGTAAGTCGGAAACGGCTTAAAGGCACACAACAACATGACATCGAACGAAGCTTTGGAATAGTATGGTACTATTAGCCAAGAGTAGTCTAGGGGCCACATGTGGGGGCCCCCAAGCCTGTTCCGACGCTCCTTAGCCCCCCCCAGACTCCTAGCTTCCCACCTCCATTCTTTTCCTAGACAAAAGGAAGGAGAAAAAAAATGGATAACCTCAAAGTCTTCTTTGGAATGGGTTGTAGGTTCCCCTTGTACTGTTTTAACATTAAAATACTTCTTTCCCCACCAAAAAAAACAACCCAGGAGTAAACTTCTAATCACTGCAAGGTTTGGGGGGGGGTGTGTGATAAATATTTTGATCAATCTGTGGTTCTCAGAGGATCGTATTGGGATAAAGATGACTCCTGGACCCATCGCGGATGTCCAACCCTGTGCCACAATGTACAATGAATGGGCAAAATTTCAACACAACCTGTGGCTGTGATGCAACCCTCGCTTTTTGATTTGGCTCCATTTTGACCACTGGAAGAAGGCAGTCTCTCTATCTCTTACTTTCGGGGCATTGTCATGTCTATTTGGCAGTTTGACAGCCTAACCTTGGCTTACCAGGCAAAGTCCATTTCTTCTTTACCAGGTCACAGGGCCAAGATTTGTAGAGATTTGTACTATGTCCTGATTACTGTCAGCTGTGGCTTCTATAACTCCGTCTGTGCAACTGGTGTTGTACTTCCATTTTAAGTTGCCTTTTATTATTTGCTTTAGTTGCACATTGTCAGCACCTACGTTCTTTTTTGTGTGTGTATATAATGGTGAAAAAATATTTCTCTAATGCTGAAGAAGAGCCAGTGTGGTATAGTGGACTCAGTGTTGGACTACAACTCTGGAGATCAGAGTTTGATCCTCTGCTCAGCCATGGAAAACTACTGGGTGACCTTGGGCAAGACACACACTCTCAGCCCAAGAAAGCCCTGTGATAGGGTCACCATAAGTTGGAAGTTACTTGAAAGCACACAATAACAACAATGCTAAAGCATGTTTAATTCTGCTCCTTACCAACTGCTAATTCGACTTTTGTTCAGCATGTGACTGCTGAAAACAAAAGAGTAAGAGTCATGCAGTGACTGAACTGCAACTCCCAGCTTTCCTCAGCATTAGCTTAGGACATTATCACATTAACAAATAATGTGACTGATCCCCAATGGGATGCAATCACATTTCGGGTTGCTACCAGGTATTATCACTCCTAAGTTGCTGCCGGGCGACTGCAATCCGGCTGCATCCCAGGTCCCAGCGATGCTTGGGAGGCCACTTTTCCAAAATGGCAAGCAGCCTCCAAAGTGCCACTGGGACCTGGGATGCAGCTGGATTGCAGTCGCCCGGCAGCACTAGCAGCAGCTTAGGTGCAATTATACCCGGTAGCAACCCAAAATGTGATTGTTTCCCATTAGGGATCAATCGCATTATGTATTAATGCAGGGGTAGGCAACCTTTTTGAGCCAGAGGACGGGTTGCTGTCCCTCAGACAATTGGGGGGCTGAAGCACAATAAATAAATAAATAAATTAAAATTAAAATTTAAAAAAAAATGCATGCACACTCTCTCAGCCCCAGAAAAGCCATGGCAAAACCCCTGTGGAGATTTTGCCAAGAAAACCCCAAGAACAAGTACGGTAATAACAACAATAATCAATATTATTATGGCGGGCGGCGGCAGCGGCGGTGGCAGCGGCAGGACTGGCCTGGGGCCGGTCCAAAGGCCTCGGGGGGCTGCATCCGGCCCCTGGGCCTTAGGTTGCCTACCCCTGTATTAATGCAATAATCTCCTTAGATTCCTCCAGTAAAAACTATTTGAAAAAATTAGCTTGGAATCTAACAAGATCTGGAGGACTTCATGATTCCCACTCCTAGATGTTAGGTCAAGATTGAACATCTCATAACCAAAATACTACTGGCATTGCATTCTTTCAGCCAGCCTACAAAGTGACACAACGACAACTGAACATCACAGTGAAGAAAGCGGAGAGCCACTGGTGGGAACGGCTGACCAAGCAGGAGAAGCGCCCATTGTTTCTCGCTCCTGATTTTGATCGATGGTTGGATGAATCAGACGCTGAGATGGAACTAAAGGCCAAGGTAAAATGTCCCATGCCCTTGGGTTCATTGATGTTGGCGCAGATCCATTTGAAAGCTGGTGGAGCAAAAGAGCTCACTGGTGGAGAGCTGCTGGCTCTCTGTATTTGGCAGTGTGCAAATACACCATTATAAAAATGTCTCCCACTCATGAGTACCAGGAAAGTAAAACTACTCAAGCTGTAGACTGTTGTTCAAATGGATAACTCCAACAAAATCCTGGCTGTGGTGTTTTGGTGCTGAGTTATCTTTGTTGCAGTACTGTCCTGGGTTTGTGGTTTCCAGAGGCTGACTATAATCTTACAACAATGATTCCCAAACTTGGGCCTTCCAGCTGCTTTGGACTTCAACTCCAAGAAGCTCCAGCCAGCTCCAGCCAGCTTGGCCAACAGTCAGGAATTCTGGGAGCTGAAGTCCAAAACATCTGGAGGACCAACGTTTGGGAATTATTAATCTACAGGGTGTAAGTCTCTAGTTCAGATCTCCCATCAGTAGTGAATTCACAAAGTGGCTTTTCAAAAGCCTTGGAGCTTTGCCTATCTCTATGCCTAGAATATCAATATTTGCCTTGCCAGTAAGAATTATTGTGCTTGCATGTGTGTTGGGAAGATATCAGAAAGCCCTTTATTGTGCTAGCCAAATGCTAGGCGTTGTTGGTTAAAAGGGTTTTAAAGTTGGTTACGTTGTGCCAGGATTACATGGTAGCAAACAGAAAATAATTCATATAAGGGTTGTTTGTTTGTTTGTTTTTAAAAAAGAAACTATCTCAGATAAGTTTAAAGAAAGAAAGCATTGAAATTGAGAGAGGGAGGCATCTGAATTATGCCACGAACAGTTACAGGGCAATGTGTTGGAGTGTTTAGCTTGCATCAAATACAAGCTGGTTTTTGCAGTGATGCAGTACTGTGACCTGAAACTGCTCCAAATGCTCTCAAAAACTTTTCTCCCTAATTTTTAGGAGGAAGAGAGAATTAACAAAATCAACATAGAAAACAGGATCCCCAAAGACCGTAAGTGGATGCGCTTTTCCGCTAGCAATATGTATCTATGCACGCATCATCAAAAATATCTGATAAGATGGTTCTTTCTCCTGTGCCATGAGCTAAATCTGTGGATGTCTCAGTGCACTGCAGTCAGCCCAATTTATCCATGGATTCTGCATCCATGGATTCAACCACCTAAATCTTGAAAATATATATATATTTAAATCCCCAAAGCAAACCTGGATGTTGCCATTTTATATAAGGGACACCATTTTACTAGGCCTTTGTGGGGCTTGAGGATCCATGGATTTCGGTATCCATGGCAGGTCCTAGAACCAAACCTGGAACTTGAGGCAGATGTTGCTCAGTGGGTTGCGTGATTCCTTGAGTTAAATCTATTGGCTTAAAGCCATTGGAAAACCTGCCTTTATATGAGAGCGAGGGCCTATTTTTTAGGGGAAAGATCTTATGTCTCTCTTGTTTCCCTCTCCTCACCTTTATCCTGCAATGGCTTGCAGCTTTCCGACACTTGAAGAGAGGATACTTGTTCATGTACAACCTTGTGCAGTTCCTGGGCTTCTCCTGGGTCTTCGTGAACATGACGGTTCGGCTCTTCATGCTGGGAAAAGGCAAGTGGGTCTCCTTCGTTCCTTTCTGCTTCTGATCCTGTGAAGTGGTGCTCAGCTCCTGGAACGCTGAAAAATTGGATTAAAAGTTGGAATGAGTCACAGTCCGAACTTCTTATTGTTGTGTGCCTTCAAGTCATTTCTGACTTATGGCAACCCTACACAGGGTTTTCTTGCAAGATCAAATCCATTGGGTTTGGGTTTTTGTTTTTTGGTAGGATTTGTACAGAGAGGGTTTGCCTTTGCTTTCTTCCAAGGCTGAGAGAGTGTGACTTGCAATTGCAAAGGCCCTATGTCTTTGATACCAGAGGTGAAATCTCTCCATCCATTCTAGGAGCCTATCCCTCCATAAACGTATCCTGTCCCCTTTAAAGCTGACCCAAGGGGGCAGCCGTCTCTACATCTTGTGGCAGTGAGTTCCACAATTTAACTATGCACCTTAGGAAGAAAGTCTGGTTTTTTTTAAATGGATTTCCCACCTTTCACCTTCAGTAGATGACCCAGACTGTGTGTGAAGGGGGATGATGGGGGTCCTAGTATGAGCTGAGCCTTCCTTGTCTTCCTCCGCGGTCAAAACAGATGCTTAAACTGAACGTTGTCTGCTCTTCCAGATTCCTTCTTCGACACATTTCACGCGACTGCAGATGTGATGTACTTCTCCCAGATGCTGGCCGTCATGGAGATTGTGAACACCTTAACAGGTCTTGTCCGAGCTCCTTTGGCCCCCATCCTTATCCAGGTAACCTCTGTACAAGGCAACAAGAAAAGCAACTAATTCATAATGGTGGGAAGGGATGGCTGGGGACTTCGAGGCTTACAGGGAAGGGAGTCCTTTTATCATAAAGTTTTTAAGCGGTTTTATTTGCGAGCTGCCTTGGGCCCTTTTCTGGGAGAAAGGCGGCACATAAATGAAACAAAGCCCAGTGATTCCCAAACTCTTGCTTTCCGGGTGTTTTGGACTCCAGCTCCCAGAATCCAAGATGGCTGTGGCTTCTGGGAGCTAGAGTCCCAAACACTAGGAGGACCAGAGTTTGGGAATTTACTGAAACTAATTAAATAAATAGAATAGAATAGAATAGAATAGAATAAAAATGAACAGCATGCTGTGTGTATATGTGTGTGTGTGTGTGTGTGTGTGTGTGTGTGTATATATATATATATATATATGAACAGCATTATAGATATAGATATATCTCATTCATATATATATATATTCATATATATATATATATATATATATATATATATAAAATTACATATATACGATTAAATATTTCATATATATATATATATATATATATATATGAAATATTCAAATATATATAATTCTTCACAGCATGCAATATATATATATCATGCTGTGACAAATATGATTTTCTCCCATTGTGGGTTGGGGAGAAATGTCAAACCTATTCTTTAGTTTGACCCTTAGATACAGAGCTTGCAATTTGCATGTCTTTTTCCTATTACACACAATTCTTGATCTCTCTCTCTCTCTCTCTTTATCCCCACCTTTGACAGGTCAGTGGAAGGAACTTTATTTTGTTCCTTGTCCTTGGAGGTGCGGAAGAAATGCAGAGCAAAGCCGTCGTGTTTTTTGTCTTCTACATTTGGAGCATGACTGAGATATTCAGGTACTGAAGGCCTGGTTGGGGCGGTGGGGGGGAATAATTTGTTTTACTTGTTCCCTTCCTGGAATTCCCATTTCAAAGCATTTGGATTGCACCACCTCTTTTGTCTTCAGATCCCTCCTCAAAACCATCTTTTTAGCAGAGAGATGATATATTGCTTCTCATTTTCATTTGCAACTTAAATGTTGTCATTGCTTGTGCAACAATTTGCTCAACTTCATCACTCCCTTTCTTAAGCAGTGGCTACAACAAAATAAAAATTTGGCGTTGGCTTGGTCTTGGGTAGGCAAGATCCACTAGCTTTACAAAAGACCTGCTCCTGGTAGAGATGAAAACTTGCTAGAATTGCTTCTTTTTATTACACACACACCTAGATTTACAGAACCACCTGTGTTTTCAGACTCCTTGGAATTATCACTGCAGATGTTGTGATAATGAGGTCCTATGCTTCAAAATTATCACTGTACCAATAAGTGTAGGTGCATTTAGACCAGAGGCAGGCAGATTGCAGTCCCTGAAGACCCCCATATACTTCTATTTTAAACAAAATCTGGCACAATTTATGGGTAATATTGCCTTCCTAAACCATACACAAAGCCCTCCAAATGCCTGAAAACATACAAAAATATCTCCATCCCCAGATGCACCAGTGAATCTCATACATCCTCCCAAACATCATTGTTTCTTTCTGCAATCGCTCTCAAAATGGCTATGACCGGCTTCCGTGGCTTCTGTTCTAGGTATCCGTTCTACATGTTGTCCTGTATCGATATAGAATGGAAGATCCTGACCTGGATTCGATATAGCATCTGGATACCCCTTTACCCTCTGGGGATCTTAGCCGAAGGTATGCTACCCAAGAAAGCCTGCCAATGGTGTAACTTAATCAGTTTAATTCTCAGCCAGCAGAGAAGGGGTCTTACATGAATGGATTATTTTGTTTACCACTCAGGCTAGATTCTACAAAATAATAAAATAATAATATTTGTTCCCAGAAATGATGGGGTGGTGAAGGATGCTGCACAGATACCTTAGTTTTTTGGGTTTGACTCTTGGTCCTTTTCGTCCTTCTCTTCCCAGCTGTGTCCGTGATCCAGGCCATTCCTGTCTTCAACAACACAGGGAGATTCAGCTTCTCCTTGCCCTACCCACTGAGCATCACTATTCCCTTTTCGTTGCTCCTTCAACTCTACCTTGTGTTCTTATTTCTCGGTGAGTTTAGAGTACTACTACCTTGATTCTTTTCTTAAAAAAGATTTTTGTTCTCAAGGAACATTGGGATGGAGGTAGACTTCTGGAAGTTGCAGAGTGTCTTTGTTTGCACGTAGGAGGATTACTTTCTGTCATCTCTGACTCAGTGGAAAGCCTTTTCCATGCAAAGTATTTGCTCTTCCCCTACATCTTCACCCTGATACCTTAAGTGTGCAGCCACACTGCAGAATTATAGTAGTTTGATACCACTTTTAACTTTCATGGCTCTGTCCTAAAGAACCTGGAGTTGATAGATTGTTGAGATTCTAAGAAGGTACTCTGAGCCTGCATCTGCACAGCAGAAATCATGCATTTTGACACCGCTTTAACTGCGATGGCTCAGTGCTGTGGAATTCTGGGAATTTTGTGCAACCTTGAGCCTTCTCCGTCAAAGAGCTGTGGTGCCACAACAATCTACTGTTCCCAGGATTCCATAGCATTGAGCCATGGCAGTTAAAGTGGTGTCAAACTGGATTATTTCTGCAGTGCGGATGCAGCCTGAGATGAGAGGGATTGAGGATTTAACTTAATCAGTTTAATTCTCAGCCCGCGGAGAAGGGGTCTTACATGAATGGATTATTTTGTGTACCACCCAGGCTAAATGAACCTCTTATCTGTCCCATTTTCCTCCTGTTTCAGTTCTTGCCCCACTCAGGAGAAGTTGTGTGTTTGTCTCCTCTGCTTTCCCTGGCCTTATTTCTTCCATTTAAATCTCTCTTTTTCCCCTTCTTGGTCCTTTCTCAATCCTAGGAACCCAGGATTCCCCAGAGTGAAGCCATAAGAGTTAACTTTAAGGGATATCAAACTGTTATCTCTGTGCAATTGAGACGCACTTTGAGTTTGCAGGATAGGAAGGGAAGATTTGTTACCCAGTAAGCAAATGCTAGAGACACAAACTAAGTGGCCTGCCTTGCAGTTCTAGGTAGTAGCGGGGAGGTCATTTTGGGGAAATAGTTGGGGCCAGAGGAGATTTTATCCATGCATCCTAGTTGCAAATGAGGTCTCAGGTTGTGGGCCGAGACAAGCCTGCTGTTCTCAAAGATATCAGGCAGAGATCAATCAAGAGTTTTCTTGCGGTCAATGACCATATTGAATGGCTGTATTCCAAAATGATTAGGCTTTTTATTATGTGTGTATGCATTTATACTTCATGTCTATTCTATATGACTTATATTTACATTACATTTATATTTTACTAATGTTCGTAAGTGCATGTATCTTGCTAACGTTTATCGTATGTATGTACTTTTATGTATGCATATGAATTTTGGAATACAGTCATGGAATAAAAATACCAGGCAGAGAGGTGAGGCATTTAGGCTACAACACTCCACCTTTTGTAATGGTTCCTGTTCTTGGAAATTTAGACTTTGTCTTTCCCCTTCCCTGCTTTTCTTCAGTGCCATTTGTGAATTTCCGTCACCTCTACAAGCAACGGAAGAGGCGCCTTGGACCAAAAAAGAGGAAAATGCACTAAGCCCAGCGCTGGAATAATGTCATGTTCTAATCTACCTTGAAGGCCGGTTTAGGGCTCTCTCATTCCTAATGATTTTACTTGCCCTGTTAATCTGAAAACTAATTTTGTACAGTTATACTGACATGTGTCTTCCCTAATACATACACACACACACACACCGAGTTTCCAGGTAATGGTCATCCTCTCCCCTGCTGCCCAAGCTAAATCTGGTTTTTCTTTGGTCAAACTAAAACTGAAAAAAATAGATATTAAAATTTTATTTCCTGTTATACTGGGAAATAAGCAAAACATTTAATGAGAACAAAAACTTTGGGAAGAAAACAGAACGGTGTTTGTCTGGTTATAGCAGTGTAAGTTTCCCAGGCAGAAAGATACTATATTTTCCCCCCCGATATAAACTTTTGAAATAGCCGAAAGAGGAGACTTACATCTGAACGTTTTTGTCAGTCCCAACTGGAGTAGACCCCATTGAATCTAGGGAACTAACATACTAAGATACCATTGATTCAGTGACTTGGTTAAAAGTTAGGACTGACAATAAGTCTTAAGCCTGGGTGCAAATCTTGCAGTCATCAACATGTTTGTCAGACTGCAGCTCCCAGCATTCCTCACCACTGGCTTTGCTGGCTGGAGTTGGAGTCCAGCCCCACCTGGACGGCTGCAAGTTTGCATTTAAGTCTTCCAGTGCTGGTTGTAGGCAAAAAACCTTGCTTATGCAAAGACAGTACTGGAGCAAAAGTCTCCCATGAAAAGTGAGATGGGGTTGGATTGGGTGACCCTTGTGGTCCCTTCCGATTCTGTGATCTCCTGTTCTTGGACTTTCTCATTCCCCTATCCACCCCATCCCAAAATATTCACCTCTGCTCCTTGCATAAGAGGTCCTTATGAGTCAGACTCTTTCTTTCTAGTTTGTTGGTCTTCCGAAGGATCTGGGAATGCTTATGGTCTCCATGTTGGTGGGATATCTGCTCTGGGTTGTAGTCTAAACTTTAAAGAAAATACTGAAGGTGCTGAACTCAGTCCCCAAAATAGCCACAGCACCTTGGCTGGGTCCATTTACATTCAGGCTGAAATCCCAAGCAGATTTCCTCAACCCGTTTTTGCTTCTGGGAATGGGAAAAAAAGAACTTATCATTCATTGGTTTGGAGTGAAAGCTCACAGACACTTTCTTCCCCCTCAGGGCTATTCAGAAGTGATAGTTTAGTTTTCCATTTACTCCAGGTGGGTAAAACAAATGTTTGGGTGTTTTGTCCCTCCATCGTCTGGGCTACTATACTTGGGAAGAATACTTTTAGCAGTAGCAAAACAGCTTCTAGCCTTTATGTTGCTATTCCGTCTGTCAAATCAGTCTAGGGTGCGGGCACTTTGTCATGAATCTGGATTTGCTGGTCTTTTCAAAGGCAAATAGAATGTGGATTTCTAATATAAAGGTTTTAAAACCTCTCTTCACATTGGTTGTTTTCCATTTTTAATCAAATACGGAATGAACAGAAAACACTTCCTTTATACTCATGGAGGCTGTTCTATCAAGATGGACTATTGAATGAATTATACACAGTTTGCATAAGCTTATTTGGTTATGGCTAGCAGACAAAAAACAAGGAATAACAACTGCAATACTGAATGCTACTCATTGTATATAGAGTAGTAAAATACTACATATCCAGTATAATGTAATTAAGTATTGATATCCTAGGGTGGTGCTGAGGAATTGGATATAACTCTATAGGACGGGCAGTGTAGCCCATGGGCCACATGTGGCCCTTGATTCCCCTAACTTAAGGGATCCAAAAGTCCCCATTTTTGTTTATGAGCTAATTTGGGGGGCAGGTTTTTTGTCCAAACCCTAAGACAGGGTTGCTCTAAGTCCATATCAACTTGAAGCAGCCAGCAGAGAAAGGCAAGAGAATGCATCAGTAAGAAGTTCAAAATTTGCCAGCTATTTAAAGATGAAGAACTAGGATCCTAAATTAGACCCTAAGGTTGTGCTTCTTAAACTGTATGAGATGAGGAACCAGCAAGGTTTCTCCCCCTGCATCCTCGATGAGCCAGGAACTGTCATAATCATGGTCATTGGCCAAGTGGGATGCAAAATATAATAAAATTTAATGAAAAAGTCCAGTCCAATCTCATTAAGCAAGCATAGAATACATGATGAGGATGGACAAGTCAAGTCTTTAGAGGGAGAACTTGGCAACTGAAGGGCCATCACATCCGTTCTGTCCCACTGCCAGAGAAGTCAGTCTGCAGTGGTGTGATGTTGTGGTCATAAGTCGCATATTCTGAGTTGCCAGTGCTTGCCATTTTGAGCTGCTGAGCTGCATGAGTCAACTGGAAGGCGGCATCAGGGTGCGCGGTGTCAGGGAGAAGAGTGCATTCCCTCTCGAGGATGTCTGCCACGCCTTTCAGGAGATCCAAAAATCCAAAGGCTAAGGCTGCCTTTCGTAAGCGATTCAATTCCTAGAAAAGACGAGAGAGGAGAAAGGAGAGAACATCCTCCAGTCAAGTATTAATGTTGAAATAGGTGGGAAGAAAGAAGCCATAAAACACTTTATACAGCACCAATGGTGGAAATCCAGGGAGGTATAAAGTTTTGGGCATCTCTAGGTCGGCCAGAGTGATTCTATGGTCAATTTCCTGCAGAGCTGACCATAGAGTCACACTAGCCGACCTAGAGATTCCTAAAGTGAACACCTCTAGGAATTTCTAGGTCCTCCAGAAGAGCAATTGTCTCTCTCTGTGTTAATTAGATTGTAACCCTAAGGGCAGGAAACTGTCAAATTAACAATAAGCCCTCTGAGAGCCTTTGTGACTGAAGAGCAGAGTATAAATATTCTAAATAGATAAATAACTAGCCTTGTCTATTCTGTCTGGGAAGAAAGGGCTGAGAGTGAGTGAATGGGTATGTCTGAAATTTTACTCTTAACAAAACACACAGTGGAACTGTGCTTCCTTTGAGATAGGCTCTGTAGGTCAGTCCTTGATATCATATTGCCTGCTTCAAAGTGTTGTAAGAAACAGTGTTCCTCACCTTGTAGAAGGTCTGTGTCTTTTCGGGAAGCTTTCTTGCATTCCTAAGTATCTTCTGTACGTCTGTCTGTAGAAAGAGGAGAAGAGATGGTGGTGGTGGTCGTGGGGATCTGGTTTATTGAGGCCTGAAATTTCTTTCCTAACTTAGGAAGTTCAATAATGCCCAAATCCTGCTTGGTATATCCCACTTCTGGGGGGCAGGGGGCTTTCCACCACAGCAGCACTTTTAATAAGGGACACACTCTTGCCTAATAATTTTTAATTCCATGCAAAAGTTTGAATGGTACCAGAAGACAAGAGGACACTAATGCAAATGCTGCAATCCCAGTATGACAGGGCCTGTCCATGACCAGGGACAAACTACCATCTTTTACACCAGCAGAAACCTCAAAAAGGTCTACATTCCCTCCTTACAGCTGTGACAAAGTTCAAAAGCCACTTCCGTGAGAAAATCGCACATATCCCCAACTCCATTTGCAAGATATTTTCTACCAAAGCCTTTAAACAATCCACTGACCTGGAGACCATTTGGTTTAATCCACACAGTTACATTCTGTGCATAGCTGCGTTTATTCTTGGGTTGCAAGGGAAAGGGACTCTTGTTGTCATCTTCACCATATGGATTCTCCTTAGCATCTAAAAGCAATCAGATCTTAGAAATATAAGAGCTATTCATAGTTTTCATGTTTTCTCACATGCACTACACTTTATAAAAAGATTATTTTTAAGAAAAAGTTCTGCACCAAGAATATCCAAACAAAAATTCATTTGGTTTACATAAATCAAACAGATCAGTCATACTGTGTCTAGAAAGGAATAAGTTTAGGGGAATGGTCCCAAACCTGAGAGGATGAAGCTGTTAAACCAGGAATTGAAAATTTTCAGACATTAGCCCCTAACTATTAAGCCTTTGAAAGATGACTCAGCCCGACCCATATCTGAAATGCTGAGGAAATTGGAATGGATCCATTCACACAGGTATGGCCAGTACCTGAGATGGGGCCAAGTTGGGCCATCTTCCCCAGCCAAGGGAGAGGCTCTGGTCCTGGCTCAAAGAGAGACATCATCAGATTTGACTTCTTCTTGCTGTCTGCTTGAGAATAAAGCATCCCGTACCATTCAGGCCTGAAAACAGAGAGCAAAGCATCCATAGCAAGAACAGACATTTTTTGCTAAGAAGAGACTATCCTGGCCCATCCAGGGCTGGCCTTTCTGCAAGGGAAGAGGCTGGGGTTCTCTCTCTTAGAATAAACAGAGAAATCTACTCTTTGTTCCTGCTCCCTCAAGCCTCTGTGTTTAACTTTATTGAAATCTTTTAAGTTCTAAAACTGGTCTTCTAGGTATGCCTCCCAAACTGAAACGAATTCTTCTCCTGGCAAGGGTCTAGA
Organism: Phrynosoma blainvillii; assembly: GCA_026167975.1. Taxonomy (NCBI): domain Eukaryota; kingdom Metazoa; phylum Chordata; class Lepidosauria; order Squamata; family Phrynosomatidae; genus Phrynosoma; species Phrynosoma blainvillii. The sequence continues at coordinate 2,306,202 of JANUYF010000010.1, read as the reverse complement.
CCAGGGGTAGGCAACCTTTCCCCTTTAAGGGCCAAGGGACTTCAGCTCCCAGAATCCCAGGAGCTATTGGCCAACATGGGACTATTGGCCAACATGGCTGAGACTTCTGGGAGCTGAAGTCCCTCAGCCCTTAAAGGGGAAAGGTTGCCTACCCCTGGTCTAGACTCTAGAGGTTCTTGCCAGTCCTGCCTCCTTGATCGATGGCAGGATTTACCCATCAGAGGACACCCCCATGGACAAATATCTCTACCCGAGAGGTTATTACTCATATCTCTGGCCCAAAACACAATTCTAGTCAATGCCATCTCTGTGTCTCCTCCACCCTCCATGTCACCCTCCATACCCTAACTGAACAATGGCCACCATGCCTTCCACTTTCAGACTCCCGTGCAGCAACACACAGAAGTTGGGGATCTTGCCCGCTATTTGGTTAGCCGAATTCTCATCTTCGACATCATCTGCAATCCCTGGGCCCACCTCGTCACCTTCTAGGAGGAAGGAGAAGTGAAGGCTATCAGGGCACACTCCCTTTTTATTGAGAGTGCCAGCAGCTGGGCATGAGGACAACAGAAAGGCTCACCTTTGTTGAGAGCAATGGGTAATACCAAATGCCGAGACAGGACCGGGGGGCTGGAGATATCAGCTATGTCAATGAAACCAACTATTTCCAGATCTAGAAAGAAAGCCAACGATAAGATTTTTAAAAGAGCTGGAGGGAGTGAAGACTTAGCTGGAGAGATTTCAAGTCAAAGAATGAAAGCATAACGGAGGACAAGACAAACTGACATTAGTACAGATTGCAATAAAGAAGAAGCTAATATCTACCTGTATTAATTGTTTTAGGAATCGGATCAATTTCCTCATCTATCACAAAGGGCTCTGGCCTTGGAAAGGCTTGCACGTCTGAAGACAAGTGGCCGCATTTCAGAACAGCATGGAAGGGTGTATAAGCTACATCTATTAGCTTCCTGGAACAAGAGTTTATCATTAGGACAAGACAGTTCATGCATTCAAGTGAAATCCTTTGGGAGGACTGCATGATGGAGTTATTTAGACAATTCGTAAGTGAGGTGGAGGGGGGGACAGTGGTGGAAAGCTATCTTCCTTTGTGTTAATTTACAATTATTTGCAAGCTTTCAAGCTGCACAAATGTCATCATCAAGCAGATCTGCAAAAAAGCCTACCACACTATGTATTTAGACCACTCTTCAAACAGTTAAGCCATCATTGGCAAGGATGGGAATTACACAACACTCAAGATTCCGCTAGACAGCAAGTCCTTGAAGTCCTAATCAACATTGCCAACATCTGGAGAGTCACATGATTTCCACCACTGCATCATACCTCCCTCATTCAAAAATCAATGTAATTAAAAATGTTTAATATGAAATTATTACTTTAATATTTATAACATCAACGGTATCACTCGGGGGGGGGGGGGAAGTGGAGTAAAGTATATTTTGAAGGGGCATGATAAACAAAAGCAGTAAAATATTCCCAAGTGAAATGGAGAGCAAGCATCAGCTTCTTTGCAGGTATAATTTAACCAAACTCCATTTGGGCCAAGAAGGAAGAGTAGGGCACAGTCCTGCACTGAAGAAGAACTTTCATACAGTGATGCTTATTAGAAGTATACTCACCCAAACATGGATTGTACATTCTTCAAGCAAAGGGGTCCATCGATAGTAAAAATCTGTCCTTCCCCATTGTTCAAGTCTATAAGACGTTCAAGACAATCTAAGGAATCTGTGCTCTGGAGCTGTAAGTAGAAAGAAGCACCTTTTCATAATGCAAGAACATGCTGAAACATGCATATTACCACCTAAATTAAGCTGTTGAAATGAACCCAATAAACCTGAAGCCTGCCCATCCCAGTCAGCAGCTCGAACACAAGCTATATGCTAATACAATGTCAACCCTCCACTTGTTCTTGCAGAACCAGCCCATTGGAATGGACTCACCTCCTCTAGATTGGCCATGCACATGACATACAGCTTTGATGGGAATGGAAAAGGCAGTGGGAACCGGTTGCTTTCATTTCGCTGGCTGAGAGTAGCCAAAGAGTGGCGCAGCGAGCCCCTGCCAATGCCTAAGCTGCCATCAGTGACTAGGACAACCTAAGGAAGAAGAAACAAGAGGTAGAGATTAACTTCACAACGTAAAGAGGAGGAAGGTAGGGGGGAAAACAGAATGTAGCAACACCTTTAAGACTAACTGGTTTTTATTTTAGCATAAGCATAAGACGTTCCCCTCCTTTTCATGCTGCAAAAAACCTAACATGGCAGTTTCTTTAAAAATTCCACAAACTGTTCATTTCCAAATACTGTTCTGTCCTGCAAACCTTGTGAAAGGGCTTTATGCTCTGCAGAGGGGCGGGATATTATTATTACTATTATTATTGCAATTCTGGATTTCATGAAAGGACATTCTCTCAGCCTCAGTTGTCTATCTGTAATATAAAAATTATGATCACTTCACTCTCAGGAGCCTAAATTCAATTGCTAGTCCCAAATAACACAGACTCATGCTAAGAAAGGAATTTCCATCACTGTTGACTTACATACTCTGTAATTTACTGAATATGCTCTAGACCAGCAAATTGATTTAGGGCATACTGGTTGTAAAATTTATGTATGAAAAATAATTCCATCCTAGATCCTTAGGATTTCCCCCCAATTCATAAAGCTTAATTATGTTTTTAAGCCTTTCTCAGCTATTGGTACAATGTGGCAATTTAAGAAGACAGACACATATGGGAAAAAAATAGCCTCCCTTCTAAACAGACTAGTAGCCCACTGCCCTCACTAATGTCTACTCACAGCAGCTTTCCAGAGTTTCAGGTATAAGTCTTTCCTAGTTCTGTCTTGATGCAGGTCTCTGAACCCAATACCTTCTAAAAAGCAATGACCTTTTAACCTCCATTTTAGAATTACATAAATATTCCTCCTGCAAGACTATATAATAATAGATGCTCCTCAGTCAAACTCATCCTCAACTGACACCAACTGCCAATCACTGGGCAAAAGAAATACAGATACAGTCCTTCAGCCCATGAACACTGATGTCTGGAGAAGTTATTCTGGTTTTAGTAACAAATGCTTTATTAGAAATGTGAAGTTCTCCCCTACAGATGTGTTCTACTACATTCTGAACTCTAGTATACAGCAGTCATGATCTATCACAGAACTTTCCAAGACATGAATCCAGTAACCCCACCTGGCAAGGAATGGCAGCTCCCCATTCCTGCTGCACAATTTTGCACACTCCAAGTAGAGCCGACTCCAGGCATGTTTTGTCATAGTCATCCATATTACTCAAGGCTTCCTGTGAACATAAATCACACACCGTTAGCATGGGTCAGAGCCAAGCTATCTGCACTCAGATATACCAGACTATGTTGAGAAAGATGCCTTCAAACTCTTAGCCAAAATGCACACCATCTTTACAAACGATTAACATATGCATATCTCTGCTTTTATATTTTGTACCTGGAGAGTATTGTAGTCTCTTGTAAAGGGAACCATCAGTTCCCAGAGTGAGGAAAACACGATCAAAGCAGTAAATTCTAGTTTGTAGTTGGTAGCCATGTGTTCAAAGAGCATGGTCAGGCCATGGGCTGCGAGATGTTTCCGCTGATACTCCTCTGAGCCCTCAACAGAGACGGGCCGGGTCATGGAGAGGGACACATCCATCACCACCACTGTTGGCATGGTGGCTTCTTCTTTGTTCTATCAGGCAGAGAGGGGGGAAATACTTCTGAGGAGGAGGAAAAGAGGATGAATATCAAGTAAGAAATGTAGCCATATAAACCCACCTCCCTTCTTCATATCATACTTGCTAACAGAATCACTACTGTTTCTGCTGCCACTATCATCCTCATCCTCTTCCTTCCTGTTTATGCCCTACCTTGTCCCCAAAAAAGGGGCTCAAGGCATTATTACAAACGCCATGCAGTTAAAATATACAAAAGATAAACCGTGGAACGGAACTATCAGCCACCATCATAACCTATAACCACACAGGTTTCTCAAAAAAGAGAAATATAACTATAAATATATTAGTTAGGGACGAAGCTGACACATACTGCCCAGTGTAACTGAAAAGAGGCAAGTCAAATTCCACGAGGGGGCAAAATGCTTATAGAGGAACAATATGCTTTCATTTCTTCTTCCCCCTCTTGTAACTATATCCCTGGAAAGAAGGATGTGTCAAACTTCCGGGAGGGAGACAGCTAGACCTCGCGCGTCCGCCATTTTGGATCCCACCCCGAAAGCCTTCCCCGCCGCTGCTGCGACCGCGAGCTTTGGTTCCGGGCAAGAAAAAGGCCCCCCTCCCAAGCGGCTAGTGCGCATGCGCGCCTCAAGGTCTCTGGCTCTGTATAGGAGAGACAGATGTCAGTGCATCTGCACTGTTGAAATAATGAGGTGTGACACCACTTTAAGTGTTGCAGGTCCATGCTAGGGAATCCTGGGATTTGGGGGGCATCCACACTATAGGAATAATAAGGCCTGAGGGAATCCTGGGATTTGGGGACAGGAATAAGGTTTGAAACCAGTTTAAGTGCTGCACCTGCAGCCTATGGAATTCTGGGATTTGGGGGCATCCACACTGTAGGAATAATGCAGTTTGGGACCAGTTTAAGTGTTGCAGCTCCAGCCTATGGAATCCTGGGATTTGTAGTAGTGCATCGTCTTCAGCCTTTTCTGCCAGAGGGCTGGAGCCTTATAAGACTACAGATCCCAGGATGGAGCCATGGCAGTTAAAGTAGTGCCTTAGGTGCATTCTTTCGATTTCGTCGAAAGCTTGAGACATACATTTTGTGCATTTTGGTATCCATGTTTTGTGGATTTGGGATGTTGTTGTATTTTTGTTGTAAATGGCCAACACAGTTACCCCTGGACATGTTTCTTATTGTAGGATGGTTTCCCACTTCACTGCATTGCCTGATTAAAGTGAAAAAGTACTTCTTCTCTTAATGGCTAATTTAGCATCCAGTGTGCAAATGGGTGAAACGATAATTGCCTTCGGTGGAAGCGGCTTGTTCGGAGCTTCTTAACAAACTGAGAGCAACGGCAAATGAATCACCTTCAGGGATTGATGTCTTGTTGAATGGCCAATGTTCTACAAAGGGATGCATCTACACCGAAAAAATAATACAAATTTGACACCACTTTAACTGCCAGGATGGCTCCATCCTACAAAATCCTGGGATTTGTAGTTTGGTGAGGCACCAGCCTTATTTGGCAAAGAAGGCTCAAGACTTTGTAAAACTGCAAAACCCAGGATTCCATAGGATTAAGCTACAGCACAAAAGTGATGTCAAACTGCATTATTTCTAATAATAATAAAATTTATTTCTATCCCGCCCCTCTACAGCGCAATTCTAAGATCTACACAAGAGAGCAAGAGTGGGGTAGAGGTTTGAGCATTGGACTATAACTGGAGACAAAGGTTCGAATCTCAGCTTGGTCATGTAAACCCACTGGGTGACCTTGGGCAAGTCACACTCTCTCAGCCTCAGGGGAAGCCAATGGCAAACTCCTGAAGAAACTTGCCAAAATAAACCCATGATAGGGTTGTGTTAGGGTTGCCATAAGTTGGAAATTACTTGGAGGCACACAACAACAGATATAGACAAAGTCTTGGAAGGTGAGCTCTATGTAGAATGTGTTACTGTAGGTGGAAAACACACTGCAGAAATAATCCAGTTTGAGACCACTTTAACTTCCCTGGCTCAATGCTAAGGAATTCAGGGAACTAGTTTTGTGAGACATTTAGCCTTCTCTGTCAGAGAGCTCTGGTGCCACCACAAACTAAAATTCCCAGGATTCTCTAGCATTGCGCCAAACCGGTTTCAAACTGGATTATTTCTGCAGTGTGTTTTGGACTATAGTCTCATCTGGGGGGTTATCAAAATATGTGAAATAGAAACAAGGATCCTGTTTTCCAGAAGCAAAAGTGGAGTGAGTGTGTGAGTACCGAGTGTGCGCCAGAGAGAGACAAAACTCAAAACACAAATTCTTCCCTCTTCGCATGAAAATTGGGGGCATGGCCCTATTTCTAGCTATAAAATGTTGGGGAATATGAAATGTTCCAAGACATGTTTCTTGAATATCAGGTTGGGCTAGTACTAAAACTATTAACCTTTCCATTAAATCTGGAAGTGTAAAAGAAATACAATTCACATATTCCTCCCTTACTCCTAACAAACCTGAGTATAATGAAGGGCAGCAAGCTTAAATTTTAGTAACTATTAGAAAATCCACTGCAAATTCAGGTCATTAAAGTCTTATTAAACCTAGAAATGAAGATTTTAACAAATGACAAGTATTTGTCCACGATACACATTGAAAATAACGTAACAACTAGAACGATCCTTTTTACTTTTTCTTTATTGAGCCATTGTAAAATTTTAAATAGACCCAATTTCTATGCGTTTTCTGGGAAAAACAACACTTCCCCCCCCCCCCCTTGTGAACATTGTGAAAATATACACCTTGAAATTGACCTACAAATTCCAAACAAAAATAAACACTTACACAGATGTCTCTTGTTGGTAAATAAAATGTAAAACATTACATATGTACAAATCTACAGCCATTCATTTATGAAAGTGCTCTTTTGCAAATTAATGTAATGTCTATTTTGAAATTCCAATGAATTCATATTTTCCAGAAATAAAGTACTCTGTGGAAACCCACCAGCTGTACCTCTTGTATTATAATTATTTTATATACATATTTACAGGTAATGAATATCCATTTCTCTCTTTGGAGTAAAGCATTTCCTATTGAAATACCAGAAGTCATCTACGTGATAAAGCCATAATTTTACATACAGCAAATCTTAACGTTATAGAGAATTATGAACATGTAACTGAGTAGAAACTCTGCTTTTTTTACTTGAACTAAACAATGAACCAAACAGATGAAAAGCATTGTGAAATGGAAATACAGAACTGTGTCAAAGTGTAAGGAGAAATCACAACAAGCAGAGAAAAGATAATAAATAAGACTTTTACATTTTCAATTTGTTATTAATGGGAAAAACTGAATAGAATATGTGGAAGGTAAAGAACTATATAATCTTGAAACTTGATATTCTGAACATCTAATTTGAATGAGGAAACTCTTGTCACAGGTTCAATTACTCCTATCTCCATTTAATATTAGAAATATTAGAAAAGAGGCTAGAAAGGGGTTAATGCCTGGGATTCTGGAGAGCTGCTGCTGGTCTGAGCCTACATTTGCATTGCAGAAATAATAAATTTTGATACTGATTTAATGGCCATAGCTCAATACTATGGAATTCTGGGAATTGTAGTTTTGTGAGATATTTAGTTTCCTCTATCAGAGGGCTCTGGTACCACAATATATTTCAGTTCCCAGAATTCCATTGCATTGAGCCATGGCCATTAAATCGGTGTCAAACTAGATTATTGCTGCAGTGTGGATGTTGCCTGAGAAGGCAATATTAGATTATATGGAGCAGTGGTCAGAGTATGAAGCAGGTATCTGGAAATAGCTAAGGAAAAAACAGATTCCTAACCTGCACTTCAAATCCCAACATCTTGGGGAAAATTTAACTGAAATGATCAGACCAGAGAGCAGGAGAACTGCAAGATGAAGGGATGGCATGAATATTGAAACGTGGTTGCTGGTCTACAGCTTCATCTCACATTCCCTCCACAGTTCTGTCCTGCAATAAAGGCAGTTCACAAATGCACTTGCCACTCATTCAGTGTAAAGGAAAGCAAGAGAGGCACCTGCATGCGTGAGCCAGTAGCTTCTGGAAAAGAGAAGAGCTTTGCAAAACCAATTTTTGATGGGGTATGTGTGGGGAGCAGTTTTAAGGGTCACAACAAATTTCACATGTGGGCAGAAGCTTTGGAGCGTAACATACCTGTTTGGATCTTGACCAGATCTACAGAGCGCCCCAATTTTTAGGATGACGCTTCCATGCAGCTGCTGAAGTTATCATCTGGTTAGCCTTTAAGGTGCTGTAACTGTGGGTTTTCCAACTTTCTCTCACCCGTAATACCGCACTGACTAATATATGCTTCATTCTATAGTAAATAAACTTGAACAGACAGGATATGCAGCAGCTGGAATGAAGAAGCTCATTTTTTATTCATATTAACCGAACTTCAAGACAGATGCTTGCTTTTATTCTTCCCTCATCTACACACGCAACCTTGACAGATAAAGAGACCTTGTTTCAAAATTATGATGCTTTTGACAAAACTAGGTTAATTTGAGTCTTCCAAAGAAAGATGAAAGAGAAAGGCTGATTTGTAGTTTTCTTGGTATCCACACAAACACTAAATGGAGCTCAGGAAGAGGACAGGGGTCCTCCGTCATAGCTCGAAAGTGCTATAAAACAGTGGCTTTTATACAGTTAATCAGAGCAAGAAGTGGCATTTCAAAGGCTGACAATCTCTCTTTACACAACACAGATAGGTAGGTGCTCATTTACATTGGCAGTTACTGTGTACAAGTTTTCAATAGAAAATACCATACAGTTTCTGTGAAGACGCCTCACATTATCACACATTCTACTTTGTCATAAGTGGTTTCCAAAGTTTACATTCACTCTTTTAGAAGGTGCAGCTTTATCACATAATTCAAAGAAACAGGAGTCTGGGAGATTGCCTGCGTTCATCTGTACTTGCTAAATGAATGCAGACATATGGAAATCTATGACAACGCAACAGGAAAGTTCACACAAACCCCATTAAGCTGAATGGCAGCTGTCTCAGAATATGCAAGATGGCTTGTGCAGGATAAATTCTTGCTGCATCGTGCCCTTCCAGAAGCTGCACCCCATAGATAATGTTGGACTACAATTCCCATAGAGTGTACTGGCTAGGGACAATGGGAGTTATACTTTGATGGATCTGGATAATACACTGTTGGGAAATGGCTGTGCCTGAAGACTGAATTAACACACACCAAAGGAGTCTCTAGACCAGTGGTTCCCAAACTTGGGTGCTCCAGGTGTTTTGAACCTCAGCTCCCAAAGGCCCCAGCCAGCTTGGCCAATAGTCAAAAATTCTGGAAAATAGTGCAAAACATCAGGAGGACCAAAGTTTGGAAACCACTGCTCTAGACCTATTCTTTGTCCAAAGATGCCCCTGACAAGCTGTTTACAATGGGAGAGCTTCAACCTCCGAGTGTGATATAGTTTAATCCCATGCTCTTTAGCACACTCAAACCAGACAGAATCTGCAATTCATTTAGAAGGTATTTGAAGAGAAATGTTAGAAGAGGCAACACAACTTGAGAACAAGTAGCATTACACATATGTGAGATCAGAAGAAACACAGTAAAGTTCTCTAGTTCCTAATATTTCAAGCTCTCTGCTATGAAACAGAAGCGGTGTGTGAAGTTATGTGTCAAAAAATAAAAATAAGTTGCCATGATGCCCGGATATAATCTAATGCATATCTATTTTACACCATATCTGAAAGGAGATTATATTTTGTTCTGAACCACATAAAGTTATTTCTGCCACTCTCTCAAATCTTCTGTTTAGCTTAGCTTGTACTGGATTCCCTTCTGAAATGTTTCCACCTATATATTCCAATTTATATAAAAGGTCCCCTTGTTCTCAAGTATCCTCCAGTATCTTGCCAAAGTTTGGATGGGATTTAAAGAATCATTAAATTAAATTTGATGTGCCTGCTGATGCTTTAGGCTCATCCTTCTGGAACAGCTGGCCCCCAACCTCTTTTTTAGGGGAAACACATGACAAACTACTTTTAAAAATGCAGGGGCATTCAAAAGCAGATCATGAGCTGGTCATGAGCTTGCTGCTTGAAAAGAGCTAGTCCAAAATCCTACAGCTGTGACATGTGTGCCTAAAGTTGCTTTTTAGATCATGGTCTTTGTAAGGAATTATCTATACAGTAGTGAAGCCAGCATGGTGTAATGGTTTCTTGTACTAGTTTGGGAGACAGGATTCAAATCCCTGCTTGGCCATAGAAACCCCCTGGGTGAATATGGGCAAGTCACGCTCTCTCAGCCTCAAAGGAAGGCAAGGGCAAGCCCCCCCCCCCCCCCCCCCGAACACATTCTGCCAAGAAATCACCATAACAGGGTCGCCTTAGGGTGACTTGAAGGCTCACAACAACAAATGGCTTCTAACCAGAGCTTGGAAATGTTAGTGTTGGTACCAACACATTAGCTCTGAATTGTTGGAGGAAATTAATTTGCTAATGTCAAAGTACTGAATGGGCATGATACAACTAATTTCTTAACATTAATCACTAATCTAAATGTTGTACTTCTTAAATTGTTGCATTTTTCTAAAATTTAAAATTACTAAAAACAATAAATGGCCAACCTTCCCTCAATTACTCCACAAAAGTGACAAATTTAAAGCAATATGAAATATTAAGAGTTATTTAAAAACAAACATTATTGACATGAACAATTTTAAGAATTTAAAAATACTTATTGAAATTTTTAACAAATGAGAGGTAACAAATTAATTTTAATGACTATTTCCAAGCTCTGTTCCTAACAGCCATCAGTGTCATTTTCACAGAATCCTTTCTTAGATCTAGTGGCAGTGACACAGAATGACATGTCAGCCCAAATTTCTTAAAAGTGACAAATGCGTATTAATTTTGAAAACTTCATACAAGTCTGCAATTTTTGTCAGCTAAAATTTGCAATGCAACTGTAGAATTTTTTCCCCTTTTTTCCCCTTTTGGAATAAAATGTATTGACAATTCTTATTCTGATCTAGGAAAGTACCAACATTTCTGCATTATTTTTTTTAAAAGGGACTTTTTTCTGTAAAAAGGCCAGTTGCTATAAACAACATTACTCAGAAGGAGGGTGAAAGTGTTGCTTATGCAACAGGCTCACTTAAATCATTATAGCAATTTAAAAACTTAAAAAAATAGGAACTTGCCATAAATAATTTAAAATTTGTTATTATACAACTCTGGTATTCGCTCTGTACCTTTTTTAAAAACATTCACTGTAAACAGTTTTGAAAAGCTTATTTCATGCAAACTTTTAGTGCATGGTTTTGGTCCACCTCTGCTTCAGCTTCCTGCCATTGACCATTAGGTTTCTCCATTAAATGGTTTGTAGACACCATCCAAGTAAAGAGAGCCTTCCATATGGCCCACTCTTCATGAGTCTTTCCAATATCGTTTTTCCTCTGGGAAATTCTGATTTTAAAAAAAATTGAATATGCTTTTTAATGGAGAAGGGTGAGTCTTTCTGAAATCTCTTTTCTTCCCCATACATGAACACTGCAACAATTCCTTACACACAATATTTTCTTTTCCTTTAAAGATATGGTTCCCCAAAAATTTTTCGACATTCCATCACTCCAGTGCTTGGAGGCCTATCGCAATTGTGGGTACTCTTGACCTGATTTGCTGTAAGGCGATCATAAGCCATTTTGTATTCTCTGTCAAAAGCATCTGTAACAAGAGGGAAAAATAATTATATATTATGCCAAAGGAATGGGCACAAGGAGTATCCTAGCTTAAGGACAGCAGTGTTTCTGCTATGCTAATCTAATTGAGGAATTGACAGAAAGCCCAGTGGCCTTTAACCTTTTTCTTTATCTAAAGCACCTCCACCCTTGTAAGCTGCCAAAACTCCACTGATACAGATCAGAGAAACAGAGTGGTTGAGAAAGTTTAGCTCCATTGCTCATGCTTTTCCCCAGATCAAATTATCAGTCCCACAGCTGCAGGTAGTACAAAAACAACCCTGTGAGTCCAATCATAGCTCTCCAACTAATACTGTAAATTTTCAGGACAGAGGAACAATACCATTCTTATTCACTTCATAATCTCCCCTGCTAGTTTACATGAAATTGAAGCACACCCAGTTGCAAATAACCATTTACAAATCTGATTTTGTAGCAGGATTTTAAAAGAGGCTTCAAAATGCAAATATTATTTATCATTTATGAAGCAATAGTTTGCAGTGATTATCTTTATGAATATGTAGCTTACCTATATCTATATTTTCTCTTCCAAGAGCAACAAGAGAGAGAAATAATATCTCCCTATAAAGACTCCTAAAAAGAGAATTGAAAAGCATTATTTTTAAAACCGTCATTTTAATTCAGTTATATGAGATTACACATTCACATTAGGCACTGTACTTTTTGTACTTTTCCTGTCCCATTTTCTGTCCCTTATAGTTGGGAGTAGGTATACATTTCTTTGCTGAAGGAAGCAATGAGTAATTTTAGCAATTTTCTTCCCACTGTGAGCAGGTTTTCAAAAATGCAGTTTTCAAAGGCTATTTGCAATTTCAAACCTATTCTACACAAAATTCATATGTTTTTTGGTACAGAAAAAATGATTTTTTAAAAAATTGTTCAGAAACAAGTTCTTTTCCTCAGCTTTCATATGTCTACTTTGATTGGTAGTGTTAGACACCCTCCATGTGGATGCACCCTATAGGGGCAAATATATTTCTGCCTTAGACTGCAGACTCTTTTGAAAACACTAATTTTACCTTTGCCTCTTAATCTGTGGAAATCTGTTAAGTCTCTCTAGGATCTGACTCATTGGTCCATAGACATCATTCATCTTAATGCTCTTCACCATGCTTCTTAAAAGTTCCTGGTTAAATGCACTATAATCCTTCTGCAGTAAATGAACCATGGGGTACTTTTGAGCTGGGAAAGAAAAAAATGAAATATTTAAAAAGGGAATGAAACAATAACAGTGGCAGGGAAAAAGCAAGTTAAAGGTAAAAAGGAATAGATTTTAATCTGGTTCTTAAAATGTAACACATATCTCATGGTAATTTAGGATAAAAGAGAACAAAAGTAAGCACAACAAAGCCATAAAAGGGAAGTTATAATCAATAGAGCATAATAGCTGCAAAGAAAAGGCTAATTCTAGAAAAGGTATTATGAACAATATAAGGTTTTGTTGAAATTTCTCCTAGAAAGCAAATAATTAGAATAACTCCAGTGGATTGTCTCAAACAAAAATTAACTGGACAAGGATTCGTATATAGAACAAAAACAGCCCCAAAAGTAAATATGTAGTCAAGCAGTATGTTGTAAGCAAAAAGCTGCTACATAAAACAAACACATACACACACCAAAAATGGGGGGGGGGGGGGGGGGAACTGGATTAAAAAATAAATAAATCAGCCTGAGCAGGACATAGTGTAACACTCACTCTCAAACACAAGAGTATGTTTTTGACCTGCAAGACACAGAAAATGGCATGATTAAAATTCTCACTGCCCATCAGTTCAAGTTACTGTTGATAATAGGGGGGATTATTTTCAATACGCAAACAGTCTTCCAGAATGAATATAGACAACTTACTCTGTGCATTCCACAAAATATACAGAGGTTGCCCTGGATCTTTGTGTAATTTCATGTTGTCCCACAACATCTGAATGAGAACATACTTGCTATCCTCCAAGATACAATTTCTTGGAATCTGAATAGGAAGAACACAAAAAACAAGTCTGTAAATATAAGAACAAGAAACTACAGCATATTAGCAAACCTGCTTTATCTAACACGTGCATACATACATACATATCTACAGAGAGAGAGAGAGAGAGAGAGAGTGCAGTTCTGCTATTACTTCATGAGGACAGCTTTTTAAAAAACTGGGTCCCTATTTCAACAATTACTAATACCCTCTGATCTCTGCTGTTCCTTAGCTTTATCCTTTACTTCCCAATACTCCCTTCTCCAATGCAGCCAAAATGATTTCAGTATAACATTCTCCCTCTTAGGCAGAATTATTCATCAGATCACAGTGACACTGTGACCTCTTACCAACAGTATGCTGTGCCCCATCATATAATAATATTCCGTGTTGCACTTACTCGTCTATATAGAATTAACTTGTGACAGACGTTCTTGCCTATAACAGAGGCCTGTATTCTACCATACAAGCTAGTGTGAGGTTTGAGATTTTAGTGGGAAGCCTTTAACTTGGTCCCACTGTCCTCACAGCACATGTGGTGGGAATGCAGGAGGGGGCATTTCAGTTGCTGTTCCCAGGCTCAGCAACAGTCTTCATAGAGAAGTTGTCTTCGACTGGCAGGTAAGACTTAAAATAAAATCAGGTTTTGGGGAACAGTCAGTTTATAAAGAATGGGCTTTTAATAGTGTGCTGTGCTGTACTGTTTTTATTACTTGCCTTTTTAATGGATATGAATTAAATGGTGCTTAATTGTATAGACAATTTAATACTGTTTTTTTCTGTATCTATTTTTTTCTATATCTGTTAAATTTATGCAAGATGGGCTTGAAGCCCAGTTCTGGGGGGAAAGTTGGAATATAAACATAAACTTAAGTATAATCACTTTGAATCTATTCAGATTCTCAATCTATTCAGTGAAACTACATAAAGATACCAGTCATACAAACAAGTAATTGTGTCGATGGCTTCTAAAATGTAAACTGCAATGGGCTTCACTGAGAAAGGGTGGGCGGGTGGAAGGATATATGCAGGCATTAAAACAAACTAGATGTTGTACAGTCAATGAAACTCATTTTGTCTTACCTTTGAATTCTTATTGCAGTGCTCAGAGGATAGTATTAATCCTGGTAAGTTACTGGGTAAGTCCAGGCGTCGAAAATACCACACTAGATTCCAAAACACAATAGGATGGTGATCTACAAAGTCTGCCACTGTGATAGCATGGTCTCCTTCGTTTTCTAATAAACTTTCAAGCTCTTTCCATACGACCAGAGGACTCAGATAAGGAACAGTTATAGGCTCTGGGCTGGGTAAATGCCACTCTATTCCTAGAGGATCCTGGTGTACAAATAAAATAAAAGAATTAGGATCATTATTACTGTCTGTCCTCCCTGCCATCTGAAAAATAAAGAGAACTGCAAGAGGAAAGAGGTACCCTGCATCTATAATTCTCTCACTGGAACTAGCTTGGTGTGCATGCAGATGCCCTTCAGGTGCCAGGCAAAGACATTTCCATCTGCATTCCCTTTCACTCTGTCATAGGTTTTCTAATGTGATTATTTTGAATATTGTCTAACTTGGTTCTATAATCATTGTAGAATTGTCCTTTTATTATTTGTTCTAAATTGCGTTGTACGCTTTCCAAAGGCTGGCATTAAAATATTTAAAATAAACAAATACAGTAGTATGTGAATGACAGTATCAAACTCTAGAATCACAAAATTCTCCAGAGTGCTATTAAACAACCAGGAGATCTTTCCCTTGATAATTTTTCAGCTAGTTGATTTGTACCACTCCTACAAAATCAGTCTTGTTTTACAGATTTTATGCTTGCCCAGAAAATTCAAAGTTTGGAAAAGAAGACCTAGCTACTCACAGGTGTCCCTTGCAAAGTGGTAGGCAAGCTCCCCGTGGGAACCACATGGTTGTGCTTGTGGCTCTCTGTTTCCTCTGCTTCCAGTGGACTGGATGTACTGATGCTTCTTGACAGGGGGTGACTGCTGTGTTCAGTACTCACAGTATTGTCTTTTCTTCTAGAAGGGATCTGAATGCCCCTGGTACAGGTGTCAGGCTGTTTAGACTTGCTGCTGGAAAAAGATTTATTCTATTTTTCTTCCATCTAACAGTTAAGCAGAAATACATACCCTCTTTCTTCCTCCTCTACCCAAGAGATTTCCTGAAAGTCTCCTCCCCATTTGTCCTACATTCTTGCTTTTCCTTAAAAAAAAATATTACCATGCTGCTGCTAATTAATAATGAATAAATACTGTTTAACAAAATATAAATTCATAATATTTAGCAATGCTGATTTTATTCGGATTTTTATCATTAAGTGTTTTGAATTCTTGTTTGCCTTTTAGATTATGATATGCATTTTCTTATTTGAAACCACCTCCTATCCTACCTCAGATTTGCCTGGTGAGACTCAAGTCTTTCAAATCTAACACCTTATCATATAATCACACAGTTAAAAGAGGCCTCATGGACCACTGGATTCAACCCCCTACTCAGTGCAAGATCTCCAGCTATTGCATTCCTACAAGTAGCTGTCCAGCCTCTTTTTGAATGCATCCAGAGAAGGAGACCTCACCACCTTTCTAGGTAACTGATCTCATTGCCGAATCACTCAGCTGGTTCCATTTTTTTTAACTTTCAATCAAAATATACCCTCTTAAAACCATTAGACCTAGTTCTGAGGCAGCGGAGAACAAGCCTACACCCACCTCTCTGTGACAGCCCTTTAGGTATTTAAAGAGTGTGATCATGTCACACCTCAGTCTTCTCTTTAATCTTTCCTCATAAGTTTTGCCCAATTCTCTCAATCTTTCCTCATATATTTTGTTCTCAATACCTCTTACAATCCTCATTGCTCTTCTCTGAACCTACAGCACTTAAAGTGGTGTTAAACAGCATTATTTCTAAGTGTAGATGCCCCCAAGTCACAGAATATCAGATGTGTTGCGTTTACCTATCTGAACATAAGTTATCATGAGTGGGTACTAAGGAGGCAGTAAATCCTGAAGTGGGATCAGAGGAGCAAGACTTCCCCGTCTGGTTTGTAAAAGATAATGGAAGCTGCATGTTCTCTGAGGATGGACTGGACTTCAGAAAATATCTGCAATAAGTAAAAATTTTCATGTGAGGAAAACATGTTTTAAAATGATGATACAGAAATGCTACAAGAAAGTGTCCAATGAAAAATAATCAATTACCTTCCAGGCCCACGAAGATCTCTGATTTCAATGTTCAGGAAAGGCAAGAATAAGTTACCACAGAAAGGGCATGTTGTGTTAAGGTTGGAATCATCAGCAGTCCAGCCTGCCATGATCTCTTCATCATGTACGAGGCAGTCACATGTTCGACACCGTGAACAACTTGAGATGAGGACCTATAAGAAGCACTTATTTTAAGCCCTCAGCATTAATTTTGATCTCACTAACAGGCCACAGAAAAGAAGTTTAACTGAAATCATACAAGTCATACAAGCATTCACTGGCTGCAAAAGTGGGGAACATTTTCCTCCATTTTCAGGGACGGGTTAGATAAATTCTTGCAGATTTAAAGGACAGTGGAGTCATATTTTGAACTGCTGACAACAGAGGGTCCTCTCCCTTTACAGACTTTTTGTTGCTTCAGGAAGTAGTGGCAACACTGCTAGTGCACACTGGTTGTCATTTCCTCCACAATGCCTTTGTGAAAGGACACTACATATCATACATCTTCTTCCAGGGAGAGAGAAAGAGTGTGTGTGTGTGTGTGTAATGGTTGCTTCTATTGAGGGTTCCAGTTACCCATTCCCTCCAAGCATTGGACTCCTTTGCCTCTGTCTCATGTCCCATTCTCCTTTTCTAAATGTCATTCTATAATATTCCATAACTACCAAGCAAACTCAGTCTTCATTGGCCTATTTGAGTGGGATGGTGGTGGATGTGTCCTTTGTGTTCTCCCTTTTAAAGTGCTAGTATCTCCCTCTTATTTCTCAGTGGCTTCATTTTGGCTACAGTCTGGGACCTCTCACCAGGAAAAGCACAATTGGGCAGGTCCCAGCAGCAAGAACTAAACAGACAAAGAGTAAAAATGTCAGCAACTTGTATTGGTTGCAGCTCACAGCTTTCTGTGTTGCACAGGGAAAGGATATAAGCATTAACCAATCCAATACCCATCCACTGAGGAGGTTGCTTGGGGTTGGTAGGAATCTCAGGACCATCAAGTTATGAGCTGATATCACAGGCTTGGTCTCCTGCCAAACCTGAGCAGGTTTGCAGCCCTCACTGAACTCAGTCAGACTTATTTCTGAGTAAAAATGCTTAAGGTTGGGTGAAAATGTCAGAAACAAGAATGGGGGGACGACTTCAAGAAAATGCCAGGCCAAAAACTACTAGAAGCAATGTAAATGGTTTTGCTATTCCTTAACACATATTAATTTAAAATTTAATTGAAGAGTATGCTATGTCAGGCAGGCAAACTATTTTCTTTTGCAGGTCAGTAACATCTGCAAACACATTTTCTACTTTAACTGTTTCTTTTTTATTAGCTATCACACACCAGAATTAAAAGACCCTCAGAAAGCAAACAAGTGTGCATTTAAATGTCAGTTTCACTAATAAAAATTGCCCCCTGCCAATTAAACCAATTACAACTAATTAAGCCAATTAAAGCTTATGGTCCTAGGAAAAACCAGTTTGATTTCAATGACTGAACCCACAAAAAAACCAAGATGCTATTCATTCCAAGATGCTTCAAGATCAGCAGCCAAATCCATATTGTGTACCCTCTCCCTCCCTTTCTGTTGGTGACCTAATTTTCAAACCCAGAAAATTAATTCTCTCTTCCTGACCTTTCCATACTTTCATACATTTCTACACAGTTCTGTAGTCTTGAGTGAATTCTGTCAAGGACACTTCCCTTTCACTAAAAAATTAATTAGCTTCCTCAACAGAAGAAAAAGCAGTCGTGAGGATTCTGATGCACCCAAATGTCAACAAATTAGCAGCTAAATTGATATATTTATAGAACTGACAAACACATTTCAGATTGATTTACCAGTTCCTTCTCTCAGCAGACTATCGTTAGGTATGAATCGTTGCTCATTTGTTAACACTAATTAGGCTTTAGGGCAGGTTCATTTGGAAGAGTAATAGAAGTAATTGGCAAAAGTGCTTCCATTAATATTAGAATTTTAGTTTATTAAGGAAAAGGTCATCTAGATTTATATTGCATCTGAAAGCAACTATCCCCAACATGATGCCCTTCAAATGGATATAGAGGCTGGGGATTATGGAATTAACATCCTCATTTCATGCATAGTAGGCTGAGAAAACCTATTTGTAAACCATTCTCTTTGCTTGTCTTTCCCTGTTATAATAATCATGCTATTTAAAAAATAAAATTACCATACCTCCAATGCATAATTCTGGAACACACTTGTACTGCTTGTGCTGCAAGATGAAACCAGCTCTGATTTGTCAGGCAAAGGAAACTTTGAAAGGGAGCCTAAAAAGCAAACAGATACAGAGATTACAATAGGAAATGTTAAACTCAACTATGACAATTCTTTCTAGTCTGGGAAAGCACAATATCCTATTTTGGGCAACTCCCCCAATTCACTTCAAGATTTCTGGAACCTCTACCAAGGAAGTAGAACTCTCAGTTTTAGAGGCAATCACACTGTGTGTGACCCAAAGAAGAAACAGCTAAAACCTCAATGCAGTATTACCAAGTGGGTGGCTGCTACCATCTCCTTAGCCTATGAGACTGCCAGAAAGCCAGAGCCTTCCTCTATCCCAGGGGTAGGCAAACTGTCCCCTTTAAGGGCTGAGGGACTTCAGCTCCCAGAAGCCTCAGCCATGTTGGCCAATAGTCTGGGATGTTGACCAATAGTCTGGGATTCTGGGAGCTGAAGTCCCTCAGCCCTTAAAGGGACAGTTTGCCTACCTCTGTCCAGTCTCATTCCACGAAGGTTGTCTCCATGTCATCTGCATTCCAAGCTAGTTCCTGGCCCATAAAAACTATACTGCCAAGCAGATACTTGGACTCAGCCACTTACTTTTGTAAAGCACTACAGACTTAATGTTCAGACCAGACTTCATACTTCCTTTGGCTTCTCTGTGCTTCAATAATCACCAAAATAATCTGACCCTCCATCTAGGTATGCATACCCTACTAATCTCCTATATGTGTGAGTCACAGAGACCATGAAGAAGAAAAGCAGGGTCCTTATCTGTAAGTGTGGTTCTTCGAGTGGTTATTTGTGAACTCACACAACCCACCCACTTTCCCTCTATTGCTATGCTTGGCTTCCTTAGTTGCTGGCTGCTCTGGAAGATATGTAACTGAGGAGGTTTAAATGGGAACCATACTGAGAATGTATGGTACAGGAGGAAGGCCCCCAGCCAAAGAGACCTAGCTTTAGAACTTTGCAAAGATGGTCTGAACAGGGACAGAGAATGCTATATGTGTGAGTTCACAGATGATCCCTTGAAGAACCACAATTACAGGTAAGCAAACTGCTTTAGAAATGTTCCACTACTGTTCTAAAGCAATACTGGAGGACTGTGAATGAGGCCTAAAAAAGCAAACTCACACCTCCACAGCCTGCTGCCTCTAGTAAACCCAGGATAAGAGCTGAGAGGTTTACTACTTCCAAGGAAGAAACATCTTGAAATCCTGCTTCCTTGAAATAAGTGGGAAGACTTATCTGCTGAAAGATATCCTTATCCAATACCTATGACTATACTTTCAAGGAAAATACCCATGATTCTTTTACCCAACACAGAATGTTTTTACTACTAAAAAAGCATTAGAAGAAATAACTGCAAGTATGTAAGGTTGAGGAAAGAAATTTGAGTAAACTTGGAAACTCACTTACCACGCTTTGATGATCCATTGTTAGAAGCTGAACTCTCAAGACTTGTCCTGCTCAAACCAATTCCTTTTAACACAGAGGAGGTATTCTCTTGAGGAGAAGAGTTACTGTCAAAATCATTGCAGACTTCTTCATCTGTCAGAGAGGTAGATTCTGAATCTAGGGCTCCCAGGGATGAAATGCTTGCACGGTCTGAATTTTGATCCTGAAGACAAAAACAAAGACCAATTCTTTGTTAACAAAAAGTACTTGGAAGAAGCAGTGGCACCCATGAAGTTCAGTGACAGCTTGTTCAATAGCCCAGTTGGTTCAAGCCTCACTCAAGAGCGAAGTTAAAAACTCTGCCAGGTCTGATTATCAAAGTTTACTTAATTATAAGGCCTTTATAATCATACAGATGCCTAGATTCCACTTCCTAGAACTCATATTATATTTCAACATACATTATTACAAACACAAAGATATTTCCTTCTACAAGCCCAAAAATGTTTCCAATGCAGCAACAAAAGCTGCATACTTTTACAATGCAAGGAAACATGTCCAGATCAATTTCTCAACTACCTCTCTGTGACTGACAAAGCCGTTTTTTCTTTGCATTTAGAACCACCCAGGGGAAAAAAAGTAAATGTACTGATTTAGGTAGTGTTTCTTTGTTTCTCAAACCATGGGATTCTTATGTACACACAGATTTTTGTCTAAAACATTCTGATAGCCTATAGAGATGGAGATACATCTGATACATTCCCACTATATACAGGGAGCTGCTCTGGTACTGAAGCAAATAAGACTTCAACGCATCTCCCAAAGTATGATCTTTAGCATAATCCAATATTAGTGTTAAGTTCCTGGCATTATAGAGCCTCCAATTCTGAGTCAGGATAAAGAATTTAAATAAGAATCTTATGCAAAAATAAAGAACATCTCATTCTTATAACTGCACTGATGTCATGTGAGGCGGATTGTGTAAAGTGAAGGACAGTGCTCAAGGCCTGAAACTTTCTTGAAGCATTTTGTTTCTTTCATGACAATTTATGAGACATACCTTTGACGATGATGCATATGTAGTAAACTTTGAGTACCACTTGCTGGCCTTCTCTGCAACCCCTTTCCCTGCAGAAAACATGCTGTTCTTCAGGACATCAAAGGTGGGTGTTAGGAGTGTATCCAAATTGAACGCAGTTGGAGAAGCAACCATTACTGTACTGGCCATATCCTGAGATTGTCCCCTTGAAAGATTATTTGGGGAAAATACTGGAGAGGACCAAAGTCTGCCCCTTACCCTTTCTTCATTTTTTGCATGATAGCTTTTGGATTTGATAAGACTCACTGG
Source organism: Phrynosoma blainvillii (assembly GCA_026167975.1). Lineage (NCBI taxonomy): Eukaryota > Metazoa > Chordata > Lepidosauria > Squamata > Phrynosomatidae > Phrynosoma > Phrynosoma blainvillii. Next base: position 2,284,566 of record JANUYF010000010.1, on the reverse strand, counting down.
TCTGGGTGAGTTTGGGGGAAGGCTAGATCGCCGACACGGCTGAGCAAATGTTGGGCTCTTTTTAATAGTGTTCTTGTCATGGTATGCTTTTTGCAGATCTAAGCTTGGTGCACGGCTCGTTAAGGGGCTGCTCATATTGTTCATATACATCTCTATTTCTTCGGCTAAATCTCGCCTTGCAGATGGGGTTGAGGCACTTTTGCTATCTTCTTCATCCTCTTCCTGCTGTCCTATCTCAGCAGCCAGCAAGGAAAGTGGATCAAATCCTGTTTCAACATCAGTTTTCTCAATGGGTTTGACTGGAAAGCTGATGGCGCGCTGAATCCTCTTTGGTCTTTTATGCAACAGTTTCACAGTTTTCACTGACACAGGTTCATTATCCAAGTCTTCCAAATCAAATATAACTGGAGATTCCATTTTGTCCACAAAACAATTCTCATAGGGGACATCCTCATCACTAGATTCTTTTTCCAGGTTCCCTCTCTTAAGGGGTTCCAAAGAAGACTGTCTGATATTGAGAGTCTTTGGCCTTATTCTCTTCTCAAACACTTTAGAAAGGATTTTTGCATCTACTCCTAGTTTTTCAACGATCTCTTCCAGACTTACTTCATGGTTAATTTGATTTTTCATGAGTTCTATCAGAGCATCTCCACTCAGGTTGCGGTTCCTGTTTCTCCAAACTATCCGTTTGTGTTCTATTTCAGCAGCATTTAAATGCTTGCTTCTTAAGTTTGCAACTTTAGTAGCTCTTGTTTTGTTGATACCCTCAAAGGAAGAGAACAGCAATCCTGCAGAGCTTTCTGAGAGGGAAACACAAACACAAAAGCCAAGGAAGTAGGTTACTTTTCTTACAAAGCACGAAGGCAAGAACTTGCCATAAAGCCGAATAAGGTATGCACACTTTTTCCTCAACATGACAAGAATATGGAGAGTTCAGTATTTTGTACTATATTTAGAGGCAAACTATTCAGTGATTAGAAATATACAGCCATTGTATGAATGAATGTATATAGTGGGGATGCTTTCTGACAGAAAATGGATGAAAATAAAAAAAAAAAAACTATTATGTAGTAAGAACAAAGATTCAAGGGTATCAACTTACCTGTACTGATATCTCCTGCTGTATCTGTTATTTTGCCAATTTTATCACTAATACGAACAATCCTTGAAGCAGTCTTAGCACTATTGGAATTCTGATAATTTAATGCATGAAGGCAGTCACCACTTCCCTTTCCACTCTCTATCTCAGATACTGTATACAGACAAGATACATGGAGAATTCATCAGGAACTGAATTGCTCTTAATAATACTTGAAAATATCAATTTACTGCAGATCATTTCTGCTTGATGTTAGGTATCAAAAAGTCAGGATGGAGACAACCATCTGAAGCCCTGTAGATTACATATCTTTGTGTCATGCTGGTGGCTGGTATCGGTATTATAGATACTTCTATACAATACAGTGCACATATGGATATGTTAACATAACATACCATTAATGCTAAGGCTGAAACAACACACCTGCCACAACTGAAAGCAGTATGTACATGAGAAAAATAAGAACACTCTGTGGGAGATGAAGACAGGTGGAAAGAAAGAAGACTTTTTCTCTCCTAACCCAAATTATATTAACATTGCTTTAGATACTTCCTTCATTATCTGTCAACTCTTATCAATTATACAACTGTGCTACAAAGATCAAAATATCTAGAGGACCAGAGTTTGAGAACTCTGCTAAAATGTAAAATAAACCCAGTTCTGATGTCAAGGAACAGAACAGAGACAGCATGCCAAGTGTCAAGATTTGATACATACAAGAACTGGAGTCACTCTCCTTTTTCTCTTCTTTTTGTTCACCATCCTTCTGAACAGTTGCTTTCCCTTGCTTAATTGCTTCTTTAGATAGTCTGTATAAGAGATCTGAAGGCTCTCCTATCATCATGATATAAAAACAACACAAGAACATTTTTGCTTCTGGACCCCAAGTTGCCATTTTGCAGAACTTAATTTGTTACTAGCAGGGTTCCAGTGGAAATAAAGAAACAGTGCGATATTAATTTCTGGAAAAAGCAGCATCTAGATCTTTAGGTAAGATAATAGGTGCAGTGGCTCAAGTGGTTAAGGTGCTGACTCTGTTGACTGCAAGATCAGCAGGCTGGCAGTTTGAGGCCAGGATGCTGCATGATGGGGTGAGCCCCTGTCACTAGTCCCAGCTTCTACCAACCTAGCAGTTCAAAAGCATGTAAATGCAAGTAGATAAACAGGTACCACTTCTCAGTGGGAAGGTAAACAGCATTCTGTGCAATCATGCTGGCCCCATGATCACAAAGTAGTCTCTGACAATGCTGGCTCTTTGGCTTAGTAACGGAGATGAGCACTGCCCCCTATAGTCATACACGACTTGACAACCTTGTCAACGGAGAATACCTTTACCTTAGGTCTTAAGGTAAGATAATTGGGTAGGTTAAAAAAATAATTATAGGGTAGCTCTACTTGGCTCCGATTCTGATGATCTTTTTCTCTGACCCACTACATTTACGTGCGTCTACTCTAATTGGGACTAACTAGAATTAGTCTTAACTTCAAAGTATTACAGCATTAAGGAAAACATTCTACATGAACTAAACTGATTTTAAAAACAGTGTTTGGTATTTCGAACTATCTAGAGTAATAGGAGCCAGCATGACATAGTGGTTTGAGTGTTGGACTTTGACTCTGGAGACCAGGATTTGATTCCCAGCCAACCATGATAATCCCAATGGGTGACTGTGGCCAAGTCACATTCTCTCAGCCTCAGAGGATGACAATGGCAAACCACCTCTAAAGAAATCTTGCCAAGAAAACCCCATGATAGGTTTTGCCTTAAGGTTGCCATAAGTCAGAAATGACTTGAAGGCATACAGCACACACAGAGAGAGTAATAGCACAATTACAAACTAAAAGACTTATATGAATACTTTACCAGAAAGAGCTTTGTGGATGCCATTTGCAGGTTGCTTCCTTAGAACTCTTTTGAACTGTGCTATACCTAAGACAACATTTCTTATCTTTGTCCACAGAAAATAGCCACTTCGATTGTTTGATGGCCAGGTGCTTTCCAAAACAGCCTATAACAACATTAAGTGGGAATTTAGCTACACACACTCATGTATCTGGGGGGAAGCACAGCTCTGATTATTCCATTCTGAATTAAAATAATCCAATGAGTTAGATGAGAGATACTGCCTCACTCAAGGAATTTATTAGGATGAATGAATTAGGAATTGAGTTTAGGTTTCCCTAATTATAGGGAACATGTTCAGTGTCAGCTATTTGTAAATGCATGCTTTGGATTGCTGGAATCAAATATTGGTGAATTAGTCACTGAATGAAAATCAGAGGCAATAACCTACCCTAACAAAGTATGGAATGAAATGCTTTCCATCACTGGCAACAACTGCATCCCATGTATTTTATTTACCTTATTATAATAACCATATGTAATGGCATTAGGGTCAACTCCAGCTTTTTTCATTTCAAAAAGGACTCTGACAGCTAACACAGGCTGGCCATATTGTCCACATAACTGCATCAACACCCGGTAGCATACCTGAAAATGAAGAGTGTTTTTGTTAGTATCTCACTTTCAAGAAATGGACATATATCATAATGATGTCATGCACTAGCATAAATAGTCATTTACCTCATCAGGTGGGTCAATCTTTTTAGCATGCATTTTCTGCAGCACATCATAGGCTGTTCTCAAAGCTCTCACTTTGGAATGGCAAACTTTGACATAGGCAGGGAGACAGATAAACCATAAACCATAACAATGGCGCAGCAAACACCTGGACCACATCTGAGGGATAGAGGAGTATCTTTTAGCTATCTTATGGGCTGACTTGATTTCCTGCAAAGATACATTGAAAACAATACATTTAGAGGATGTTACATCTTTGAAATAATACATGGGTCTATAAAAGGAAGAAAAGGGCAGGTTAGACTTCCATCATTAATTATTTCTGTAAAAGTTTTGAAAACATTAATTTCAAATGGACTTGGTTACTACCTAGAGTAATAACCAGGAGCCAGCATGACATTCCAGACAGCAGTATTGAAACTAATGAGTAGGAGGAGGTAATTAGGCGGGAAAAGCAACTAGAAGGTTTTGAAAAGTCTCAGGACCAAATTAAGACAAGATACAAGAGAGCAATTACCAAATCTTAGTGCTTTCTTGAAAGCCTAAACCAAACCTGGTGATAGTAAGAAAATACTGGACCAGGGCTGTGATATGGGAGAGTTTTCCATTCTTCTTTTCTCAAACAAAGTTGCATACCTACTCTGTTTTCAGCCCTATACCCCCATAAAGGAATAATGTTGGAGAGGAAATCCTCCTGCACAGCACAAATATCCCAATTTGGAGGCTACTTTTTAATTCTAAAAAAAGACACCAGGAGATCCAGTCACATATATTCTGCTTTACATGTGGCTTGGCACTCAGAATCTGGTCTGAGTTTTCAGTAACTGCTTTTCTTGAGTGTGAAGAAAAAGCTGCTTTTAGCCTCTAGGCTTGCTGGCTCTCTAATCTATCAGTTAACTGTCTGCTTACCAAGGGGCTTCTATGCTTTGGCTCTTTAGGCTTTTTATTCACTAATAAAATGCATGGCTCTACCTGCATATCAAAGCAGAGCCATGCCTGGACAGTCAGCTCTGACATTCAAGTTAATTATAGTAATGCATCATTTCTAACATAAACTAAGCCAATGTTTTTGCTCATAACTGAGAAGACACAAAGATAACTAATTCTACTAATGGCATTAAAAAACTTAAAATGCAAACTGTTCTCTGGTGAAATCATTTCAGGGTGATGGCATGGCAGTGTCACAAATACAGAACATAAATATTCATCTAAAAGGCAATAGAATGTGAAGTCCACTAGAGAGGAAAATAGATTCCTTAAATGGTTGCCCAACTCTCAAGACAGATAAGATAAAAGTCAAGGTGATGCTATGTGAATACTGAACAAGAACAGATCTGTAGAAAATAATGATGAGCTGCTAGTTCATTATGGTCGCTGTGCAACCAGCAGGTATTGAAAATCATTTTCATTAATTAAAGCACTGGGTGGGTGCGTCACATTATTCCTACATGCCAAATTTTGTTCAGAGGAAGAAATAATTAAGGCCAAGTGACAAAACTATACAAATCAGATGTTAACTCTGCTTTCAGCTGCAACCACCGCTGCCAGAAAAGATGCCTCCAACAATCCATAGGGAAGAAAATGATGATAAATTGATTTCCAATGAGGTATCTAATTTTTGACATGAGTTAGGGTGAGTAGTGACCAACTCTCATCTTAGATGCATTTAAAATAGGATGAAACAATTTCATGCAAGATAAGTCTGTCAAATGGCTGCAAATTTTGATAGCCTCCAGGCTGAGAGGCAGTATCCCTCTGAGTTACACCTGTGGTGAAGCAACAATGGAAAAGTGTTATGTTTTCATCCTTGTCTTGTGGGCTTCTTGGAAATACCTCTGTGGCCATTCACAGTGTCCAGAAGGCTGGAATAAGCAAACCTCAAAGAGATATAAAATTGGTTTATAAGTGAAAAAGGAAAAATAATGCTATAACAGTGGTACCCACAATAGATTCTTGACCACCCTAATTTATTCTGGGCAAATAAGAAACCACTGATACAATGCAGACACTACATAAATGTTCCAAGAAAATTAACAAGGACTAAGTGGGGAGAACAACATAAACAACATAATTTCCATAAGAATATTATTCAAAAGGGCAATAGAAAGAGAAGTTATCTAGGATTATGATGAACTAGATGCACATTGTGGAAGAAATGGTTTTAAAAAGGCTTACAGCACAATAAGTTGTGCATCTGCCCAGAATAAGTCTCACAGAGGCTCATTCCCAGTACAGGATTGCAGCCTTAGTGCGGTAATAGGTCTAATTCTAACAGATGTGCAACAACTGCTCTGAACAGCAGCAGGAAAGAAAGAGAAAACGTGAGATTAAATTATAGTTCAGAGCCTCCAGGGAGGATGAAATCCTCTTTAGAATTCAGCACAGGCACTCAATCTAAGTACATGCTATTGGGAGACAAAGGTTTATAGAGCACTTGAACACTGGACTAATTATTTCTGCAATGCTTGTATACAAGACAAATCTGTAATTCTGGATTGCTACATGACTACTGGTATGTCAATCATTTCTTTTTATTTTCAAAAGGCCATTGTTAAAACAAGGCATCCCATAACTTTACACAATATCTGTACTTATTTCATTAAACTTGTGTGGTCTTAATGTTTTCTTCAATTCAGCTAGAATGCTAAGTGCTATTCTAGACATATCCATTGGGGTTTTGACTTCTTTGAACAATAGATGAAATTTGCCATCCTGGATCATGCTATTTAACTCTCCTGAGTTTCAAAAGCTCTTTGCTGTCATGCTTTGATGGGCTGCTGTCTGAGAAGCACTCCAATCTAAATCCACACAGGATGTGATATTCTATAACTGAACTGGATTTAGTCAAAGCTGCCAGAAATTTGGCATCCACTTTGCTGGTAGAAGCAATCTACCAGAATTCCCCAAAGACACAGAAAGAGACTAGCGAAATGTTTTTCACAACACCATAAGAGACAGAGCAAATCTAGAAAACACAGATGTCTGAACAACAAAAGGTGCAGCACACTTAATATGTTGTACCTGTTTTGTTCTCCTGAACATTGGCAGTGGGCTGTTTGGACTGCTGGCTTTCGAAGATAATTTGTTGTTTTGTATTGTCAGGAGTCCTGCAGGCTGTTCAAATAATTCTTGCCTTAGCACAGGAAACCCATTGTAACTGAAGAAAAAGAGAGGCCCATCTTATTTTATTCACTTTTAGCCCACATTACTTGAGGCCTCAGAGCCATCACACTGCTCTGGTATCCTAAGTTTAACTAAAACCCACAATAGAGCATGAAAATTCATGGAAGGGGAGGATGAGGCATTTACATCCCAGCTTTCCCCCAGTACTGGGACTTGAGTTGGCTTACAAAAGTTAGAACAGGTATCATTAAAAGCATTTACAAAAACATGTAAAATCATATAAAATTTACTGTTAAAATGCAGTTAAACTATCCACAGAATTAAAACTGTATAAAACAATTCCACTTAAAGAAGAAAGATAAAAATAAGCGAAACAGCACATTATCAAAAGCCTTTGCATTCATTTCCTTTGAGAACATAAAAGTTTTCATTTCCCAACAGTAGGACAACAAGAAGCAACCATCCTAGCCTTCCTCTGGAGGGAGTTCAAAGCCTGGCAGCTGTCAACAAAAAGGCTATCTTTAAAAACTGGAAGATCCTGAGCCAAATTTGGCGCTCAGAGAGAAGGTACTTTTCTTCCTGCTGTCAGCTCGGAGGAAACAAAGGGATGAACACATGGGCACATAAAACTGACTGCTTGTACTGAGCTGGGCCTTTGCTGCCAGACAAATAGGTTTTGGAGCTTTATTAGCATCATGACCAAATGTTAACAGCTGCTCAGTGGCATGGAAGGGTTTATTTGGATTAGTGACCTTGGATACTTTGTGCATTCACTTAAGACTGGGGAAAGATATGAAGGCTGAGAACTAATGGGGGAATGAACTGTTGTCTATTACTAACCTGTTTGCACAGTTCTCATAGCTGTTAAAGGGGAGGTGAGTCATACTTTTTCCCTTTGATTTTCTTTGTTTGCTTCTGCACTATATAACCCGTGAGAGTCCAGTTTCCACTTGCCTCAGCCTGGGAGGAGATGCATCTCAACCCAGGTGCCCTTTATGTCCAGGAATTTGATTTGCTTGCTGACTGAAAGGATAAGATAACTCTGGGTAGAATTTGTATGGGGTCCCAATTCTACTATTGGCTGTAAGGGATGCTGAACTCCATCAGCGAAAGGGTTGGAATACTGTGCTGTGTGCCATCTCCTGCACCATTTATTGCCAATATAGCTTATGCTATAGCAGTAACATGTGTCTGTGTTCAGCACCGGAAGAAATCTTGGGGAGGTCTGGAATTATATCCAGTGCCAGATCAAGGCATTGCCTTATACTAAGTCAAGCCTCTGACTGATTGATGGCTCTCCAAGGCCTGAGCCAGAAAAAAGAGGCATTTTATCATCTGCTATCTCCCCCCCCCCTTTTTTTTTTTGGCTGAAGATGCATGGGGGTTGAACCTGGCACCTTTGGCATGGTAAGAACAATCAGCCCTCCGTATCCATAGAATTTTATCCACGGATTCAACCATCCATGGCTTGAAAATATATTGAAAATATTTGAAAAAATAAACCTTGATTTTGCCATTTTATATAAGGGACGCCATTTTACTATCCATTGTATTTAATGGGACTTGAATATCCATGGATTTTGGTATACATCAGGGGTCCTGGAACCAAACCCCAGTGGATAGCAAGGACCACTGTATGTGCTATAGCTACTGAACATGTGCTTGGCAAAGGTAGCAGGTTAATCTGGGGAACAGCCACCTTGCTACCCTCTTCCTAGAATGGCCCTTCGGGTACATTACATTTTGACCAAACCTCTAGTGCTTACTAAAAGCTAAGTATTTAACTAAGGTTTGTTTTAAAGTACTCTATTCCACCAGATTGATAACATTATTAGTATTGATTGTACTTGTGCAAGGAATGTCTGTAAAGCTTATTTAGTTTCTAATGAACAAAGTAGGATCAGAAAGCTCTGAAAATCAATACTAACCTGCACATCCATTTAAAAGAGAAAATTAAGTTGTTGAGTTAAAAATGGACATTCAGGAAGGCAAAACAAGCACCCTATTGAAATAACCTTATCTGACACTTATAATTATGAAATTCATTGCATGCATTTTTATCCTAATGATACTATGAGAAGCTAAAGAATACTGCAAAACAAGAAACCTCTTTAGGTCTTAATGGAATACAAAAGATGTTTCCATGGAAGGATTTCCAAAGGCAACTCTATTTCACTCACTTGACTGGAATAATTACAATTTCGGTGGCTCACTGCCCCACTACTCAATAGTTATTCCACCTACTTGCAACTGAAGGAGTGGCTACACTGTAAAGCCCACTCCATTGGCTCACCTTGGGTGGGAAGTGGGACCAACTGCAACTATTCTTTTCCTCTCATAACTTCCTAATCCAGTGTCCATTATATCTGACAAATATATCATGGCTGGATTCTCATTAGCAACATATGCGTATCTAAATCTGGAATATGTCTTCTTTTGGATGGTGGGCAAGGAGCTATTCACTAGCCCCTGGCACGTTATCCAAAAACCTCCCCTCAAGGCTGGTGAGGGTACTGCTGCAGCCCTTTGTTCAAAAGGGGGGAGGAAGAGGTAGATAACTACCGGTAGTATCCAAATAGTAGCCTGCCACAGGATCAGTCAAGGGGAAGAGAAACAAGGTCACTAGTCTGCATAGAGAACAACCTTTTTACATTCCCCTTACAACTGAGACAGGCAGCTTTTTGGTCACCCCAGTTGCCTCCCTGCTCCTTCTTTCCCTAGCCAGTAAACAGCACCAGCACCAGTTTTTCAGAAAATTCCTTCACCAAGGGCAGAAAACAGTTTGTACATTCTGAAAACTATTGAGAAACCAACCAAGCTTTGATTACTGATTTTCTTCCATGCAGAATGAAAGCTCAAAAGAAAGGAAGTTAATGTCTCCACTAATACAGCAGGTGTGAAATATGTTGCTGCTAAGACAAAGGAAGAACCAGCATTTCCCCAAGGTTTTTGCAATGCTCCTTCTTTTGTTACCTGTACTGTGATGGAAGCTCTTCTCCATTGGGAAGGTGGGGAATCTCAGGAGGAGTTATGAAAACAGTGTGCTCACTCCTGTAGGACTCATCAAGTTCCATAAGCCGTGTCTCACCAGCCCTATCCGTATCAACCTGCATAAAACGGATTTAAAATTTATTACATTTCTTCAAAGCATAATATTTGTGCTCACTGAAGAACTGGTTGGGAAGCAAAGAATCTACAGTTTCAAAACACACTCCTTTTATATAATAACCTCATATTCATTTCAGAGAGGTATCTTACAAATAATTCAGTACTGTTTCTTCCAATGGGTAATGTTTTTCAACCATTTCAGAAACATTGCCATGCTTATTTATTAAATAAGCATATTTATTTGGGTATATTTATACTATAAATATAATGCATAGTGTTTAGTTAATTTGTTAGCCCATTTACCTGCTCTGAGCAGTAAATTCTGTTAAAAGCAACAATCAGAAGAACAAACCACCAATTTCTTAACAGCCAATTGTTTCACCATATCCTATGTGAGTGCAGACTGCCTGACAAAGGAACACACTTCTGCTCACAGGGAACCTGACTGAAATCAATAAACTAGCACTTAGGGGAGCTGTCCACCTTCCTAGGACACAAGGAAAATGCTCTAATTTCACAGCAGCTGTATTCCTCTCAGGTGTGTGACTTATTCCTTTATGTTTGCAGCAATTGTCTCAAGGGTAAGCTTGTAAAAAATGAATGTCACCATTTACAGAACTTTACAGAAATTTCAAAGACACATTTCTAGATTGAGCAGTAGCTGTAAAAATGTCAGTCACCTGGTTTCCACTGCCATTCAATTCTGTGAGAAGCAAATCTTTGGTATCAAAAGCAATTAGATAAATACAGTGCAAGGTATACAGAAGCAACATCACAATATGGTTGCTGCCTTGTACACTCCATTTTTACATCTGTCATTTCAGACAAATATCTATGAGCTTGCCTATTGCAGCTGTTGCCTTTCTTGGACTAGAATTCCTCCAACAGAATGTCTGCAGGGAGAAGCCAGGGACCTAATGGCTTCTTTGTTATGTGGCACCAACCTCATACCAGATATGGATACAAAAGTACTTTTTGCTGTTTGCTGGAAAGCATCATGAGTTAGAGCTCTAGTTTTCTTCTCTAGTCTTTTGATATCTAATCCAATTATTTGAGGAGGAGGAGGATTCTCCAATTCCCTTTTCCCCTGTTCTCTGATCTGCCTTTTGACTGACCAGGAGCACCTCTGTTTTGTCTGGATTAAGTTTCAATTTGTTTGCCCTCATCAAGTCCATTACTGATGACAGACACTTATTTAGGACCAGGACAGGTTCCTTGGATTGGGGTGGAAAGAGCAGTAGAGTTGGTTGTCATCCGCATATTTATGGCAGCTCACCCCAAAACTCTGGATGACCTCTCCCTGCGGTTTCGTGTATAAGTTAAATGGCATGGGGGACAGAACCCTTAGGGATCCCATAAGCCAACAGCCATGGGGTCGAAGAATACAAGAAAACAGATCAAGACACCTCAGCAAATCCTGCCTGTTTTCTCAATGGAGGCAAGACTCATATATACAAACAGGGGAAAGGGATCTTCCTTCCAGGGGATTCCCTACCTCTTGAAGTGGCTGAAGGGAATCACCCTTCCCAAGCAGCCTTCTGTCATTGAGGGGAAAAGATTTACAAGTTGTATTCAGTCCTTCTGAAGGACTGTGTCCTCAGTCAGCCACATTTGTAACATTAGTACACAGCCTGCATGAAGAAACTGAATTCCTCACTGCAGACTCCCATGAATTCCTGGGAGCAGTAAATATCTGAGTGACCCAGTCTAAATTGATTAAAATTAAGAGAAATTTTGTCTACTCATCTGCTCTGCTCTGCAATGGCAAAAGATTATCAGGCACACTTACTTTATTTACACAGTCATCAAAAAACGCAAGGCTTGCATCTTTATCACTAACAAAGGAACATTCTTCAATGAAACGAATGAACATCTGTGTCTTGGTCATCATAGTGTAAAACTTCTGATGTGAACGATCGCGGCTTTTTAAAAATCCTGTGGGGAAAAATGCATACCTGTATATTATGAATATGGTTGGGCAGGAAAAGCAAAGAACATATATTCTACTAAAAACTGGAATGAAATAGAACAAGCTATGTAGAGTAGGGGGAGCAGTTTACAGACATACACAAATCCCACTGTATTGCTGTTTGGAAACCAAATGGAGCAGCCAATACAAATAGTACTAAAAGGTTTTCATAATGGTCTTTTTAGTCTTAGCTTGTTAAATCACAGTTTTGCAAACTGGGAACAAATGCTGGATCTGCATAATCGATCTTGCTGTCTTCCATTCTTTGCCACTATACAGTCCTAGTTAGCTTGAACTATAATTCCCTCTTTCATCTGAAATGGGGAACTGCGGCATTCTACGAGAAACATGCTCTTAACTCACATTCAGACCAGATTGCCAATAAAGACAGAAGGTGAGGGGAAAGAAGGTAGGCCCTGGCTTAGTAAACTATGGTTTAAAAAGCCAGGAACATAGATCCAAACCAGGCACAGACTGCTACAAAATACTTTTACAAGTAACCATTCCAGACATTAAGGGTATTTTCCCATGTGATGCTTAAATGAACTATGTTTTCAATCATCTCCAAACAAACCGTAAATGTTATATTGGCTAGGGTGTGCATTTGACACTCTTGTAATCATATCATCATAATTTCATGTAACACAAGAACTTCACATTTTTAATACAATATATAATAGCTCTAAAACGAGACTTGACAACAAATTTATCCTCAATGAAACAACAATAGGAATTGAAAGATAAGAAAATTTCAAGATAAATTAACTGTAGGAAAATCTCAGAAACTGTCTAGGTGGGTTTTGTACATCTGTTCCTAAAACATATATTTCTTTTTCAACATCAACCCTTTACATCTTTTTCCTCTTTTCCCAACTTGCATATTACAAGAAAGCTCAAGAGACTGTTCATTTACCTTGCAGTTCAAAGAGGGAACTTGCATCTGTTGCTGTTTCAGAAGGTGCTTGGGTAATAGGTCTTAGGTATGACCTGTAACCTTTCAGTATAGAAGCCATGAAATAGAGAAATGCCTCCTGAATTTCTAAATCTAACAAATGTAGCTTTGACCCTGAATGAAAATCGTAGTCATTCATGGCCAACTCCATCAGTGCATCTTCTCTTGGCCTTTGTTGCACTGTGAATAAAAATAAGATTTAAATATGAAAATGTAACCAGTGTTACACTTAGCAGTTTTCTTTCAATTCTAAAGGGTTTATTACACTGCCAAGTTCACAGTCTTACCCTCCTACATTTATTATGATTCTGCAACATATACAGCATGAGTTTATTTCCTTCAAAGATTTCTGAGACTGATAAACTGATTTGTACTGTCACTGTACTATTTGAAAGCCCTTAGCATACTGCTATTTACTATTTAAATTTGCTTCAGGTATTCTTGTACTAAAGAGTTAACAACCTAAGTAACAGACATAGAAACAATGGCCCTCCAGATGTTGTTAGATCTCAACTCCCATCACCCCCAGCCATCATGGCTAATAGTTAATGGTGACTGGGATTACAATCCAGTGACATCTGGAAAGTCACAGGTTCTCCAGCTGTGTCCTACGTTTCCAACAATAACCTAAGCATTTAGCTGAGTTCTCTGGCTAGCCTCTCTGGGATATCTGAACATCTAAGCCAATGTCAGCCAGAGGGGACCACACCTTCTGTAAACTGAAGTTCCTATGACACTGGAACACATCAAGCAATGGCATCCCAAGAGAAACAGAGCAAGCGGAAAGGAAGGAGACAGAGAATGCAAACATGAGGAGGAGAATGCAGAGGCACCAGGAGGGAGATTCAATAATACTCAAGTCCCATCTCACGGATAGTCATATTGCTAGTTCTCTAGATGTAGTTCAAATAAGAAATAAAATAACAGCTCTTAATTATGACAGAGGAGCATGCAAATCATAAGTCTCTAAGCAGTACAAAAGACCCAAACACATTTGCAGAACAGTGGTTGCTATGGGAACAATGACAGAATTGGTCTGAGTAAAACCTCAGTGACATCTACACAAGGACAATTCACATAAGGTTTTGAAATGCATACATGAGTTAATGAGATAATGTAAGCCTAGGAGCAAAGTCCCCCAGGAACTGTTCCTACACCGCTACTCTGTATTTTAATCCTCTGCACATGGGTCTTGAGCCATTCTGAGATCTCTCAGGGGTATTTTTAACAGGCTGATCAAGGAGAGCATTTTCAGTAAGGTAACCAGTAAAGGCTCTTGCTCCTTTAAACTATTTGCCCACAATCTTTTAAAGGTATTTATCTATTACATTTATACCCCACATATTCATACAAGGAGTTCAAGGCAACATATATGATTTTCCCAATACTTCATCTTCACAACATTCCCATGAAGTAGATTAGGGCTGAGCAATAACAAGGTCACAACTGAACTTCATGGTTGAGTGGGGATTTAAATCTGGGTGTCCCAGTTGCAGTTTCCTACTGAATACATTCATGAATCCATGAGTGGTTGTCATTAAAGGCCATATTCATAGTGATTTAGGCTTCTGAGAATAGAAAAAGGCAGCTACGACACTGATAATGCAATATATCTCTTCAGGCACAAGATATCTGTCTAAAAATTCCTAAAAATGGATTTCCACTATTTCTACTTTAGAGTCCCTTACAAAAATTCTGAAGCTACTTGTTCTGGGAAATTTTCCCTCCAACTCACTGGCACTATTATACGGATAAACTATAAGAGCTGATTTCTTAACTCCTTAACTTAAAGTATGCTAGACCATATGTAAGAAAAAATGATGCCCAACAGCAAATATACAGGGAAGATGTAATTTCTATAAATAACATTTCTCCTATGTTATAATGCTGTCTTTCAACCTCCCTATCACATTCTCACAGAGAAAGAGAAAGAGAACAGGAACACAGGAAGTTGCCTTATACCAAATCAGAGCTTTAGTCTGTCTAAGCTCAAAAGTGCCTACACCAACTGTCATGCTTCTCCAGAGCTTCAGGACATCTCTAGAGCATCTACCTAGAAATGTCAGTGATTGAAATATAGGCCCTTTAGTATGCAAAACATGTTCTTATACTGAGCAATGTCCTTCCCCAAATAACTGTCCACACCATCTGCACAGAATAAGATACACCATATGTTTTTTTTTCCTGTAGTCTGAAATTAGATTTTTCATCACATCCCCTGAAGCAACTGCTCCTCGTAAACAGCACCAACATCTGAAAACATGGCCTAGAAGCAACGCATATTCCACCATTTGGGTCTTTCCCCCACTTACATTCTGCTAGCTGTTGATATAAGTTATTTAAAGTGTTCATCAGGTTTTTACAAGGTTTCTTTGGCAAGATCTTCCATGCAATATTCCTTTTATCTCCAGGTCTGGAATAAGAAAACAGGCAACAGGGAAGACATGGTTTTTTGAAATATCTGGTTAAATACAGAGAAAAACAACTAAAATGATTGCATATTCACAACCAACTATCACTAGAGAACTTATTTATAGCTTTAATGTATTTTTAAAATGTTCTTCTAAAGAATGGGATCTTGTGACATGTTTTCCACTCATCTCAGATTTTTCATGTCTATGCTCTACACTATTCTGCTGGAAACCTAGCAAGGATGAGTAATGATTCTCACTCTACTCATGTCCCTCTCTGTGAGAAGCACCCAGCATGCTGTTTGTTTCTATTAATATTTGTAAAGTCTCATGGGTTCTCTTTGTTTCCACACTTCCACTCCAGAAGCTTCAGAAGTGGGCAGTTTGGAAGGTATCAAATAACTTTGCAAATGAGGATCGGGACAAGAAGAGGCTCTGTTCGTTCTGTCTAGAAATCTGCTCCAGCTATCTGGGGTGCAGTTATTATTATACAGTAAAATTTTGACTTGTCCCATTTAAAAAAAACACCTAAAACAATTCATAAATTGAATCCAAAATACAAGGCTAGACAGATCATCTGAGCAGATTTTAACCACAGTGGTTAACCTGTTAAAAAAAATAGAATATCAATACTACAGGCCAACTGGTTCAATATTTCTCATCATTTATTAAGGATACCAGAGAACTATACTTCCATGGAGGGATCTAGCAATTCACCTAACTTCCATCAATGACAATTCTCCGGAACCTTTATGACAGTGGTTTACAAGCAGTGGGACATATACCACCAGTACGACACAGCTGTTTATTATTATTATTATTATTATTATTATTTTAATTATTTCATTTATATGCCACCTTTCTCCTGGAGTAGGACTCAAGGGAGCTCACAGAAAAATGTTTCAGTTATAGAAAACAAACAAAGAAATAAAACTGTTTCCAATTATACTACAGCAATTTTTTATTTGTAGTCTTTGTGTTTCAAAGTAACCACAGCAATAAAAAAATTATATGCAACCATATTCCCCTTTTTTGTCTCTTTCTTCCTGTTTATTCTCAGCAATACTACTACAAATAGACAGGTGTCTTTTTGTTTCCATTACAGTGGTTCCTTGATCGAATGACTGATGGAACTTAAGATATGGAACAATAGAACCAACCACCGCCTTAAGAGAGCCATGACAATCAAACTGGCATAAAACAGATAGATTTGAAGTATAAATGTGCCCTTGTATAATGTGAAGTATAAATGTTAGCTTCTTTCCATTTTCTTGAATAAAACAAACAGCAGCTGCTCCTTCAAAAATTGGTAACTACCAACTTTGGTTATACAGTATAACAAAATTACAAGCTGAGAAAAGTAAAATTAGCAACAGAATGGAAACTTATCTGTTCAGTCTGTTTCCTTTATTTTACAGGCAGACACATTTCCTCTGAAGTTCCTCCAGCCCTCCCTCTGCCCCACTACTGGAGACTGTGAAGTCTAGACCACCAAGAACTGCAGAAAAGTAATTTAAGTTCTTCTTTCAAACTGCGTAATCTTAAAACTCACTTTCTATCCCCGTGGGTTTAAACTCTTCTTTTGAGGAAAGCTATGCGCTTTTCACAACACTGAGGAGATTAGTGGGAGACTATCTATAATTTATTTAGGAGATTAATGTGTTCATGTATTGGCAAAGGCAAATGACTTAGGCAAACAATATGTATATTTGTTACCTATGAATACATGATTCCTTTGGCACAGAATGCTGCAAGGTGACAGTACATACATGTCTAGTTATCCCTGGCTTGTGCAACATGATGTAACTAGAATAGTGTAGATACTAAGCAAGCTAATTGAGAAGTCTGTAATCAATACACAGCGTGAAGTTGACCACTCTTTTCTCAAGTCTAATGTGCATTGCAGAAATAATGCAGTTTGACATCACTTTAACTGCCATGGCTCAATGCTATCAAATTTTGGGATTTGTAGCTTTGTAGGACATTTAGCCTTCTCTGTCAGAACTCTGGTGCTACAACTGACTGCAAATACCAGGATTCCATAGCATTGAGCCATGGCAGTTAAAACGGTCTTGAACTGCATTAATTCTGCAGTGCAGATTAGACCTCAGTCTCATCCTATAAGTAGCGCCGGTCCATTTTCCTGAATAGTCTGAATATCACAGATAAACTGCTAATTAACTCAACTACAAAGGTTTTTAGTGGAATCAATTCACATGTTTGCTATGACTCATTCAGTGCTAAGGAAACAAATGATGCATGTGAAATGTCAGTGGAATTATAATATGGTTTCTTGTTATGTCAGACTATGAGATAAAGGAAAATATTTCATTCCTATGCCTGCCAGTAAAATCTTACAAAATGGTACAGAGAAGTGTTTTCATGCTTACTGTGAAATGGTGTTTGTATCTAGGTCAACGCAGCTAACATCTGGCGGAGGGTCGTAGAGATCAAAGTATCTTGAATCAATTCCTACTATGAATGGACATGGAGCACTTAAAACATCTGCCAGGGCTAGGGGGCAGAGAGGAATGTACGGGCATGGCCAATGGAAAGGAAATATCATCTTCAAAAAGAGAAGAAATACGTGCATTGTATAAAAACAAACAGATGTGCTTCAAGTAAACCCAACAAACCCAGACCATTTTCTTCATCTTCAGCATGAACATAAGCTGTCACTTTCAGTCACATCAGTGCAACTACTGTACAAATTGAACCTTTTGGGAAATAGAGCAATTCCTTTCTTTCATCATGTTGACTGCTTTGCTTAGATAACAGACAAGGGCACAGTCATATGGGAAGTTGTCCTGCACAAATCTGTTGAAATGGAACAGTACTTCACTTTATTTGAGTGAAATTTGTACAGAAGATCTTCCTGGGGGATTATTTATTTCTTACATATTTTAACCATCTCTCTTTCCATGGTGATTTACAGTAAAGCCACAAAAACAATAATATATTTTTAAAAACCAAACAGAATAAAAATGAATAAAATGGGGAAACCTTCTAAAATGAAGGAACATAATTACTCACTATAAGTTCACCATAACAGTATAGTTTTTACCAACAGTTTAAATGCCAACAATGAAGGAACAGACCTAACCTCCGGGAAAAGAGAGGTCCACAGCTGGAGTGCTGCTATATGGAAGACTGTCTCTTAAATCCCTACCAACCTTATTTTAGGTAAGAACCAGCATCTTGGAGTGGCTGAGGTGGGGAGAGCATGGCGGCAGTCAAAATGCCTCACAAATGGCATTATGTGACCACAAATGTTGTACTGGTTGTAGTTTTCATTTTCAAACGCTTTTCAAGGGCAGTCCCATGTAAAGTGCATTATAATAATCTAGACACAAAGTGACTGACCAATGGATCAGATCTATCTTCCCCAGGAAGCAATGGAGATGGCACAACAGGTGAAGCTGGGGTAGGCACTCTTGAACATTGTCACTAACTGATCATCAGAGGGAGTGCAATCCTATTTAGAAGAGATGTACTCTTTTTTCCTCCAGTTGAAGTGTCTACTAACCAACAGGACCTCCATCTGGTCTGAACTGAACACTAGTTTATTCATTCACATCCACTCTTTCAATAAACCCAGATGATTGTTCAAGACTTCCATAATCTTTTTGTCATTAGATACAGAGATAAAGAGGGAGCTGGGTATTACCAGCATAATGATGACATCCAGCCCACAAACACTGGATGACCTTTCCTGTGGCTTTCTGCAGATGTTTAAAAGCACAGGGAGCAAAACAGAGTCCTAAGGAAATGCTACAGGACAAGGGGCTGAACTGTATTCCTCCAACACTAGCTTCTAGAAACAAGTAGGACATGATGCGTCTGAGTCCCATATTGGTCAAGCAACACAGAAGGTTGCCATAACTGTTGGCACCAAAGGCCACTGAAAGGTCAAACAGAATCAACAAGGAAACATTCTTCCTGACCAGCTCCCCATCCACCAAGACAGCCAAGGTTGTCTCTGTCCCAAAACTGGGTTTGAAAAGAACATAGGTGATCCATTTCATCTATTAAAATCTGGAGTGGTGACCATTCACTCTAAGATCTTACTCCAAAAACGGGGGGAAGGGGGACTTTAGAGACTAGACAATGATTATCAAGAATGGTGGAAGCCAATCAAGGCTGTTTCATCTAGTTTCAGAGTAGTGAAACTAATTTTACCACTATCTAACTGGAACATAGACCTCTTTCAAGGAGGCATTTAAAAACTCCAGTCTTCATCACATGACCAGCCAATTCCCCCCACCTGGCAGCTTTAATTAGCCAGGATGGACGCAATGAAAGAGACAAGTGGTCAACCTCTCCCTATCCAAGCAAATATTTCTCATCCTTAGGCAATATAAAATAGAACTTATCATCTCTATATAGCCAGTCATCCAAAGCATTATTGAATCGTATCTATGCATTGTTTCAGCACTTTGAAACTAGATGAAAAGAAGGAAACAGAACAGAGGTGAAGATGGCAAACACCCTCAACAGTCCATCTGTACAAACATCCTTAAAAAGTAAAAGCTAAACAACAAACAAAATGTTTAACACATGACCCCTTGAATGACATAGACGTCACAACTCCAAGAGCTACTTAGGCTTATGCAAGGGGCTTGTGCTAGCTCAGTGGAATTTTTGACTTTATTTCTTTGATGAATTGACCTTCATGTGATACCACAAACTGTGCTTGAAATTCTCCCTCAGTTTGACATGCAGCTGGTGTTCAAACAAAACAGTTTAAAGCCCTTGGGTTCACAGAACCATTTTTCATGCAGCAGTAGACCCTGGCCATAGTATCAAGTAAACAAATCTAGCACATTTTACACCTGAATAAATAAGAGACTTTTACTAATAGATTTTTTAGTACCTAGAACTTTGGGTACAATTAATTATGGGTTTTCCCCCTAAAAAACATTTTTTTACAGGACAGCATTTTTAAAACAACAACAACAAATGGTACTTACTGAGACAAGTGCTTCTGTTACACTGGTAAGGACAGAAGGTCGCAAAGAATGGATAAGGATCTTATGTTCAGTCACCGCAAATACAAGTAGAGTTACAGCATTCTCAGGTCCAAGGTTCTGCAGAAGAGCAGAAAATTTGCCACCACTAGCATTTAAGGAAGAGAAAAAAAGAATAATGATGAATACTATTTACCTATCATAACTTAATGCCACCTTTCCTTCAAGGAGTTCTTTCATCTGCACAAGAACTCTGTGAGATGAGATTATGCTGAGGAATTGTGACTGTCCCATGATTACTCAGTACTTGCCTTGTGGTGGACCAGAGATCAGATCACTAAGCTTCCCTGGTTTAAGTCCAACATCCTGAACTGTACACCCTGCTGATTATTTAAATAACTATTACACATCAAGGGCTTAAAAACAACATGGTGCTGGCATAATTCTTCCCTGCCCCTTCTCCCCGCAACTCTCCATTCTCTAAAAATCTGTTCTGAAGACTTTTCAAGGGGTGTGTGAGAGAGTCCAAGGGGTGAAATTAAGGCCAGGTCCACATGGGTCAGCATGCTCTGGGGCAGCCCAGAATATTCTGGCCCCAAAGTCCTCCCGTTACTTAGGCAATCTGGAGTGGCATCGGGCATCTGTTCATATGCACATGGAGGTAAGCAGCAAAGCAGGATGCATTGTAAACAGCCATTCGATGTCACTCGAGAGGGTTCCAGATTTTCTGGGACGATCCAGAATAAAAGGTGAGTTTTTGAAATCCATTTTAAGAGTGATATAATATGGGTTTGGTTCTGAACTAGCCATGCATTGTCAGGACAGTTCACAGTAGGACTGAGGATTGACCCCTGCATCATCTGGACTGACTGCTGTGAGAACAGCCGGAGAATGTATTATTTGACCCAAGTGGACATGGCCCAAGTAATTCTACATAGTGAAAAAAGTTTTGTTCCCCACCCACATCTGGAAGTGCTTTAAAAATCATTTAAAATATTTTCAAATATTAATCTTACATCACTTATTTCTCAGTTTCCCTCCTATCTCTCAACTACCACAACACACACACACACAGACACATATATACTTGCCTCAGTGGTAGAGGAGATGATATGGGCTGACTAAGAATCAGGCTGTCATGAGGTGATAACTATTAAAAAAAAAAGATTTCTATCATGTTTTGTACTTCAGATAATACATAACTGAAGAAAAGCCTGGGGGTTAAAATAAAAATCACTCTCTGGAACTACAGAGATAAAGTTGTTATGAAAATTGTAGCAATACCAAGAAATAGCTATTAATTCATAGAAAATAATGTATAAATATACCTGGGGAAAAGTTTTGACAAGACATGCAGATCTAACTACTAACTATTAATCCTATAAGCAGTAGATATATTCTAGTCTACACTCTCAGATGCTATGTTCAATTCGATGTATCCACATTTTCCCTTCTCTGGCATCAATTGCAATTGCATAGCACTGAATAGTAATAAATGGTAATTTCAGGAAATAAAGGGCAGTTTTGAGAAAATGACTCCATGGGAAAGGATTACCACCCCTATAATGTGATTCAAGTCCACCACCATCACTTGTAGTTATTATGTAGGGGTTTTTTTTAAATAAAATAAAATAAAATTAAGAAATGTTATTCATCCTCCCACATCACATTAAGTTTGTACACTAAAATATTTAAACTTTCAGAACATACAGTATTTTTAAAATAAATCCAGTGCATGGCAGATACACTGCAATATCTTTGACATCTTCAACAACATGTAACCTGGTGAAAGAATGTGTAACTTTAATGGTAGATACAAAACTGACTGTAAACACAGGAGTCCTATAGTAATAGTAATAATATTTATTCGGTCTTTGACCAGTATAACAGGAGTACTATATTTAATGCAAAGTTTTTAAATTGCTGTACACCAGCTACTCTTTAAGGCTTTTTGCCTTGAAGTTTGTCTACAGGATAGATCACATCTAGAGGATAGATCTCATCCAAGTAGATTCCCCATGCCAAATTTCAAATTGTTATTGACATACTGTCTTGGTTTTATAATATGTTTTATTATAGGAAGTAGGATTCCCCCAGTCCCCCAGAAAACAGGCTCAGCACTGCAAAGTTATGAAAAGCTCTACACAGGTGTAAAACCTGCCATGCATGAGCCACAGACCAAGAACAACAAGCTTTATAGTAGTAAAATGCAGAAAAACAGTTGGCCTTAACTATGCAACTTCTCTTTCAGCTATCTATATCGAGACACTAGCATTTTGAAAATCTAACTATTTTAGATTAGTTTTAGATTAGTTAACTATTAAATAACTTGTACAATAAATGCCATGTGCCTTAACTAAGTTTTTACCATTAGTACTTAAGAAAAGTGCATATGGAAACTCAGCACATACTTAAAATAAAGGAAACAGTCCTTAGAAATTTTGCATATTCAAAACAAACTAGAAAGTGGCATTAAAAGCACCCACAAAAGAGAACTTGGTGGAAGATCTTTTGCATCCTTACCTCTGCATAAAATACATCAAAAATTACCAGTTATGGGATGGTTTATCTATTGTTATTTATTTTAATCATTGTTTAAATATACATCCTTCTTTGCTGCATTCAATGCCAAAGGCAGCTAGTGCAAACACAAGGGGAAACAGCACGGGGGGGGGGGGGGGGAGTTGAAAAAAAGGTGGGCAAATCCAGTGCTGTCAAGAACAATTTTCTTTATACTGAAGGCAGAAAATGTGTTTCTGAGATAAACTCTATGAATAACTTCAGAAAATATAGCAGCTACCTTCAGTACCATAGAAACTTTCTCCAACAGCTAAGTGTACACATTTTTTAAAAAGCAAAAATCATATAGTTTACCATCTCTCTGCAGTACAACATGGCAGACTACTAGAAGTTGGAAAAGTTACTTTTTTGGACTACAGCTTCCAGTGATCCTGGTCTTGCTAGCTGTGGGATTCTGGGAGTTGTAGCACTCCAAATTAACTTTTCCATGCTCTTACCAGAACCTGGTCAGGATTTATAAACATATGAACAGAGAAGGCTGAAATTTATACTTACTTGGACTAAAATTCTTTGCCTCTGTGGGGATGGAAAAGGAACCTTGTGCATAAAATGGGAAATATGCCTATGAAAGAGGAATTAATGTATTTTAGCTTACTATAAACAGGTAAAGCAGCATTTGAATATAGGATACATTTATCAAGTCAGACATTATAGGACACCTCCATGTAAACCAGTAGTAGTCTCATAACATTAGTACCCAGTCTCTATAACTTCATCACCCATTTCACCAGCTCTCATATCCTATTCTACCATCTTTAAATACAGTAGGCCCTCCTTATCCACAGATTTTTTATCCATGGATTCAAGCATCCACAGCTTGAAAATATTTTTTTAAGTATAAATTCCGAATAGCAAACCTTGATTTTCCATTTTATCTATGGGATACCATTTTGCTATGTCACTGTATTTAACGAGACCTGAGCATCCACGGATTTTGTTATCCATGGGAGGTCCTAGAACCTTCTAAATCTTCCCTCCCAATCTGTCCTCACTACAAAACCTGCCACCCATGCTTGCTTGCACAAAAGCTGGGCCTCTACTAGCACTCTGAAACACAGGACTTGCATTTAGTTAGGAAAAAACACATCTTGGGGCCCCAGTGCAGGTTACAGTTTCTGGTTTTAAATAACAAACGATATATGCAGTTCATACATCAAACCCAAACATAGGAATAGTTCAAACACAATGACAAGGCAGAGTTTGGCACTACATGCACTGGCCTGAAATGAGACTCTGATTATCAGTCTTTGATGGAAGGCAAATGCAAACAGTAGTTGCCAAGCTAAAACTATGTTTTGCTGTAAATCAGAAAAGGAGAGAGAAAATAGTAGAATACAAGAGGATGCAAGGAGACGTAATATACATGCCTTTCATTTATATAAACTTCTTCACATACTGCCAAGTAATGGTTTGGCAAAACATCTAAATACATACAAGGTTAAGCTTACTTAGCCCCTGATGGGGTGATATCTAATTCAAACAATGACAAAAGGACAAAACTCCAGATATTAACTGATGGGAGGCATTTTAGATGTGAAAAAAGGTTGGATGGAAGGCACTTTTAGTTATGAAACCTTGACACAACAATGTTGCACTTACTACAATACTCAATCTGAAATGCAAAATTATTCCATTGCACTTACTTTTCAATAGGCAGGACATGTGGACCAGATATGGAGTAACGATACAGAAAGGTAAGAAATTTCTTGAAAGCATCAAAGAATGGCCAGTGAGAAAGAAGGCAGATGCATTTATTAGTCTGGACTGATTTAGAGCAAGCAGATTTCCTATCCACAGTATCCATGAGACCTAACTGAGTCTTCTGCTTTTCTGTGAGCTTTTCCTCAGAATATGTTTCATAGAATTGAATAGCAGCACCATAGACCTGTAAATGATAATGTACTATACTCAAGGCAAGAAACTCCAAAAGATATTCATTTTGCATATGGTTTTATTTTAATACATTGCACTTCTTGAAATAAATATTATGAGCAAACTCTTCACTGCTCAGAAGTAACTACACAAATAAAGATATAAAAAAACTGTTTATGATGATTTAGGATTATTGCATCAGTTTATGACTAACATTAAAAGCTATATTGTCATTACAAGAAAGGTTTCCATGTATGATCAAACTCAGAAAAATGAAATATATAAGATGCACCTGAAAATTATAGTTAGTGGTAAATACCTTTTCAGCAGATGCTCCAGTAAGTACAAATGTAGAAAATACTGGGAGGGGGTATTTACTATTTGATGGCCAACATTCAATTGTTGCACCCATTGGGAGGCAAAAGAGAGGTACTGATTCTGGTAAGGGAAATGAATCGTAGTCATCCTCTGGGTATCTACAGATTAGACCTAGAGAAAGCAATTTTTCATGTTACTTAAAGACATAAACTCTATTATGCACATCAGAAACTTTTAGGGTGCTGCATTTATTATTTTAATTTCTCTGTTTGCATGTTTAACCAATGAAATCCTATCCTTGTTGTCTCAAAACTAAGGGGGGTTGCAGACTGCCAGAAATAGTGCAAATTGAGTCCACTTTTAGGGTTAGGGTTAGGGTTAGGGAATCATAGGAAGTGTATTTTATTGTGGCACCAGAGCTCTCTGACAGAGAAGGCTCAATGTCTCAGAAAAAAACAAAAAACAATTCCCATGATTCCCTAGCACTAACCCTAACCCTAAAAGTGGACTCAATTTGCACTATTTCTGGCAGTCTGCAACCCCCCTATGTTTCATTGTCACAAAATTAAAGAAACTGAGTTATGTAGAAGTCCATTACATTGCAAATTAAAGAAACAAGGCATTAAAAACAAAACAGACTAACAAAGATATATCTGTGACTTCTACCACTAATTCTGTGTTGAGAGTAATTGAGACACAGAAAGTTGTAAGTCAACTACAGATAGTTTCCTGTAGCAATGGATTCAAAATACAGGAAAAGAGATTCCCCTCAACATTAGAAAGGACATCCTGATGGTTAAGAGCTGTTTGACAGTGGAAGATGCTGCCTCAGAGGTTGGTGAAGTCTCTTTCTTTGGAGATTTCCAAGCAGAGGCATGCTGTCGGAAGTGCTTTGTGTATTTCTGCATGGCAGGGGGTAGGACTGGATGACCCTTAGGGTCTCTTTCAACTCTATGATTCTAAGTAAGAAGGGAGGAGGATGGAAGAAAAACGAAAGGAAAGAGTGGCTGCTTGAGTCCAAAATAACTTACACTACTCCAGAGCCAGAAGCTATTAGGGTCAAGTAAATGTGTTAAAATTCTCCTTCCCTGCACAACACAGCAGTGTTTTAGGAGCAAGGAAAGGGAAAGGGACACTTTTCCCTTTGGTACGTAAACTATTATTATCATAGTAATAGCTTTCAGCTAATAATGCACTAGTTCAGCCTACTTATGGGCAAAAATTAGTCTTCACCCCTTGTAGCAATGGCCATTCCTTATCTCAGCATAAGTAGTTATCTCACTGCGCCCTCCCAAGCATCCTGGGAAGACGACAGACAGCACTTTGCCTGAGGCCCCTCCACATGCTTAAGCAGCAATTTTACCCAGATCTCCTCTGAGCAAAAGCTAACACTCTATTCACTCTATCATCCTGGTTCTATTATAGATGGCATTGCTACTTTTTACTGGTTTCTTATTTCTTTCAATCAATGCAATCCAGTTTTCCAGTAACAAAATCAGACAAAGTAACTTGACATTTTATTCTGCCTGTTTATTAGGGTAATAAATAATGTTGCATCCATTTAAACCAGGCATGCCCAGGCAAGCTCCAGAGAAAAATATGTGCTTCTGTACTTGGCAAATTGTATCTGTGTATTTTTCAAGTATTCCAATTGAGTTATTTTGTACATTGGGCCCTTGGTATCCACTGGTGTTTGGTTCCAGGACCCCCCATTGATGCCAAAATCTGTGGGTGCTCAGATCCCATTAAATACAATGGCACAGTAAGATGGTTTCCTTTATATAAAATGGCAAAATCAACATTTGTTTTTTGGAATTTATATATGCATTTTAATATTTTCAAGCCATGCATAATTGAATCTATGGATAAAGAATCCTTGGATATGGATGGCTTATTGTACTATTATTTAAATATAGATACCACAGAATCCCCATTTTATAGTACACTGGAATTTGCCTTTGCTTCAGAACCAGTTTGCTATTTTGAATCGAAAATTCACCTGGAAATGCAGAATTAAGTGCATTATTTTTTTGATCCTGGTGATAAAAATTAGATTCCTTCTGAGTGCCATAACATTTTTAGTCTTTTTGACATTACAAAACTTTGATCATAAATATGAAAATGAAATATTAATTTTGTTCTTCTGCTATGTGTGACCAAGAAGCATTTTTAAAACAATGACTTACCAGCTTTATATGATATGGTGTTTGTTTTTGCCACAGACTTCTTATAACACAAATATACTGCTGAACCCCACTGAAAAACAAGGGTGGAAAAGACAAATTGATTTAATAGATAATGCAGAAACAAAGAGTCCAGTGTCACAATGGAGAAAGGTAAGCAAGCCAACTTATATAATGTCAAATTCTGGTTTTTAAAAATTAATATACATCTTGTAACAAATAATGGAAGCACTCATGTGTCAGATCAAAGGACCTGACTCATAAGGTAATAGCTTGTTTTCCTGGGCTTGAAACATGCTGGTGTTTAAGCCTTTTATTACCATGCTTGAATCTCTTAACCTGTAATTTTTTTTCACTCTGTGATCCCCTTTAGCATAAATGTCATACAATCTCATAATTTCTGAACAGTACCAACTTCTTTATGATGGTTGAAAAATGATGACGTAAACAGAGATTTCAAATACTTTGTTAAAAATATTTATATATTGACTTTATCCAGTTACAGGGCCAAAGAGGTGCTTGCAACACAGGTTGAAATAAAAATTCAACAAAAATGATTTATTTAGTTTGAACAAGCATGTTCAACAGGCACATTTGTAAAATGGAGAATTATGGCTCCCTAAGCTATACATTTTGGATATGCTTGTAGTTTAATTTTTTTAAGTGTATTTAAAAAGCAAATTTTGGCAAACCATTCCAAATTTTGACTTGCTTTCACCAGTCACCAGAGCTGGGCCTGTCAGGCTTCTCTTCTACCCTACAAAACATATATGACTCTCTCTCCCTGTTCTGTTCATCTAGGAAATGACTTAAACCACATTTTATCATTCAGAAATAGCACAACAGGCCAGTGAGATAAAGGAAACTCTTCAGTTTAACACATGTAAGGACTTGTTAGCCTGTGGGAAAGTCTCTTTTTAAACAAAATTCCAAACAACTTGACAATAATATAATTCCACAAAAGCCAAAATTACAGGAGACAGACATACAATTCTGTTTTAATCTCTCTTTCCCATCATATAAGACAGCAGCCTCGCACAGTGAATTTGATGAATACTTTCTACTTAGCCCATATTATGGTCAGAAACCCACTCTATTATGTTCAGTTTGGAATTTAAATATACAATCTAAAACACTCTCTTAACCTTATAGGAGGGCAATGAAAAATCTCCTCTGAACAAATCTTGCCAAGAAAAGCCCATGACAGGGTCACCATAGGCTGGAGTCAACTTGAAAGCACATAACAAACATGAAACTAAGCAACTAGCTGCTCACATAGGATATTTCTGTCTTTTACAGTTCTTTGTTTATACTATAATACTGGGATGCCATAAACTCCTGGCAACTAATTTGATATTTTTATTCATGATGTTAAAGCAGCGAACACTTAGGAGGGCCAGCTTCTAGAGTACATGAACAATCAATATTTCTACAATGTGTACAAGGTATATTGGAAACCAGCATAGTGTAGTGATTTAAGTGTTGGGCTAGGACTCCAGGAGACCAGTGTTAGGATCCTCACTCAGCCATGGAACCCCCTGGCCTTGGACAAAGTCATGTTCAGCCTCAGAGAAGGGCAATGGCACACCTCCTCTGAAAAAATCTTGCCAAGAAAACCCTATGTGCCAGCTTGAACGCACATAACAAGAAGCCAGGTATACCTAAAAAAAGTCATTGGAGCTAAAACAGCATATATCTTTTTACCAGATGGTTGGGGCAAATGACAAGAGCAGTTAATATCATTTTGTGGCAGCATATGGTTGCTTAACTAGATGGGCCCTTCATCTAATCCAGTAAAACAATAGTTGTGTTTCTATGTTCTTACATTAGGGTTTTACAAATAACCTCCCGAGAAGATTCTTGAATTATATATATTCCATTGTCCATAGGTACAGAAGAGAGCACACAACAAGAAACTTGAAACAGAATACTGGTTGTTCACTGATTATGATAAACACACCAATGCTGAGGCATGAAGTAGAAGCTCACATGGGCCTCCTGGGCTTTTCAGGATGAGTTATATTAATGAGAAATAAACACGTCTGTTATAAATCTGTTCCCCACATTATGAAATAACTAAACACTGTTTTGTACAAATCCAGAAGTTCTGGATCATTACCCACATTATGAAATCACTAAACACTATTTTGTACAAATCCAGAAGGAACCTTACCATACTATTGTTCAGATTCTTGTCAACCTTGCAGAACGTATGTGGTGGGGTTTCTCCCTTACTTGGTATAATTATGCATATATCTGTGACAGCCAAAGTATTCTGGGTCATGTTCTCTGTGGCTCTTCGGTATGTGATGTATACTTTTTGGGATGAGGTGCCACTGCTGATATTTGCAGGGCGGCCATATGAAGTTGCTTGAATAATTTCACAGCCCTGCTTTAATCTCTCTTTCCCATCATATAAAACCCTAGATAGAAGACAAAACACAAAGTCAGTATTCAGAAACTAAATGACAAATAAACAATATTTGGGGTCTGACATATCAGTACTCTCTAGCTCCACCTATAACCCATCAGATTATGCCAGATCCTCCAGGTTTCATCCCTGATCCATTAAGTACTTCCTTACTTCTGGCTCTAGAATAGCCAATTGGCTCAATTGGCTAGCATTTTTAAAATTAAAAGTGATGAGCAGCTCTATTCATTACAAACCCTATTTTAATAATTAAAGCCCAACACTGTTAATAAAAATGACTTACCCCAGATCAGTAAGTGGGGGTTTGTCCCTTCCTCTCCTGTAGCACAAGTATATTTGTGGTCCCACAAGGCTGCCATTGTTGAGATCCGCTGACAGTCCCGATGGAGTTACATCTATGCATTTGTAACCATGAGGGACTTCTTCCCCCAAAGATTTAATTATGACTGCTACATCTGTGATTGGCTCTTTTGGCTTTGCAAGTTTGTGACAAGCATCATTGAAATGGATTTCCTCCTCTAGTGGTTTTGAAATATCCGTCAATCCTGCCACAACAAAGTAGTCAGCAACACGAGCTCCTCTGTCTTCCATTTTCCATCACAGATAAATTCTAGCTGGCAAGGAATAAAGAAAAGTGAGATATGGGAAACTTGAATGCACAAAATTAAAATCTAAAACATCAGGAGTACCCAAAAAACCATGACATATTTCTGTGATAGCTTTCTGTGGCCTGTTCTATGTAAAACACACTTTTCTCTCCCTTCATATTGGAAGAAAAACATACATGGATGCCACTATTCACTTACATATCTAACTTACAATTTCAGAAATAAAAATACAAATGCACTAGCCGGTGAGCAGATTGTTGCATTTGATGTGCCCACATGGATATGAGGCCAGCAAGCTTCCACACTTGCCATAAGGAGGAATTGTCTTTATAATAAACGCCAGTACTCATCAGTATCAAAAATCAACAGCACCAAAATCTTTTGGAACATCCCTACTGTATGTGAAATGTTAATTCAAATAAAAACCTCAACAATCACAAACAGCTTGTGCCAATTCAATGAGACACAGACACTTTTCCAAAGCTGCAGTGCATTATATAAGCATCTGCTTCTAACAGCTTAAATGATGCAACAGAGCTTAGTCACTTGCCCACTAGTCCTTCCTTTCTCTACCCACCCCCTGGGTTTTTCTTCTTTTGAGAAGTTGATGAAAGGATACCGAAGAAAATAAATGCATGCCCTGTGAAAACATCAGAATATAGAGAAGCACAAGTAATGATTTCAATGGTTAAAGGGATGTTATGAATAACCTGGCAGAGAAAGAACTAGGTTAGTTAGGGTGTTTCCTTTCACACAACAGGATCACCTAACACAAACTGGCCTGTGGTCAGAAATCCAAGGGGGGGAAGCGGCATGGAGGCAGATAATACCAGCCACTTGTTTCTGTACCAGCTGGACTGTCCTCTCTCTTGCCTTAAGGCCAAATGCCAGCTGCCCTTCAGGGGAAAAAACACTGGAGTCTATCTACTTCTTGAGTGGAGTGGAGTTTGGTTTAATTTTTCTTTCTCTTAAAGTCCATGATTGTCAATGCATACATTGTATGCTTCTTGATGTTTTGTGCCTCTTTTAGGACTGCAATCAAAAAGTATGATTGAAAATCTACTAAATAAGAGATCATTTTACCTGAATAGCTTGGAGATTTTCAGCCAATTTACACTGAGGATTTGTGATGATGACAATAGTTATAAACACAATTACATGCATTCCTATTGTATTTCAGAGTCTAATTCACTTTGTAGCTTTAGCTTTTATCCAACATAAAGAGATGAATCCAGACTTAGTCATGTTTAGACAGGACCCACTGAAATCAATGTGTCTTAAGATTCTGTGGGCCATGTAAAGCAGACTGTCTGCCATAGATGCGCTGAGCCCTGCACCTGCTGAACTATCTCAGAGACAGCTGGTAGATGCCATCTCACCCAGGAACACCAGCAGCAGCAGGCATCCCCATGGGCAGTGATTGTTCAGCTACCCAAAACAACTGGCTGAAGGGTCTCATGGACCTCTGTGAGCAGCTAAAGTAAGGCTAGATGATCCACAAATAATCCTAGCTGGGCTCCACCTGCACCAACCCAGTGGAAACTAATCCTCTCCAGAACTTCCCTGCTGGTTCCACTTGATCATTCCAAAAGATCCAATTCAGCAGCTAGTTTCTACTGGGAATGACCCAGCCCTAAATCCACTGCCTAATCCCAGTTCTGTCCCAGAGAGCCCAATGTTGTGACTACATCCAACCACAAATGTCCTCATCCAGCTTGTTATAATCCAATGGAGCCTACGTCTGTCTACGTTTCTCCTCTAAAAGATCCAGGTCGAGTACTGCCTTATTACAAGAGGCTGATTGAGACTCAAGTACCAGGCTGGGAGGCCAAAGAGAGTGGTTTCAAGCCTATTGCCAGCAGAAGCCATAGATGGATGATTTCAAATCAGCTTGGTTTGTACAAAGGGTATTTTGAAACCTGAACTATCTGGGACACGGGTAGGCAACCTAAGTCCCGGGGGCCGGATGCGGCCCCCCAAGGCCTTTGGACCAGCCCCAGGCCGGTCCTGCCGCCGCCGCCCGCCATGATGATATTGATTATTGTTGTTATTACTTGTTCTTGGGGTTTTCTTGGCAAAATCTCTACAGGGTTTTGCCATGGCTTTTCTGCGGCTGAGAGAGTGTGCATGCATATTTTTTTTAATTTTTATTTTTTTAAATTATTTTTATGTATTTATTTTTGGTGTTTCGGCCTCCCCAATTGTTTGAGGGACAGCAACCCGGCCCCCGCTCAAAAAGGTTGCCTACCCCTGATCTGGGAGATGAACCCATGATGGAACAGAGAGCTCCCGATCCAGGTCTCTGAACTTAAAAGAACCAAAACATACCTTTTAGAGTCTCCCTCTAGAGCAGTGATTCCCAAACTGTGGTCCTCCAGGTTTTTGGACTTCAACTCCCAGAAACCTCAGACAACTTGGCCAAGAGTCAGGAATTCTGGGAGCTGATGTCCAAAACATCTGGAGGACTAAAGTTTGGAAACCACTGCTCTAGAGAAAGGATGGAAGTCAGGGGGAAAGGCCTACATGTTCCACCCTGTTGGATGACACATACATATACACACACCACAGAATATGCAGTGAAATATGCTTGTGTAAAGCAATTTTTGATAGTAGAGAGAAAGCTACTCATTAAAAAAAAAACAACCAAGAGCATTCCATTATTCAATTGGTTGGGCAACATCAAAGAGCCTCTTATATCCATCCTGTCCTCTTTCCTTTCTTTTTTGGACTTCCCAAACATCACAAACCACAAAGAAGAGCATCCTCTTTGCTCTGTCATAGTGTCTTCCTCTGTTGTTGATCATTGGTGCAGCTGAGAATACATATTCAGCTTGTAGCAAGGAACTGATAAATATTTTAAGCAGAAAGAAACCCTCTGCATTACTAATGACAGAGTAAACATATTAACAAACAGCACTGATTATTTTGATACACATTCTGTGCAAGGATAGAAAGCTTTAGAAGTTGACTGTGGCATGGTGATTTGAATGTGGAACTCTGGAGACCAAGATTTGATTCCCCGCTGTCATGAAACCCAGTTGGTGACCCTATGCAAGTCACATGTTCTCAGCCTCAAGGGAAGGCAATGGTAAACCACCTCTGGAGAGATATTGCCAAGAAAACCCCGTGATAGATTCACCTTAGGTTCACGATAAGTCAGAAACAACTTGAAGGCACACAACAACAACAAAAGCATAATCCAGGAACCTGCTAATCTCAATTTTCTAGATATAAAGTTAGGTTTATAGCATATGAAAAGAGACAGTTTTAATGGGGCTTCTAATCTGGGGAGTGGTGAAGCTTTGTACTGCAAACAGGCAGGTCATCTTTGTCCATGATTACTGGAAGCGTACATTGTTTAAGCCCCACAGAGGCAGGACTATCAGTTTTCCTAATTCTGTGGTTGAAAACTCTCTGTTACAGATCCTTAGCTCACCATACGGAACTACCAAGATTCTCTAAGGAGAGGGAATTAGTATTTTAATTAATTCATTAACCAATGTAAGACTGTAGTGTAGATATGGTAGATGGCTCATGGTTCTCTTTATGGTCACTAAAGGAAAATCCAAAGGGAAGAAAAAAACAGACGAAAGACATGATCGGGCCCATCCACATTACAGCAGCACACATCATATCAATTGATGATGATACTGATAGGATTGAGTTTATGTAAGCAATACAGAGTCAGACAAAAGGTAAAACAACTGTACCTAACAACCACCAGAATCTTCCTTCCTCAAGCTTAAAAATCCTAGAAGTTGATGTCAGCTTAAAATGTATAAAAAGGGAAAGGTGATTTTTTTAAAAAAAACAGAAATGGATTATGCAAGATTTCAGACTTTTTAAAAATAGAATTACCCTGCTGAAAAGAAGTCTCCCATTCCCATGCATGGAGATTGCCAATTTGTCTAAAGCCAGCTAGTCGCTGTGGCAGAACAGAGAAAAGAAAACAGAGATGACTCACGCCTGAGCCAAGCAGTGAAGTCCTCTCCATCCCCTTTCCGTAAAACAAGCTAACCCTTCTCCCAAATTGTTAATTCACAAAGATGAGACAGGGTAGGATTTCAAAGAACTGCAGATTCTGTAAACAGAATATAATTAGGTCCTCCATTTGAAAACAACTTGGCTGTCTCTTATATCGTCTTAAGATGAATTAAACTTCCAATAAGTATAAAAGAGTTCCATTTCAGTTTATTTTGCAAAATTACCATTTTGCCTCATTCTAGCTACTTTTACACAGCTGTAAAATGTTTTTGTTTCCTCCCCTATGGAATATCTTGCAAAGTGCCATTTCTAAATGCAAGGTTTGGACTTCCAGAACCTAGTGAAGATTGTGTCTCTCAAGCAGGGGTAGGCAACCTAAGGCACAGGGGCCAGATGTGGCCCCCCGAGGCCTTTGGATCAGCCCCAGGCCGGTCCTGCCGCCGCTGCCGCTGCCCCCCACCATGATGATATTATTGTTGTTATTACTTGTTCTTGGGGTTTTCTTGGCAAAATCTCCACAGGGGTTTTGCCATGGCTTTTCTTGGGCTGAGAGAGTGTGCATGCATATTTTCTAAAAAAAAATTAATTTTAATTTTAATTAATTTATTTATTTTTGGTGCTTCGCCCCCCCCCCCAATTGTCTGAGGGACAGCAACCCGGCCCCCGGCTCAAAAAGGTTGCCTACCCCTGCTCTCAAGCCACCTGCCTATGTCACCCCATAATTGCTTAAGAGCTTCAGATTTCACTTCTGGGAAAATGTAGCAAAGTATTTAAAACAAGGATTACATCAACACCACCCTTTTTATTTTTATTGCATTGTGCAATCCATTTTAGCATTCCCATTTTAAAAAGCAAGCTTTTAACTTAACCACAAGTGCGGGAGTAATCCATGTCCCATTACGGTCACTGGAAATCCCCAGTAATTTTGACAGATCAGGTAGACTTAAAAGATATAGCCATGTTAGTCTGTAGAATCAGAGATGTAGAGAGATCTTGTAGCACCTTTGAGACTAACTAAAAGAAAAAAGTTGGAAGAATGAGCTTTCATAGGCTTCAGTCTACTTCCTCAGATGGAAGTAGACTTTAGTCTATGAAAGCTCATGCTGCCAACTTCTTTCTTTCAATTAGTCTCAAAGGTGCTACAGGATTTGACAGATCAGGATTTCTCCCCAAGTTCTTTTATTCATTCACTTTCTCTCTTGCCCCCTTTTTGAAGGAGGAGTGGCTGCTAGTCAGTGTGGACAATATTCAACAATGGTCCAAAACACACTGCAGAGATAATCCAGTTTGAGACCGCTTTAACTGCTGGGGCTCAGTGCTAGGGAATCCTGGGAATTGTTGTTTATTGTGGCACCAGAGCTCTCTGACAGAGAAGGCTAAATGTCTCCCAAAACTACAGTTCCCAGAATTCCAAGTTAAAGTGGTCTCAAACTGGATTATTTTGGCAGTGTGTTCTGGACCTATGCGGACCAGTCATTTCACTAACAGAAGGCAGATTCTTATGTTCCTAGTTGAGAGCTGTCACTTCAATTAAACATTAAAACATGATATCTTCTGGACTTTTACATCTGTTCTCTGGGCCTCATTTTAACCTGTTCCAATCTTTTAACATTTTAATTTATTTTTGGTCATCTGGAACAGAAGTGAAGTGGTCCTGGGATGGGAGCATTCCACTTTGAACCTAGATTTGAATTTACCAGATTGCATTGGTAAATGCAAATGTGAACTGATTCTACACAGATCGATGGCTGAGTGTTTCTCCAAAAATAGGTCACAAATAATTTTGCGAAAACAAATCAAAGTCAAGACTGTGGCCAACCAAAGATAATGCCTGTAGGGCAGTCTCTTTCTCTGTCTCTCTCTCTCTCAATCTCTGGTCTAATGGTTTTAAGTCACAGGAGGGTAGCTTTCGATTTAACATTTCAGCAATAGAAACAATTGCCTAGAGATCTGTCAGATTACAACGCTAAACAGCTTCAAAAAGGCTGTTAAGACATCTCTTCCAGCAGCCTTTCCAGAATAGATTTCCCAGCCTCGGGAACCCCCTTATCCGCCCTTTCCCAATTCGGATGCTGCTGCTTCTCTGCTTGCTTTATTATATCATTGTTGTTATGATTTGATTTTATGGCATATCATTTTAACTAAGATGTTTTAATAGTTTTAGGTTTAATACTTTTTTTAAGGGGTGGGTGGGTTTTGGGCTTTGGGGGATTTATATTGTATGTAATTTTAATTGTTGTTAGCCGCCTCGATTGTTCTAAGAGGGGTGGGGTACAAATAATAATAATAATAACAACAACAACAACAACAACAACAACAATAATAGAGGTGGTGGAATCTCTGGACAGCTACTACTGGGGATGCTTTTGTTCCTGCATTTAGAAGGACAATGGACTTGGAAGGTCCCTTCCAACTCTTCTTTTACAAGGTTGTAGTGTTCTTTTGTGCCACATAAGCTGCGATCCTGACACACTCTTATTTGCAAGTCAGCTCCGTTGAACTTATTGGGACTTGCTAGTAAGCATGCATTGTTGTTGTTGTTGTTGTTGTTGTTGTTGTTGTTGTTGTTGTTCCTTCAAGTCATTTCCAATTTATGGTGAAGCTATCATGGGGTTTTCTTGGCATGATTTCTCCAGAGGAGGTTTGCCATTGCCTTCCACTGAGTGTGACTTGCCCAAGGTCACCCAGTTGGTTTCAATGGTGGAGCTGGGAATCGAACCCTGGTCTCCAGGGTCAAACACTCAAACCACTACACCAAGCTGGCACAGCATCCAAGAAGTTCCACTTCAGAATATTTTGATTTTATAAAATACAAAACTCAGGCTCCCAACTGGGAGTGGGGATGGACAATATAAGAGGCTATAAGACACTTAAGCCTTGCTGTCATCGGATATAGTTTAACAGAAAGGTTGTCTTACTATATTTCCTATGTCAAACATTACAGAAGTCTTAGAGCAGGGGTAGGCAACCTTTCCCCTTTAAGGGCCGAGGGACTTCAGCTCCCAGAAGCCTCAGCCATGTTGGACAATAGTCCCATGTTGGCCAATAGCTCCTGGGATTCTGGGAGCTGAAGTCCCTCGGCCCTTAAAGGGGAAAGGTTGCCTACCCCTGTCTTAGAGTAACCTCTCCTTAATTATGAACCTAGTCTGCAACTAGCTTTGCCAGAAAGTCACTTTGAAAAAGCAGTGCCAGGTGGTTAAGCTAAAGCCACAATTACCAATCCTCTCCCTCCAAAGCCCTTTCATTATGATAACAACTATTCCCACCATACCTAAACTTTTATTTTTATAACACATTTTAGACTGCTTATCATAAAACAGTATTAAGACAGTATACAACAATAGAATAAAAGAAGACTTCATAACAAGAACACATTCAATAACTAAAAAACATAAAACTCAGAAATGAGAAGTAAGGTAAAACACAAGTAAATCTGAGTTTGCAATTGGAGAGCCAATTCGAGGACTGCCATCTACTTTAGAGGAATAGTGGAAACAATTCACATAAATTATTGATTCAGTTTATCAACTGAATTCTGACTCTTCATATAGTTTTAAAATATACTATTGCAACTTAAAGGTAAACATTAGAACAAAAGATACTATTACAACTTAAAGGTAACTTGGACACAAAATACACTGCAGAAATAATCCATCTGAGACTGCTTCAACTGCCCTGGCTCACTGCTAGGGAATCCTGGGAATTGTAGCTTATTGTGGCACCAGAGCTCTCTGACAAGAGAAGGCTAAATGTCTCACAAAACAACAGTTCCCAGAATTCCCTAGCATTGAGCCAGGGCAGTTAAAGCGGTCTCAAAATGGATTATTTCTGCAGTGTGTTTTGGACCTTGCTTGCCCATTACTTAAATCAATTTCCCCCCAGAGATTATATACTTATAGTTTTGCATTTAATTATTCAGAAAGTGAAAGATTATAAGTACTGGCTGACGAAAAGTTCAGGGAGAAATGCAAAATGTACTAGAAAGCTGTCCAGCACATCGCTCCACTAATCAGCTTACTTCAAACATTCAATTTCAAGAGCTCAGTACAAAGCCGGTTTCTAAATTGCATATCAACATATGGTCTTTGCGTGGAGTGGTTCAGAGACACATTTGTGCATTCTTTAAACAGAACATCAGATTATCAAGGGCTCAAAGCCACCAATGTAATTAACAAGCCGTTAAGTGTTATTAATAATTGGCCCACTGACTTTTTGAGTTATTATTTTGTTGTTGTCAACTGCCATCAAGTGGACTTCGACTTATGGTGACCCTATGAATGGAAGACCTCCAAGTCGGAACAAGAGTGGCTTCCTTGACTGAGTCCATCCTTCCGGAATAGAACCTTCCTCTTTTCCTACGGCCTCCTAAATTACCAAACATTATTGTTTTTTCTAGGAAGTTATGTCTTCTCATGATATGGCCAAAAGTACTACAGTCTCAGTTTTGTCATCTTGGCTTTTAGGGAGAGTTCAGGTTTGATTTGCTCTAGGGCCTATTTATTTATCATTTTAGCAGTCCATGGTATCCATAGATCCACAGAACTCTTCTCCGGCACCACGTTTCTTCCTATCAGCTTTATCTACAACCATACATAGGAACTGGAAATATGATGGCATGGACAACCCTAACTTTAGTATTCAACGATATATCTTTACGCTTCAGGACCTTGTCTAGTTCTTTCATAGCTTCCCTCCCAAGTCCTAGTCTCCTTCTGATTTCTTAACTGCAGTATCCATTCTGATTAATGACTGAGACAAGGTATAGAAAAACTTGAACTATTTCAATGTCTTCATCATCTGCTTTAAAGTTATGTAAATAATCTGTGGTCAGTATTTTTGTTTTCTTAAAGTTCAACGGTAAACCTGCCTTTGCACTTTATTCCTTGACTTTCTTCAGTAACTGCTCCAAGTCTGTTTTCTGTTAGTACTGTAGTATGGTGTCATCTGCGTATCATAACTTGATGTTCCTTCCTCCAATTTTCACACCTCCTTCCTCCGAGTCTAATCCTGAGTTATATATGATATGTTCAGGGTACAAGTTAAATAGATAAGAGTGATACATGCAGCTTTGCCTGACTCCTTTGTCAATCAGAAACCATTCGGTTTCTCCATATTCTGCCCTGACCATGGCCTCTTGTCCAGAGTCAAGGACAATTAAATGTTGTGGCATACCCATTTCATCATTGAAGTGATCTGTTCAATGTAACCGCAGGAAATTCATGGTGAGGAAGCAGGAGTAGGCAGGCACAGGAAATCCTCCCCAGAAGGAAGAAAGTGTTGCAACTGGAACATTATGGTACTCTTAAGGTCATGAGAAATGAGAAATGGAGAGATCCAACGCATGGGACACACTTTAGCATTCCTTCATTATCGTCATCATTAGTATTTCTTCTATTAGGCCCTTGCTCCTTTTTAATTCAGTTAGGAGCAGGAGAACTCTTAGATATATTATGACATTAATTAGCAAAAAGGCTAGTGCCGTTTGAATTTTCCACAATGAGCATCAAAATGTGTTGGGTCAGAATTATGTCCATATGCGTAGCACCAATCCATCCTGGCTGTAGTTTTCCTGAGGTTTATGATCAGCTATAGATTTGCAGGCTTCCTGGACACACGCCCAGCCCTTCTCCATGTTTGTAACTTTACAGGGTCACTAGAATGCTGCTCAAAATCAATGTCTACAAATGATTTATAGTTGTAGGCAATCACTCACTGCCTTGCTTTCTTCTCCTATCAGTTCAAGGTCCCCCTACTACATATACTGTGTACCTTTTTTTAAAAGAGGGGGGAAAGGAAAAGGGAACGAAAACTTAAATTATATATAAACACAACTCCAAGATACTGCCTCATTACAGAATCTTATACTATTTTCATGTAAGAAGATGTTAATATGGTTCCTGATTACAAAGAACAAACAACCAGGTGATCATTACTTTCACCACCTAATCATAATTGATTTAGAAGTTTAGTCTTCTATCAAACACTTTTTCTTTCATGTCAAACACTCTATATCCTAATGGAAAGTTCCCGTTTCCATTAGAAACGGGAGGAGGGGGAAATCACATCACCACACTCCCTAAAATAAAACAAATCCCAGGCATCTAAATTTAGATGGCAGCATAATCCCCTCCCTACAGATACCAAAGACACATAAAGTCACAGATACACATGCCACTGTCACCCATGGCAAAGAGTAAAAGAGTAACAATGAAATGTCTATCCATCCATGTATGCTTTTCCTAGGAAGCCAGCTCCGAAAGCCATATGCAGATCTTAGCAGGTGTCTCCCTGGAAGCCCCCCAAATACTCCAATACTTAAAATAATCACTGCCTTGGCTATTCCCCAGTATTTCCCAGCAATAAAAGAATGAACATCCTAGAATGGGTTACTCTTCCCACTCACCTCAATAAGCAGGAATGGTACAGAACAAATACTGAATTGGCCATTCCCACAATATTTACCCTCAGTGACAACATTTCAAGCAGCAAATAGTACTCAATTATTAGCTTTCATCCCCCAAATATTGCAGCCACTTCTAAAGCCAATTTTTCAAACACCCCACTTTTTCCTCTTCCTTGTCGACACCATCAATCTCGCTCTCTGTGGTCCAAAACACACTGCAGAATTAATCCAGTTTGAGGCTGCTTTAACTGCCCTGGCGCAGTGCTAGGGAATCCTGGGAACTGTAGTTTATTGTGGCGCCAGAGAACCTGACAGAGAAGGGCAAAATGTGTCAAAAAACTACAGTTCCCTGAATTCCCTAGCATTCAGTCGGGGCAGTTAAAGTGGTCACAAACTGGATTATTTCTGCAGTGTGTTTTGGACCGATGTCCCAGTGTCTTCTTCTTCTTCTAATAGCATCTCATGCATCCCAACAAACAAACAGAAATCAGTGCTTCCCTCCCCTTCCAGGCATTGATATGTCCTACTTTATAAATCCCTTTAAATTTTACAAAAATAAAATACACCAGATAAAGAAAGGTGATGATCAGCTTTAAGCTTCTACACATTATCTGAGAAAACTGGTTTGCCCCCCTAAAATATTTTATCATATTGCGCCTGTCAATTTTGTTACAATGGACCAACCTGACTTGAACTATAAATAAATGCCTGCCTAACCGAATGCTTGAGTGGTGTACACAAGTGACAACAACAAGCCTTGCAATTGAACGGTACACACTATTCACTGGCTCACTGCTCCCACATTTCTTCCTACATAAGCAGTCCAAGAAACAAACTATATATACAGTATATGTAGTTTGTCCTATAAGATAGCCTAGATTCGAATTACCCCCTTTGAACAAATCTTGACAAGAAAACCTCATGAAAGGTTTGCCTTAGTGTCTCCAGATGTCTCAGAAATGACTTGAAAACACACAACAGCAGCAGCAGCAACAACATACCCAAAATCTCTTGCTTGAAGCGGCTGCCTTACTCTACTTAACAGTAGGGCTGGCAATGCTCCTGCATGTGGGAAAATGTAAAGGCGGTAGATGCTTATTTATTTCTTGTTAAGTTTAACTCCCCTCTTGGTGAACCAACCACCAAGCCAAGCTAACCACTGTGATCTTCCTCATCCCATCCTGGTTCTGAAATTTCTTGCTTTGACATCTATTACATACAGCAAATGTGGGAAATCTGAGTCCACGCTGGCATGCACAAAAGAGCTGTTTCCGGTCTATGGCAAAGAGGAAAATCCCTTCACATACAAGAGATAAATTGGTGTAGGTCTACAAGGGACCCCTCAACCCAGCAATCAGCATTTGCTTTTATCTATATATTTGCTAAAAGGTGGGTTGGGGGAGAGAACAGAGAGAAAGTTATGGGTTGGGTCAGCAGCATTAATGCATGAAAGATAGTACTTTCCACCAATTCTGGAATATGTGTGTGTGTGTGTGTGTTCACTTGCAGGTGAATTCAACAGGACAGGTAGCTAATTCTGCAATTCCTTCTATTCCTTCCTCCTCCTTGCCTCTTAATACAACATGCAAACACAACTTATGATCAAATCATCTCTCTGCTATCTGATTTTTCCAACATCATTGCCTGACAAAAGCACTTGGTGGTTTCAAAAGCATGCAGAGAGAGGAAGGGGGGGGGGTAAGTAGGTAGGTAGGTAGGTAGATGAGAAATAGATAGATAAATAGATAGATGATAGATAGACAGAGATATGTAGGTAGGTAGGTAGGTAGGTAGATAGATGGATAGAGAGAGAGAGGTAGGTAGGTGGATGGATGGATAGAGAGAGGGGGGCAGCTTGGTAAATGGGTAGATAGAGTTAGGAAGGTAGAGAGGTAGAGAGAGAGAGACAAGTAGGTAGGTAGATGGATAGAGATAGGTAGGTAGGTGGAGAGAGAGAAAGAAATATAAGTAGGCAGGTAGGTAGGTAGGTAGGTAGATGGATGGATAGATAGATAGAGAGAGAGAGAGAGAGAGGTAGGTAGGTAGGTAGATGGGTAGAGAGAGAGAGAGAGGTATATGGATAGATAGATATAGATAGAAAGAGATAGGTAGGTATATGAGGAGATAGAGATAGAGAGATAGGTAGGTAGGTAGGTAGATGGGTAGATAGATAGAGATAGGTAGGTAGGTAGGTAGATGGATAGATAGATAGATAGATAGATAGAGATAGGTAGGCAGGTAGATAGTTGGATTGTAGATAGATAGATAGATATCTCCCCTCCCTTTCCACTTTTTTTGTGGGGCTGGCCAAATGAAAGTATTATTGCCCCATGTAGTAATAATTTTTGGAACTGGTCTTATGGCACAAATCAGCCCCCCTCCACACAAACACCCAAGGCAGTCCCTCCCCACAGAAGCACACACACTTTCCCCCATGTTTGGGATAAAGAATGGATGACACCATCGCTCTCTCTCATCCCCCCCCCCGAATATTTCAGAGCCAGGGCTGAGGGAGAGAATCCAACAGGCTTCCCTGCACGCAACTCATTCACACATACACGCCTGGCACACACGAGTTCCATCACACACACACACACCCCAATACATATATCGCAGCCCCCCAAAAACAACAACATTGCCTTCTTTCCTCGCATCTTCTTCGCCCCCCTCAAAAAGAAAAAGAGAGAGGTAGAGAGGTAGAAAGAGACAGAGAGAGTGATACACAGGGAGAGGTAGAAAGAGAGAGAAATACAAATAGAGAGAGATAAAAATAGAGAGAGATACCAACAGATAGAGAGATAGGAAGAGATACAAATAGAGAGAGAGGTTGAAAGACAGATACAAATAGATATCTAAAGAAGAGAGAGAGAAGTAGAAAGAGATGCAGTTAAATAGAGAGAGAGATCTACAGATAGAGATACAAGAAAGAGAGATACAAAGAGAGAGATGGTACAGATAGATAGAGAAGAGAGAAAGACAGAAATACAGATAGATAGATAGATAGATAGAGAAGAAAGAGAGAGATACAAATAGAGAGAGAAATAGAGAGATACCTACAGATAGATAGAGATACAAATAGAGAGAGAGAGAGAAAGAAGACAGAAAGATAGAAGCAGAAAGAGATACAGGCGGATAGAGAGAGTTTCACAGAGAGCAAGAGATGGACAGAG
The DNA here is from genome assembly GCA_026167975.1 of Phrynosoma blainvillii. Classification (NCBI taxonomy): domain Eukaryota; kingdom Metazoa; phylum Chordata; class Lepidosauria; order Squamata; family Phrynosomatidae; genus Phrynosoma; species Phrynosoma blainvillii. Next base: position 2,240,807 of record JANUYF010000010.1, on the reverse strand, counting down.
AAAGAGAGAGAGATACAAGTAGAGAGAGAAATTCACAGAGAGAAATGCAGATAGATGTTTAAATAGAGAAGAGAAAGAAAGAGAGATACAGATACCGACAGAAAGAGAGAGATTCACAGATAGATAGATAAATGAGAGAGAGAGGGAGACAGAAACAGAGAGGGCCCAATGCCAACTGTGGACCCGGTCTTCCACAAAAGCACCCCAAAATCATCCCAGCAGCCCCCCCCCATTCCATCCCCCCAAAAAACCTGGACCTCGGCTTCTGGAGCCTCTCTTGCTTCGCCCTCCATCGAGCGAGAAAAAGGGCCACCGAGGAGGAGCCTCCATTAAGGCGGAGGACGGCGTCTATAGGACAGCCGCCTCTTCTACTTCTTCTGCTTCTTATCGCCACCATCATCGTGATCGTTATTTTTCCCGCTCACCTCAGGCGACAGCTTGGAAGAGAGGAGGAGGAGGAGAAGGCAGCGGTGGTGGTGATAGTGGCGGCTCCTGGAGCGAGAGCCTCGCCGTTCCCCCTCGAGCCTCTTTCTCCTCCTCCTTCTCCTCCTTCTCCTCCTCCATGATGCCTTGTGGGCGCCTCAGGCGGGATTCCTTCCTCCTCCTCCTCTTTTCTCCCCTCAGCCGCCGCCATTTTGTCTCTGAGGCGAAGGCGAGGCGCGCGCCATCATCCTTCGTGGCTCTGAGGCCCTGAGAGGGGGTCCCCACCTTATTCATGGAGGGCCTCTCTCTTCCTCTCCCCTCGGCCCAGTCCAGAGAAACATCCATCCCCCCCATAAAATAATAATAATAATAATAATAATAATAATAATAATAATAATGGGACAATGTCATAAATGAGAAAATAAACGAGAAAAGGTTGGAAGAGGCAAAGGCCAGAGTCCTCATCACCTCAAAAGGAAGACAAGGCATGACAAAATGTGTAGGCTTAGGGTTGCCATCGTTCTCTACCACAAAACCAAGGGAAATGTAGGGCCAAAATGTAGGACATTCAATAAAAATAGAGGACATGACCAACTAAAACCCGAAACCAATTTTTTTTAATTAATATAAAGTCATGCTGTGCTGCCTGTGCCTCAGGCCCAGCAAGGCCTCCCTGGCTTTGCTGTGCCGCCGGATCAGGATCATGGAGCTGGCAGCAGCGGTTGAGGAGGCCCCAACCCACCACCCAGCCCCAAGTGAGGCCTAGTGGCCTTTCCAGGCCTTGTAGGCCGCTGCCGCCATACCAAAGTGCATCAGGAAGGGAGGTAGCAGCTGAGGAGGCTGGAAACCCCAACCCGCCCAGCCCCAAAGCAGCAGCGGCAGGACATCCTTCTAAAACCGGCCCGGGACATTCCCAAAGGCTGAAAAATCGGGAATGTCCCAGCCAAAACCGGGATATGGCAACCCTATGTGTAGACCATTGTGGGAGATAGGTTTCTAAATACCAAAGTTAAGTACCAACAGATCAAGTCTGAACTTTCCTTGGAAGCCAAGATGGTCACATTGAGGCTGCCGTACTTTGGCCATATTGTAAAAAGACAAGACTCATTGGAAAAGACAATAATGCAAGGAAAGGTGGAGGGAAGTAGAAAGAGAGGAAGACTACACACAAGATGGATGGACTCGGTTAAGGAAGTCACAGGTATGGATCTGCAAGAACTTAGAAGAATAGTGGAGGAGAGGGAGTCTTGAAGACGACATCCACAGGATTGCTGTGAGTCGAGATCGACTTGAAGGTAGTTAACAAAAACAGCAACAAACATACTCCTTTTTTTTTTTTTTAAAAGTAATCATTCTTATACAGTTGGCTTTCCACATTTGCAGCTTTGGACTTTATCACACAGGGAAAACTGGAGGTTTAAAGAGCCATTATCCCATGAAAATCAAGCAATTGCAATAAAGATTTTCACACAATTTTATGATTAAAGAGCCATTATCCCAAGAATAACCAGGCAATAATCAGCAACAAATCATCCATGGGGAAATCTTTTGAATGATTTGTTGCTGAGTGTTGTCTGGTTATTCCTGGGATAATAGCTTTTTAATTGCGATGTGTGTGAAAATCTTCCCACGATTGCGTGATTTTCACAAGATAATTTAAATTTAAATCTCAGTGCTTACAATCATAATGTTATATGTAGGTTTTAGTTATTTGTTTTTTGAAGATTGGTATTCTTCTCCCTCTTATAATACAACTTATAATACTTGTAACCCACCAAACAATTCCTATTCCAAATGGCAAGTCACTGCATCTTTTCTACTGGCTTGCTTTTAATGCCATAGTATCTCTATATTTTAAAGGTTATAAAACAAAATAGTACTTCTGGCATGGTATGCTCCTATTAAAAGCCAGCCAGCAAAGCCAAAAGAGGTTTTGGGTTTGTCCATTAGGAAATGTAACATTGATCCCTTTGTGCTTAAAAGAATGGAATTTGATGGGATTGATTCAAGTGAAGAAGAGTTAGAGAAATGGCATGCTTAAATGCAGTGATGATTATGTTTTCCTCTCTTTTGCTTCTCAAGCAGGTTTTGGAAGGGGATTTCTTACTTCAGGGAACCATATTGCTATAAATTATAAAAGAGGAAACATAATATCATGCATGGTGATGGTGGTGCTGAAAGCAAATCTACAGTTAAAATTGCAATGAAGCAAAAATATTTTTTTTAAAAGCCCTCATATGATATTTCCATACAACAAACAAATTAGACCAGTGGAGAGGGTGCACTGATTTCAGAGGCAGCGATTGACATAATAATAATAATAATAATAATAATATTATTTCTTACCTGCCTCTCCCCATGGATTGAGGCAGGGAACAACAACAAATCAGCAATGCACAACATGAACTAAAACACATTAATTGAAACATGCAACAGTTTAAAAGGACAAATAAGACATCCACATTTTAAAACAATCCACATTTAAAATCCATCATCTAAATTCCCAATTTAAAAATCGTCTGGACGAAGCTAAAACACTTGATCATGGTCAAAACTGTAGCAAGGTAGAAGAGGGTTTTTAAAAAATGTGTTTGCTCTACACTAGCCTTGCCCTCCTAAATCTGTTATTTGCTTTGGGAGAGAGGCTGTTGGCATGTATGGCCAACTTCCTTTTGGAAGGAAAAGTACAAGACAAACATGAAATCAATGGCTAAGAGATTATAAAAAAGGTAAAGGTTTCCCCATTGATAAGGTTGTCAAGTCATGTCCGACTGTAGGGACGCAAGAGATTATAGAGTTAATATTATTTTCACATTTGATAGCAGTAACTTCATTACAATACTGTTGTCCTCCATGTTAAAGTTATTCTGAGATACATACTATGCAGCTGAGCACCATTGCTACATAGATTAAAATATGCATTTTGTTGATAACCATGAAAAAGTGGGTAAATGTAGACATGCAAGCAGCTGCTCTTTCTCCAAGCCATTTACATAGCATTGCAAGAGCCCAGTTTGCGCAGTAAATAGGGTGTCCTGTCCACACTTCATAATCTGTTTTATAGTTGTGTGTTTATTTAAACATGGAATTGTGCCTTATCCCATAGCTTTTGCAAATGTCAGGTGGTTCTAAATAAATGATCAATGTGTTTTGATTAGTAGTTGAGATAGTGTCAAGTCATCTCTCTCACCTGAAAGAGTTAGTTTTGCTTAACAAAAATCCATCCGCAGAAGTCTTACCTCCTGTATGGTAAATTCAGATTTGTTGTTGTTCCTCTTGTTGTGTTGTTGTTGTTGTGTGCTTTCAAGACATTTCTGACTTATGGCCATCCTAACAGATAAGTATTTGATAAATACTTTAGTGTACAGTATTTGGTAATGCCAGCATTAAAAACAACTCTGATTAGAATAGGTGTTGCTTTAATATCTTTTGTGAAAAAGCAGCTTTGTGAAAAATGATGGTTGGCCCTTTTTTATTGCTAAAGATCCACTTAGATGAGATTGGGAAGATGGCATATGTGTGCAAGCATGAAACCATCCTAGGATAAGCCCCTTCCCTTGTATCCAACAGACAGGTATGTACCACCATTACAGAAAATCAGAATTATTTGAAGAATAATAAATCATTAACAAGGCCATACACCTGAGGAAAAGACTTGAGGAAAAATTCTAGAACAAGAGACATATTTACTTATTTATTTTCTGTTCTACTTTTCTCACCGTACTGGTAACCAAGGTAAGTCACAACCCAATTAAAAATAGATACAACAAAAATACAATATGTTATAATACAAAAACAAACAAACAAAGAAAACAGAATTAAAAACAAAAAACACATGGAAATACTCACCCATTAAAACATCTTCCGGATCAACCAGTCAGTTGCAAAAAACAAAACAAAACAAAACAAAAACCCTACACCCCAGCTTTAATAAAAAAAAAAACTGGTCTCCATTAGAAGGGAGTTTAATAAGCAGTCACCACAAAGCTCTCCTTGAAGAATATGGTGTGAAAGGAAACATTAGGACACAGAAATCATGCAAGATACGTCAATAGGAGTCAGTAGTATGTAGCCAAAATGCTCTAAAGGCACCAGATCCTTTCTGATCTTTGAAACTAAGCAGAGTCAGACCTGGCTAGTTCTTGCATGGGAGACCTTCAAGGAATCTCAAGTGCTGTAAGCTATATTTCAGAGGAAGGAGTTGGCAAAACCACCTGTGAGGATTCCTTGCCTAAGAAAACTCTATAGAGGTTGCCATAAGTCGATAGGCACCTTCAAGGCATATAGACAAGTTAGGACAGAGAAATCTTAATTGAGTTCAATATGACTAAATCTAGGACAGAGGAATCTTAACTGAGTTCAATATGACTGAATCTGGATCCAGTGTTTTGTTCCCTGACCAGGCTCGCTTGGGTATTATGAGAGCTATATTGAGAAAACCGAAATGGTTAAAGAGTTCCCATACCTAGGATCAAACTGTACTCAAGAAATCAAAAGACGACTAGGAATGGGAAGAGCAGCAATTAAAGAATTAGAGAATATCCTAATGAATAAAGATATACAACAGAGCAATAAAGTTAGAATCATCCAAACTATTTTCATCATCAGCATGTATGGATGTGAGAGCGAAACAGTGAAGAAGGTAGATAGAAGGAAACTAAACTCATTTGAGATGTGGTGCTGGAGAAGAGTGCTAATTCTACTGTAGACGGCCAAAAAGACCAACAAATGGCCACATCATGAGAATTCATTGGGACAATAATGTTGGGAAAGGTAGATGGTTGAAGAAGGAGAGGAAGACCACAAACCAGATGAATGGACTCAATCAGGGAGGCCACAGGCATGGATTTGCAGAAATTAAGCAGAGTAGTGGAGGACAAGAGGAACTGGCGATGCCTCATCCACAGGGTCACCATGAGTCGAAGCCATCTTGAGGAAAGTTAACAACAACAGTATTCCCAAAGTAACTTTTCCAAGTTCTCATAGGACCATGTGTGTTATGTGCTCTTTGGAGGACAGCCAAGGTTTATAAATGTATGCAGGTCATATGCAAACATTATGGAACATTAGACTTTGACGGTTTGGACCTCTGCTTGGCTACTTTTAATGAAACAAGGAGACATTGGCAATGCATCCACATCACACAATTACTTCAGTTTCATGAATCCCAGACACTATAGACTCTATTGCAAAGGAAGGAACTGGCTAAAGCACCTCTGATATCCCTTGCCTAAGAAAACCTTCTGAAATAACAACAACAAAAGTATCTGACGTTTCAGAAGTGCAACAGATTGATCAAATCTTTCCTAACTTCTGTTTTTAAAGAGTAGTATTTCCTTGGGTACAGATCTGTTGATAGAAATGCAATTTAAAAAATGCTGATACAAACAAAACAAAACAAAACAAAAACAACCCAACAACTATTGTATCTGTATATCTTCATTGCCACAATTATCTCATTTTAGACGATTCTCATCTCTTTCTTTATGAATAAAAACATATGCTCCCTCTAATTAGTCTAATAATATCTAGCCATGGAAGGCATATTATGATCATTTAAAACTTCAAATTCAGCAACAAAATCAGCACTGCAGAGCCCACCCACATCACCAGCTGCTTTTGATTATTCCACTCCACATTCTGCAAAGCCTCTAATGAATCCTCTGTAGGTCCAAGGCCCATATTTATTTGTGAAAACATCAGATTTCTCTTCACAGCCACTAATCAGGAGGAGGCCCAGGAGCTTAAAAACAGAAACTTTTGGATTCATACAACATGACTCACGCACATTTAATACTGAGAGTTAGCAGGAGGCAACCAAGAACTCTGAAGCCTCAAGGATTGTTGTGGATTACCTGTCTGCAGCTGTTCCTTCCCAGAAAGAGGAATAGTTTTATGTGCCTACTGTCACTACCCTCTAACAAGTTCAACCAGGACATCCTGCTTCAGGGGTACTCAAACTACCAGCATCCTGTGGAGACTCCCCCACACTCCAAGGCAGCATCTTCCAATGCTGAACAGCTATAGAGGTCAGGAAGTTCTTCCTAATGTTGAGGTGGACTCTCTTTTCCCATAGCTTGTATCCATTGTTCCAGGTCCTATTCTCTGGAGCAGAAGAAAACAAGCTTGCTCCATCCTCAGTATGACACCCCTTAAAATACTACCTCTTCTCCAGGCTGAACATATTCAGCTTCCTAAGTCTCTCCTCATAGGGCTTGGTTTCCAGACCCATTCAGTGACATATGGGAATTAAGATTTATGGAAAACATTAATACAAAAAACATTACTCAAGATTCTGTATGGTGTGGTATGGCAGGAGGTAAATTATTGTGTGTGTTACACCATGCGTTACTGCACCGGGGAGACCAACCTTAGTGATGCCACTGTCTGTTCATCCGTCCCTTTGTGGGTAGCAGCTGCTACATTGGGGTGTTGGCAATTCCATTCTGGATTTTATTAAGAATGCTAAGGGAACATTCCAAAATGCTGAACCTATTTTGGGGCTAGCGTTCTCGACACTGGATAACTCTTTTAAATTCAGATTCAAACTCAAAACTAATTCACCACCCCTCTGCCATGGAAGCTCCCAGCTGCCTGTGTATCTGTCTGTCCACAAACACACACACATATACATCAATATATGCACATTTATGTGAGGGATTTCTGTACCAATAGACGAGAGTGAGTGACCAATTTTGCCTGGGGCTATATGCTGCTGCAGAGCACTATTTAGTTAACAGTTACTCTATTATTGGCTCTATAAAAGAGTGTGTTGCAAGCAGGCTGTCTCCTCAAAATCACAGTCGGCCTTGCGTCTTTGGCTAAATAATAGTTTAAGAAACACTCTTGGCCAGCCATGTGTTCCATGCTGTTGTTGGACCTGGTCTGAGAAAACAATAGAAAACAGCTGCTGAAACACAAATCTAGGGCCCAGGGAATAACAGCTTTTTAGAGATGCAAAGTGTGCAGAGGAATGAATGTGAAAAGGGAGAATGAATTACTAAGCCTCCATCTCTTTAGGAAAATCCCTTTGAAGCTAGAGGAAGAAGAAAGCTCTGCTTGTTTTATTCTCTTCCAAATGGCTGGTTGATCCCTGTTGTAATCTCTATAATACTGTACCTTTTCTTCACCTATGTCAATCTAGCATTGCTTCTAGTAAGATTAAGGTAGTGACATATCTTTCATGACAAGAACAGAACCACCAGCTGCTAAGTTCTTATTTGGCACTGAAGGTTACACATTAGTTACTGTTGATCATATATTAGTCCATAACTGTTGTATAAATCCATAAACTTCTGATATGGAAGTATGTGATAGTTCACACTTAAAGCTGTTTTTGCATGGTATATAAAGTGCCGTGATTAAGAGATATTGTGAAGTAATTTCCTAGATTAATACACAGTGTCATGCCACATACCACAGACATATGTTATAGCACATGTATCTGCATAGTTCCCAACTCAACATACAGCAAAATTACAGAGAAATGTGGTTGCCTTTATGTAAACAAAGCCAGAGACTGGATTTTAGGTTGTGCTGGGCAGTATCTTAATTATATATATATCTATTTAAATGCATAGGCCTAAATGCAATTGCTAGTCCCAACCAAGAGAGACTGGCTGAATTAATGAAATGGAAGCGTGGCAACACACTGAACATCTGTCTCCCTTTCTTTGGTTAATAACTACACCTAGTTCCTATCTCTTGAGTTGTGATTCCCAAACTTTACCCTTCCAGATGGTTTTCACCTTAGCTTCCAGAATTATTGACTTTTGGCCAGGTTGGCTAGGGCTTCTGGGAGTTGAAGTCCAAAACAGTTGGAAGACCAAAGTTTGGGAACCACTAAGTTAGATGTTGAGGCTCACAATTTGATAGCATTGTATCTAGGCACACCTTAGCCATCACAGCAGAGTTACCTCTTATCACGGAATAAAAGATTCAGTGGTTTTGCAAAGCAGTCCAAAACAGTGAAATATTTCTGACATGGGAACAGAAGGATAGAAAAGGCTTCACCTGTTCATTTGTGGCCATGAAAGACACAGAACATCTGGCAATACATCACAGAACTGTAGAATTGGAAGGTATCCTCTATCCTGTGCTATGTTTTCTAGCATTACTGTATATACTCATGCATAGGTCTAGAATTTTTAGTTAAAAAAATTGACCCCAAAACCTGGGCCGACTTATCTATGAGCCAATAGTGCTATTTTCCCATATAAATTACAACAGAGGAGAGGCTTGCATTTAGAAAAATGACAGGAAACTAGTCAGAACCCGCAGTATGGAGTGTGAAATGAATAAATATGTGATACCAAAAAAAAAAAAGAAATGAAAAAAAATCAACTTCATTCCTGAATAGCTTTTTTTAAGAGCGGAAAGGATGACACATTTCTTCGTAAGGTCCAGAGAAGTCAGGGGCCAAGAGGAACTGGGGAAGGTTTATGACGTGTTGCATACATTTCGTGACTGTTACCAGCAGCCATTCACATGCCTGAAAATGTTCACATTCTCACTTTGTTGCCTAGTTTTGTGTTGCGTCTCCATGGTGATACCCAGGGTTACTGCAACCAAGAAGAACATATTTGCATGGGGGCTGATCAACGTACAGGAAGGAGTGAGCAAAGATGCCTTTCAGAAGAGGAAGTGGCTTTTGCATGCCTGGGCTGCATGGTCATGCTGGTTGTTGGATTCTGGGAGGTATAGTAAAATTACAACAACAACAACATTCCCCAAGGTGTGACTCTTTTCCCTATTGCCTGAGCATCGCAATTACAGTCGGTTCTCCTTGTCTCCGTTTTTGTGGGGGATCCATTCTGCCCCCCCCCCCCGTGAAAATAGAAACTCTCCAATATTCAAGCCCTATAGGCTTAAATGGCAGTGCATGCCTGCAAATGCGCACTCCATTTATTTCCCCTCCGTTTGTCCCTCATGTATAAGCGAGGGATGCAGATTTGAAGTCTGCGAAAACAGAGGGGTGACTGTAATGGGACTTGAGCATCCACAGATTTTGGTATCTGCAAGAGGTCCTGGAACCAAACTCCAGAGGATACCAAGGGCCCACTGTATATATAAATTCCAAAAAGCAAACCTTGAGTTTGCCATTTTATATAAGGAACACCATCTTACTATGCTGTTGTATTTAATGGGACTTGAGCATCAACGGATTTTGGAATTCATGAAAGGTCCTGTGACCGAACCCCAGCAGATACCAGGGGCCCACTGTATACATATATAAATTCCAAAAAGCAAACCTAATGATTTTGCTATTTTACATAAGGGACGCCATTTTACCATGCCATTGTATCTAGTAGGACTTGAGCATCCGCAGATTTTGGTTCCCACAGGGGATTCTGGAACCAAACCTCAGCAGCTACCAAGAGTCCACTGTAGTTTTATGATTGAGAGTGTATTAAATACTGGATTTCTCATTTCCCAGGATTGAGGTCCAAATTAGATTTAAAATGAATTCTATGAATTTGGACATATTCTGTTCTGCCAATAATAGCCCATGCCTTTCAAAAACCTGGTCAGCAATGAGATAATGGAAGCATGATCTCAGTCCCAATGGAAACGTCTCCTTCTTGAAGTCTATGAGAGCTTAGTTTACATGCAGGAAAAGAATGAGGGGAATTGCCTCAAAAATTATTTTCTCCACCTTTCAGGTGTAGCAGGGAACTCATATCCCATTCCATTGGCCTAGAATTGACCATTTGCTTGTGTCTGGCATTAAACTGGGATAGCACATATGATACTAGGGAGTTTTTATATAGCACAGCTATGCAAATGTGGCTACCTGGATGCTGCTGGACTGCAGTTCCCAGCATTCCTCGTCACTGGTTCTGCTAGGGTTTGTTGTTGTTGTTGGGTGCCTTCATGTCATTTCCAACTTGTAGCGACCCTAAGGTGAGCCTATCATAGGGTTTTCTTGGCAAGTTTCTTCAGAGCGGGTTTGCCATTGCCATCTTTTGAGAGAATGTGACTGACTCAAGCTCATCCAGTGCGTTTACATGGCTGAGCTGGAATCCAAACCCTGGTCTCCAGAGTCATAATCCAACTTTTAATACATAGTCGTGTCAGGGTGGGTTTTATACAGGGTATGTGCTCTCTCTAGTTATGTTTTTTAAACTTTTGCATGACTCTGGAGACCAGGGTTGGACTCAGCCATGAAACCCACTGGGTGACCTCGGACAAGTCACACTCTCTCAGCCTCAGAGGATGTCGGTGGCAAACCTCCTCTGCTGATCTTTCTTTGTAACTAATTTTTTTGGTAATAATTGCACTTAGTTGCAAGCACATGAAATGAGTGTATAGTACTTTTTGTTTTGCAGAGGGATCTTGTAGCACCTGTGGATTCTGAATTCTGAATCCCGCTTTTGTTTTGTTAATTCAATAATGTTTTTGTTATTATGGAAAAACGAAAAAAGTGAAGGTTTTGGTAGCTACTTTCTCTGTGCTGATCTTTCCTTGTAACTATTTTTTTTTTTGGCTGAATGCTACTTTTGTTTCGTTTGTTTAATAATGCTTTTATTATTTTGTAAAAAGGAAAGAAGGGAAGCTATTATGTAGTTATTTTTTTCTGTGCTGATCATTATAATTGCAATTCCTTGCATATAGTACTTTGGTTTTGCAATGGTTCTTGTAGCACCCTGAATGCTACTTTTGCTTCCTTTGTTTAATAAGGCTTTTATTATTATGGGAAAACGAAACAAGTGAAGGTTTCTGTAGCGACTTTCTCTGTGCTGACCTTTCCCTGTAACTAATTATTTGCAATAATTGTAACTTCTTGTATGCAAATAGAAATGGGTGTATTGTACTTTATTGCAAAGGGATCTGTAACACCCATGGCTTTAAATCCTGATTTTGTTTCCTTAGTTCAATAATGTTTTTATTATTTTGGGAAAATGAAAAAAGGGAAGGTTTTTGCAACTTTTCTCTGTGATCCTTCCTTGTAACTTTTTTTGCATTAATTACAATTCTTCTCATGCAAATTAAATGGGCTTATAGTACTTTTATGCAAAGGTATCTTGTAGCACATCTGGCTCTGAATGCTACTTTTCTTTCATTGGTTTGATAAGGCTTATTATTTTGTGAAAAGACAGAATTGGAAGGCTTTTTTGCAGCTATTTTCTCTGTGCTGATCTTTCCTTCTGTTTTTTTTTTTGGGGGGGGGGGAATAATTGCAACTGCTTGCATAGTCCTTCGGTTTTGCAAGGGATCTTGTAGCACCTTTGGCTCTGAATCCTACTTTGGTTTCTGCTTTTATTAATTTTGTGAAAAGATAAAAAGAAAAGGTAAGGCTTTGTTGCAGGTTCCACCGAGATTTGAACTCGGATCGCTGGATTCAGAGTCCAGAGTGCTAACCATTACACCATGGAACCACCTCGAGGAAATCCGTTTAGAGCTTCCCCTAAATAGGATTTGCTATTTGGCAGATTTTTCTTCCCTCCCCTTCATTTGCTTAGCGCCTCCTTTCCGTCTCAGAGCAGAAAAATATATATTAAAATATATCAGTTTGTTTTACTCTGTTGCGAAGTTGATATTTCCACTTCCGAAGTGGCTGCTTTTTTTGCTTGGATACAAGATCTTCGATGCAATTTTAGCCCCCCCCCCCCCCCCATTGCAAAGAAAGGAAAATATGCCAAGGCAGGGAGGGTGATAATGGAGGAAGGAGGAGGAGGAGAACGACACGTGTCTATGTCTTCACACATGAAGGGAGGTTTTTTTTTAATTATTATTATGTGCTTATTACGGACGGGATTGCTTCGCCGCCAGAAGAAGCTGTTTGCAAATGGGTTCCAAAACACATTGCAGAAATAATCCCAGTTTGAGACCTCTTTAACTGCCCTGGCTCAGTGCTAGGGAATCCTGGGATTTGTAGTTTGTGGTGGCACCAGAGCTCTCTGACAGAGGAGGCTCAATGTCTCACAAAATTACAGTTCTCAAAGTAACTAAAGTTTTCATAATCATAATGAAATGATTAGGCTGCATCCTTTCACCCGATCTGTTCAACCTGTATACAGGATATATAAGAGAAGCAGGCTTGGACACAGAAGGAGGAGGAATGGAAATAGGAGGAAGGAATATCAACACTAGTCTAAGATATACAGATGACACCATAATACTAGCAGAAAACCTCTCAGACCTGGAACATACTAAGGAAGATCCAAGAAGAAAGTGCAAAGGCAGGCTTAATGCTGAATATCAAGAAAACAAAAATAATGACCACCGAGGACCTTCACAAGTTCAACCTAGACAATGGAGAAATAGAAATAGTCAAAGAATTCCCTGGGATCCAAAGAAATACCTGGGATCAAACCTTGATAGAAATGGGGACTGCAGTCAGGAAATCTGAAGAAGATTAAGAATGGGGAGGATGGCTATGAAGGAACTAGAAAAGATCCTAAAATGCAAAGATATACAGCTGGGCACAGAAATTAGAATAGTACAAGCCATTGTATTCCCTATTCTTCCCATGGATGGATGTCAGAGCTGGACAGTCAAGAAAGAGGATAGGAAGAAAACCAATGCCTTTGAGGGAATCTGGGGCTGGAGAAGATGCTGAGGATCCCATGGAGAGCCAAAAGGACAAAGAAAGGGGTCCTAGAGCAGATCAAGCCGGAAACCTCCCTGGAAGAAGCCCAGATGACTGACCAAACTGAGGCTGTCGTACTTTGGACCCGTCATGAGAAGAAGAGAGGACTCTTTGGAAAAGACAATAATGCTGGGGAAGGTGGAGGGAGGGAGGAAGAGAGGAAGGCTACATGCCAGATGGATGGATATTATGAAGGAGATCTCTATGGGGATTTATTAAGGGCTTGCAGGATTTAAGCAGAGCAGGGGAGGAAATCTCTCATCCATAGGGCTGCCATGAGTCAAGATCGACTTGAGGGCAGCTAACAACAAAATCATAATCATGATTCCACATTCTATTCTTTCCCACATTTCATTATAATATTTGCTTGCACAACTAATTCTTTCTTCATGTTTTTCTTCCTTCACTATTTTCTTCTATAATCCATTATTATATCACCTTATATAACCTCTTCTCTTCTTTATCTTAAAACTTTATTCCTTATTCTTCCAAGTTCCGTATACTCATAAGTTCTTCTTTTTGTATAATACTTCTTATATAGCATACCATTTTCTCAGTGAGAGAACGAGGGATTCCTCTTTCTCTATTAATCTGTATTCTGCTTACTTCTTGTTCTTAATATTTTATCTAGTTAGTTGTTACTTTATATGATTAGAAAAGTTGTACATGGTCTGCACGAGAAGTATCCTTAAAATTTTGTAAAATGTGGTGTTTTCTTTTTCTTTTTGGAAAGTATGGGTTGCTTTTTTTAAATAAAGTTTTTACAAATTAAAAACTACAGTTCCCAAAATTCCCTAACCTTGAGCCAGGACAGTTAAAGCGGTTTCAAACTGTGATTATTTCTGCAGTGTATTTTGGACCCTTGTAGCATAAGCTTTGGGAATACTTGGGCTGCATCTTTAACTGCCCGGACTTAATGCTATGGAATTCTGGGGTTTGTAGTTTTGTGAGACATTTAGCCTTCTCTGTTACTGGAGGTTAATATATATACTTTGCTTGATGGCCAGCAGGGCTTCCCCTGGATATGTTCATTGGAGGATGCGAGCCTTCAAGTCTTTCCCACCTTATTGGTGACACGAACGCAAGCCTTTCATGTGGTTTTCTTGGCAAGTTTGTTCAGAGGGGGTTTGCCATTGACATCCCCTGAGGCTGAGAGAGTGTGACCTGCCCAATGTCACCCAGTGGGTTTCATGGTTGAGCTGGGATTCGAACCCTGGTCTCCAGAGTCCAACTCTCAAACCATTATGCCACACTGGCTCTCTGAAACATTGCATGCAAGCCCTCCACATTCAATTTCCTCCAGTTAACGCTGCAACCAATTAAAAATTATACACAGAGAAATGCAATTTGTAAAGTGTGAGTGAGATATGAGGACTCCAGGCTAAAAAAAGAAAAAGTGGCCTGAAAAATTCCCACTCTGTACATGCTCAGAGACCATTCCCTGCTGCCAAATACACTATTCCAATCTCTTTTCGGGTACGGTTCCTTTAAGAGAGCGGTGCCCCTTCGCCCCGCCCACCACGATCCGACATAGACGCAACACACTCTAGAGTTTCGCCGAGTACACGCAACTTCCGGTTCCCAAACGGTGGCCGCCATAAGCGGGGAAGGAATTATTTGAGTGGCTAAAGCGGCAAATCCGACTGAACCCGAAGCCCCATTCTCTTTAACCCATAAGTGTGAATGCGTTGCGGAGGAAAGCGGCACCACTCCACCCTCCCTAGCCTCTCTGTGGCTCATATCACTCAGGGAGCCACTTCCACTAAAGACCGGAAGTGCGGTGAAATCACTTCCGTTCTGGACCGGAAGTGGAGCCGTCGTGGAGAGAGAGTGCCCTCTCAGGAAATGGCGGCAGAGGTGGAGTCAACCGGAAGCCGGAAGCAAGCTGCCTGACCCCGGAAGTATTCCTAGCTGAGGAGGAGGCGAGTAAAAGAGAGCGAGAAAGGGCCGGTTTGTGGGCGGTTTCTCAGGCGAAAGAAGACGCCGTTGTTGTTTCCGCCACTGCTGCCATGGGAGGCTCCCGCGACGACGAGTACGACTATCTCTTCAAAGGTAGACCCCAAACGCCCCCCATTTCCCCTCAGTCAAAGCGGGGGGACCCTTTCCCCTCCATGATTCTTCTCCGCCCCCCCAAAAATACCTTTACGGGGGAAGGAAGGGGCTCTCTTGACGTGACAACCCCCTCTTTTTTTCCCTGGGGATTTCGTTTTATTTCCCCCTCCTCAGTTACTCTTATTCTTCTTATTATTGTGAAGTCAAAGGCTTTCACGGCCGGCATCCATAGGTTTTTGTGGGTTTTTCGGGCTTCATTCAAACGCGAATCAGTGATGAAAGAATAGGGGTCATGCGTCTTAAATTTGCAGACGACACCAAATTAGGAGGAGTAGCTAATACCCCAGAAGACAGGATGAAAATTCAAAATGACCTGAATAATAATAATTAATAATAATAATAATAATAATTTTTATTTATAGCCCGCCCTCTGCTAGGCAATCGGGGTGGGTTACAGCATAATTAAAACATAAAGAATAGATTAGAAAGCTGGGCCAAAGCTAACAAAATGAACTTCAGCATAGAGAAATGTAAGGTACTCCACTTAGGCCGAAAAAAATGACATGCATAAATATAGGATGGGAGACACCTTTCTTAACAAGACACATAATGAAAGGGATCTAGGAGTCCTAGTGGACCACCAGTTGTGTAATGCGGCAGCTAAAAAGGCCAATGTGATTCTAGGCTGCATCAAAAGAAGTATAGTATCTAGATCAAGGGAAGTCATAGTGCCACTCTCTTGGGGAGCTGGGGATGTTTAACCTGGAGAAGAGACGGTTAAGAGGAGACATGATAGCCCTGTTTAAATATTTGAAGGGGTGTCATATTGAGGAGGGAGGAAGCTTGTTTTCTGCTGCTCCAGAGACTAGGACCTGAAACAATGGATTCAAACTCAGGGAAAAGGGATTCCACCTCAACATTAAGAGGCACTTCCTGACAGTAAGAGCTCTTTGACAGTGGAAGGCACTCCCTCGAAGTGGTGGAGTCTCCTTCTTTGGAGGTTTTTAAATAGAGGCTGGAAGGTCATCTGTCTGGAGTGCTTTGATTGTGAGTTCCTGCATGGCAGAATGGGGTTGGACTGGATGGCCCTTGTGGTGTCTTCCAACTCTGTGATTCTGTGAATCAAGGAATACGAGAGACACTGCAGACTGGGCCAGGCTGAAAAATCACCAGTAGCAGAACATGTTATAAACCAACCTGGGCATAGAATGCTATTTGAAAACACTGAAATTCTGGACCATGCCAACAACTATCAGGTCAGAATGCACAAGGAAGCCATTAAAATCCACAAACACCTGGACAATTTCAACAGGAGAGAAGAAACCCTGAAAGTAAATAAAGTTTGGTTACCAGTCCTGAAAAACACCAAAATCAGGACTCAGCAAATGCAAATAAACTTCATCCAGAGTCAGGGGGTTTCCCAGCAGACAATGGATCATTAATTAAATAGACACAATGCTTCCTCATATATCCTCCCACCCCGAGGCCTTGCCTCAACAGAACAATACACAGATTTACATGCTAATCCTCTCAACCAAGGGTCACACAGTATATATACTCCACACGCCTCCATGCCACCATTCTCTGAAGATGCCAGCCATTTCACAGCCCGAAAAGCCCACCAAAAAAACCCTATTAATTATTCTTATTTTAGGGAGGGTGTGTCACTGGGTGACCTTGGGTAAGTCACACTCCTTCAGCCTCAGGGGAAGGCCACGGCAAACCTCCTTGAACAAATCTTGCTGAGAAAAGCCCATGAAAGGCTTGCCTTAGGGCAGGGGTAGGCAACCTTTTTGAGCCAGGGCCGGGTTGCTGTCCCTCAGACAATTGGGGGCCCGAAGCACCATAAATAAATAAATAAATAAATACAATATGCATGCACACTCTCTCAACCCCAGAAAGGCCATGATGGCAAAAACCCTGTGGAGATTTTGCCAAGAAAACCCCAAGAACAAGTAATAACAACAATAATCAATATCATCGTGGCGGTGGCAGGACCGGCCTGGGGCTGGTCCAAAGGCCTCGGGGGGCCACATCCAGGCCTTAGGTTGCCTACCCCTGCCTTAGGGTCACCAGAAGCCAGAAATGACTTGAAGGCACCAGGGCTGGGGAGTAGTGGTGATTTTGGGGTTACTCCTTGTCCTGCTCCAGAGTAAGATATTTTTGTCAGGGTAGGCAGGATTGCGTTACACTGTTGTGATTTAATAAAGATGTGGCAAATGGCAGGTGAACCTGTGTTTGTGAGCCTGCATGGCAGTTGCCCAATTAGGCCAGGTGCCTGCAATGTAGTCAATCAGCAGATTACAACTGTTGTGGTAGTTTGCATGTAGTTTGTGAGCTGTAAGCTTTCCATGTTGCTGGGAGATGTGTGAATTGCTCTTCATGGTGAGTTTGTTTTTGTATTTTTCTATGCCTGTTTGTATCCAGCCATAATGCTACAATGCTTTGTTATGTTATTTTTGTTTCTGCTAAGTAAATCTGCTTTTGTTACTAAAGCTCCACGACTCTGTTGCAATCCATTTTTGCAACCATAACACTTTTTTCTTGATGTTACTCTTACTCCTGTGAAAAAACTCTTACTCCTTATTCCTTACTCCTACTCCCCAGCCCTGAATTTAATTAAGTAGTTTTTATCTCAGAATTAACTTTAACAATCTGACAAATTCATATTTCGTACCTAAACCAAAAGATAAGAATTTAAAATTTAAATTAGATATTGCAGTATAATAAAATTGTATAATAAAATATATTTTGTTACTCCTTATTCCTACTCCTGTAAAGACCTCCTACTCCTTTACTCTTTACTCCTTACTCCTAGTCCCCAGCCATGGAAGGCACACAACAATTTTATTATCTTTTATCTCTATTTTATTATCTTGGCACATATCTTGTCAGTCAGTCAATCAATCAATCATTTTTATTGCAGTCAACAACCATATTAAATGACTATATTCCCAAATTCATATGAATACATAAAATATATACATACTATGAACATTAGTAAGATACATACCGGTACACCTATGGACATCAGTAAAATGTGAATATAAACATGTCATAAAATAAGGTATAGACATAAAATATAACTTTATACACAAACAGTAAAAAACTAATAATTTACTAACACCTTATTTTCACTATTCCTAGACTGGTCCAAAAATTAATGTCAGCAGCACTGTGAAATCAGTAATAATAATAAACATAATGAAATAGGATGCAAACTTGTAAAATCGTAACAGTTAAAATTCTAACTGATGTGTAGATAGTGACTCTTGAGTTTTATTTTGGTTTACGAGCCTCACAAATGCCTTGTTGGCTCAGAGCAGGGTCAACCTAGGCTGCATCCACACCGCAGAAATAATCCAGTTTGAGACCACTTTACCTGCCATGGCTCAATGCTATGGGAATCTGGGAGCTGTAGTTTTATGAGACCTTTAGCCTTCTCTGCCAGAGAGCTCTGGTGCCATAACAAACTACAGTTCCCAAAATTTCATAGCATTGAGCCATAGCAGTTAAAATGATGTCAAACTGGATTATCTCTGCAGTCCGGATGTAGCCTTTAAGTGCCATGGTTCAGTGCTATGGGATTTTGGGAATTGTAGCTTTGTGAGAAATTTAGCCTTCTCTGTCAGAGAGCTCTGGTGCCACAACAAACTACAAATCAGTCACGGCAGTCAAAGTAGTGTCAACCCACATTATTCCTGCCATGTGGATGCAGCTCTAGTCCAGAATTCCATACAGGAATTACAACAACCAACAATCACAAGTTAGTGGGCCACAAGTAGTGTATTAGTTTTATTTATTTGTATTCATGGTCTTTCTTTCTGTAAATACTGGGATCCTTTATTTGGGAAGCAACTTTGTAGGGGTGTGATGGGGGGGCGCTTATATTTTATATTACTACAGTGCCTGGTGGGCTAGTTATGTGAATGAGGCTTTCTAGGCAATCATCTATTAAATAACACTATGATCCTTTGTGGGTTGCCCTCTTTTTACTTGATGCTGGACAAAGTTTTCCTTCAGGAGAAATATTTACTGGCTGAAATGTACTTCCTTTTGACAACTTGGGCTTTATGGTTTCAGATTGAGGTGAAAGTCCTCCTTTGAGTCATGTTCCCTACATTGTGGTCTTCACCTTGTGGTTTCCCTCAGAAATTTTGCTCTCTCAATTCTTTTTTTTTTTTCCTCTTCAAAAAAAGGGGAAGGGGTTATTAAAAAGCAAGGAGAGAGAAATTCATTTAATGGATCACCCTCAGTTTCCAGCTGTTGCTTTGTTTGGAGATGCGCTGTCTAATGTTGTAGGCTTGTGGCTTTATAAACACATTCCTCTGGGGCAGAGCAGGGTTAAAAATCCAGGCCAATTTCAGTCTGGAATGTTTCTCTCCCTTTTGGGGTGGTGCAGGTGGGAGACTTGTTTCCTTCTTATCGCACAAAGGAATGTAAGCCCTGCATCTTGAGCTACGTTGAGCCAAAAGGTGGAAGCCTTTCTGGAAGTGGAGGAATAAGGGAGCCATGAACTACTTTCTGAAGATGGAGTAGCACTTGTCTTGCTAAGCTCTTTTGCTTGGAAGGGTTGGCAGAAGGCAGTGCAGCTTTTCCCAGCTCTGGCACTGCATCATTTGGTGCTGTAGAAAGTGTTGATTAAAGCAGTTTACCATATTGTCTTTTCTAGCAACTGGGATCTTGCCCTCACTTTTGCTCTTGTTGCTATTAGCTGCATAACAGTTGCTTTTCCATGAAGCATTGGTGCTGATCCTCCTCCTCCTTCGGGATATACGGGCATTCTTCCCAGGCTGATTATTCAGCGAATTTTTTTCTGTTAGTGTGCAGGATGTGTTGAGAAACAACATGTTTAGCTGCTCAGATAACTGGTGCTTCCTTAAGCGAAGGAAGTGTTGCAAGGGGTTATAAATCCAGGTTTTAGCAATGAAGGCTGCACCAGTGGAAATGGACTTTGAACAATTTCCTTGAACTGCTGCCCTGAAAATCCTCTCCCAGATGTGCCCAGTTCCTGTTATGAGCAGTTTCTGCTGACGCACCCACTGGATGTGTCATTGATCTGCCCAAGTATACCACCTTCTGACATAAGGTTCAGACAGTAGGAAAGCCTTCATATTCACAGCCCTGAAGTATCTTTCTCATACCACTTCAGTTTTTTAGGTTCCTTCCTTGCTTTTGTGCTGCTCTGTGCCAAAGAACTGTAGTCCAGACAGACCAGGCTATCTTGAGGTGTGTGCGCGCAAAGAGTTTTGCGGTTATCATCAGGAGCACTAATTGAGAACCTTCTGTATTTATTTATTTGATTCCCATTCCCAAGTTGGGACTCAATAGTTAAAATAGCTTTTTCATGAGAACATTGGTGCTCCTGTTTAACTTATAATGGTAAAATACTATCAGACAAGTTATTTGTGGTTGTTAACTGCCTTCGTGTCGACCTCCACCCATGATGACCCTAAGAATGAGACCTCTCCAGCCCCCCCCCCCCCCCCGTCTTCTCCTGCTCTGCCCAGCTCCTGAAAACTCATATTTGTGGGCTCTTTAATAAAGTATATCCATCTAGCTTGTGGCCTTCCTCTCTTTCTACTTCCCTCTACCTGTCCTAACATTACTGTCTTTTCCAACGATTCATGCCTTCTCATGTTGTGTCCAAAGACAAGTTATACTGTAATATTAAAACACAAGTTACTGTATAGACTTGGCTATATAAGGTGAAGGCAGGTTTTGGGGCCAAAATTAAGGATTTTGATATGACCCATGGATAAATCGAGGGTAAAACTTAGAGGCACGTAACAAAGGATCTGAAGGATGAAGCCAAGGAAGACAATGCTAAAGAACAATGCAGGGGGAAAATGCAAATGTGAGTGCACGCATGTGTCCTTTCTCTTGATCCAGAGTATTTCTCAAAGCTCTTGCTGTGTCTTTTGAAGCTGCTTGCAGTGCCTCAGGTTTGTGCATCAGAGAGGCTGTTTCCCCACTGATTCCAATTTGCTCCACTTTCCAGGACCCCTTCACCTGCCCCACACAGTTTCACTGCTGTTCCTGGTAGAAGTCTGAGCCAGCAGATTACAGCATGAAGTCATTCCCTTTCTCTTTCCGTGTCCTTGGGAGTTGCTGAGCCCAGCTGCTTGTTCTTTACTGTAGAGCAGCCTCACCCCGACACACCCATTTGTTGGACTCCTGCACCCATCATTGGCTATATTGGCTGGGGAAGATGAGCTTTTTAGTCCAGCGCCTAGCACTACACCAGGTTAAGGAAAAGTCAGCTCTAGTCTATTTCTCCCCTCCCTATTTTCCACAAAAACCACAAGAGTTGGCCAGTCCAGTTAGTCTGGTGTTTAGAACAAGTGCTTACTCATGCAGGTTGTGTACTTAGAAATATCATAATCCTTGGTTGTCCTTCCCAATGTAAATGAAAAACTTTTTCATGTGGCCTGTTTTCTCACTGACCTTGGATATGTTCTGACTTGCCTTAAAACACTCTTACAGCTTGATCCTGTAGGTACACAGCAATATTCAGCATTTTTAAAGACCATTTCCCTAGACTGTGACCGTATATTGGTAACTTTGGTAGGTTCCCCCCCCCCCCCATATTATTTTGTCTATTTATTAAAATATTTATATTCCATTCTGTATCTAAAGGTTTCAGGGTGGCTTATCAATTCAGACAATTTAAAACTACAGTATGATCTTCCCATTCATGGATTTGGTATCTCTGGTTCCACTTATCCGTAACTAGTGGGAAAGTTATTTCTAGGCATTTCTAAGACTTCCATTGCAATTTTATGGTTAACTTCCAGCCCAAACTTACTTTAGAATCACAATGGAAGACCTAGAAAGGCCTAGAGAAGTGTTCTCTCTAGGCATTTCTAGGTCCTCCAGTGTGATTCTATGGTACATTTGGGCCGCAAGTCATTCATCTCATTGAAAATAATAAGGCTATCTGTTTTCCACAGTTTCAGGTGTCCAATTTGGAGGCAGTTTGGAACATAACCCCTGGGGAAATGGGAGTCATCCTGTATTTAAAATTTGAAGCAGTAGAAGATAATCTTCAGTTTCAAAGCATATTAAACCGTATAACAAAAACATATACAAGTATACATTTAGTTAAAGCATTGCACCTAAAAAGCTTGAATAAAAACCTAATTTTAAGTTGATGCCAAAATGAAACAGGTGTTGGTACCAACTGGATGTTCCAGGGGAGGACTTTCCTCAAATTGGGTGCCACAGGAGAGGAAGCCGTCTGCCATGGTCTCAGACAGTATATTACTGTTCCATGTAGGAGACAGAAGAGGGCTTGTGATGCTATGGACTTTTGCAAAAAAATAATGTTGTCTTCATTAGAGAAGCTAAAGTATGTGAGTTATAGTACATTTAAAAAGGTACAAGTTTGCAGAAGAGTTGGGGACGTTTCCTTGGGCCAAAACAAACTGTCTAGGTGCCGATGTCTGTGCCTCACTTCTCGTCAAGCTGAAGAAGTTCCCCTTGATTTTGATTCACAAAGTACATTTTATAAGGACATGTAGTACTTTGGTGTCAGGATGCCAAAGTGGATGGGCTTGCCTTGAACAAAATGGGAACTTCTGTAGCCAAGTGCCTGGGAGTTGATGTTCTCAATTTAGCAGAGTTGCTTAGGGTCAAACCAAGTCTGCACAACTCATAATGTTCAAGGCCACATCTTAAGGATTTTGGATAGACCAAGGGTGGGAAACCTCTTTCATCTGGAGACAAAGATGGGCAAAATTGGAATCCTTCCCCCCACCCCAAACCATATTTCAAATATATATATATTTGATCTCAAAACAGTCTCTTAAACAGACCATGGCTAGCCTGTTTTCCCCTTTGTCCTAGAACAGTCCTCTGTTTTTCTCCTTAACTTTAAATAGAGGCCATGGTGACTACCAACATGTGTGTGTGATTGCTTGTTGCTTCTCTGAAAATGCTCCCTTTTTGCTTTTCTAGTTGTCCTTATTGGGGACTCTGGAGTCGGCAAGAGCAACCTCCTCTCCCGCTTTACTCGCAATGAGTTCAACCTGGAAAGCAAAAGCACCATCGGTGTGGAGTTTGCAACACGGAGCATCCAGGTGGATGGAAAGACAATAAAGGCTCAGATATGGGACACAGCAGGGCAGGAGCGGTACAGGGCCATCACCTCCGCGTAAGTGGTCCAACTGCACTGTGGTGGTTGGGGTCTGTGAGTGCAGGACCCTACAGCCTGCCTGTTTTGTGTGATCAGTTTGATCAGCCTAAAATGCTCACTTGGGTATTGCCTCGGGCCAAAATTTGTCCAGGAGTTTTTCTTCAGCTGCTGTGAAATTCCTGCCTCTAGAAACTTACTAGATGCTGAAGTGTCCCTTTGGGAAAAAATGTAAGACTTTCTTTGAACTAATCATGCTGAATCTGTTTTTCTCTTGGCTGTTATAAAAGATTAGCTGTACCTGAGTCCTTGGTTTTGAGACAGTTTCTAAAACCTAGTAATGGCAAAATTAGAAATCTGTTCGTCCTGTTAGGAAGCTATATTACGCATGGTGGTAACAGATTCTTCTCCGCTCTGGGGATCCTGGGTTAACTACAAGCCAGTTGGGTTACAGATACAACCAGCAATAATTCTCAGCAGTCAGTTCAGGGGGTTTGTGTGGTGAGGGTGAGGTATGCTGTTCTCAAGCCATGGAGGCACATCAGCTACTCTGCGCAGAGGGTGCACTCAACAGAGTGTGTTTGCTTGGGTCCACAGCTATTACCGCGGAGCTGTGGGAGCCTTGTTGGTTTACGATATTGCCAAGCACCTGACGTACGAGAATGTGGAGCGGTGGCTGAAGGAGCTGCGGGACCACGCCGACAGCAATATTGTCATCATGCTCGTGGGCAACAAGAGTGACTTGCGCCACCTGCGAGCTGTTCCAACAGATGAAGCTCGAGCGTTTGCAGGTGGGTGGATATAAGTTGGG
The DNA here is from genome assembly GCA_026167975.1 of Phrynosoma blainvillii. Taxonomy (NCBI): domain Eukaryota; kingdom Metazoa; phylum Chordata; class Lepidosauria; order Squamata; family Phrynosomatidae; genus Phrynosoma; species Phrynosoma blainvillii. Next base: position 2,216,795 of record JANUYF010000010.1, on the reverse strand, counting down.
TGAAAGCGTTGGGAGGGGAAAATATGCACTTGGCCCTTTGGATTAATGGGGGTTTGGTTGTGTGACCCCACATAGATATGGAGAAAATGCAGATGATCACACCCCATATTATTAAATGGTAGCAATGTGGATTTGCATACTTAGGCGTGTCCATGTTTGTGTCTCTGCCATTTAATAATATGGGGTGTAACAACCTGCAAGCAATTGAAATTGCATATCTGGAGCCTACAAATCCAGAAGGCCCACTGTATATGATTTTGGAGGTGTAAACATGGGTTAGGGATATGCATTAATATAAGCCAACCATGAAAACTGTTGTTCGTTTCCACTAATGGAGACTCATTAAGTCAGTGAAATTTACCTATGTGTTGAGTCAATAATTGATTCAGTGAATCTGCTCTATCAAGACTTGTTGCTATTCTGACTTTTCCCCAAAAGTAGGACTCAAGGAGGCTTATGAATGATTAAAACCAGTACTGATTTTTAAAAATGTGAAGATCATCAGTTTATAGATAAATATTATTTTTAAAAAGTTTTTAAAAATCTGTAGAATTTTGTGCTGGTATCCTCCTCCTCTTCCATGCACCTCCCCCCCCTTTTTTTTTTGGTTTCTTTCTTTGCAGAGGCACCTTGGCTGGTGGTGGCGGGTGGGCAGGGTGTGTGTGTGTATGTGTAAGATGAATGATGAGCAATTTTGTTCACTCCCCCTCTGAGCTGTCATTCAGTGCGGTCTGTATTCCCCACACACCCCTTATGACACCCCTGCTTTTGGCTTACTGTAACTGAATACATTGTCCATTGTGAAACCTGCCCCACTTACATCCTTAGTAACCTCTTAGAGGATATCTTTGGATCCTTCCTTTTTTCACCTTTCCAATGTGGGAATCATGAATACTTACTTTGTCTGTGGAAGGCTTGGGTTCAGTCCGTGGTTTGTGGCTCATTTAACAGTGCTGGGAAAGAACTCTGGGAGGGGTGCCTAATCTGACAGGTTACCAGGTTACCTTCTTAGCTATTCCTGGTTCTGCCTTCCTCTGGGGAGGAGCAGAGGCAGTAGAACATAACAGTACTATGCTGGGTCAGACCAGAGGCATGTCTAGTCCAGCATTTTGTTTAGAGTAATGATGGACAAAATGAAACCTGCGGGTTGCATGTGGCTCCTGGGCAAGTTTTTGTGGCCTCAGTGCATCCCTGAGGGTCCAGAATACCACCAAAAGTACTCTAGAGGTGTTTGGAGGGCATTTTCACTGTGTTTGGAGCCCCCCTGCGTCCCCAAGAAGTCAAACAAAGGTTTTGCAGCAATTTTTTGTCCCAAAATGTCCTCAAGGGGTCTGGGTGGGGCATTTCCAACATCTTTGGGGCCCAATCTGGGTCAGTTAAGGCTCCAAAGAGGCCTTTTTTGAAACAAAAAGCCAACAGGAAGTAACCTCTACTCACTCTCTGTTGTTTAAAAAGATATCTCCTAAAATCGCCGGGGAGGGGCCCAAAATATGGTACAAATGCCCCATTTGTCCCTGAGAGGGAATTTTGGGGGGAATTGATTTTTTTTGTGGGAGCAGGTATGGTAGGAGTACATTCCCCCAAGGTCCCCTGGGAGTCTAATCTGTTCCATAACCATGGTGTGTACAGTGCCCAACCTGTTGCCTATAGGAAGCCTGCCAGCAGGATGTGAGTGTGGTTGCACCCTGCATTTCATGTAGGAGGTGATGCATAGCCATTCTGGTTAGTAGCCTCCAGCAATTTTTGTAATCCTTTTCTGAATCTGTTAGGGGAGGCAACCATCATCCACATCAGCATTCATTATCTCCTTCCCATTGAGTTTTTGGCATTGTCTGCTCAAGATTTCTGATCTGATAGCAGGCAAATCAGCTGTCACTTTTCCTTGAATGTATGTGCTGCCAATGGTTGTATTTTCTGTGACCTGTATATTGACAATCATGTTTGGCAAGGTGGAAAGCAGTAGGAAAAGAGGAAGGCCACATTACAGGTTAGATAAGACTTAATCAAGGAAGCCATGGCCCTGTGTCTGCAAGACCTGAGCAGCGCTGTTGATGACAGGGTGACTTGGAGGTCTCTCATTCATAGGGTCTCCACAGGATGAAGTCGACTTGATGGCAGTTAATAACAAAATATTGATCAAGAGGAGTATGTGTGTGTTTGCATTTGGTTGAATGTGCACACAGTCTAAATGCCAGGGCCTTTTTTAATTAAATGATAGTGCATGCTGGCCCCTCCCTGATTTTCAGGAGCAATTAAGATGTGAAAGCTTGTTGGCCTGGTCATAAATCTGCAAGGCTTTCAGCCTACAGTTTCTCCCATCCTGGAATGTGGCTTGGGTTTCTTTCCACTACTTATGATTAAAAATCTTTGATTTATATCCCTTGCTGTCAGGGAGGATTTCTGGGGAGAGCAGTGGGGGAGAAGGGAACGGTGGCATTCCCTGGCTCCCATCCCAGAAGAACATCTCTTTCTGCTTCCCAATTCATTGCACTAAAGGTACAATTTTATGATGGTTTCAAGGCTGCCTCCTCTTTGGTCAGGTGACAATTATTTAAGGCAGGGGTAGGCAACCTTTCCCCTTTAAGAGCCGAGGGACTTCAGCTCCCAGAAGCCTCAGCCGTGTTGGCCAATAGTCCCATGTTGGCCAATAGCTCCTGGGATTCTAGGAGCTGAAGTCCCTCGGCCCTTAAAGGGGAAAGGTTGCCTACCCCTGATTTAAGGAATGGTGAGCAAGAGGAACATCAGCGGGGAAACCTTGAAGCTGAGCCAGCTTTGTTTTCAATCTGCTCTTTTCCTGTTGCTGACTATTTCAGCTTTTCTTATCTGTGAAACAGAAGGGCTTTTTCAAATACAGCAGCTCAAATTCATGGGCTTAGTATTTTATACAAGACAGTGTGGTTTGTGTGTTGGACTACAACTCTGGACACTAGGTTTCAAATTCCATAACTCAACCCAGATAGGGTTGCCTTAGGGCCACCATAAGTCAGAAACAACTTTGAAGGCACATAACAATACCAAATTATTTTATATGAGTCAACATGGTATAGTGTTTTTTGCGTTGGACTCTGGAGACCAGGGTTCAGATCTCTGCAAGGCCATGGAAATCTACTGGGTGACCTTGGGCAAATCCCACTCTCTCAGCCTCAGAGGAAGGCAAAGGCAAACCCCTCTGAACAAATCTTGCCAGGAAAAACCTGTGATAGGATCTGATTGGGTCACCGTAAGCTGGAAATGACTTGAAGGCACACAACAGTATTTTATATAGCACTGCCATCTAAGTAACAGGAGACAGGTCTTAACTTCCAGCATCATCCAGGGAATACGGAGAGGGACATATGCAAAAGGGATTCAAAGACATAGCCATGTTCTGTATGGTGATGAGGTTAGTTTTAATGATGGTTGTTGGGTGACAAAGATGGGTGGAAAGATATTGCCTAAAGTCAAAGTGAGTAGCTAACACAGAGGTTCACAAACTTTCTTGGTTGATGGATTCCTTAGTGTTTCAGTAAATTTTTCACAGCTTTCACAGACCAAAAGAAATACTTGATTGGGTTGTTTACTAAGTAGATAGGTCCAAATAACTTAATAACCATATAGGAATTGATCTTAAGAGAGGAAAACGGTTGACAAAATTTAAGCATTTACATCCATTTCCCAAGGTTATGTGCTGTCCATTTGGCTTCATATAGTGACTATGAATGAGGACCTCCCAAGAGAGCCTATTGCTAGTAGCTGGGTCTTGCAGACTTTGGGCTGTGGCTTCCTTTATTGAGTAAATACATCTGTAATGCAGTCTTCCTCTTTTCCTACTGCCTACTGATGGTAGGCATCAGATCTTTTTTCTGCTGACCTATTGATGGGTTTTTTTTGGCCATCCTAGTAGCTGTAACTCTTTTCTGGTGCCACAGTTGGCATTACACATCCTCAAAAAAATCTACAGGCCATCACACCTTACTGATGAACATAGCCAAGTTTGTATACACAGATCTGCCCGAATTACACTGTTTATTTTCAGATGCACATTTTAAAAAACTCTTTTAGGCAAACTCTCCAAATGTTACATACATAAAGGCCCTTTGAAAAGAGATTCCACTAAATTTTGAATAATGGTGCCAAAAACTGATGAAAGTTAGTCCACTTGATAAATGGACTGAAGCCACTTTGGGAAATGCTGAGATAATCATATGCATGATGGACAGTTATTGAAAAGTCAGATGCTTTAGTAGCATCCTGGAGAGAATGGTACACAGTTTGTCACTGTACACTGTTGTTGAGAGGAACATAGATAGACTTTCCATACTGCTGTCCAATGGTTGTGTGTGTGGTTTTTTGGCAGGGGGTTACCACTGCTACTCATTAGGCTGTAAGGAGGCTAACAGTGCTGTCAAAATATTCAGAGTTCACTTTTCTGTTAGGATTAAAAATGCTTTTCGATTTCAGGTTTGGCATTTAATGTTTGACTTTAGTTGTGCTAATGATTAAATCTGAGAACCAGATTATAATTTGGTGAATGGAATTGATTGGCTAATGAGAATACAGAGTAAGCTTATAATATATGAGAGTTGGTGGACAATGAAGGATTGTGGACGACACACAATCACATGGAAGGAGTGTTCAAATGGTAATTGGACAGGCTTGAGGAAAGCATCATGGAGCCAAAGGCATATGCATTTTTCATCTTTCCAGCTGGAATGGTGTGGTTTTGAGTAGGGTGTGAATGTGAAGCTTGGCGACCTTTTATCCAGCCCACCTTGTTAGGCATCTGAGTGATCCAGCAGATACCACCAACACTGATCAGCTGTTCCTCTTTCCCACAGAAAAGAATGGTTTGTCATTCATTGAGACTTCAGCTTTGGATTCAACAAATGTGGAAGCTGCTTTCCAGACCATCCTGACAGGTGAATTAGGTTCTCTGGGAGGGGGGTGTTTCTTCCTGGAAATGGGTAGCCTCCTTGTAGCCATTATTAGAGCTAGAAGCAAATGGTAGTCAGCCACAGCCTTTGGTTCTGGCTCCTGGATTCCTTAGGTGATTGGCCTATTCTAGTGACAGCTTCAGTGATTCAGCTGTGTACTCTCATGCCACCTTTCTATTAGAGGTAAGAAAGCCCTGTTCAGAGTCTGTCTGGTTGGGATCTAACATGGATCTAGTTTTGCTAGAGAGCAGAGCAGAGCTTTGGGATCTTCTCCTTGAATGTGACTCTTGTTGGAATGCTTATATATCTGCCTAAATAATACATATCACAAACACTATACAGGAATATGCCAGGCAAGGCTTTGCACATAATATGGTTTTGGTTCTGTTTTCAGGAGGGTCCCAGGGTAATATTGTGAGACTCCCTCATTTAGGAAAGAATTGGGCATAAGAATGCTGAAAGCTGCCTTGGGTTGAGGCTGACCATGATCTGTTTAGCCCATTACTGGCACCTCTGACTGGGAATAATGGCACTCCATAGTTTCAGGCAGGGTTCTTTCCTAGCTCTGCCTGGAGATTCCTGGTGATTGCTCATCCTAAGTACTAGTCTGGCCCTGTTTATCATTTGAAATGAGAAAAAAAATCTATTGTGTGTGGGGCACTGTGGTCTTAGAAAGGTGTTATGGTCACTTCTCAGTTTTCTTGCAGCCAGCTTCCTTGCCTAGTAGGTAAACTGCATATTGTTGTGTAGGCATTTGCAAGGGCAAGGGTTGGGGGAGGCAATGCCTGCCAAAATGTCAAAAGCCAGAAAGAGCTTTCCAGTAATTGGAGGGGCTTAACAGACAGTTAATCCAGTTTAGCCTTATGTTGTGTGCACTGATAGTGTATGGTGTGGTTCAGTTTTTGGTCAGGGACTTTTCCTTGGCCTAACTTGAGATGCTGGGGAATAAAGCTTGGGTGCTTCCCCTGAGTTATGCCTGCTTATCATAACCAGAAAAATTTGCACCACTTGCATCATGAATGCAATGTAGGTAGGGTTCAGCTTTTCCACAGGCAGCTGCTGTTGCTCCTTGCCTTCTAGCCAGCTTTCACAGCACACCTAAGCCTAAATCCTGTTGTTAGTTCTGGTGAGAGTAGACCCCTTTCCCTAAGATCACTGTTGAATACATGCAACCCAGTTGAATACATGCAACCCAGTTGAATACATGCAACCCAGTAGAAATGAACACCTAATTTTATGGGGGACCCACCACATTTGTTCATCTGTTTACATGTTCAAATGTGTTTTTAAAGCTGTCTAACCTGATGCTTGCAGCTGGATCTCTCCTTTAGTTCTTGGAGATGACACACACACCCAACTAAAGATGACTTAGATTAGTGCCCACCAGGCATGCTGTCCTGCCTGCTGGATGATTCTGAGGAAGGCAGCCTGCCTTTTACTTGGTGACCATTGGTGTACCTCAAATGATCAATGTAGGTGTGTGCTGGCATATGAGCAAAGGAGAAACTCTGAGGGCTAAATGCTTGTATGTATTTATATTACAGTGTTTGGCTTTTCTAATGTCCTTTAGAAAACAAACAATCCTTGAAATAATATAAACATTGTATCAAAAAGTTTGGGATGGACACCTCAGCTTGCCTTAAGAGAAAAACAAAAAAACAGCTGAGTGGAATTGGTTCCAGTTTGCACCCAAGTTAGCTCACCTTCTACAAATAGGAATTCCTAGGTATTGTGGAGTGAGGTGAGGTGAGGGCACATTCCACTCCAGAATTTCATAAAGGAGGGATCAGCCACAGGGTGGATGCTGCTTTTGTAGTAACAAGACTCTCCCCGATTTTAGAGATCTATCGCATCGTGTCTCAGAAGCAGATGTCAGACAGACGTGAGAATGACATGTCTCCAAGCAACAACGTGGTCCCCATCCATGTCCCCCCAACCACGGAAAACAAACCAAAGATGCAGTGCTGTCAAAATATATAAGCAAGTATCATTCCTCAAAAGCTGTGTATATTTCCCCAGATCCAAGATGGAAATAGACTTTGAGTTCACATTGTCCTTTCTTCCCCCACTCCCTCTTTCTGTTCTGTTGTATCCTATTTTATTCTTCTTTCCAACTTTTTCCATGTCTTAACTCTTTCCCCTTCACCTTTAATTTCAGTATTATAAACCATCCATTGTTTGCATGTGGCTGCAGCATTATCAGAATGCTAGTCCTGGCAGGACAATTTTCAAAAATCATGACAGATCTCTTTCCCAAATGCACTGGTCTATTTCAACTGAGATCTAATTAAGTTGCAATAATCTTGTGAGCTGGATACTCCTGAAAGTGTATGTAGAGGATAGACCTGAGCCTTTTAAATATTCTTTCAACCTCAATTATTAGATGCTGTGTATCTCATAGACTGAGCGGTGTATGGCTTATTTTGAGCAGCGTATGGCTTATTTTGTGGCCACCAGCACCTCCCCCCCCCCCCCCGCATTCTAATACGCACAGTTTCTTGGAGCTGCATTTAGTTAAGCTGAGAGCAGCGATCTTGCTTCCATGGGCAGAGTTTCCTAGCTCTTTACAGATATATTTGGATGTAGCCAGTCTGGGCAGTTTGGCCTAATGGATTAGGGGCTGCAAGCGACATTCTCCAAAGGGCCAAAGAAACCTTCCGCTCCCTCTGTCTTAGTATGTTTCCCAAATTGTCAATATTGTTGTTTTTATGGAAGACAGCTTGTCAGAGCATCATTTAGATCAGACTTTTATCCAGTTGAAGCAATCAAAGTCTCATCCTTGTGCAAGCAAGTGGGAGATTGCATGTTGGAGGTAGCTTTGTGTGAATTGAGTTAATGGAGATTAGTTGTGTTCATGCTGACTGGACTGCTGAGGGGTTCTCTGTGTGGTGTGAGAAGAAAAGTATGGGATTAGTAGCTCGCTTGTTCTGCCTGCTGGTTGGTGTCTGTGTCTTACAGTGATTTGTGGCAGCCATGACTGGGCCTCTGTTGATCCATGGAATTATGCTTGCTCTTCATCACAAACAAAACCACACAAAATGTAGAGAATGCATGGGAATGGTTCTGGCCTAGTTCCTCACTCTTCTAACAAATCCAGTCCTTTTAATCTGAATCCTCTTCAAAACGGCTTTGGTTCTAAATTCACTGCTCACCAGAGGCAGGCAGGCTGCTTTATAGGTCTGGCAAGTTGTTGCCACTTATTGGCCAGTAGTGCTTCAGGTTCTGGAACCTGGTAGCACTTCCTCACTTAGAGTAGAAGCTGTGTACGCTCATGCACATGGCTCCAGAACTCTCTGTGTCTGCCCATGGTGATCTCTAGAGCCATTTTATCCTTAGAATGTTCCCTTTTCTGTTTTCTTGTGGTTTGCAGCAATCTATGGCTGCTCCTTTCCTAAAGCACTGTTCAAGTGGGGTGTTAATTTCTGTGTGTGATTGCATACACACGCGCACACACACATTCTGTGGTATTTGGAAAACCAAGTTGAAACCAGCAGAGGAAATCCCTCCTCAGTGACCAGGCCTAGAAGGGGAGGAGGGGAAGGAAGCTTATCACAAAGACCTGGCAGGCACAGAGTGTGTCCTTGCCTTCCTGCCGCCTCTGTGAGGGCACACACAAAGTGCTGCTGAATCTCTCAGCCAGCCTGTCGGTCTTGCGGTGCTCATGACGTGTGAGGCACACAGAGGGCATTGCTGTAGTCCCTTCATCTTTGTTTCAGGCTCTCCGTAGTGTTTTAAATCTGTTTCCACACTCGTTTCTTTGATTTTTTTTTTTTTTTTTTGTAAATTGCTTTGTACTGTGTGCACATTCTGTACCTTGAATATTTTTTAAGAATTGATTTAAAGCTATTCAGTTATTGAAATTCTAATAAAAGAATCGTAGGGGACTGTTCAGTTGTTGTGGAGTGAACTTCTTCAGAGTTAAAACACTGTTGTTGGGCATCTGGTGTTGAAAATAAAAACATTGCACTTAAAATTTATGAAGATGATTATAATGCACAGTTTATGGAGTACAGATAATAGAATAAATTATGCAAATCTCAAATCATTTACTGTTCCAGTTTGCATGTGTTACTGTGAAAGTGTATCTTTGCAAAATGTTGGTCTATAAAGAGGAACATATTGAAAACAGAGAAAATGAAGTGCTGGGAGAGCTGTTGTACCTGGGGAGCCTTGTCTTTTTCTTTTGTCAGAGGGAATTTTTCATAAGTTTAGTGACATTTAAAAGTATACAAAAGACTGTATAAGAAAAGTATATTGGCTGACAGAAATTCAGTTTATTTTTTACAAGGTTCACCACTCTTTGCGTGGTCAAGAAATATTACAAATATGTCTTGCTTTAAAAAAGTATTGCCATTACAATGTCTTAGAGATTCCTTTTTACAGGAATTATATATATATATTTATATATGTATAATATGGATTTGATTTTCATTGTCTCCTGCTGGATGCAATACACTTTTTTCCTCTTCCACTTAATTTTGGCCATCCAGCTTTCCTCAAAGCCAAAGGATGGTCATCTACCTGACCCAGTCTCAAACTGGACAGTAGTGGAACATATGTACTCTTTTGGACTTGCACTGTCTGTGTTGCTGCCAGAGGAAGAGTGCTGTGTTAACTTGAAAGCTTGCATACTTTTGCTAAAGGAGTAGGACTGGGGCTTGTCCATGTTTTCCATGTATGCTTCCACCATACCCAAGGCAGTGGTGGAAAATATTGAATGTTACTTAAAGTCCAGAATGTGACATAGACACAGAACAACAGCCCGCCTGATGGTTGCAACAGTGTGTATGACTTTGCTTCATCTGGGTCAAATATGCAAACTTCCAAGTGAGATGCGAACACAGTCAAGAAATTACCCTGTCTGAATAAAAAGCCTTCAGGGAGGACTTTTCGCATCACTACTTCTGAGGTAAGTCATCCCCTCTCCCTCCCCCATACATGTAATTAAAATATATATCCCTAGTGGCCCTACAAAATAAGGTTCTGCTACTTTTTATATTTTTGGATAAGGCTTTCCTGGAAAGTAAAACGGCTATTGCTGATTGATCACTTTCCCCCCATGCATACATGCAGCATTCCTGTAAATAATTACATTTCCTCCGGCGCCTTGGACAAATCTTGTTTGCCTTGAATCTTCCTTGGGAATGGCCTGGCTCTTTCTGACAGAGGACAGAAATACCTCTTCCCCACCTATCCCCATCTCCTTTACCTATCCCCATCTCCTTTGAGGAAGGATACTCTTACTTCAACTGAGGGACTGAGTTTTGAAGAAGTGTCTCCCATGCATTACAGTTTACAATCTTAAACAGTGGAAATGGGCTTAAATGGCCTCATGCAAGCTGATGTGTTGGTAAACTCGAGCCAGCCTGGCAGTGGGAGGGAGAGTCCCAAGATGTGTTTGATTCCTTTATGGCTAGGGGCAGGGTGGCATTTGGGGGCCAGTGACAGAGTTGCTTCTCCTTTCCTGTTTCTGCAGACTGAGCCAGGAATGCTTCCCTGTTAGAGAAAGCAAAGACATTACACCATCCACCACCCCAGTTGGCTTTATTGCTCATCGTAGGAACCCAGAAGAACCTTATGCTAGCAAATGTATCCACCACTTACACCAAAAGTAGGTATGTGCCCCCCAATTTGGAAGCATTTTTAACAATCCGTTTGACCCTTGGAAGGGTCTGATGTAAAGAAAGCACACCTAGATCAACCCTATTTGTTCACACCTTTCTGTTGTCATGCCTTTAGAAAACCAACACAGTTGTGTTTGTTTGCATATGGAATTCAGCTCTGGTGAATTCTGGGAGCTAAAGTCCAAAAGCAGCTTTCCAAGATCTGTGTTGACAAACAAAAAAAGGGTAGGTGTTGAAGATGTAATACATTTTTGAACTAAGAACAGAGGAGTTCAGCCACTGATCTGTATAACTCAGTATTTGTTTCCACTAGACATGAGGGAAATACAGCTCTCCAGATGATGAAGGGTTGCAGGTCTCATAATCCCTTACTCTTTGCTGGCTGGGAACTGCAGGTCAGTAGCATCGGGCAAGCCTTTTTCCTAAGAGTGAAACCTTGTTTATGGTTTTTGCTCCTAAAATAAAGTGTGTCTAGTCTCCTGCAACACCCCTGTGGTTAGTAAAAGAGCGAGTGAGCCTCACAGCTGAGAGACCCCTCCAGCTCTGCTGCCAACTCCTTCTGGGCCAGCAGTTTTTGCACAGTCAAACATGTCTTATCACCATGTTATTTCATATTTCCTGCCCTTACAGGTTACCAGTGAACTGTGCCTTAAATTTATATTTCCTGGTGAAGAAGCATCCCTTTTGCTACCTTAGCACTTGCTTAATTTTCTTCTTGAAAACCCATCAGACTTCATAGCAATATTATCTCATGCTCAAGTTCTGTAGTCAAAGGGAGCTTTGACTGTGACCACTTGGCTGCTGCATCAATTGCTTGCAAAGAAATCAGCTGCAACAGAACAGAAATTGCAGGTAGAATGAGTTGTCTCTTATTTTAAGAGGGCAAAGCTACAGTTAAGTTGGTGAGTCCATGTGTTGTGTGAAGAAGGTCCTAGCTTTTGTTGGTGGTAGCATCTCTAAGTGGGTCTAGGAAAGAGTCCAGACTGAAACCCCAAAGAAATGCTACCAGTGACTGCAAATGGAGATGGGAATCATGGATGTTAAACTAAAGCTCCCAGCAGTCTTCACTATTGGCTATGCTGGCTGTGACTTCTGCCAGTTCAGTCCAACGCCATTTGGAGATCTATAGGGTCCTCATCCCTCCATCCAGTGATTAGTCTCAGCTACAGCAGACCCATTGAATGATGGGTAGATGGGTAAGTGGATGGGGATTAGGGATGGAAGTCATGCAAGTCTTCCAAATGTTGCTATTGAACACGTTTGGACTGTGGGATGTTGCAACCCAGCCTCTGGAAGGCCACACAGTTCTCACCTCTGGTGTAGGTAATACTGAGTTATATGGACCAACAGACTGACTTACAACAGGCTCTGCATTGGCAACTCAGTGGCCAACCATATGCTTTACATCCTAAAGGTCCCAGGTTCAATCCCTGCTGCCTCCAGGTAGGACCATGAAAGAGCAATGCAGAACCATAGCCTAGCGGTGTAGACCACCATTTATCAATTGTGAGGTTCTGGAAAGAAACTCCCAGAAACCTCAGCCAGCAAAATGGGTGCTGTAGGCCAACATTCCCAGTAGGCACTAGGTTGGAGAAGGTGCCAGTATTGCTGTAAATAATACTGGGCTGGTGGGACCAATTTAGGGAGGGGTAGATGGCCTTGGTATGATAAAGTCCCCTTGCTATGGTTGGAAGATTGATAAAAGCTGGGGTTGGGAACCTTTGGCTCCTGATTTTGAACTACTGGTCCTACAACCCTTACCATTGGCAATGCTGGCTGGGGCTTTTGGGAGTTGGAAGTTTTCAACATCTGGAGGGCACAGAATGTTGTCTGAAGCCTCACCTGTGTATATAAGTTTGCTCGTCCTTCAAACCTTAGATTGCGATGAGCCTCACTTCTGATGTATAGGAAGTAGCACATGGAGCTTTTCCTCCTGCTGGGGCCACTGGGTTTTAGCTCTGGCCAGCATTTTTTTTTATTTTTTTTGGCAGAGGAGGAGAGGCATGAGCATTTTGGGATTGCCTGAGACTCACCATTAGTCACCTGTGATGGCAATCTAGGTAGCTAGCCTGGGCATAGAGCAGTTGAGAAGAGCAGGGCATGGACGCTAGAGGAGAGCTGCTGTCAGTCAGTTGGCTCAACCACATCTGTACAAGTTGGGCTAAGGAGACCAGCTCCAATAGGACACAAGAAACCAAGAAATGTACAAGGAACACGCAGAAGTGAAATCCCAGCTGGGTGCCTCTTTTCTCCAGATCTTGACACTTACTGCTCTGCATCGTTCTAAGCAAGGATCATTTTGAAGCTTCTGCAGCCACTGTAATCCTTGGAGATCCCTAACCAATCTTTGAGTTCTTCCTTCTTTTACATTCCAGTCACAATCATAAATAGCAGGTACACACTCAAGCTTAACGTGGAGGAATGAAATGGTGCTCAACCACATAGTCTAGCCATGACAGCAGCATCTTCAGGCAATGCTCACAGCTGAAGCACATTTTCCCTGGGTTTGCTCTGGGCGTGTATCCTCTACCACGCAGCAGAGTCCAACGTCTTTCTGAACATCTTGTCTTCAAAAAGTAAAAGATCTCTTGAAGCAGGTGAGAGTATAGTACAGGTGCAGCTACAAGAGCTTGAAGCAAAGGGAGTTTGATCTCCCTTTGTCCTTCAACCTTGCAATTTAAAAAGCAAAGCAAACTGGAAAAAACACATTTTGCCTGGTGTGGAACTGGAGACATATTGCTTCCAGCCCTTCCCTCCCACTGTATGCAGAGTTTTCTTGGTTTTCCTATGATCTGTATAAAAACTGTCTTGTAAAATAAAGAGTTTCATGCAGAAGGAAGTTGGCTCCAAATGCTTGTCCATTTAGGTGGTGTATCTTGTCTTATTTTTTGTTTTCTCCAGCATGTAGCAGAACAAAACAGAAAGGATTGTCATCTCCTCGTTCATGGTGTCAGAGAGCAGTGTGTTTACAGGGGCAACGTGACACAGCCCTTTACGACTGCTTGTCCCAAAGGGTCCCATGTGTTGGGCTGTGTCTTACAGGGAGGACATCGTAGTGACAGGGAATGTGACTGTTCCTGGGTAGGTCATATGGATTTTGGATGTAGCCAGCATTGCGGGGACGGGTCTCATGGACCACACTGACTGTGGGCTCTGTGAAGACAAGAACAGGAACATATTGTTTCGCCGCCTCCAACAAGGTATGTAGAATCATAAAGTCATACCTTGCCAAGCAGGAACACTAGTCAAAGCACCCCTGACAGATGGCCTTCCAGCCTCTATTTAACATCCTTCAAAGAAGGAGACTCTACCACATTCCGAGGGACTGTTCCACTGTCAAACAGCTCTGACCAGCAAGAAGTTCCTCCTGAGATTTCAGTGGAATCTCTTTTCCTGTAATTTGAATCCATTGCTCCTTGTCCTAGTCTCTGGAGCCATGGAAAACTAGCCTGTTCCCTTTTCAATATAACATCCCTTCATGTATTTAAACATGACTCTCATGCTCCTCCTTAACCTTTTTTTCATCTGCCTAAACATTCCCAGCTCCCTAAGCCACTCCTCATAGGGAATGGCCTACAGCTGTCTTCAGAAATAAAGGCTGGCATCCTTATGACCTTTTCTGGTTATCGAAGAGGTTGGAATTCTCTTTGGGCCACACAATGAAAACCACTTTTTAATCTGCACCCATGGCCATTTACTGGCCAGAGGATCACAGCAGTGGTCAGTTGTATACTGATACAAGTCGATTCTCCCTAATTGAAATGTTTGACTCCAGAAGTGTTTGGATTTCAGACTATTTTTATTTATTTGAATTTTGGAATATCTGGATTTGCATACACATTGTTGCATGCCTTCAAGTCCTTTTTGACTTAGAAGAGCTTAAGGCAAATCTATCGTGGGGTTTTCTGCGGCTGAGAGTATGTGACTCTCCCAGTGAGTTTTCATGACTGAGCAGGGAATTGAATCTCAATCTCTAGAGTCACAATCCAATGCTCAACTACACACTGGCTCTACATAATGAAATATTGTGGAAAAGGGGCACAAGTTTAAATGGAAAATTAATTTGTTTCATACACCCCTCATACACAAAGTCTGAAGTATACAATATTTTAAAATTTTGTGCATGAAACAAAGTTGTATAATGAACCTGTTCCTTTGTGAGTCACAAAACTCCCTGAGTGATCTTGGGCCAGTTGTTTTTCCTCTCAATCAGGCCTACCTCACAGGGTTGTTGTGACGGTAAAGTTGGGAGAAGAGGAGAGCCATATGCAATGCCTGGAACTATAGAAGGCGCGATAAAAATGTGGATAACCTGACCCTGTGGCTGAAAACACTCTTGCTGGTTGCTCTGGATTTCTAGCAGTCAGCCCTCTGTATCCACGGATTCTTTGTCCACAGATTCAAGCATTCACAACATAAAAATATTTTTTTAAAAAATTCCCAAAGGCAAACCTTGATTTTGCCCTTTTATATAAAAGGGATACCATTTTACTATGCCATTGTATTTAATGGGACTTGAGCATCCATGGATTTGGGTGCCCATGGGTGTGTGTGTGAGTGTGTGTGTTTTGGAACCAAACCCTAGCAGATACCCAGGGCCCACTGTACTTACCCACGTCGTAGATGTTTCTGTTAGCGCTTGATAAGGCTGGCGTGTCAGAATATGATGATTCCTGGTGAACGGGGGATTTCATTTCCACATAGCTGCTCTCGGGATGTTTGCATGTCAAGCTGGGGGGGTCTTTGATGGTGGCGTAAGGGTTTTCGCTGCTGTTGAGGGAACAGGTACTGGAACTGCAGGCGGATCCCTTCATGTAGTCTGCAAGACAAGATCCCCGCCAGCCTCTTAGCACGCTTGCTAAAAAACTGTAGGGATGGGGAAAGGGGAGGGTTGGGGGGAGGGTTAGGGGGGAGTTCTAGCCCTCAAAACTTTCAACACTGTGACCCACCAGTTACGCCTCAGGTATCTCCGAACCACTGTCTCTCCAAACCATCTGCTCATCCAAACTCATTCGCAAGTCATTTCCTGAACATTCAGTAGGAAGAAAAACAGCCCTTCAGTGCCATGGCTCTCAGGGTTAAAAGGGTCTCATTGTGAACTTACAACATTACATTACGCACACTCTTGGCCCAGCGCCCCACCCGGCTCCCCCAAAATCCTTCCAGGAAAATGCCACTTTTATATGCCCTTTGCCAGGAAACCATACACCACTTTTCCACCTGTCCAGAGACAACTTTTCAAACCAGGTGGCATATTGGGCCTGATTCTTGTACCCCACCGCTGGCATTGCAGGAGATCCTCACAACATGTTTTTGGAATTGGAACAACATGTATCAAGGACTCCCAGAATGGCGTTACAGGTTGAGTAGCCCTTATCTGCAGTGCTTGGGACCAGAAGCGTTTGGGATTTTGGAGTTTTTCAAATTTTGAAATATTTGCCTGTAAATAATGTGATACCTTGGATACCAAGTCACACAATAAAATTCATTTATGTTTTGTATACACCTCATACACATCACCTGAAGATAATTTATACACAATACAGTGGGCCCTGGGTATTGGCTGGGGTTTGGTTCCAGGATCTCCTATGGGTACCAAAATCCCTGGACTCTCAAGTCCCATTAAATATAATGGCATAGTAAAATGGTGTCCTTTACATAAAATGGCAGCAAAATCAAGGCTTGCTTTTTGGAATTTATATATATTTGAATATTTTCAAACCCTGAGTGTTTGAATCCATGGATAAAGAACCTGTGAGTATGGAGGTCCAACTGTATTTTTAGTAACTTTGTGCATGAAATAACATTTGCGTACATTAAACTACCAGAAAACAAAGGCATCACTATTTCAGCCATGTATGTGGACAATTTTAGAATATTTCTGATTTTGGAATTATAGATAAGGGAGACTCAACCTGTACTGAAGAAGCGGTCTGTATAGATCAGTAGCTATTCAGCAATGGGACATCTGGATTTCTTCTTAAGGTTCTTTATGATGGAAAAAAAGGTCTGAGAGGAAAACTAATTGCTTGCAACTGTAGACATTTTGTGAATGTTGTTTCCCCATCCCTCTCCAAACCAGCAAACAATATATTTTTTTCATGATAGGAAGCAAGTCCATTGTTATCTTTGCTTACTTCTTTTGTCCCCTTATTCTCTGCCCCATTGTCACCATTATAATTGGAAGTTCTGTGGGGCAGGAACCCGTTATTGTTTTGTTTGTGTTAACTCTACGTCGTCGCATGTGTGGTTGGTTGTAATCTCCACAATAATATTTTTAACAGCAAAACACAATTCACAGTTAATACAGGAAACATTCTTATCACCAAGAAAAAGAACAAACAGCAGGCTGGCATTTTTTCTTTGCCTACAAGCAGTCGTTTTAGCAGCAAAAAAAATCTGACTATCTGGGGAAAAATGGTTTGGTCCCAACTCTCCACTTCTTAAGAGGAAAGTTTCTCCTGGCAAAGTGACTTACCTGGTACTGGCTGTTTTTTGCATGGCTCCTTAGGATAAATCCAGAGAGAGGCAACCTGTTACTGAAAATCCTATTAGAACTGCCTCACTATCTCTTGGGATCTTCCTTCCTTGACACCATGACCCAGAGTCTATCTGCGCTTATACCAGTTTGATACAACTTGTCTCCATCCTATGAAATCCTGGGATTTGCAGTCTGGTGACAACCAGTTCATTGACCAAACTAGTGCAGATCCGTTGTTGCAAAAAAAGAACTTGGGAAGTCAACATTTTTTAAAGTTCCATTGATTTAATGGGTCTGCCACTGCATGGGCTGCTGGGATCTGCAGTCCAACAACATCTGGGGAAGTGGAGTACTAAAAAACCCTGAATTTAGACCAAAATCCACATTATCAACCAGAGGGAGCACATATGTATGGGATATCAGAACAAAATTATTTCACAAGTCCTGTAAAGGCAGAGAGCCAATAGAGTAGGTTGGTGGATTTGGGATGTCTATCAGCATATTTATGACATCTGTTGGACATGGAGGATGCTCTAGTTTTACCAGCGTACATCACCTTAGCTTTCAGACCAGGAACCAGCAGTATTTTCTCCCATTGTGCCAGGGACCAACACTATATTTGTGCCCATTGACTACAATAGCCATGTCTCTTTTTCCTGGAAACTCCCCATGGGCTGGCACCCAATTGCTCACATACTAGCTTCCAGTGGCATCACTAGGGTTGGTGCCATCCCAGTGTGGTTACTCATAATGCTCATATCTCAGGTTGCCTGGTACATAGCCCAACCACATCCCTCCATTAGCCAGGCCACCTCTACAATGATGGAGTGGGCTGGTCATGCCGCTTGGCACCCATTTCTGGCTGAATGAGAGAGACAGAGAGAGAGGGAGGGAGGCAACTTGCTTTCCTGCCTGACCAGCAGGTCCACCAGATCTGCTTCTATTGCCAGGAACACTTTTTCCAGCTCAGCCCTACTCTACTTTCTCTAGAAGACCATGAGAAAGGGTGATGACTAGGGTGAAACCTATGGGGCTGGAGGAGAGTGGGCTACCATTCCCCACTTATTTGAACATGTCCCCTAAGACACTAGACAAACTCCAAGGGGGAGGGAATAGGGAATAAATCCCAGCATTCTGCACAGAGTATAACTTTCAATACTTCTGGCTATGAGCCACTGGAAGCTGGGGTTGCATCTACAGAGCAGATATACAGTTGGCCCTCTATCCACAGATTCAACTATCAATGGCTTGAAAATAATCAATATATTTATATAAATTCCCCAAAAGCAAACCTTGATTTTGCCATTTTATATAAGGGACACCATTTCGCTGTGCCATTGTATATAATGAAAATCGAACATCTACTGATTTTGGTATCATGGATCCAAATCCCAGAGGATACTGGGGGTTTACTGTAATGCAGTCAATTGCCATGGCTCCATCCCATAGAATCCTGGGATTTGTAGTTTGGTGAGGCACCAGCACTCTTTGACAGAGAAGGCTAAAAATCTCAGGATTCCATAGGATGGAGCTCCAGCACCTAAAATGGTGTCAAACTGATTTATTTCTACAGTATATAGATGAACCCGGGGGGGGGGGGGGTAGAGGGGGTAGAGAATGAAGAATGACAAATGGCAACAAATTAAACACTCAGACGTCATGCCATGGTTGAAGCCAGTCATTCCCCCCATATGTTTTTTAAAGCTCCCAAAACTACATTTTTCCAAGGCTCCATGGAAAAGAAAATAATCCCTTTGTTCCAAAAGAGGACTGCTATTTTGCATGAGGAGGGAGCCTCAGCTCCAGCAATTCAATGCACAATTCAGTACATAAGATGTTACCCTAAGATTGTTTATTGTGACTGGTAGCAGGAGCCCCAGTCTCCCTGACTCTTGGATCATTAAATACTTTTGTAAAAATAAGGTGCCAGGTTGGGAAGCTAAGATGTTTTGCATGTGCTCAGCTCCAGCCATCTGCGATGGGCCATAATCTTGTCAGGATGCAAGGCTTTTGCTGCTGCAAGCAAGTCCCTGACTTTTGGAGCTTGGCATTCACAAAGCATAAGTTTAATGCTATTACCCTGCTAGTCTGCTAGTCTACCCTGCCCCTTAGACATGGCGTAATGAACCATTACCGTAATGCTTCTTTACAACAACCCTGTGAGGTAGGCTACCTTACTTCCCACTGTTAAAGAAGAGAAAGCGTGGTGGAGAGAGTGACTTGCCCAAGGTAGGATATGAACCCACATCCGCCAAGCCTGACTTTGGTGGTACTTCTGCCGCTTCTCCACAAAGGAGTGTGGAGTTAGGAATGGTTTGCTGATGGATGCATAAGCCAGTTGCAACGAGAATATGGGGCAAAGTTAAAGGTTCCACTTGGAAACCTGTTCTGGTATGTGAAAGCTCTGAATCATACAGATTCCAAGAATTATCCCATCCAAATATTATTATTCCATCCAGAAATCATCCCATGGCCAGCTTCTTGGCATAGGCGACTGTCTATCTCCTAGCCGACCAGTGACACCTTCCAGAGATTTGGACAGGCTAGCTCACCTCTCCTGCCTTGACCAGACTGGCTGCTATGGGGTCACTTGTCGGCATCAGATACTATACCTTTGAAGCCTTTTTCCATAATGTATGTGTTCTGACGTCTATTCATCCCACAAGCACCTGCACAAAAATAATATACAATGGAAAATGCATAAATATTTTTATGCAAACCGGATGGTGCAGCAGAAAGACCTTCCCCCTCTGTTCATTGTGATTCTAACTTGGGGGACGGTGGACACTGGATGTGGGGCAAACCCAGGCCCCTTCCTGTGCTGGACAAAGGCGACTTATGGGGTATATTAGGGTTTTTCCTTCAAGTGGTTTGTAGGCTGGATAAAACCCTGACTTCTCTAGGAGCCGCTTAATGCCACAAGTTGCCTAAAATCAACAAATAATAAAACTTAGGCTGCATCTGCACTGCAGAAATGATGCAGTTTAACACCAGTTTAACTGCCATGGTTCTGTGCAATGGAATTCTGGGATTTGTATTTTTGTGAGACATTTAGCATTCTCTGTCAGAGAGCTCTGCTACCGCAACTACAAACCCCCAGAATTTTGTAGGATGGAGCCATGGCAGTTAAAGTGGGGTCAAACTGGATTATTTCTGCAGTGTGGATGTAGCTAATGCCATACCCCACTACTTTCACCAGCAGCTGCTTCTTGTGATGCAGAAAGATGTTCACAGATCTGAGTAGAGGTACCTCTGCAAAAAGCCTGTATCAACCCAAAGATTTTGGAAATGGATTCTCTGCCTTTGTGGAGCAGGAATGTCCATGCAACTAGCACCCAAGCCTCTGTAGTGATGTGCCAGAAAAAAAGACCCATTTGAAGCTATATGCAAGAATTGAATATACTCAAGATGGGTGCAGAATATGGCACTCTTATAATCTCAGGATTTTTTTATTTGGGAGAAAAGATAAGTGCTTAGACCTCATGGTGTATCACCACACAACTCCTGGTGAAATCCAATTCCTGGTGAAAAAACAGAGAGGGAACTGAAAGCGGCTTCAAAGCTATGAGAGATGCAGAAAAATGACTGAGTGACAGAAACTCTGAAATATTTGCCTCTTCCCATTAGGGAAGGTGCAATCCTCCTCTTTCAGGCAAGACGGAAGAGTAGAGGCAAGGTGTGTAAAGACAGTCCCTACACATACTGCATCATCCAAGCCACTTTCGGTGAGATCTGCAGAGGCTTCCTGGCTTTGCTTTGCAGAGCTACAGGCCTTTCCTTGATGAACATAATTAGCTGAATAAATTATGCAATGTGTGTAAAACAAATACACTCGTCCCTCTCCGTTCGCGGACTTTGAGTCTGCAGTCTCGCTCTTTCGCAGATGTCAAGCAGGGAAGGACAAAATGGTGGGTGCACCCAAGGCACACACACACACTGGTGCACATGGGAGCACGCCGCCATTGTAACCAATGGGGACTCCAATATTTGCGTTTTTCCAGATTCGCATGTGTGGGTATGTCCGGAATGGATCCCCCATGAATTGGGAAAGATGACTGTATAGATGGAGATTTGCTTGATGTGAAAAATGTATCATAAACTAATGAGCCATGGCATGTTAAATACTTCCAAAATGAAAAGGGAAACTGGCATGGTGACAATTCAGTGAATTCCATGCCAAAATATGGTGGAGGTGTCTTGTCTCCAATCCAGCCCATCTGATACGGTTTGCACCTGTTTACGAAAGGGTCCCAATCTATGCAGGGATGTGCTGCTATTTTAAGTTCCTCACAGCTGGAACTCCTCAGCAAGAAAATCTGCCATTGGGGTAGAGAAAAATCTCCTCCTGTGGAAATGCGGCCAAATCAGTGAGCGATCATCGAAGTAATACAACTCTAACTACAGCACCTTTCCCCCCAAAAGCCCTTCTGCCTTTTGCAGATATGAAGGTCACTGGCTGCAAAATAGGAGGCTGTGACATGCAATGTGCTGCAGATGTTTTGCAAGTGAATGGAAAAGAAATGCAATTTTTTAAAAAATTGCAGAAGGCTCAGTGCGTACAAAGTTCCTTCCCCCCATAATTTTGAACTAGTATTCCAGTTGAAAGGGTGGGATCCAGGGTCTGCATTTATGGGTGGACAAGCTTGTGGAAAATATCTTCATGCAATTTTCAAAGGTCTTTCTTCCTCTTCTGCCCCACAGCTAACACCTTCCCCCTCAATGTCTCAGTGTTAGTCTCAAAGGTGCAACAAGATCCTTTTGCATACGGACTTTCCAGACTAACACAGCTATGTCTTTCAATTCTACATCTCCCCAAAATTTAATAAGATCCCCAGTTCTTCCTGTAGGAATTAAGGGAGTGGAAAGGTCACGGAAATTGGCTCCCGCTGGACCATTGGTAGCTTGGCTCCATTTCAATATATATTTCACATATCCTCTAAATGCCCCAGTTTGGCAGGGACAGTCCCAGTTACTCCTCTGCTCTTCTACTTTTCAGCTGTTTTTAAAATGTCCCAGTTTCTCTCCCCCCCACTTTTGTCCTCAGCTTGCTGCAATTGCTGCATATTGAGCTTGAAGTGCAAAAATAGCCTGTACTCTTATTAACTCATCAGCAGAAATGGGAGAGGATGAAATCTTGCCCTTCCCTGTCAAAGCAGGCAAAAGCAAACTGCTGTAGCCTCTCCTAGCTACCACATTACTCATTTTTGCCATCTTGACCACGTGTCCCAGTTTTCATTTGTGAACTCTTGGAGGGTATGCCCTCTCCAGCCCTACGTAAATCTGAAGGGTAATGCAGAAAGGCCTTATTTTTCTTGCAACTCACGAATACTACATGTTACTCCAGTTGCAACTAGAACTTTTAAAAGCTTTATATATATATATATATATATATATATATATATTACAGTTCCCAAAATCTTTCAGCCAATAACATGAATTTTTGGAGCTGTTGTCTGAAAAAAGATAACTTTTCCAAGTTCTGGTAATGACTAGAGGGTTGGGAGCTGGAATCATCTTAAATTCCTTTCAGGTCATGTGTGAGATATTTACGGATATTAAATACACAAACAAGGAGGAGAGAAAACAAAATATTGTTGCAGATCCTGCAATGCTCCTGCTTCCAGCCTTTGGCCAAGGCTACTCCATTTTTGCCCCACTTACAAATCCATCCCCGTCTTTTCCCCTCCTTTTATTTCCCCAATTGACATAGCATTCTGTAAATATTGAAAATTCTCTATCTTTTCTGGGCTCTTTTTGTGGTATTTTGCAACACATCCACCCACCGCTGACCACCATATTTTGACTCCAACCCTATTATTTGATTCTTGTGCTCAGAGTTAGGAATTTGTAGGAAGGATAGACCATGCACATGTGTCGTTTTCAAAGCAGCATAAATACATGCACAAAAGAGAAGGGCAGGGGCAGTTACTTTTAAAAAGGAACTTCCCAAGCTCTCGGAGATGGGCTTAATGACAGACAATGAATTCTTGAAACCAGTTCAACATTTTTTCCCAATATGGTCAAATCATTCCCACATAGCATCCCAATGTGTTTTCTGAAATCCTATGGGGAAGACCTGGGAGGGCGATAGGCCCCTGAATTCTCCCCTTTGATTTCTCTGCTATTTGGAAAAAGCGACCAATGCTACTCCATTCTCAGCATTCCAGCTATTCTAGCAACAGCAAGTTAAAATAACTAAAGAATTGTATTGGGAAGAGACAAAGCAAAACTCCTAACAATACAGGTTGAGTCTCTCATACCCAAAATGCTTGGGATCAGAAGTGCTTTGCATTTTGTATTTTTTCAGATTTTGGAATATTCCCATATACGTAATGAGATCTCTTGGAGATGAGACCCAAGTCTAAACAGGAAATTCATTTGTGTTTTTTTCATAGACATCTTATGCACATAGCCTGAAGGTAATTTTATACACAGTATTTTCAATAATTTTGTGCAAGAAACAAAATGTGTGTACACTGAACCATCAGAAAGCAAAGGTGGTCACTATCTCAGCCGCCCATGTGGACAGTTTTGGATTTTGGAGTATTTCAGATTTTGGAATTCCAGGTAAGAGAGACTCAAGCCTGTCTCCTTAAATCTGGAGCAAGGCACTCAAGCATTTTAATAATCCCTTAAAATAGAGGCAACCTTCTCTGGAGCTGATGAGGACAGAGGAAACATCGCAAGGAGTTTCTCTTCTCAAGATAAAATTCACAGCCCCAAAGTTTGCTAAAGTACTGTACATATTCTAAAAAGGAAAGTGTGGAAAAATAAATTTGCCAGCACCCTTACGACGGATTCCTGCTGTAGCATGAGCTTTCATAGATATCAACCTACTTCCTCAGATGTGCAGGTAGGGTAAACTTTGAAAACTATTCCAGTTCTAGTATATGTCTAGAAACATGTATCAGCATTTAAAGAAATATCAGTATCTGTGTATCAATATCTAAAGAAAAGAAAAGAAAAGAGAATACAGTCTGACAACACCAGTCGATGCGTTTGGGTGCCTTTATAGATGGGTCTTGGAGCCTTTTCAGCCTACACAATTATAGCACTATGACTCTAGTTTAACTGTCATGGCAACATCCTACAGAGCATCCTATGGAATTCTGGGATTTGCAGTTTAGGGTGGGTTTTTCAGAATTACTGGTGAGAGAGTTTGGATGCCTCACCAAAGTGCCAAGCCCCAGCAACCCATTGGAAGCAGCCATGGCAGTTAAAGTACTACAATTGTACTGTGTGAAAGTGCCCTCATTGTGTTTGGAGTCCAAAATTTGGTGACAGCAAATATAAACAAGTGCTCCTTCCAGAGATGAACACTCAATGATATTTTTTCCCTTGCGCTCCTAAAACTGTGTGGTAATGCTTGCATTCTGCCACTAGATGCCACTGTAGTGCTGCCTGCTATTCAATATATGGAGATTTGACCATTGTGTCTCTATACAGGGGGAACTCTGCTCCAGTGCTAGATTCCGACAAAGCTCTCATTGAAATTAAGACATCGATTCAGTAAGAGACTGAAAAATTGTATTGCTGTGTAATAGAGTAATGTGGACAAATTCCTCCTCTCCACTTCTTGGACTCCAGATAGTGCTGCTGGGCAAACCTAAGGAAAATTCTGGGGCTTTGCATTGCGGATCTACCCCTGTCTTTGTGCAAGAGGAGGCACAATGTGTTCTACAAAAACCATTAACCGTGGTAAAAACAAAACAATGGGAGACTGGGAAATCTGAATAAATAGATGTCATTGTTGGAGAGGGGGAGATTCCTCTTGGTGGGTTTGAGTGCATTTCTGATTAATAGAACACAGATGATGGGGAAAGGAAAAAAGCAAATCCATATGGATCTTTGACTTCATCAGCTCATAATTAGAAGGACATGGGATTGTTCTAGGTTCCACTACAAATGATTAAAGGGTTGAAACGTACTGACCTAGATCATTCAGATAGCAGTAGGCTCTCCAGTCTGCAGTGTCTCTGTCAAGGATTTTGTTACTGAGCTGTTCAAAGAGTTATGACAGCAATGAGTTAAAAGAGCAAGCAACCCAGGAGCCCCCCCCCCCCAGAAAGGAGGAGAATGGAGTTTAAAAAGGCAGGTAGGTGAGGGGTCCTCAGGACAGACAGGTGGATTCATTGGGGCGATTCTCAAACTCAGGAGAAGGTCAGAGCAGAGGGAGATCCGGCTGACTAAAGGGGAGCATGCATGCAGCCTTCAAAGGCTTGATGGATTAGGCAGCCAGGTCTTTGGCCACAACCCAGAACAACAGTGAAGATGGAAACTTTGCAAAACAAATAAAGAAGGAGAACCTGCCTTCACCACGAGCGATACACCGTCATGCATTCACAATCTAAGTAGGGGGTCAAAAAAGGAAAGGCCATTTAACCGGCACACGCGACAGACAAGAATTCCCCCAATTCAAGGAAAAAACCCAACAAACAGAGCCACGCTGGAGGAGACTAAGGTGCTCGATACACATTCGTTAGCAAACTGTAAAAAAAGGGAATTTAAGAAGATCAAGCTTGGAAAACTCACAGAATACCCCAAACTCCACATCCATTGGCCAGGAGATTCTGGTTGCATCTACACTGCAGAATTAATACAGATTGACACCGCTTTAACTGCTGCGGCTCCATGCTCTGGGATCTGTAGCTTTGAGAGATGTTTAGCCTTCTCTGTCAGAGTGCTCTGGAGCCACAACAAACTACAAATCCCAGGATTCAATAGGATAGAGCCATGGCAGTTAAAGCAGTGTAAAACTGCATGCATTAATCATTAAATTAATCAATACATTAATAATTAAATTAATCAATCAAACTGTAGCAGCAGCTTAAGGAAGTTCCCCCCCCCCCATCTCTTTGGACAGCTCCTTTAAAATTCAGAAAAAAATTCAGAGTATAGTGTACAACTTAGTGGGACCAGTATCTGTGATTTCACTCATACGTGTCTGAAAAAACATGTCCTCTCTAGGCATTTTCTAGGTCCTCCAGGGCCATTCTATGATATGCTTCTGGCAAAAGGTAACCATTAATAGAGTTGTGCTGGAGGACCTAGAAATGCCTAGAGAGGTGTTCTCTTTAGGAATCTCTAAGTCCTCCAGCGTGACTCTATGGTCAACCTCTTTTGGAAGTCATTCATTTCAATAGGGAATTATCTGTGGTTTCATGTTTCCACAGTAAGTCCAGGAATGTGTGTTCTGTGGATACGGAGGTCAGTTGTATTCCCTACTGATATGGATGCCACCAGCCACCTCTGGACATCTGGACAAAGCATTTGTGTAAGAGATGGTGCCCTTTTTGGCCACAACTGCTAAACGGAGCCATGTTTTGTACATTTCCTTGAACTGGTGGAACATTGCTAGGGAAGGGTTGGGTGGACAGGTGGACGGGTGGGTTTGGGGGGCAAGATGAGATTCATATCTACCTTCCTGGAGAGACTTCCATCCAGATTACTGGGAAAGACCCGTGACGTCACACCACAAGGCAGGGTGTGGTAGCTGGGGTTGGAAAAACAGTGTGCGCTGCTGCTACCTTGAGAGACATCTGGGAAGAGAACAAGGCATCACAAGAGTCTTTTGGAGCTGCCAAAGGGGAAGGGCCAGGGGAGACGCTGCACACACATACACACCTGGACAGGTGGGGGGGTCTGGGACTCGAACCACGCGGCTCCGGTTGGGTTAAGCCATGAATGTGTTTGTCTTAGAGCTTGGGGAAAGTTCCTCTTAAAAGGTAGTTTGTTTCAGTTACTCGTAAGAGTGTCTAAAAAGGAATTTGTGGCTCTTGGTCACAGAATCATAGAGTTGGAATAGACCACAAGAGCCATCCAATCCAACCCCATTCTGCCGTGCAGGAACTCTCAATCAAAGCATCCCCTAGAGATGGGCATCCAGCCTCTGTTTAAAGACTTCTAAAGAAGGAGACTCCACCACACTCCAAGGCAGCATCTTCCACCATCAAACAGACCTTACTGTCAGAAGGTCTTCCTAATGTTGAGGCAGAACCTCTTTCCTTTGCATCCATCACTCCATGTCCTATTCTCTGGAGCAGCAGGAAACAAGTTTGCTCCCTCCTCAATATGACCTCCCTTCAAATATTTAAAGAGGGCTATCATATCTCCTCTTAACCTTCTCTTCTCCAGGCTAAACATACCTAGGTCCCTAAGTCATTCCTCATAGGGCTTCATGGTTTCCAGACCCTTCACCATTTTGGTCTCCCTCCTCTGGACACGTTCCAGCTTGTCCACATCCTTTTTGAATTGTGGTGCCCAGAACTGGACACAGTCTTCCATAATGAATACATGAAGTACATAAAGGGATACATAAAGTACAGTATGCAGTATGTACTGGTCATGGTGTTGTATACTGTACTTTATGCAACACGATAGCTAGTATGCAACACCATGGCCCTTGGTATCTGTTGGTGTTTGCTTCCAGGATCCCCCAAAGATACCAAAATCCATGGATGCTCAAGCATAGCAAAATGGTGTTTGTTGTTGTGTGCCTTCAAGTTGTTTCCAACTTATGGCAACCCTAAGGCTACCCTATCATGGGTTTTTCTTGGCAAGATTTGTTCAGAGGAGGTTTGCCATTGACTTCCCCTGAGGCCGAGAGCATGTGCTCCTTATATAAAATGGATATATATATATATATATATATATATATATATATATATATATATCCATATCCATGGAATTTTTATCCACAGATTCAAGCATCCAGGGCATCAAAATAGTCATATATATATATATATATATATATATATATATTGACACTCTGGATGCTTGAATCTGTAGATAAAAATTCCATGGATATGGAGAGCCAACTGTAATGCATTGTGTTAAATGTCATAATGCATAATACTTTTCATTATTCTTATTCTTATTTTAAAGCCCTAGGAGATTAATAAAAAATGACATAACTATTTAAAAAATATCAAAATGCCTTTAAAACACCTTAAAATTTCCTTTAAAAGTAACTGTGAAGAATAACTAGAAAATGTTTCTTGTTGCACCAGTTCATTATTGTATGCATTTTGAAATGTAACTTTGTTACATCCACTTGCTGTCTTTTTGAAATGCAGCTTTGCTACATTCTCCTATCCCTGTTACAAAGAGGGGAAGGGGAACATGTTAAGGATAACTGAATTATTTGCAATTTCTTACTTTTGAACTTTGCTTTTTTGGAGTACAACTCCAAAAACTCTGGCCAAGGAGAGATACTGGGAGCTATAGTCAAAAAGTAACTTTCCCAAAGTAACTCTGGTTTCTCTTGCTCAGCCCACCCAACTTCCATGGAAATTGTCCTTTCCCATTCACAGAAAAATAAACATCTTGGATGGGAGGAGATACTTTTTTACTACAGTCCTAACACCTATGTAAATAAATCACTTTATATATAAATCATTCAACTAAATAACAGTCCACATGCCATACATTTCAACTGTGCACCTCATAATAACAAGGTGGTTGTTTTTGTTGTGTGCCTTCAAGTCATTTCCAACTTATGATGACCCTATCACAGGGTTTTCTTGGCAACTTTCTTCAGAGAGGCTTTGCCATATTCACTGTCATCCTCTGAGGCTGAGAGAGAGTGACTTGCCCAAGGTCAGCCAGTGGGTTTTACATAGTCGAGCTGCAATTTGAACCCTGGTCTCCAGAGTCCTAGTACAACACTCAAACCACAAAGCCATAGGAACCCGCAACAAAAATGTCCCATCTAGCCACACGTATGAATGTGATATATATATATATATATATATATATATATCACATATATATTTATATGTGATATATATATATATATATATATATATATATCACATTCATATATATATATATATATATATATATATATATACACATACAAGAGTTGGTTTTAGGTCAGTTAGAAAAGAAAAACAGGGAACTGGGAGAAGGGACAGAGTGGCTTGCTAGGAAGGCCTTGTGTGGCTAGATGGGACATTTTATATATATCTGACTCATTGCTTAAAAGACCAATAAATCAGTCCTAGACCAAAACAAGCCTAAGCTCTCCCTGGAAGCCAAGAGGACTAAACTGAGACTGTTGGACATTGCATCATAAGAAGATGCGACTCCCTAGAAAAGTTAGTAATGCTTGGTAAGCTAGAAGAGAATGAGAAAAGAGTCCAGATGGATGGACTCAGTCAAGGAAGCCACAGCTTGAAGACCTTGATGAATCTTGAAGATTTGACCAGAGCTATTATATTAAGGCAACTTGGAGGTCTGTCATTCCTCGGTATGTAGAGAGATCTTGAGACTAACTGAAAGAAAGAAGTTGGCAACATGAGCTTTCCTAGACTGAAGTCTACTTCTTCAGATGCATCTGAGGAAATTAAATGCATCTGAGGAAGTAGACTTAAGTCTAGGAACACTCATGCTGCCATCTTCTTTCTTTCACATAGGGCCTTTGCAGACTGCTAGAAATAGTGCAAATTGAGTCCACTTTAAGGGTTAGGGTTAGTGCTAGGGAATCATGGGAACTGTATTTTTTTCTGAGACATTGAGCCTTCTCTGTCAGAGAGCTCTGGTGCCACAATAAAATACAGTTCCCATGATTCCCTAACCCTAACCCTAAAAGTGGACTCAATTTGCACTATTTCTGGCAGTCTGCAAAGGCCCTTAGTCTCAAAGATGCTACAAGATCTCTCTACATACTGATTCTACAGACTAACAGGGCTATATCTTTGAATTCTGCCATTCACTGGGTCACCATAAGTCAAAGTCAACTTGACAAAGCAAAGCAAAGCAAAGCAAAGGAAAGGAAAGCAAAGCAAAGCAAAGCAGCTTCAGTTCCATCTTCAGAAAAGAAGACCCAGTCATATATAATGGGACACTTTGCTAGGAGTAGAGCAAGCTTCCAGGATACTCAGTCTCCAAAGACAGATCCAGCTATTGTCAATCCAGCTATGAATCAGCAAGATCTTTACATTATCTTTGGCCAGAGCCCATTCCAATTTGCTAACCATGCTAGCTATTTAAGGCATGCAGAACTGTGTACTTGCTAGGAATCAATTTCTCTTGACTTTGATGTGAAGCCGGGTACCAACGGATCCATGAAGATCAAAATAGTAACACTGTTTAGAAGATTAAAACTCTCTCTCTGTAGCAATTAAGCTGTGCTTGCAGATTTATTAGCAGGTTGATAAGGCTGCAAAGAACAGCGAGTGACTTTTGAAACCAAGGCCAAGTGAATGAAGCACACGCTTGTTTACGGTGTGTTCGTGAAAGTCTGGATTTTTAAGAAATACTAGACCAGGGAAAGAAAATTGCAAATAGCTGAACTGATAAACTCACCAGTATACTTTAGCATGCCTTTTGTGAGCTGGAAACCTTGTGGAGTTTCTGATGCCTCTAAATTCAATGTGGAAAATTCATTTGCACAAAGAAGGCCTCTTCGGTGACCTTGCTGAATAGGCAGACACTTCCAAATGGAGGTGCTCTTCAAGTGTGGACACCTCAAATTCATTTATGACAGACATTTGCCATCTATCTATCTATCTATCCATCCATATACCCTAGTTCTACTGATCCACAACTTCTACTAGCCCAAAATAGTGATGCATAGCCTTTGCTTCCAGCACAAAATACCAAAAAGACTCTCTTCTCCGTCACACCAGAAGATCTCTGACAGTGAGATCAAGAAACCAAGTTTTTTGGAGCAGGTTTCCCACAACCCTCCCCAAAGTTTGAAAAATGCACGCAACTTTTCATAATCTGATCAAGCAGACAGAATATTTTTTAAAATCCATAAGAACAAAAGAAACAGACAATTACAGCCCTCCGTCCAGATAATGCTGTCTTCCCTTTGTTACCTTCTTTTGTCTTTGCGTTCCTTTTTTCAATCTTTTTGGCTTATGAGAGAAAAGAGAGACGGATAAAGAAAGAATAACCAGAGTTTGGAGGAAAGTGTCTATACAAGAACTATACCTTCCAGAATCTCTCAGCCATGGTGGCTGGGGGATTCTGGGAGCTGTAGTCCACCCAAAGGCAACTTTCCCAATCTGTGAGAATAGCAACCAAAATCTATAGTCTATAATCTACATTCAAGATTTACGCTCATGGAATTATGTATATGCACAGCAATGCCTTGTCAATGAATTCCACTGTTGAACAACTCTTATTGTCAGGAAGTTCTTCCTAATATTTAGGTGGAATCTCTTTTCCTCTCGTTTGAATCCATTGCTCTGGGCCCTATTCCGTGGAGCATCAGAAAAGAAGCTTGCTCCATCCTCAATATGACACCCCTTCAAATACTTAAACAGGGCTATCATATCACCTCTTCTCCAGGGTAAACATCTCCAGCTCCCTAAGCTGCTCCTTATAGGACTTTGTAGTTTCCAGGCCTTTTATCATTTTGGTCTCCCTCCTTTGGACACACTCCAGCTTGTCCACATCCTTCTTAAATTGTGGACACAGAGAGGTAATATTACTTCCCACAATCTGGACACTATGCTCCTATTGATGAAGCTTAGGATCATATTGGCTCTTTTAGCTGCTGCATCACAGTGTTGATTCATGTTCAGCTTGTGGTCTACTAAGTCTCTTAGATCCTTTTTACTGTTGTCAAGCCAGGTGTCACCCATCCTATATTTGTGCCTAAGTGGAGTACCTTGCAAAAAGTCGGAGTCTTACATTTGCAGGCCAAGGCTACTGTTATAGGGAAAACGTGCCCCCCTCATTTCAAACACAGGTGCTCTGGCTATCTTTGAAAAAGACCCCATAGTAAAGTGGAGAGGGGGAAATATGTCTCTATGCAGAGACCTATTGCATATCCCAAGGTTCTTGCAATATTCAAGGCTTCCTCCTTTTCCCCCCAAAAAACCTGTCATAATGAGAAATTTTGCCAGTTGACGATAATGATTTGAACTGGAACTTTGCCATTATACTTTTCTACAGCAATACATCAGATGAGAGAAGGGCATTTTTATTCTAATACCCGAGTGACCTTTGCACACCACTAAAGAAGAACTGAGAGCTGGTAAGAAAGCCATTTGCAATAAAGCTGCTGGAATTGTTAATTTTATTTTCCTTGCCTAGCTAGAAATCTCTCTCTTTCTCTCTCCTCCACGCTCAGGTTTTCTCTTTCCATATACAGTTCTGTTTGGGAAATCATTATGGAAAGATTGACTTTGGCTAGAAAAAGTAATTTCTCTAACGGGAGGCCCATACCAGTCTATGAAGAAAATAAACACTGGAGAAAATTAGGAAATGCAATGGCTGAACGCAAGCCAAGTCTATAAGAGGATGGTGTGCATTAAAGGCGGCGGCTTCTAATCCCAGGAGACTGACTGTCCAGATCATTGCAATCCTGGCATTGTCTTCGTTGGCTGAAAGTGTTCAGCTTCTCAGTGCTGCCTTTTCCAACTTTCTTAATACAGTATCCTTCCCTTGAGCCTGGAGAAACTGGAGCGGATCTTCAGATCCAAGTACCGGAAACAATTCTTAACGTTTTCAAACTCTTCGACAAAACTTTTCCAGTTTTAAAAGGGGCCCAGTCTATCCCCTTTCTCGTGTGGCATTTGGCATTGAGAAAGAAAACACTAGCAGAGCAAATTGTTTCACTCAGGCTGCATCCGCACTGCCGAAATAATCCGGTTTGACACCACTTTAATTGCCAGGGCTCAATGCTAGGGGATTCTGGAAAGTGTTGTGGTGCCAAAACTCATGCATGCCACAGCAAAACTGCCAAAACAATGCAGCCGCTGGTCCATGTAGCCAACTCAGGCCCAAGTACTCAATCTAGGAAGGGATTAAGAGGGCAAAAGGGGGGAAACGAGTGAGAAGAGCCAAGGATTGGAATTGTATCACTGGAATTGTACCATTGCTGTATCACAGTAAGTACAGTTCGACCACTGTTTGGCCTAAATCCTGCCCTTAGTCCGAACTAGAACAGACCCATTGGAACCAATGGAATTTACCTGCATGTTGACTATGGTCCCCCTGATCTTAGGGAGATCTTGTGTCCCAAGCCCTCTGCAATCTTCACCAGTCCTCAGGGCAAGGAGAGAGGGCTGCTGTGGAAAGTGTGCCTACAAATATGTCCTTCATTTGTTAGCCCTGATGTTTTTTATTTGAAAGACATACTCTGTGCAAGCGTGGTTGAAGGTTCAATTATGCCGCTTAATGCCATCACCAGGGGCTGCTCCTTTCAACATCACTAAGCAACATTGCAAGGGGTCAGCCCTAGATTTGGCCCTGAAATTTGACTTGGTAACCCCATGTTGACACTCTATTCAACAAGATCTAGTTGAATCAATAGGATTTAGGTCTTTCAACTGGTAGACTTCCATGGACAGATCATCTACAGCAGCGCCGGTCCCGGAGCTGTTAGCTGCCAGCCCCTAGCAAGTGTCTACACCAATGGTTCCCAAACTTTAGTCCTCCAGGTGCCCTAGCCAATTTGGCCAAAAATCAGGAATTCTGGGAGCTGAAATCCAAAACATCTGGAGGACCGAAGTTTGGGAACCACTATGGAAATAATGCAGCTCAACACCACTTTAAGTGCCATAGCTCCATGCTATGGAATCCTGGAATTTGTAGTTTTACAGGGTCTTTTGCCTTCCCTGCCACAATATGCGGGTGCCTCACAAAACCACAAACCAGGATGAGGTCATGGCAGTTAAAGTGGTGTCAAACAAGTGGTGTCAAACAGCATTACTTCTACAGGGTAGGTGCATCCCAGAACAGAAAGAACCAACAGTAGCCAATGGGCATAAATATGGCACCAGTCCCTGGCATGTTGGAGAATAAATAATCGCTGGTCTCCCACATCAGATAGCTCGAGATGCATGTTCTACAGCTCCAAACCATTATTGTTATTACTTGCAAAAGACAAGCATTTCTGACTCTCTCACTGGAGTATTTGGGGCTATTCTTTTCTACACCTCTGTCAATGGGAGGCAATTCTAGCCCCGATCTGTATCCCAGACGAGACTTTTAGAAAGCAAGGCACTTCCACGGAAGGGCAAGGAAAGCTGCTCTTTGCAGAGAAAGGACATTTATTTTCCCCTCCCCTTCAGCCCATGAAAGAGTTGAGGTCTGCATTTCATTATCATAAAAAGCCCCTTACCCGAGAGTGAGTAATCGGTGTTTGTCATCCGCATGGCTGGAGTGTACGAGACGCTTGGCATGTCATGGCCCTTCTTCTGCTTCCGTCGATACCACACAAACAGTGCCAGCAAAACCATAATAATTAGCAGGAGGATAATAATTCCAATGATTGCTCCCACTGAATGCCTCTCAGATCCAAGAGCCGGACTAATTTTAGTATAGGGATTTAATTCTTCCATCATGAGAGCCGCTGTTAAAAATAATTCACAATGTACCGTTAAATTGAGTGGCAGAACCCATTCGGCTGGAAAAGGGCTTTGTATTATATATCTCTGCCCCACTTTCCCTCCCTTCCTTTCCCCTTTCGTTCTTTTGAAAGGCACTAGTTATGCTATAGATGTTGGATTGGAAACATTTGCTAGCCCAGAGGAATGACCTTGCAGCCTACCGGCTACATCCAGAGATCTTTTCTCATTGAAGTGGGGTTTGGCAAACACAAAGACCGTTCTCACCTTCAAGGATTTCCCCATTCCTTCCAATGGAAGGAGGTGGCAGCATAGCAGGAGTGGGAACTGGGGTCCCAATATTGTTGGGAGGGCAAATCCCAGCATTCCCCACTTATGTTGGCCAGGATTGATGGAAGCTCTCATCCAAAACCAGCCATGTTAAATCATCATGTTTCTAGCTCTCATGAGGGTACAGCAAACCTGGGGAAGTCATCAAACCCCTTTACTTTCCCTCTTTCTACAGCTACAAATCCTTTCTCATATGTAAGTGATATGTATTCAGGTCACCCAGGGAAGTCTTTTTAGCTCTTCTGGAAGGCTGCCCAAAGAAATGTTTGAACACTCAGTTTGAAAAGAAAGGGAGAAGGAATTTGCCTCACCTTGGTCACACCGGATTCCCTTGAAACCTGGGCTGCAGTAACAAGTACCTGTAACATAGTCACAGGTTGCGTTGTTCATGCATTCGCACAGCTGCTGGCAACCGTAGCCGAACGTTCCCGGAGGACACTCTGAAAAATTCAAAGAAAAGAAAAAGTGGCTGGAAAACTTTGACAAAGACAGTCAATTTCTTAACAGAGGACTTTTAGACATCTCAGAAGGGAAGAAGGCAGGCAGCTCTGAAGAAAATAAAGGATCAGTTAAGACGCCAGCGGAAGGACACTGGGGAAATCCTGCAATCCTGTTGTTATGTTCTGGCTGGGAGATGCCATTTGTAAGCCTTGTCAGTTTCTCAGGTTGCAATTTCATCATAGTAATATTTCTTAATTTTCTAAACCAAGAGACTGCCAATACTGTCACTTTCCATCATCGGAAACAGGTCCCAGTCCCTTAATGATCTTTGCAATCCTTTGCTGAAGAGCCAACATGGCATAGTGGTTTGAGCACTGAACTACAA
The DNA here is from genome assembly GCA_026167975.1 of Phrynosoma blainvillii. Classification (NCBI taxonomy): domain Eukaryota; kingdom Metazoa; phylum Chordata; class Lepidosauria; order Squamata; family Phrynosomatidae; genus Phrynosoma; species Phrynosoma blainvillii. The sequence goes on along the minus strand of JANUYF010000010.1, from coordinate 2,181,312 downwards.
CTCCAGAGACCAGGGGTCAAATCCCTGCTTGGCCATAAAACCCACTGGGTGACCTTGAGCAAGTCACACTCTCTCAGCCTCTAAGGATGGCAATGTTAAAGCCTCTCTGAAGAAACAAGAAAACCCTATGATGGGGTTGCCATATGTCAAAACTGACTTGGCAGCCCACAACAACAACAAGAACAACTAAATAGCTCAAAGCTTTGCAACCACAGTCAGGTAAGGATTCAGAAACAGGGAAATTGGAAGAAAATTAATAACTTTAATTCTAAAGTTGCATTATTATCTTTTCTCCTGTAGAATGACGACATTGGGGTTTCCTGCATTTCTGCCAAAGAGAAATGATTGAACGTCCAGTGACAAAAAAATTTATTCATTCAATTACCATGATGGTCTAGGACAATAAATCTGCGGGCGGCTCACGATAGATCTTTGGGCAATGTTTAGTAACAAAGAGAAAGGAAAGCCGTAAACTGGTCTGGTGCCTTTGGCAAGGGAGGAAGGTTCTGTCTGTGGTGTGCAAGAAGCAAATGGTTGCATTGGTTCCTTCCTCCTAGCTATCAATGGGTCTCCTCGGGTGCAACTCAGCCTAGGTGTCACCCGGTGCAGTTTGCACTCCTCGCACTCCCCTAATGACGCACCTGCTTAAAGCTCTTACTCTTTTAAATATCTAAGCCTTTTAAAATGCTTTTAAAAAGCATTCAAAAGCTGGGAAATCACCAATGATGGTGTCCTGGAGAAGGTGGAACGCTCATCTGGAGAACAGCCCAGAAGCTTAAGTGGGGAAGCTAGAGGAACTGGATTAAGTCCCAGACCCCCAGTGTTTCCAACCAATGGGGACTGGTAGTTTTCGTATGAGCAGGGTGGGGGAATGTGCTCCAATTGGACTCCTTTTTAAAGGGGCTATCCAGAATGCTGAGTTCTATCTGCAAAGAGGCTCAGCGCCTAGGAGAGCCCCCTTAAACCCATTAACAGATACACCACTCCACTCAGAGGGGCCCTAACAGCAGCCTCTGTCCCTGAGGTCTGGTCCAAAATACATATTTTAACAGGTGCTCAACAATGCTGATCTCTGACTCTGGCCCAGAGACTGGTGAGGAGAATTACTCTTTCCTCGCTGGAGCAGCCAAGTGTAGTAAAGGACACTGGAACAGCCCTGGCAAGCCTCCATCTGTTTCTGTGGGAGAAGATGCTCCTGGGCTTTCACAGGGATGCTCCATCAGCAAAAGACAGAGAGGTATGCTTTGCAATCAGACAGGGCAATCCTCGGCCCGAAAGGCATAAGCCGGTTGCAGATCCCAAAAGAACCTGGAAAAACTTCCTTCTCCTCAATGGACACAGCAAAAGAAAGTGGGAAATTGGTTGATTCCCCTTAGGAAGCCTGGGGACTGTCTTTAGCAACTTACTTTGCTCACACTGTTTTCCTGTAAACCCAGTTCTGCAGGTGCATTGTCCCGTAATGTGGTCGCAATCCGCCCCATTTTGGCACTGGCAGACGTTGGCACAGTTTTTCCCATAGAAAGCGGGTGGGCATCCTGGGAGGGCAGGAATTATAGAAAGACAGAAGAAAATTGAATGTGAGGATCTGGCATAAATATTTAGTGAGACATGAAGTTCAGTGGGTGACTCTGATCCAATCACTCAGGATTGCTTTTATGTTAAAGCAAAGGGGACAGAATCATATCTTATTTTTATTTATCTATTTTAAAATTTAAAACAGTTAATCATAGAATCATAGAGTTGGAAGAAACCACAAAGGCCACCCAGTCCAAACCCATTCCACCATGTAGGAATATATACTCAAATCTTTCCCATCAGATAGCCATCCAGCCTCTGCTTAAAAACCTCCAAAGGAGGAGACCAAGACCAAGCATGCAATACAGTGGGTCCTTGTTATCTGCTGGGGTTTGGTTCCAGGATCCCACGTGGGTCCCAAAATCCGTGGATGCTCAAGTCCCATTAAATACAGTGGTATAGTAAAACAGTGTCCCTTATGTAGAATGTCAAAATCAGGCTTTGCTATTTGGAATTAATGCTTTTTTGGAATATTTTCTTTCTTTCTTTCTTTCTTTCTTTCTTTCTTAATTTTTTTATTAATACATACAACTACATACATACAATTACATATAGTTAAGCTAACACACTATACATTCTTATATCTAAATAATATCTATCATACTCCCTCTTCATCTCCCACCACCTTCACTCGTGTACTAATTTTTCTTTCCTCTTAAATTTCTTGTCTTTTCTTATCTTACTTCAATCATACTTGCATTCATTCCATAGGTTCCTCCCTCCAATATGAATTGTAATATTATTGACTTTCTTATGCCTCCTTATATAATATTCTATATTCTCATTTCTACTTTACTTTTATCCATTAAATATTGGATTTTGAATATTATCTCTTATCAAAGATCCAATGATAAAATGGGCACAATATGTGGGTCACTCAATTCAATTAGAGGATTGGGAACGAACATGGAATGAAAGAATGGGACATATGGCCTCTCAAAACTTAAAAGAAAACTGGTATAAGATGTTTTACAGATTGCATCTTACTCCGATAAAAATTGCAAAAATATATAAAAATCAAAGTAATATATGTTGGAAATGTGGAGAAAGGGCAGGTACATATATGCTGGTGGGACTGCAGCTTAGCAAAAAAATATTGGAGGGAGATAAAGGAATATTTTCAAGCCATGGATGCTTGAATCAGTGGATATAAAGGGACGACTATGGGCCTTTGCAGACTGCCAGAAATAGTGCAAATTGAGTCCACTTTTAGGGTTAGTGCTAGGGAATCATGGGAACTGTATTTTATTGTGGCACCAGAGCTCTCTGACAGAGAAGGCTCAATGTCTCAGAAAAAAAAAACAATTCCCATGATTCCCTAGCACTAACCCTAACCCTAAAAGTGGACTCAATTTGCACTATTTCTGGCAGTCTGCAAAGGCCCTATGTTCACAAGCATTCAAAGTGTTGCAATGCTAAACATTAACTCAAGAGGACAGTGTCTCCTTTCTGGAGATCTGTTTCCAGATTGTTGGAAACTAAGCCCAAAACTCACGCTGTGTGCAGTAGGGACCGGTCCAGCCAGGGGTGCATCGACATTCGCCATCATGGGGGCTGCATGTTGCACCATTGTGACAGCTGCAAGAGTGGAAACAGTCTGCACCCCAGAAACCCACTGGACAAGCTGTGGAAAGAGAAAGAGAGAGAAAAAAGAGGAGGAGAGAATGGAAACGTGTTCTTCCATATTTCACTTTGGAAGAAAGTTTGCCAATCTGGTTGACTTGCAGCCAACACAGAAATGAATAGGGAGCATCGGGCACACACAGGAAAGTCTCATGCCTGGTGTGGATAATGGGACAGCTAGGAAAAGTGACTTTTCTGGACTGAAGTAACACTGGCTGGGGGGGGGATTGTGGGGGCTGCAATCCAAACAAAGTAAATTTCTCAAGCTCTGGGGAGCAAAATACCTCTGGAAATATTGGGGAGTATAGAAGTGTTCTATCAGGAACAACTGCTTGTTAAGACATTTTGAACAGTCACAATTGCTTCTGAAGAACCCCCCCCCCCCAAAAAAAAAATCACCATTGGCCTATCTTAAATAGAAATGAACAGTCACTCCTCAATTACTTTCTAAATATAATGAACAGTCCACGAAATTGACAGCCTTCCTCATTTTTGTCTTGAGCGACAGCCATATTCAGCCCGGAGAAGAGGCACAATAAAAGCAAAATTACAGCTGTCTGTTTTTATCCGATCCCTACTTTATCACTGGAGGTTTAATGTATTTTACTGTGAACGCCTGTCTAATGCCTTTGCTGCCTCGTGAATACGAAGCAACATTTCTGAATGAAAGGCTGGGGCTTCCCAGGGACAATCTGCCTCCAATTAAAGGTTTGTTTGGGAAATGCCAGTTTTTGGATCGGCAAATGTCAATCTTCTACCTAAGCAATTTTGCCACATGTCCTTCCAAAAAGCACTCAGACTTTTAACAAGTAAATTACCTGTAATAGGAATATCTCATCTCTCTAATTTCCCAGCCATATGGACCTTGCAACACAGAAGTGTCGACGGTTTAATGATTTCTTCAGGAAAAGTGTTGGCGGAAAAAAAGATGTCAAGAGACCTTCCTTTCACGATCAGAAGGGGTGCTTCTGTTTTTGCATTTCAAATCAAACGTACCCAGGCAAAATCCAAATAGGGATATCAAGGAGAATTTGGTTCTTAGTGTAGATCTATTTCAGTTTCTTAAATTTTTGGTATTGAATTGGCTGTTTGATCATACAGGGCTTCTGCTTTCCAAAAGAACATTTTTAACCTTTCTGGGGCTTCTCCACAAATGAACCATATTCCTCAAACCAAAATTGAAGTGGGGGGGGAAGGGTTAATATATTGCTGAGGGACAGTTTTAACCCACTTGGGACCAGCCTTAAAATATAGGGCAATATCATTATTATCGCTGTGTGCTTTTCAAGTCATTTCTGACTTGTGGCGACCCTGTCATGGGGTTTTCTTGCCATGATTTCTTCAGAGGGGGTTTGCCTTTGCCTCAAAGGCTGAGAGAGTGTGACTTGCCCAAGGTCACCAGTGGGTTTCCATGGCGGAGCGAGGATTCGATCCCTGGCCTCCAAAGTCCTAGTCCAATGCTCAAGCCAACACTGGTTCCCAAGGGCAATATTAGCACTTTTATATTGCAGATGGAGACTGAGATTGCTTCCGTGAAAGATCTCATTGGTGTTGCAAGTAAGGCATGTGTTAGGTAAGTTTCTTCCACTTAGGCTGTGTCCAGACTGCAGAAACAATCCAGTCTGGCACCACTTTAACTGCCTTGGCTCAATGCTATGGAATTCTGGGAACTGTAGTTTATTGTGGCACCAGAGCTCTCTGGCAGAGATGGCTAAAGGTCACACAAAACTACAGTTCCCAGAATCCCATAGTATTGAGCCATGGCAGTTAAAGTGGTATCATCCTGGATGATTTCTACAGTGTGGACACAGCCATAAGCAGACTGGCCTTTTAACATTAAAAGAAAACATTTATCTGAGCATGCAAAAGAGGGGGAAGAGAGCATTCTCCTTACTTTGGGAGCAGTCTTTGCCTATCCAGCCAGGGAAACATTGGCAAGATCCGTCAATTGGATTGCAGGTCCCATTGTTCGTACACAAGCATGTTTCTGTGCAATCCTTCCCATATCTTCCGCTTGGGCATACTGTAGGGACATAAAGGCATAAGAGAATCAAGGTTTTGGGGTGTTGTTGTAAGTCTCATTTCTTGGCCACTGAAATGCAGAAGAAATGTCTGAAAGCAGGACGCATGGCTCAGCGTACAAAAGCTAATGATTCGCATCCATGTTCCCATGGAAGCTCTAGATGTGCTTCTTGTGTTGTACCTCTGCTGCATCTGCACTGTAGAAATAATGCAGTTTGACACCGCTTTAACTGTCATGGCTCAGTGCTATGGAATCCTAGGATTTTTAATTTGTTGTGGCACCAGAGCTCTCCGACAGAGAAGGCTAAACATCTCACAAAACTACAGATCCCAGGATTCCATAGCATGGAGCCATGGCAGTTAAAGCAGTGTCAAACTGCATTAACCCCGCAGTTTGCAGCCTTGGCATCATGATTCTCACTCAAGCCCTCTATAATTGCTGGGAAGTGCTTTCTCTTGCAAATGGGAACGTGCATCCCCATCTGGAGCAGAACTTAGAAAAGTTACTTTTGGGGAGGACAGCCAGCAGAATCCCCCAACGAACTTGGGTAGGGGATTCTGGAAATAGCTGTTAAAAATAAAAAAAAAAACTCCAAGTTCTGATGTTTTCTAGATCACTGCAAAGGAATGGTTAAATTGCTGGACTTGTAATGGCTGCTGGCTTCTCTCTCTGAGCAAAACTGGCATCTTTTTCACTCCACCGCTGAGAAAAACAGATACAGATGTTGCATACATCACAGTAACAGAAACACAGGCAAACTCATATCACTTGTAAATAGGTATATATATATATATATATATATATATATATATAGTGATTACGCATCCTCTATGCATTGTTTTGTTATGGCAACATTTTGACAATTCATGGTTTCTGGCACACATTCGGAGGAGATGACCTCAATCTGTTCCCCAAATGATTCAATCCTAGAATGAAATCTGGAGCTGGGAATCATTTACTCTGAGACAATATGCCAGCTCTGTCAATGACAGGAATGGGGAGAACAGGTTGGGGAGACAATCGCATATAGTCTTGCAATGCACTTATCTCTCCCCGAGTAGATAACGTTGACTTTGAAGCTAAATGCTAAACTGAACAGTTTCTCGACTGCAATGAGACAAAAATGTAGCAACTGGAAAGGTGTGTGTTTGGGGTGGGTGCTTGATGATACCTGTCTTCCCTTATGGATGGATGGATGGATGGATGGGCCCATTGTCCCAACATCTCTGCAATGGTTCTCGGGAAAAGACATCGCTTCATTGGGATGCATCCTTCATCCTTGGTTGGAATAGAACCCCATCAAAAGTGTGCCTTCAAATCACCTGTTGGCTTATGGTGAGGTGACCCCATGAATTTCACAGGTTTTTCTTGGGTAAGGGATACTCAAAAGTGGTTTTGCTAGTTCCTTCCTCTGAAATACAGCCTACAGCACCTGGGATTCATTGGTGGCTTCCCATCGAAGTAAGAAACAGAGATGACCATGCTTAGCTTCCAATATCAGATGGGATCTGGTGCTTTCAAAGATTTAGGCATTATTATGTGTGAGTGTGTGCCTTCAAGCCACCTGTTGGCTTATGGTGACCCCATTAATTTTATAGGGTTTTCTTAGGCAAGGAATCCTCCGAGGTGGGTTTGATGGTTCATTTCTTTGAAAAATAGCCTATAGCACCTTGGATTCATTGGTGGCTTCCCATCAAAGTACTAACCAGGGATGCTTAGTTTCCAAAATCAGATAGGATCTGGTGCCTTCAGGGATTTAGACCTTATTGTATGTGTGTGTGTGTGTCTTCAAGTCACCTGTGGGCTTATGGTGACCCCATTCATTTTATAGGATTTTTTTAGGCAAAGAATCCTTAAGAGGTGGGAGCCTGTAACACCTCTTCTCACCTTCTTCTCAACCCCTAGAAGAGTGATTCTCAGCCTTTTGACATCCAGACATTTGGAACTGCAACTCCCAGAATTTCTGACCATTGATCATATTGGCTGGGACTTCTGGGAGCTGAAGTCCAAAACATCTGGAGGAGAAAAGTTTAAGAACCAGTATCTTAAAAGAATACACAAGTTAGTGGAGCCCATTTGAGTGAGGGCAAACCAGCTGAAGACCGATGCTAAACCTTTGGAATTGTTAGAATGGATGTTTGCAGCTTATTTCTAGAGTCTCATTCTCCTTAGCAAATAAGATTAACAGGGAGGGGTGAGATCAAAAAAGAAAGAAAATATGTATTATCATAATTGCAGTTTAAAAAACAACATTTGTTATCACATCGGTCTAAAGCAAAATATTAAATCTCTTCCTCCTCCTCCTCCTCCTCCTCCTCTTCCTCTTCCTCTTTTTTAAAAAACATTTTTATAAGAAAAGCATATATATCTCATATCATATGCTGGCACATCATGACAAATTGCAACACCAGCCACATTTAATTAGAACATGAATATTGTATGGCAATTTGGCTGGGTGGATCAACATTTCAAAGGGAAAGCAGGGACCCTCAACAGATTGACTTCAAGAAAACAGGATTGTGCCTAATGAGATAATTAGGACCGCTCCAGACTTTGAAAACTGAGCTGGGTTTTTGCATTGAAAGAGGCCCATTTCATTGAAAAAGGAAAGTGAAGTGCTGGGTCTCCTATTAATTGCTATACATCTTGATGGCATAAGCAGCAAGGAGGAAAGAGAAAAAAATATTATGTTTCTATTTAATCTGTGCTGAATGGTCTTGCCTAAGTGTTGCCTGTTGATTTGTAACTTGCCAACTAGCAAGTACTTGCAAAAGAGGGTGAAGTCTGTCCATCCATCTGTCTGCTTTGCCTTGTCTTGCCTTGCCTGCCTTTCAACAAAAGACTGAAATCCAAAGAGGAGGAATTCCCCTTAACCACAGAAACTAGTTCAGACCCCAATTTACGATGAAGAGAACCCATAAATTTAGACTACTCCAGGGTTACACTTTCCCATTCCCTCTTTGATCCTGCTGTGATGAGAAGTTTAGATTCTGATTAAGCATTGCTTGCTCCATCTTTTCTGTTGCAAGCGGAAGCGAGCCAACTTCAGCTCAAGATGAGCTACATTTTAGGGTTTTAGACAAAATGCTAAATTGTACACTGTCCAAAACAGAAGCTTCCCATCTCCTCCCAGCCACACTATGGAAAAAGGAGGAAAAATGCATCATCCAGGCTGAGCAGAGGGGAAAGGTGCAGGTCAATTTCATTCCTCTGAACTGCAGAAATAATGCAGTTTGATACTGATTTAGTTGCCATGGTTCAGTACTTTGGAAATCTGGGATTTGTAGCTTTGCAGGCTATTTAGCCTTCACTGTCAAAGCGCTCTGGTGCCACAGCAAACTACAAATCCCAGGATTCCATAGCATGGAGCGGTGTCAAATTGCATTATTTCTAAAGTGCACATGCAACCCAGGTCATGAGAATGAGCACAGTTCCATCCTTCCAACAAGAGCTGTCTGGAATGGCACGCTGGCAGAGAAGGCTAAACGTCTCACAAAACTATAAGTCCAAAGAGAAGGAATTCCCCTTAAGCACAGAACTGGTTTCCACCCCAGTTTACCATGAAGAGAACCCATAAATTTAGACAGGATTCCACAGGATGGAGCCACGGCGGTTAAAGAGATGTCAGGCGGCATTATTTCTGCAGTACAATTTAGTATTGCCTATTCCAATCCCCAAAAGTCCCCTTCTGGTGAGAATTTGCAGACTTGTTGCTTGAGATCCTTAAACAAAAGGGTTACAATCCCAGGGCTTTCTGCCTGCAAAGCCAGACCTCTTTTGCATCACTCTTCTACAGCCCCCCTTGGATCGCAAACAAGTTGATTTCCAGACGTCATTTCTTGAAAGATTTGTGATTGGTACATTGGCGTTGGCATATATGTCTTCCATTGATTCAGAACGCAACTCACAAATGCCACGGTGTATTTAGGATGGGCTAGAACTGACAGCAATGAAACGCGAGACCTGAACAGCCAGGTGACTCTACAATACCTATCACATTTAATTTATACATAATTAAGTCCCAACCCATGCATCTCTCCTATTTATGCATATTATTACATAATGGAGACGTAAATGCTCATATGCATTTCTGACCATGAAGGAAAACAGATTTTCCCACTTGCTATCTTGGACCACAAACCCTTTAAAAGGATTTTTTATTTTTTAAAAATGATAGCAACCTTGCCACAGGCCTATAGCCATTTCAATGTCTTGGAGCAACTGCTCCCAAACACACGGTACCAAGGAAAATCACTGAGCGTCTTCCTACCTTGGTTGCAGAGCGGACCAAAAAACCCAGGGAGGCAAGTGCAGTGTCCCGTGATGTGATGGCAAGGGACCGTGCTGTGAATGCACTGTGGGCACGGCTGGCTGCAGTGATGGCCGTAGAAACCCGGAGGACAAACTAAAACAAATAAGCAAAACATAGTCATGGAAACAGGAGAGAAAACTCACACAACTTGCAAGCCCTCAACGCTGTTGCTACAATGCATACTTCTTGCAATGGAAAAACCTTTATACTCTTTCAACTCACAACAGATCAAAAAAGGGAGAGAATAGTCAGGGGGGAAAATTGACTTGCCCAGGGCTACCAACTAAGTTCATGGCTGAAGCTGGACTTGAGCCACTGTCTGCCTGGCCACTAATCCATGGCTGCACCTACACTGCAAAATTAATGCAGTTTGATGTTGCTTTAACTGCCATGGATCAATGGTATGGAGAGCTCTGGAGCCACAACAAATTACAATTCCCAGGATTCCGTAGGATGAAGTCATGACAGTTAAAGCGGTGTCAAACTGCATTATTTCTGCAGTGTGGCAGTGGACCACACTTCTTCTTAAAAATGTTATGGCAACCAGTTCTGAATAGCCAGCACAGCAGGGCAAGAACAACTGAAGCCCCAATACAAAAATAATTCCCTTCTCCTCTTAGTCAAACAAATCTACAAATGAGTGCTGCCAATTTCTACATCTGGCTGTGCTCCTGTGCCAGTAACACAGGCACATGAGAAGCATAAATATACCACTTGAACCTTCTTCCCACCTCTGAATCTGCATAATGGGTAAAAAAATCTTTTATCTGCTAGGTTTTTAGCCTGGCCATGATATTTTCCATCTTCTTAGGGCATATGGGTTCTCCCGAACCCTTCACCCATTGCCTTTCTGGATTAAGATGGGAGGCGGGCAAGATATTGAACACTGTCCTTATTGCAAAGGGATCTTGCAGCACCTGGACTAATTGTGCAGAAGAAATGGGAGCATCAGTAGACTTGGTCTCCTTCCTCAGATGCATGGAGTGAAGTGGTGCCCAGGAAGGACCTTTATAATCAGACTGTAGGAATAGCCATAGAAATGCATGACTATGTGGGGATGGTGATGAGGTGACAAGTCCAGTTTTAAATATGGTCTCCCTCAAGTTTTGCATTTCCATGGCTATTCATACAGTCTAATTATAAAGGTCCTTCCTGGGCACCAGTTTGCTGCATGCAACAGAGGAAGGAGGCCAAGTCTACGAAAGCACATTTCTTCTCAAAGGTGCTACAAGATCCCTTTGCATACTGATAGTCCAGACTAATACAGCCATGTCTCTGAATGCTACCATTCTATTTGTTCACAATATGTTTGAGACCCTTTCAGGGGAGGCTCGCTGACCCTGCGCTTGAGATACAGACGTATCAACGGAAACAAAACGGCTGTCAACCTTCACAATGAGCCAGGATAAAAGTTGAGTTCGGGGACAAGGCTGAAGACAAGGAACTCTTACAAGGCAAATTCACGGCATAATTCTGTCCCCTTTCCTAGGAGAGAGGAGGCGAACAAACCTCCCTCCCTGTCAGAAGCCACTTAAGAGTGCAATTGCATGGAAAATAGATATTTTGGTGGAATTAGAAGGCCCCTCTGGCCTGTATTCCAGCAGCTGATGACAAAACTAAGCTGCTCCCCTCTTCTCACACTGGAAACGTTTCCATTCCCTCCAGTAAAATTTGAAACCAACAAATGGTGATGGGGGGAAACAAGGGATGTCTCCTTTGTCTCCCTTACTCTTGGAGAATCTTTCTCCTGACTTGTAGTAGAGCTGCTTTACAACCACAGAGAACACTTTAGCAAGCGCCAGGAAACAGGTTTATAATGGAAATGCTCAAAGGCCATTTACGGCAGCAGGGGGTCACAGGCAAGCCTGGAACAGCTTTTAAGTTAAAAAAGAAAAAGGGGAAAAAATAGCAGTTACAAATTCTTTTGGATAGAGGAGTGTGTGCCGGCAGGGGCAAAAAGTTACTTGCCGTCTTAAAGAGGTCTTTTAAAAAATAACGGACCACTGTAAAGGTCTAAAAGAGCTCTCTCAGCTTATGCAGCCCTTTGAAAATGGAGGTCTGGTCATAGAATGACAGAAATGGGGGAGACTCCAAGGGGCATCCAGTCCAACCCCATTCTGCCATGCAGGAAGACACCATCAAACCATCCCCAATCAGCCTCTGTTTAAAAACCTCCAAAGGAGGAGACTCCAACACCTTTTGTTCCATTGTCGAACAGCTCTGACTATCAGGAAGGTCTTCCTAATGTTTCAGTGGAATTTCTTTTCCTGTAGTTTGCATCCATTGCTCTGGGTCCTATTCTCTGGAGCAGCACGAAAGAATCTTGCTCCATCCTCAACATGACATCCCTTCAAATATTTAAACTTGGCTATCATGTCACCCCTAAACCTCCTCTTCTCCAGGCTAAACCTACCCAGCTCCTTGAGCTGCCCTCATAAGGCTTGGGGGTTTCCAGACAGGGGAATTCGGGAGTTTGAAGCAAGAAATGTAGGAACTCCTTTCCCCATGGCTGTGACTAGAGGGACAATGGGTCAAAAAGGGGCACCCAGAGGCTCTTACTTCTTTGGCACATGGGCCCACGGTACCCGGGTGCGCATTCACAGGTCCCGTCCTCTGGGGAGCAATATCCGCCATTCTCGCAGCTACAGGCGATGGAGCAGTTGGGTCCCCAACGTCCCTGGGCACAGACGCTATCGCAATGGATGCCTGGAGAAAAGGAGACAGACCGATTAATCTCTGGGTCAAAGAGAAGAGCTCCAAGAGACGTCAAAGCTCATCTGAACAACCACAGTGACATATTTTGCATTGGGATTCAGGACTCAACAGTGAAACGGATTTCATAAGCAACCAGGAGATGACCTGATCTCGGGTTTTGGGGGGTCCTATCCACAGCCAGAAGGCCCATGGGGTGCAAGTGAGTCTCCAATGCTCTCAGTGCTGCCTTTGCCAGGCAATGGGTGTGTGTGTGTGCCGTTCCAGCTCTGATTATGAGCAGGGCCAGGATAGTAACTTAGAATCATAGAGTTGGAAGAGACCTCAAGGGCCATCCAGTCCAACCCCTTTCTGCCACGCAGGAACCCACAATCAAAGCACTCCCAAAAGATGGCCATCCAGCCTCTTTAAAAACCTCCAAAGAAGGAGACTCCACCACTCTCTTCCACTGTCAAACAGCTCTTACTGTCAGGGAATTTCTCCTAATGTTTAGGTGGAATCTCTTTTCCTGTAGTTTGCATCCATTGAGGGTCCATTGTGTCCTATTCTCTAGAGCAGCAGAAAAGAAGCTTGCTCCATCCTCAATATGACATCCCTTCAAATACTTCAACTGGGCTATAACCTCTTAACCTTCTCTTCTCCAGTCTAAACATACCCAGCTCCCCAAGTCTCTTCTCATAAGGCTTTATGGTTCCCAGACCCTTCACTATTTTGGTCGTCCTCCTCTGGACACGCTCCAGCTTCTCAACATCCTTTTTGAATTGCGGTGCCCAGAACTTGAGTCAGTGCTGCTGGGGAGTGAAAGGGAGAGGCCTCTCTTAACCCCCCGAGATCCTGTTCTTACCTTTATCCCTACATTTCTACTGAGCAATTTCTGTTAGATAATGATGGTTACATGATTAAGTCATCACTGGACCCTTGCTTTGCATAGCAACTCTTACCATAAGAGGTGATCCCACCTTGGATTCTCTGTCTGCATTCTCAGAAATGTGTATGCTCTGCAAACATGCAGAGATGCAGAAAATGCAAATGTGGGCATCAAATAACTCCCAAGACAATACATTGCCATTTATTCCAGCATTTGAATCTACCAAAGATCAGGGCATGTGTGCGTACATGTGGAGAGTATTTGCAGGACATTTAAGAAATGCACAGTCTGGTATTCTTTTAGTTTGTGACATTTAAATGAGGGTGTCTGCTCTTTCTCTTGTGACTTAAAAGGAACCAAGATCCAATCCTACAATTCCACAGAACCTTAAAAAGCTATTACTCAATAGTGTAGACTTGCTAGGCAAACACTTTCATTATTTTAGATACATGAAACAGGAGTTCTTTTGGAAACAGCGCTGGCATGCAAAATGTGGTACCTACATCCTTAACAGTTGCACAGGAGGGGAAATTGTGCCAACTGTGGTTTTTATCCGTGGGGTGTTTCCCAGTGTTTGGTTTTAGAAACATTTCAGATTTTGGAATTCCAGATATGGGAAACTGTACTACTATATAAGGCAATCACTTTGGCTTGCTTCTCCCCTGTCAAGTCAGTCATAAACTAGGAACAAATCAGGATTTGGGTTCAGAGGCTGCAATGATCAAATTGCCAATGGAAGTTTACAGGAAGATTCATGTAGGAATAACGAAGCATCATCAACAACATGAATAACCTTTATATCTGGATATATATTTCTATATGAATAAGTTGGTGGGCAATGGTTATTCAGTGATGAAAGACACTCTGAATATACTAAAAGATATCCACCAACTTCTAAAAGATGTTGAGAGCCAACATACTGTAGTAGTCTGAGCTCTGGACTCTGGAGACAAGGGTTCAAGCCCTTGGTCAGCCATGGAAATCCATTGCGTGATCTTAGGCAAGTCACACTCTCTCAGCCTCAGAGGATGGCAATGGCAAACCTTTTGCCAAGAAAACACCATAACCAGTTCACCTTAGGGTCATTATAAGTCGGAAACAACTTGAAGGCATACAATAAAAACAATAGTGACAGATTTTATCTGCCCATGTTTATCCCTGTTTCTTTCCCAAAAGTTCAATATTCTTCTATCCTCCAGCACTTTTCAAGTGTCCGGACCAATTTAAACCCATGAAGATGTTTGCGAAGGAGTTTTTACTTGTAGTTGTCATAATTTGTGGATTTTGCTGTCTTTAACATTGAGCTAACAGCATTAGGAGCCAGTGTGGTGTCGTAGTTTGAAGACCAAATGCCCACTCAGCCATAGGAATCCCCTGGGTGACCTTGGGCATGTCACATTCTCTCAGCCTCAGAGGAAGGCAATGCCAAACCTCTTCTGAATAAATCTTGCCAAGAAAACCCTGCAATCAATTCGTCTTAGGGTCACCATCTCTTGGAAATGACGTGAAGGTGAGCAATATAAACAACAAAACCACTGTTTGGCTACTGTTTTCCTTGGAAAATGGTAGCCTCCTAGTAATTCTATGATGCTTTCCCAGGATTGTTAAAACAGGAGTGGCCTCCAAGGCCTGGCCAGCCATTCCTATGATACAAATGGCAAGGTGGGTGAGGATGGCACCTGGCTTAGCAGATCACAAGTTGTGCAGATTTGGTTTAAACATATAAACAGCAAACTGAGAGCCCTGGGCACTGACTGCTGCTTCAGTGTGCAATGAGATCTGATACCAAGTTCATTGAAGCAATCCCTACAACATCTGGAAGTTCTTTATCAGCTAGGCGCATGTTTCTATCGGATAAAAGGATAAACACAGGCGCCGATTGTGCAAGACCTCAACTCAGCCAAAGGCTGGATTAAAGGCACAGCCACGGATAAAACTCCTCCTTTCAAGTCATTTCCTCCTTTCTGATAACTTCATTGGGATTCCAAAAGTGACACCAAAAGCAACATACACCCTTGGTGGGATTTTTCATCCTAGTCATCCTGCTTTGGAGGATGGTTAAATCAACAAAACAATTATCATAGAACACATTTACAGTGCAATATATATATGTGTGTGTGTGTGTGTGTGTGTGTGTGTGTTATTGCATTTTAGGAGTACAGAAGAACTCTATAATAAATGCAAATTTCAGACAGGTTGATGGAGATGGTGCCAGTGTTAGGGACATCATAATATGAGATCGGGAAGTGTGTGAACGGCAAAGAGAAAAGGTGCCTTGGATGATGTTTTACCATGGACTTTGCCAAGAGCATCTTCATGAGGCTGTTTCACTTTCCAATCTTCCCTTGTAAAATTTTTTAATCCAAGAACTACTGTCCTAAGGTCATAGACGGAGACCAAAGATGCTACAAGATCCCTTTGCATACTCATTTGACCTAATATGATGGGTGTGAAAACTGTATGGTCCCATAGGTGCAACTCCCAGCAGAAATATCCAGCATAGCCAATTGTGAGGAATGCTGGGAGTTGAAGTTCCACAACATCTGGGTGAGGGGCACATGATTCGCACCCCGATCTAATGGCAGGTCCTGCGCTGGGACCATCATGTGCATGTGCTGGAAGACCTCCAAGAAGGGCACCTTCTGTGTTTCGATTGCAATGTGGGTCCTGACCTTGTGGGAGAGTCTACTCAGCCGCGTTTGCACTGGCACACTAGTGCATGACTTGGTTCACAAGTAGTCCGCTACTTGTGCGGCTCTCATGTTTCTCCTGATGGTGGATTATTCACCATCGTTTTGAAAACTGCCAGAGCCAGGCTCCTGGAATTACATTCAAAGCGAGATTAAAGGAATGGCTGTCATGTCCCATTTCCCATTTCCCGACAGCAATATTTGGACCTGAATTCTTTTATTGTAAGATGAGCTATTTATAAATGGAGACAATTAAGGAACATTATTTCTTGTCTTGGAGTTTGGAGAGAATGACACCCGACTCCTTCCTCTGAAAAAAAGGTAGAAGCATTAAAATCCATCTCTCTCTCTCTTTTTATGGAAGAAATGGCACTTCTAATGGAAGAGTAATGAGGAGAATCTGCTCAGGACTAAATAAAGAGAAAATGATTCCTGATGGGGATATTGTCCTAATAGAGAGAGGAGTGGTGAGAAGGTCTAATTGCACCCAGTAGACAACAGCAATTCCACACCTTTTAATGAGATTTATATACACAATGCCTGCAAAGAGATAATATACCAGGAACACTTTCAGATGTTTACAGGTACATGATGTCCATGTTTACCTTTCAGGTGCTAAAGGCCAGCTTTTATTGCATCTATTTCACAGAGTGATTGGCACATAATATTTTTTCCCCAGGCAATTTAAACTCTGCACATTACTCCGCAATCTGGATTTATTTATTTTTTAATGGAGGAGAGCTTACCAAGAGAAGCCACAACTTTCTTTTCTCCTTCTTCACAAAATTGAGAAGCTTTATGTGAAGCAAAAATGCTGTGTAAGTATGTGTCCCACAGCTTCTGTATCCCTTATCTGGAATGGAGACATTGCAAAGCCCGGCTGAGAGTCTTCTAATGGAAGTTGCCGGGACTCGATTGGGAACCTTCTCTATGCAAGGACATCATCTGCAACTGCACTAGGCTTCCCAGCCACCTCCAGAGAGCTATATATCATAACCACACAACCTGCATTGCAAGGTGATGCCAGGGGAGTGGCTGCTGGCGGCCACAGATCAACGAAGCAGTCAATCCACTCTGGGTATTATGCCTTGAACTTTAAATGAGTTATCCAAGGCACCATGCCTTATTCCAGGGGTAGGCAACCTAAGGCCTGGGGGCCGGATGCGGCCCCCCAAGACCTTTGGACCGGCCCCAGGCCAGTCTTGCCGCCAACGCCGCCGCCACCGTCCGCCATGATAATATTGATTATTGTTGTTATTACTTGTTCTTGGGGTTTTCTTGGCAAAATCTCCACAGGGGTTTTGCCATGGCTTTTCTGGGCCTGAGACAGTGTGCATGCATTTTTTAAAAAAATTATTTATTTATTTATTTATTTATTTATTTATTTTGGGTGCTTCGGCCCCCCAATTGTCTGAGGGACAGCAACCCGGCCCATGGCTCAAAAAGGTTGCCTACCCCTGCCTTATTCCATAAGAAGGTCCAGCAGCCTGGATAGCTCTTCTTTAAAAAAATGGAGTAAAACCTGGAGCAAATTCACCATCCCACCGAGGTGGGAGCCTCCTGCCACACGTAATTGACTGTAGAATTGGAATGACGTCTATGCAAAAAAAAAGATAATTTCACCCCCTTTCCCCCAAATCTGGATTTTGGCCAGACCCCTTATAGATTATACCTCAGAGCCAGTGTGACGTAGTGGTTTGAGTGTTGGACTACGTCTCTGGAGATTCCCAGGTTCAATTCCCAGCTTGGCCCTGAAACCCACTGGATGACCTAGGCCAAGTCACATACTCTCAGCCTCAGGGGAAGGCAATCTGAACAAAGCTTGCCAAGAAAACCCCATGATAGGTTAGCTTGAGGGTCACGAGAAATGACTTGGAGGCACACAACAACAACCCATCACAACATGTCTGCAAGGTAGGTCTGCATTATGTCTTTCAACTTGGAAGCTGAGGCTGAGAGCAACTTCTTTAAGGGCCTAACACTATTCCCTCACACAAAGCTTGGCACAATTACCTTTCTAAGACTACAATCCCCACAATCCACACTGGTATGCCATGCTGGTGGGGATTCTGAGAGCTGCAGTCCAAAAAGTACCTTTCCCGAGCTCTGCGTGCTCACAAGAGTTTAACCAAAGGGCGTAGCCTACAAAACATGTAGAGAAAAGGTTCTCCACATTTTGGCCCCTTCCTCCAATGCTCCCACAAAATAAACCAGTGCTGCAAAAGTTCTATCTTCTATCTCCTAATCTGGCACCTGGCGGTCTATTTGCCCTTTCCAACGATTCTCCTCTTTCGCTTCTATGGTTGTACTCTTGCCTTCGTGCAGAAGGCTCTTTGCATCTAAATCCAGTCATTAATAATTACATAAGCCCTGCTCGGCTCTGTGTGTACCAAGCATGCCGCCGCATCCGTTCCTAGCCGGAGAAAGAGAAACTCAATGCGAAGGTTTGAAAGGCTCCCATCTGATTAGTTCCATATCAGCCCTGAGGAGGAATAAGGACAAACAGGGGCTCACGGATGAAGAGGAGAGATCTCAAGGCAGTAATTCCCAAACTGTGTGCCGGGGCACATTAGGATGCCACAAGAAATTAATTAGAGGGCCCAGAGAGCTCAGCCACCGAAGCTGGGGCTCAAGGTGCCTCTGAACAATTCATTCCTCCGGTCTGGGCTCCGTACAATCAGCCCCCCGCCTGGCATGCCGAGAGCGGAGGAACAGCCCGGCCGTGGCACCAAGATGCAATCTGGATCATCAGACCAGATGCCAAGCAGAAGTCTCTGCCTCCTTTCTTCTGATTTGGAATCACAGAGAAAACAGAAACACCTGGATGAGTGATTCTATGTCAGGGGTAGGCAACCTTTTTGAGCCGGGGGCCGGGTTGCTGTCCCTCAGACAATTGGGGGGCTGAAGTACCATAAATAAATAAATAAATAAATAAATAAATAAATAAATAAATAAAAATATATTTTTTTAAAAAAATTAAAAATGCATGCACACTCTCTCAGCCCCAGAAAAGCCATGGCAAACCCCCTGTGGAGATTTTGCCAAGAAAACCCCAAGAACAAGTAATAACAACAATAATCAATATCATCATGGTGGGTGGCGGGGGGAGGGGCAGGACCAGCCTGGGGCCGGTCCAAAGGCCTCGGGGGCCGCATTTGGTCCCCAGACCTTGGGTTGCCTACCCCTGTTCTATGTGATGGCAGGTTAACATTGCTCACATGGAAAGCCTTTCAGAAGGTTTTTACAGGAAAGAAGGAAGAAAGGAAGGAAGTTTGGCTCCAGTTTTAATTTGGAGAAGGAGAGATGCATCTCTGGCTGCATCTGCACTGCAGAAATAATCCAGGTTAGCCCTGCTTTACCAGCCATAACTCCTTGCTATGCAATTTGGGGATTTGTAGTTTGGTGAGATGTTTAGCCTCCTCTGTCGGAGCGCTCTGGTGCTACAGCAAACTACAAATCTCAGGATTCCATAGCACAGAGCCCTGGCAATGAAAGCGGCGTCAAACTGTATTATTTCTGCAGTGCAGATGCTGGCTTAGACAGCATTGCAAATCTCCTTGACCCTGAAGGGATAAAACAGGGTCAAAAGACTAATATACTCCCGTAAAGTGGTTGCAGACTGAATGCTAGGGCAATGCATTGTGGCTCTGGTGCCACAACAAACTACAAATCCCAGGATGGCGCCATGGCAGTTGAAGCAGTATCAAGCTGCATTGATTCTGCAGTGTGGCAGTCAGTAGCTTGAGACCAATGCTGGATCAAGGACAAATGCCATTTGGCTCTTTTAAACCACAGTTTGCTTCAGGGTCACCATAAATCAGAAACAACTGGAAGGCGCACAGGTGCAAAAAAGATGCACCCCATGTATTAAAGCCCCAAAATCACCCCATAGAGGGAAGGAAAAGCGCAGATCTGTTTGCACCTCTGTGGAAGGATGAGAGGCTTTGGTACCAGAGGTCTCTGCCATAGGATTGCAGCCATCATCCGTCTTCTTTCTTCCCATTTTAATCTACTTATTTGAGAAGGCTGTAATTTATTTCTCCACCTTCCCAGGATGCCTTTTCTTCTTTGCCCACAGCATAATTCCCAGCCTGTGCCCTAAATAAAAAATTGTGATTCCTGACTTAGAGCAAAGGAGAAATAAACTTGACCAAGATACTGATCTGGTGCCGCTCCAGAAGTTTGAGAGGCGGAATTAACGGAAGGACTTCAGCGGAGCCTTTGATAACTTGGCCAATGCAAATTAAATGGAAAAGGAGGGATAAAATAGCCTGGTAACCAGCAGGAGTCATTCTTAAGGTTCCTTGTCAAAGAGAGAATTTTTAAGCAAAAGGAGGGCATTAAAATCTTATCATCTCGCATGAAATTAAGCCAATGAAAAATTAAAGTTGATTTCTAATAGGCTTATGATACATTTAAAGATTTAGAGGGCACTCACAGAAGCCAGAGCACTAAGTATTCCTATTTTTGATGGGAGGGAAACAGAGAGAGAGAGAGAGTTTGCCTTTCAGAAAAGCCCAATGGAGGCAGGTAAAAGAGTCGGAGGGGGTGAAATAAAACCTTTGGCCGGTGAATGAAATGCCTACCCTCTTTTTAAAGAATAATGCAAGGATGCAAGAATAATCACAGCAATGGACACTTAGCTTGGAAATCTAGTCGAGTTTTCAAATGCATTTAAATGCAAAATTCTGCAGATAATGGGAACAGCCAGCCAGAAATGATGCCTTAATGGGAAATTGGTACCAAAAATAAAATAAAATTCTGTCTATGTTTTATACGTAGTATGATGGAAGAAGCCCAAAAGGAAGCTACTCAGCGTAATGGCTTTTTAAAACACACACACACACACACTAAAATGCCCTGTGTAAGCCTCTTGTTTAACAACCTGGCTGATGCAGCTTGTGAAAAGCTTACACACATTATAAACTCACAGTTTATAAAACATGAGCGGAGGTCTCCTAAGGAGAAAGGTGTTTATAGTCTGCACTTATATCTGCCAACGGAACCGGAACGCGGCGTATTTATTTCATAGTTTGTGAGGGTTGGTATAAATGACTTGATTCCCTTCCTCCTGCTGACCAAGAATGAATTATACAAGACGCATAGCACATATTTAGAAGAAGTGCTCCCTCAAGTGGTGAAAGATGTCTGCTTGTCATAGCGTGTGCTTTTTCTCACCTACATTTACCATTCTGTGCTTTGCAACTGGTGAATGGAAGGAAAACTTAGGACCAGAACACACTGCAGAAATAATCCAGTTCAAGGCCGCTTTAACTGCCTTGAGAATTCTGGGAACTGTAGTTTTGGGAGACATTTAGGATTCTTTGCCAGAGAGCTCTGTTGCCACAATAAACTACAGTTCCCAATATTTTCCAGCACTTAGCTAGGGTAGTTAAAGTTAAATCTCAAACTGAATTATTTCTGCAGTGTGTTTTTTGGACCTAAGACTTAATTTCCAGGTCTAATTGCTAAGACATACTGCGTGACCTCGGGCAAGTCACACTCTCTCAGCCTCAGAAGATGACAATGGCAGACCCCCTCTGAAGAAACTTTGAAAAAAACCCATGATAGGTTCATAAGTCAGAAACAACTTGAAGGCACACAACAACAAACTCTGTGCCCACCGATTCTTTATCCATGGAATCCACCATCCATGGCTTGAATATATATATATATTCCAAAAAGCAAAGCTTGATTTTGCCATTTTATATATAAGGGACACCATTTTACTATGCCATTATATTTAGTGGGACTTTAGCATCCACGGATTTTGGAATCCACAGAGAGGTTCTGGAGCCAAATCCCAGCAGATACATCTGTGCATTGTTCAGGAAATTATTTAGGGAAAGAAATGAAGGATTTGTGAAGACGTAGGCTTTCATGGCCGGCATCCATAGTTTGTTTTCTCTGAAGATGCTAGCCACTGATGCTGGCGAAACGTCAGAAAGAAACTCTTTCAGAACATGGCCACACAGCCCGAAAAAACCCACAAAAAATAAAAAATAAAAAATGAAGGATTAATTTCAGGTTATATATTCCCTTTCATTTTGGATTTGATTCTGGGAAGGAAACAGGAAAATGCATTCCATATAGCAGCATTGCATCTGAAGTTGGTTGCAAGTTCTGCCCATGGTACTCAGTTCTGTGATGAATTATCTACATATGCAAGCCATCATTTCCTATATAGTCTTTAAAGGATGGCATTTGCAAGTGTGAAAAACAACAACACTGTGTTATAATTCATGGCAGCATATGTGAAATGATTCCCCTGAAATATACTGGGCCTGAAACATGGTGTGAACATATGTTCATTCTTGCAGGGATGTATAGTCAATGGCCATTATTTGAAGCAATCATGCAATCCAAACATACTTGTGTGAATCACGGCTTTCCCACTAATAAAATTGCCATAAAGTACTGGAAACTTGGTGTGGGGGTGTTGCTGCATCCGCACTGCAGAAATAATCCAGTTTGACACCACTTTAACTGCCATGGCTCAATGCTATGGAATTCTGGGAAATGTCATTTGTTGTGGTTTTTGCAGATTTGCAGAGCTCTGGTGCCACAACGAACGACAGTTCCCAGAATTCCATAGCATTGAGCCATGGCAGTTAAAGTGGTGTCAAACCGGATTATTTCTGCAGTGCTTCTTCCAATTAAGTACTTTTTCCTAAATACTTCTTCCAAATACAAATCCCAGAATTCCCTAGCACTGAGCCATGGCTGTGAAAGTAGTGTCAAACTGCCTCATTTCTGCAGTGCAGATGTATCCTAAGTATTTCTTCCAACTACAAATCCCAGAATTCCATAGCATTGAGCCATGGCAGTGAAAGCAGTATCAAACTGGATTATTTCTGCAGCGGAGATGCAGCCAGGACCTATATCAACATTATTAACCCCAGTTAATTCTGAACAAGGATTGATTTAGGCTCTGAAACCAGCTTGAGATCTCAGCAATGCAAAGAACGAACAGGTCTAAGCACTAACTATGATTAATGGCACTATTTTAGCAACGTTTAATCATGATTAAGTCTGGTGGAAAGGCAAATTATGGGTAGGAGTGTATAGGAAGGAGATGGAGAGGGATCGTACCTGTAAGCCCAACATCTCCTTAACAATGGTTAAGGGTCAGGAGTGTTGCTTCTACAACAACTTGAAATCACTCTTTTGCAAGAAACTAGTTTTGTCCAGAACAATCCTTTGTAGATACAGAAGGCAGTTGCACTTTTCCTGCTTCTCTTACCCAGCTCATAAAATCTATTGTCACCTGGTTTAATGGAGTGGATGAGAAATTTGCTTTAATATAATTTTAAAAATAAACCAAGGAGTCCATGCAAGCCTATCACCATTTCATCTAAGTTTCCTCTCCCAGGATTTCTGGTCTGCCTTATTCATAGTATTAGTTTCTGAGGTTTTTTTTTAACAAAAATAAAATGAATGTTATCTTGGGAATCTCTTTCTCTCTCTTTTTTAAAAAGTACAGTTATTTCTCCTCTCCTTGATCTTTTGCATAGAAACCGACATCAGTGCAAGTCCCATGTGGGAAGATGAACATAAATAACTTTTTAAAGATCAGACCGGCGATGGCCATTAGGATCTGAGAGTCGTGTGAATCGCCTGAGTCCTTGCGAGCCGAGAGTGCAAACGCTTTAGAAGTTCCTGAACTTTTCTGATCTTTCTAGGCCATGTCTAATTAGTACAAAATTCAGGACAGCATCTCCTACTTTCCTCTTACAAGTTTAGACCTTCTATTATTTATAAGGCCATGTTTGCAAAATGGACAATGTGGTGTGGTTCACAAACATAATAATAATAATAATAATAATAATAATAATAATAATAATAATGTTAAATAACCATGCAAATCTGATACTGGACTCTGGTCACTACAAACTGCAAATATAATTTCCTTTTCAGTTTGCAAACTTTGCAAATAGAAGGAGGGGAGGGAAACCATGCTGCTTTAAAAGTATTGGACTAAAGGAAGAAGAATCCATAAGCTGACTTTTAAAATCAGTTTGAATCTCCTGTATCCAGAATTCTGAAATCCAAAATATTCCAAAACCATCCACATGGATGGCTGAGATAGTGACACCTTTGCTTTCTTGGATGGTTCAATGTACACACTTTGTTTCATGCACAAAATTATTAAAAATATGTTTAAAATTGCCTTCAGGCTCTGTGTATAAAGGGTATATGAAACATAAATGAATGTCATGTTTAGACTTGGGTCCCGTTTCCAAGATAATCTCATTATGTATATGCAAACACTTCAAAATCCAGAAAAGAAAAATCCTAAAATCCAAAACACTTCTGGTCCCAAGCATTTTGGAACAGGGATACTCAACTTGTTATTAGATGTTTTTCTCCAAACACAGCTGGGATACAAATATCAGAGCCAAATTATATTGCTCAGAAATACTATGTCTTGCTAACGCTGCACCATTTGAGAGTGCAAGGAGCAGGAATCATGTGCTTGAATGCTTCTCCTTCTTAAAAGTGCCCTTGCACAAAGAAAGCTAGAATGTCAGGGGAAAGAAGTAACATGTCCACCATCTCCACCACTTTCCTCATCCTTGCAAACCATCGCAAGAAACAGATTGCCATTATGCCCAATTTGCAGTGGAGACAAACGATGCAGAAAAATGAGGATCACATTGTTTTCTCCATAGGAATGTGGGCATTTGGAGATGCCATCATCTCTCTTTGTGGATCTCCTACAGAGTGGTGTGCCTTCCTGGTCCATGCAACCATCCCAAGAAATAGGTTGCCATTATGCCCATTTTGCAACGGAGACAAACGATGCAAGAAAATGGGGATCACATTGTTTTCTCCATAGGAACATGGGCATTTGGAGATGCCACCATATTTCCTGGTGGATCTTCTACAGATTTGTGTGTCTCTTTGGCTGACACTTGCACCTTATGCCACAATAAATTTGCTCAAGGTGTTGTTGTTTTGCTGGCAAGCTCTAAACAATCTCCTTTCTGGAGTAAAGTTTCTGGCTGCGAGGTGCCCAGGTGAGCATTTGGCACAAGAAAGGAGACTCAGCCCCAACATGGATTTGCACACTGTTGATGTTCCACCATAAACGGCGTGGGATGCGCCTAGTTTCTAGGCAACACAGCTCCGTCGCTTCCTCTTCTTCCCTTCCCTTCCTGTTTTTCTTCCTTCCATGCTGCTTAATTATATTTTAAAAAGTTGCCTTTTGATTTTGGAAGACTTCACAAAGCTTCCTCTGCAACCCCACTGTTTTCTCAGGAGAGACTGCCACTGTGATGCTGATGCCGCTCAATGGAGGAAAAGATGGAGAAAGTTGTCCAGGGCCAATAATTAAGGCGCCGTGTGCCAGAACTCCAAATCCACATTTTTCAGTGCTGCTCCAAATCGCTCTCTACCTTGAGTTGCAAGGAAAGTGGCCAAATTCCTAAAGAAAACCTTGCACAGTTTCACTGCCAATGATGCGATCCAACCTGATTCTGCAATCATTGGGGTAAAGTCGAGCCAGCAACTCTAGAAATAATACATGCACTGCACACAACTGCTGCCTTTCAAATAGATCCATAGATTAAAGCGTAATTTGCCCCAATGTGGCCACCTTCCTCCACCTCTCAGCCTCCGTCTTCTGTCTATGAAATGGGAATAACACTGGGCACAATGATATGGAAACCTGGGATGTGTAGCTTTCGTGGGATATTTAGCCTTCTCTGTCAGAGAGACAGACGTGGTGAACGATGGGAGCAAATGATGCATATACTTTCCAGATGGTGCATATACTGAAAATGGGATTTGTGCTTTGGTATAAACAGGCTAAAATGATGTGTGAAGGACTGTAGTCCAGGAGGAGGGTGGATAGATGAAATCACCAGGGATAAACAACAACCCTGCAAGGTAGAGTTGCCACCACTCCCTTTGTCTTAGGCTGCTTCTGCACTGCAGAAATAATGCAGTTTGATACTGCTCTAACTGCTATGGCTCGTTGCTACAGAATTCTAGAATTTATATCTTGTTGTGGTGCCAGAACTCTCCAACAGAGGCAGCTAAATCTCTCACCAAATTACAAATCCCAGAATTCCATAGCACAGAGCCATGGCAATTAAAGCAGTGTCAAACTGCATTATTTCTGCAGTGCAGATGCACCTTAGAAAAGCACTGCAGACCCTGAAGGGATAAACCAACCAGGATCTAAACATTAATATACTCCTTAAACACTGGTTGCACACTGAATAGCAGGGCAATGTGTTGGACTGCATGCAATTTTACCTGTCCAACCAGCAAGACAGCAGCAATATCCTGTGACAGGATCACACCCGTCCGCATGGCTGCAGTCACAGCGTTCGCTGCAATTCAGGCCGTATGTCCCATCCTTCCAAAAAGAGAAAAACAAGGGCAGGGGAGAGCCTTTTTGTCATATTTAATCTTTCTCTCAGTCTCTTTCTCTCCCCCTCCTCTCCATCATTATATGCAGAAATTATGTGCAACATTTGTTTAAATATTTGGATATAGGCAGCATATCACCAAAGGCACAGTAAAACTTGACCTCCAGTTTCTTTACACAATGCAATGAACTCACTGTCCCAAGATGCAGTGATGACCGCCACCTCAAATGGATTTTAAAGAAGAAAAGAAACTCCTTTTGGACTAGGACTTTGCAGACCAGGGTTCAAGTCCCTACCTGGGCATGGAAAGCCACTGAGGGGCCTTGGGCAAGTCATACACTCTCAGCCTCAGAAAACCCAGTGATAGATTTGCCTTGCGTTTGTATGTGTGTGTGTGAGCCTCCAAGTCGTTTCTGATTTATGATGACCCTAAGGCGAGCTGATCATGGGGTTTTCTTGGTAAGGTTGGTTCAGAGGAGGTTGCCATTGTTTTCCCTGAGGCTGAGAGAGTGTAACTTGCCCAGGGTCACCCGGTGGGTTTCCATGGCTGAGCTGGGATTCGAATCCTGGTCTCCAGAGGCTTAGTGCAACGCTCAAATCACTGCACCATGTTGGGTCTAGGTTTGCCTTAGTATTAAGGTTTGTACAGATTAAAAGAGAACCAGTATAGCCCTACTTGGTCACGGAAACCCACTGGGTGACTTTGGGCAAGTCACACTCTCTCAGTCTCAGGGGAAGGCAAAAGCAAACGTGCCAAGAAAACCCCAGGATACATTTGCCTAAGTTGGAAATGACTTGAAGGCACACAACAAGAGTGATGCTGTCAATCCGAAAGGGAGGACAACCTCTGGTAGAGTTCTGGGCTTCGCACATCTTGAAATTACTTGGAGGCGCACAACAACAAAGGATGCAAGAAAGACTTACAGGGCATGGTTCATCACAGAAATCGCCTTGCCAGCCAGGTGAGCAAAGGCAGACTCCGTCCACTGGGTCGCAGGCAGCTCCATTGGCACAATAGCAGGTCTGGTTGCAGCTGAGACCCCAAGTGCCACTTGGGCAAGGAATTGAACAGTCCACTCCTTGCCAGCCTGGAAACCACAAAAGACAAGACAAGTGAGCCAACTCCTGCTTCCCACTGAGCATCTGTCTTGGGAAAAAAGCATGCATTTCATAAAGTGATGCTGTTGCGTGCATATCCAGATTTCTTAGTATGTGTCCAACTGGTAGGGCAGAGCATACTTGGGAAACATCGCAACATCTGGAGAGGTTTCCTCTAGATGTTGTGTAAAGCAGGTTCATCGCAGGAATAGCCAAAGCAATCAAAACAAAAGTCAATGTGTCACTTTGGGGGCAGCGCTTGATTTCTCCTCATTCCGACACTCAGAGGTGAAGTGTGTAAATACTCTTCAATCGAAAACCATGGCATAACTATTCTTGATCTTAAAGTAATGTGTTCAAGGCTGTGTCCAAGGGTGCATCTGTACCAGCTATTCCCAAACTTTGGTCCTCCAGATGTTTTGGATTTCAACTCTCAGAAACCTTAACCACCTTGACCAGCAATCAGGAATTCTGAGAGATGAAGTCCAAAACATCTGGAGGACCAAAGTTTGAGAAGCACTGATCTACACTTTAGAAATAAAGCAGTTTGACTCCACTTTAAGTGCTGTAGCTCCATCCTATGGAAATTCAGACTTTATAGTTTTACAAGGTCTTTAGCCTTCTCTACCAAAAGGTGTTGACACCTCACAAATGTACACATCCCAGGAATCTGTAGGATGGAGTCATGGCAGTTAAAATGGAGCCAAACTGCATTATTTCTACAGTGTAAATGTACCCCAAATTCCGCTGTTTTGTACACTCTTCAAAATGTCTGCATATACTCCAGAAAGAACTGCATCCCCAACAATTGTACCCATGTGAATTGTATCCATAATAAATAATGCACTGTATGATCATGGCATGATTGCAACAATTAGCATGGAATGAAATTGTGTGTTGTTAAAATTTACATGTGTAGCTGTACACAAAGCACCTTCTTTTTCCTAAAATGTCCAGTGGAAATCTTCAAATAAATAGTTTCCAGATGGGTTAGACTTCCACTGTATGTAGTCAGCATGGCCACCCTCCCTGGGGATAATAGGAAGTGTGGTCCAAAACATCTTGTTGGAGAAGGGTGTTTTGAGAGACTTGCTTTCCACCAGCTCATTCACCCATGGATGTTGCCATACAAATCATTTAGTGATGGGCATGCATATGTGAACCAGGTTGTAGCGATTGGGTTACTTAGAAATGCTCGCAAGCTACATCAAACCTTTTAGAGCATGTTACTGTCACCAGGATATAAGACATTTACAACTGGAGTCACTCTGGGAATTGTGACTTTTTCACAGCTTGAAACGCTTCCATGAGAAAGAATGCAATCCCACAGTGACCCTTGAAACAGAACAAGCTTTACCTTCTCTGCAAAAGCACGAACCATCCATTGGGGAGCATGCGCCATCATTTCTGCAGTTGCAAATCATTGAGCAGTTGATGCCATAGGTTCCAGCTGCACATGTAATGGAACAATCCTCCCCCTGGAAAAGCAAAAATGAAGCCAGGTTAAGCAAGAGAGGAATCCTCCTCTGTTCAAGAACGAAGACATTTGCATCACGAATATTTTGAAAGCCTTTGTTCCCTTTATAATCACCACTGGAGAGAGGGAAAGGAAGCATGGGTTTGGTTGCTGATAATTCATGGAAAAAGAAAGAAAAAGGAATACAGCTGTGGGAAATGTTAGTATTTTATTAGTTTATTATGCACACAAAACATTGATCCATTAGCTGCTCAAAGTGATATACTGTATGATAATTTATTGCTGATAACTAAAAAATAAAAAATTAAGCTACTGACCATTATGGCGGGACTTGGGATGGGGAGAATGTCATTTGGTCTGCAGTTTTTAGGGAACTGACACAATTCACACTTCCTGGACTATGGCTGCAATCCTACATTGCATTGTGTAAATTGACATCGTGTTGTGTGCTTGCACAGTGTAAACCTACACTCATGTTGATCAATGGCAGTTCTGCCATACTACTCTTGTCCTGAATACCAATGTTGGTGCAACGGATGGCATATCTTCCAGTGTTTCTGCTTATGGTCCCATTCTGCAATATATTTTTAAAATTTGCAAACTATGGATGGTTGAAACTATGCATAAAGAGTCCATGGATAGGGAGGGCTGACTATACTATAAAAAGTGTCTTCAGGAGCCTGGAAATAACCTGAGCTGGCTGACAGTTGCTCCTCTCTGGTTTAGATAATGTCCTCCTGCAAAACTTGCATTGTTCCCTGAAATGGTAGTTATTACAATGTTTTGGAGTGGTGTGAAAGGCGGACAGGGACAAAGTCTTGGCAGCTGTTCAGCGGGAGGTGGGAAAGGTAGGACGTCAAATCTCTCTGAACAGCTGTTTGCTCATTAAGAAAAACATCATGAACTAAATGCTAATCACAAAAGATGACAAGGGCTTAATGTCATGTGAATCTCAGTCCTCATTGAGGGAGGCAAGCAAACAAATAGATAGACCGAGGCTCCAAACAAGTGTGACTTCAAAATCCTAGATAAACGGTTTGCTATACAAAATTATGCACTACTTATATTGCAGTAGCCATGTATATAAAATCATTTGCAAATTAACACAAGCAAAAGCAGGGGAGGGATGTCTCTGCCCCAAGGAGGTTGCAGCTTAAATGTCACCTCTGCCACCGAGGGAGGGGAGTAATGGGAACAAACGGAGCACAAAGTCCTCATGGACTCTTAAAATTGAAATCAAACCCGTTGAACAAAGAATATGGCATTATCCTAGCAATGAAAGCTGGCAATCAAGCCTGGAGCATGTTCGCTGAGGATTATAACTTAAGGGACACACAATGCGGATGACAAGCGATTAAGACCTGAATCCTATTGGCAACCCCAACTAGAGCAGATCTACCAAATCAACGGGATTTACATACGTGTGAACTCACCAT
Organism: Phrynosoma blainvillii; assembly: GCA_026167975.1. NCBI lineage: Eukaryota > Metazoa > Chordata > Lepidosauria > Squamata > Phrynosomatidae > Phrynosoma > Phrynosoma blainvillii. The sequence goes on along the minus strand of JANUYF010000010.1, from coordinate 2,151,119 downwards.
TCAATAATTAATTAAATGGGTCTATCTAGTTGGGATTACCAACAGACCCAGCCCTGGGAATGATGCAGAAAACCAATGCAAGGAAATAAGTGATGCATTTGACATTGGCAGGGTTATAACACTAAGGGTCATAACTGAGAGTGAGCAGGGATCAGGTGATAAAAGCCTACTTTTTTTTACATTGCAACTCTGTCTAATATCCCTGTATTAGCTTGACGATTCTGGAAAGTGTTGTTCCAAAGCACAAACCTTGATTTTGCCCTTTTATATAAGGAATGCCGTTTTATTATACCATTGTATACAATGGGACTTGAGAACCCCAGATTTTGATATACATGGAGAGGTCCTGGAACCAAACACCAGCTGATACCAAGGGCTCACTGTACGTGCCTTCTTTTCATCTTTGTGCTATTTTGGAGTCTATGCCCAGCACCTTGGACAGCGCTTTTAAAATTTAACCCCAGAGCAAGAACTACTACTACTGCATGGACTTGGAAGTCATCAGCTACTACATGGTGTGGTCATGCTGTCCTGGAGATTCTGGGACATGTAGTCCTATCCCCCCTTCACCCTACAAGAAAGGAGTTGCCTCAAATTCTGCTTTTTCCAGACATGGTGCCAAGCATTTCCTCTGGTTTGTCTGCAGTCCTATGCACACTTACTAGCAACGGAGACCTATGGTACACTTTGTTGCTGTTGTGTGCCTTCAAGTCTCTTCCAATTTATGGCGTCCCTAAAGCGAACCTATCCTGGGGTTTTCTTGGCAAGATTTGTTCAGAGGGGGGTTGCCATGGCCGTCTCTTGAGGCTGAGAGCTTGTGACTTAAGCAAGGTCATCCAGTGGGTTTCATGGTCAAACTGGGAATTGAACCCTGGTTCCCAGTGCTGTAGTCCAACACTACATGGACTATGGCATACAGCGGGACTCATTTCTGAGTAAATACAAATAGGACAGTGCTATTAGTTCTGTAACAGGCAAAGGACTGTTCAAAATCAGCAACCAAGGCTCCAGGAGATTATTAATCCTAGGGAGGAAATTCATTAACATTCTAACCTCAATTTGGGAAGCATGACTTAGGGAATTAAATACGGGTGGGCACTCTTATACAAATAACATACATGCACGCAACCTTCCCACCTTCCATAATAACAACAATACGCTATCTCCCTCGCCAGTCCTTAACAAGTCATTTATTCCATTAGATTGGGCATGAAGTGTTATTTGGATCTTTTCTCCGGCAATAAGCTCTGAGATCTCCATCCCATTTATTAAAATTAATCCACAGCTGTGGCGATGGTTCTCTTGCATCCATCCCAGCCCTGACTCCTTTTTTCTGGAGAGTTCAGCAACTTAATCAGCGTTGTATAGTCTAGTGGAGAAGCTGCGCTAGGAAGAGTGAGTAAAAATGGAAAGCAATACTTAATTCAATTCGAAGAGGTGGAAATGGATAACCCCGGGGGGATGGCACGTTACGGCTATATTAAGGAACCGTGCCATAAATAGACTGAAATTTAATACCTCTCTGTTCAACAGCAGAGGAGTCCATATGGGCCACATGAATGGTACTTAATTGTTTGCTGTGGGATTTCTGCTCCGCGTGCAGATTTGAAAAGACTGCTCTTCATTCTTCCCTCGGTGGAATACTTGTATCTCCTGTTTCTCCTCCCAAGATGATATTTGCAATGAAGGGGAAACAAGACAGGTAGGGGGTAATTTGTCTCTGCAAATTACCCACCTCTCCAAGCTAATACCAGGTTCATCGGGTGATTTCCATTGCAGGATTTTACCCCCTTTCTCTTTGGTGCATTTCTGTAGATTTAGGGAGTCATTCAGGTGTCTTTTTTTTTAGCAGAACAATGCAAATAACCTCGCTCGCGCATTCCAAGTTTGTCATTCATACTATGGAACTACATCTCTGCAAATTCGGTTGCTCACACATGTCAGCACTCGAATAAACATGGAGTCGACAATGAGAATGTATTCAAAGTGCATTCAAGGCATGCAGATTTTAAACCTGGGTCTGTTTGAATCCGTTATTCACACTGCCAATGATGCAAATCTTTTAAAAAGACTTTGGGGGAAAAACACCTCGGTATCGATTATCCCAGGTTTAGTGGGGTTTTTGGCAGCTCCCGTAAAAATTTAATTGGGTGCATTTGGGACACATGTGAACAATGGGGATTCAGCCTGGATTCATTCTGGATTATTTTCACCATCTGAATAACACTAGTTCTCTTCATGGATAAGTTTGGACAAAGAAAAAGAGATTAGGAACTCTGACCATGACTAGATTGGCCATTAAATCTGAGGAAGGCATGCTACCTTTGCACTTGTGCACAGGTGATAGACTAAGAGTGCATCTACAGTGTAGAAATAATGCCATTGGACACTACTTTAAGTGCTGCAGATCCATTCTATGTAATCCTGGGATTTATAGTTTTGCAACTTCTTTAGCCTTCTCTGCCCCAAAGTGCTGGTGCCTCACAAAATTACAAATCCTAGGAACCTGTAGGATGGTGCCATGGCAATTAAAGTGGTGCCAAATTGCATTATTTCTACAGCATAGATGCACCCCTAGGCATGACTTCTGTTCACGTGAGTCCCATTTTTTGGTGTCTTTATTTGGCTGGCAATAAAATTCACAGCGTGGTGTAGTGGTTTGAGTGCTGTGCTAAGGCTCCAGGAGACCAGGATTCAAATCTCCACTCAGATCCAGATGCAGCCCCAGTAACAAGATGGCTTCTATCAAGAGGGAATTTCAACAGGTGAAGCCTATGGGATAAACAAGTATTAAACAATTATTACAGGAGCAGGAGCCCCATTAAACAAGAGGTCACTCTTTTGTGGCCACCAAACCAGCAGGGTTTCAAAGGCATTTTTAGATAGGAGAATTGTTATGATAAAAGTCCTTTTCAAACCCCAAAGCGATTCTCGCCTGAGTCCAACAAGCAGGCAAATTATATTTTTGATTTAATAGAGGGAAAAATTCTACCAGTCCACGGGAAATCATACAAACCTTAATTCTATTTATGTTTAAATGGGAGCCAATGTAGTAGAGTGATTTGTGTGTTCAGCTAGGACTCCAGGAGATCAAGGTTTGAACCTCTGCTTGGACCTGGAAACCCACTGAGTGACTTTGAGGGAGTCTTACTTTCCCAGCCTTAGAGGAAGGCAATGACAAAACTCTTCTGAACAAATCTTGCCATAAGATGTGACCTGTCTTAAGTTGGAGTCAACTTGAAAGCAAACAACAACAACATAAGAAGAAACCCTTAAAGTAAACAAGGTTTGGCTACCAGTCCTACAAAATAACAAAATCAGCACTCAGCAAATGCAAATGGGAAACCAACCAGGGTCAGGGGCTTTCCCAGCAGACAATAGCAGACAATATCCTTGTTTGCATATCCTCCCACCCTGAAGCCATGCCATCAACAACAGAACAATACCTATTCAACACAGAACAATACACAGTTTACATGGGACTCACTCCTCCCTACCCAGGGTCTCACAGTATATATAGACCCACTCTCTTCCATTCCAGTATTCTCTGAAGATGCCAGCCACAGATGCTGGCGAAACATCAGAAAGAAACTCTTCTAGAACATGGCCACACAGCCCGAAAAACCCACAAAAAACTATGGCTGCCGGCCATGAAAGCCTACGACTTCACAAACAACAACAACATTTCTTAACCTCTCCATCCCCTCTGATCAGATCTTCATGAAGTGGAAGGCTTGTTCAAAATCCAGCTTTCATTTAATAAAAGAGAAAAACACAGGAAGGAGAGGGGAAATAATATTCCATGACTATTACACTGCAAGCAGAATCCATATTGCACCAAGGGCCAAAGTAGACATGATGTTAAATGCATTTTTTGCTCCAGAGGCAAATCTCTTTTCGGAAGCTGCTGTTTCCATTTCCAGGGATGCCTACACAGCATAATGTAGTGGTTTGAGTAAACAAATTACACCAGGAAAACCCAGTGCGATGGTTGCCTTAGGGTTGCCATAAGTCAGAAATGACTTGAAAGCACACAACAACAACAACAACAACAACAACAACCAACAAGCAAGTCCTGTTTCTGAAGCCACTCCTCACAGAGCATGGCTTCCAAATATTTCTTTTTTTTAAAAAAAATCAGTTTATTAAAACATAAAACATTTTACAAACATATACATATATGACTTTACAAACATATTACTTAAAAACAAACATAAAACTAACTTCCCATCCTTTACACTGAATATTAATTGTATCTATTCATCTGACTTTCTGATTTCCTCATTATATTCCTCACAGATTAAATTATATATCTTTTTTATATTTCTTATTTTTCTTATTATATTTCCATTTTCCCATTATCTTTAGTGCTTCTCTTTATCAGCCCCACCACACTGTATGCCAGTTCTGAACATTTCTAACTCTTAGTCTAAGACAGTATTATAAATATTCTCCAGTAGGCTTCCAAATATTTCTAGTAGAATGAGCACACTACCCCAAAAGAACAGTTTTAATGGGAGTAGGGTGTACTTAGTTTCAAGAAGAGAGGGGGCATGATAGCTATCTTTAAATATCTCAAGGGATGTCACGCAGGAGAAGGAAGAAGCTTGTTTTCTGCTGCTTCAGAAACTAGAACATGAACCAAAGGAAGAAAAGAGATACCACCTAAGCATTAGGAAGAACCTCTTTGCTGCAAGAACTGTTCAACAGTGGAATAGGCTGCCTTGGAGAATGGTGGACACTCCTTTGGAAGTCTTTCAACAGAGGTTGTATAAACGTCTCTCAGGAGTATTTTTGTTGGGTATTCCTGAATGCAAGGGGTAGGACTAGGTGGCCTTTGCAGCCCCTTTTAACTCTTAAGATCCTATGATTCTACGATGAAGAGAAAGGAGAGAAAGAGCCAGATCATTTCCTCCATGAAAACATTCAAAAAGGACAGGGCAGATGGGAAGGAGAGTGCAGTCAAGCATCCTACTAAACCACATTGTTATTCTGAGTCCTCATCATGTACGATCAGTTTGTTATTTAAGGTCAAAGCGGTAAAAACAAACTCATTGTGTTGTTCAAACAGAAAACCGGTGACTGTTTATGCCATGAATATTTAGTAGGGGAAAGGAGGGATGCTACTACTGGCCAGGTAATGAAGGGGGCTCTCTTTTGCATACAGAAGAAGGCCGTTTGCAGTTGTTTCAGGAGAAAATGCCCTACATTATCGATTGCCAAACTGAGAAGGAGTGAAGTCCCACCACTGGTTGTTCCCAGGGCACAGCAAACTCCCAAGGCTGGTGAAGAACGGGTTGTTCAATTTCTACAATGCTGATTTAAGATTCAGAAAGGGTTGCTGGTGCCATTGCAAGTGCTCTGCAAAGCACGCAAGTGAAGGGTGGGAGGCTATCCCAGAGAAAGGGCATGAGAAAGGGCACCCACCGCCTGAGATTTCAGGAAAGCGAGTCCATCTCTTGGGACCCCTCGTCTGTGATAACCTTGGCCCTACTCCACTTCAGGCTTGTCCTTTCCAGATCTTTTTAACCACTTGTGCAAAGGCAAGGGTGAAGTGGGAGCAAATGGGCTGGATGCATCAGCATGCTGGAGATTTGAACTTATTAAACCATCATTCATGAGCCATAAATAAAATGGCATGAGAGCGCAGCCAGTCTGGACAGAGAAAGAGGTTCTCCAGAAGAATCACTAGAGGAACTGAATCCCTGGAGGCAGCAGTTATCCCCTCTTCTACACACACATACACATACACACACACACACACACACAATTATGAACTGGATCTTACAACAGGAGGGACAGGGCCCTTTCTGGGGCTTGAAGGAGACACAGTGAGTACCCCCCCCCCCCGCCCCAAAAGGAAAACCCAGGTTCAGAGTCAGACAAAATCACATACGGATCCTAAAATCAAAGATTTCACCCTAGCAAACTACCTCCTCTTCAATCATTCTACAAAACCAGCATAGTGTAGTGGTTTGAGTGTTGACCTATGACTCTGGAGACCAGGGTTCGATTCCCAGCTCAGCCATGAAACCCACTGGGTGACCTTGGGCAAGTCCCACTCTCTCAGCCTCAGAGGAAGCCAATGGCAATCCTCCTCTGAACAAAAACATGCCAAGAAAAGCACATGATAAGCAACAGCCTTAGGTTCTCCATGACTCAGAAACAACTTGGAGGCACACAACATCAGCAGCTGCTAAAAATGTGGCTCATGACAGTTTTCCAGGCTGTTTGTATCTCTGCACTTGTGTTGTTGCTGCAACCCAGGTGATTCTGGCTGTCTTTGTGCAGGTTCTGGACACACAAACCACACCACTCCTATGCCACTTTGTGAACCCTACAATAGCCAGGAAGGTCTGCTGGAAGGGCTGTTCATGTGAGTCAGGAAATTGCAGTCTAACATTTCCATGTATTTGCCTCAGAGGGCCTCAAAGGGATGCAGTTAAATAGAAACTAAAATAAAAGGCTCAAATGCTATTGTAGAAGTTCTCAGAAATATTTCAGGCACTCTCCCACGCTTCACACCCCCTTCCCAGTTTGTGATCTGAGCCACGAATGAAGGCAGACCTTGCTCTTGATATGCAAGCAGGTTCCCTAAGCCTTCAAATACATGAAGAGGAAGGCCTACTATTGGCATAGGTGAGATTGCCTTCTGAAATGGAGATGAAATAAACTGGGATTGAAGTCTAAAGTTAAGGTACAGGGCCCCTGTGGCACACAAAGGCGGTTGCAATGGATATGTAATCCGACACAGCCGCATTGCCAATTATGTGCAAAATGGAAGAGAGACGACGCTGCTGCAAGGAGGGACCTGTGTGCAAACTGCCATGGGACTGCCGCAAACACAAATGCAGAGGAGAGTTAGAGGAGAAGCAAAGGGAGAGCAAAGAGAAGTGAAAATGGAGGGGATGAAAATCATTGTCAGGCCAGGGAAGGCCAGGGGCTCCCAGGACAGTGGGGCAGTGAATCTGCTCCAGGTTGTTGTTGTGTGCCTTCGTTTCTGACTTATGGCAACCCTAAGGCAACCCTATCACAGGGTCTTTTTGGCAAAATTTAATCAGAGGAGGTTTGCAATTGCCTTCCCCCGAGGCTGTGCAACTTGTCCAAGATCATCCAGCGGGTTTCCATGGCTGAGCTGGGAATTGAACCCTGGTCTCCAGAGGCGGATCCTGGCGCTCAAACCACTACGCCGTGCTGGCCTAGGTTTTAGCATAAACTTTGGAAAAGGTACCCAAACTGCATTAATTCTCCAATGTGGCATCACCCTGAGTCATCGTCTGTTTATGTGATTCCTTTAATGGAACTTTGCACAGATATTTCTCCAAAAATACTGGATCTTGACCTATAAAACCATGGCTCAGTGGAGAACCTTTGAGCCTTAAGAGTCCAGAGGTGCCTGGTTCGAAGCAGACCTTCTGCCTTGAAAACCTAGCGCCTTTCCAATTCTCTCTAGATCACTCATAATTTTATTATCAGACATCCATGGGACCATTTGCTATTAATAGATTTTAAGAGATATTTTTTTTAAACTGTGCTAAGTTTAATTCCTTTTTAAGGGCGGGGGGTAAGATATATGATCATGTACTGTTATTATGTATTGTATTGGTTTGATTTAACATGTAAGCCGCTCTGATTGCTACTATAGTAGAAAAGCAGGATACAAATAAAAGTTTTATTATTTTTATTTATTTTATTTATTATATGGCCCTAATGTATTTGAAAAGGGCATGGGTCTGGGAGAGCTAACAGCATGGTCTGTTATGAAAAAGACGTTCTTGTCTTCAGATTGTAGGGAGACCATCTCCCCAATGAGTCACAAAGGGGAAAAGGAGAAAGCCAGGTTGATTCCTTTCCTATCAAATCCCTTTCATATGAGTGATGAAGCGCTAGCTCCTGTTCTGGGTTCCCAAACAGCAGACAGGCCTTCGACAAATTGAAGCTTAAGGAGATGAACCCATTCAAGTAATACAAGTTCTGTCAACTCCCAGTGATGTATAGCATGAGCTTACACCAAGGAGCAAAGTACAGGGAGCAGAATATCAAGAGTTCAAGGTCTTCCCAGCTTTATAAGCTTCCTCTGGCTTAAGTGTTGAGAGCCAGGATGGCGTAGTGGTTTGAGCATTGGACTATGGCTCTGGAGATCAGGGTTCGAATCCCTGCTCGGCCATGGAAACCCCCCGAGTGACCTTGAGCAAGTGACAGCCTCTCAGCCTCAGAGGATGGCAAGGGAATATCTACAGAAGTTATCTCAAGAGGGCAATAGCAAAGACTAGCTAGAGAGCCCCCTGAAGAAAATTGGTTGGCCCAATAAAGCTATCACCATTTTGTGGATTTTGGATGTTAATGTCCTTTACTATACTAGAGACTCTCAAAACAGTTGGGTCAATTTCTGCAGATCCACGTTGTGAACTCTTTCACCTGTGATCTCTTTCACTCCAGCTGTCTTGGGCCTTGGAAGAACTAATTTATTATTATTATTATTATTATTATTATTTGGACTACATCTCCCCAAATCCCCAAGTCACTATGGGCATGGTATCTAGGGGCTCCTGGGAATAATAGTCCAAAACATGACATTTCCAAGCTCTGAGAAATGCTGCAGTGGAAACAAGCCCCAGGAAGACTGGGTCTAAAAGGGTCTCTGCCCTTTCAGTTCCATAGCAGCCAACAAGAACCAAAGTCAAATCCATTTTGCAATGAGAAAAAGACAAGGAAAGGAGCTGCTCTTTCCTCATTTCCTCAAAAAGGAAAAAGAAAAGAGCCATCCCTGAAGTCCAGCTCAGCATCTTGTTAATGATTCTCTCCGAGAAAGTTGCAATTAGTTGTGAGACTCGGCAGGGAAAGCACTCCAGCGATGCTTCAAGGTTATACCTAATGACCCTCGGAGGGAAGAGGCCATTCCCAAAGGGTCACTGCAGGACTTCCTTATGAACCAGGTTCGGACTGCTATGGCATTGTGTCATATTTAATTGACGTACCATTGCCCCCCTCCTCTTTGGATATTTGATTCCCTTTCAGACATAAAATCAGAAATTCAACAGAAATCCCAAATCCCATATCCCCAAATCCTTCCACCAGCATTTTTAAAAAACTACCTTGCATTTGCCATAATAAATGAGAGCACAGCTTCAGTCTTTATGGGACTGGAGGATTTCCCCCACCTTCCTTTCTTAGGGAAAGGCATTAACAAACCAGGACAAACAATGCAGAAAGTCTTTACAAGCCCTGCCACCCCTCCTGCCATTTATGTTAAAGCCTGTTTAAAATTTAGACTACAATTTGTTTTTCCTAGAAGAAAAAAAAAACTTGTCGCAAGAGCATAGCACTTTGTAAGGCTCGTGTCTTTGGCGCAGTTTGAAAAGCACGTGTCACCAAGTGGCAGCCTTTTACAGCAACTGCAAACTATAGACAAGAGTCCCAGTGGTTTTATTTACAAAAACGTAACCCCACCGCAACAAAGATTCGGGGGGACAGAGAGAAAGAGAGAGAGAGATCCTTCTGCATCCTGAGTAAAATCTTTGAAATCTCTGCTTAAGAGTTCCTTCAAAAGCTTTGTTTTAAGCTGCATCCACACTGCAGAAATAATCCACTTTGACATCACTTTAATTGCCATGGCTCAATGCTATGGAATTCTGGGGACTGTAGTTTGTTGTGGCACCAGAGCATTGAGCCATGGAAGTTGAGGTGGTGTCAAACTGGATTATTTCTGCAGTGTGGATGCAGCCTAAAAAGTTTAGAGTAATTGCGATGGCATGTGAAAATCATCCTGTTATTGCACAATATTGATGGGGGGAGCATAGCGCTATGCTCCCATCTTTTTGAAAAGAAAAGAAAGATCACCATCACCTAGTTTGACATCGGCAATTTTACTGTAATTTTAATAACTTTGTAATTTTATTGTAATTTTAATAACTTTGTAATTTTATTGAAATTTTAAAATTTAATTGTATTAATTATGTTGCTATTTTTGTTTTATCACTTTATTTTGTTGTGGTTTTATTGTTATGTTTTAGCTAGTTGTATTTTCTTTTATCTTGTACTCCTGCCTCGATCCGCTGGGAGAGGCGGGATATATAAATAAACTATATTATTATTATTATTATTATTATTATTATTTCGCCATGTGATAAAGTCCTAAGGCCCATTTCTTCTGATATCCACAGCAGCACCCAGCCAGCTACTTAACCATCTTTTTTCTATATTTAAGGGAAAAAATGTACACTTAATAAAGTCTTCAAATTATTTCTATATATTATTCATCCAGCACTCTTAATGTATAAAGTCCTGCAGACGACTTCACTCTTACGGCAAATGGGCCCTCTCACCCCCATTTTACAAGCGCAGGGAAATGAGGCTAAGATTCAAGGACTTGCTCACAGCTCTGTAATGACTCTCTGGGATTTGAACCCAGGTCTTGTGGGAACTATTATTTTTACAGTTAAGTCTATAAACTTCTGAATTGAATTACAGGTGCCCCCATTGTCAGGCAGGTGCTGCTCCTTCCCCTCTTCCATCAGCGAGGAGATACTGTACCCTCTGTTTAAAAAAGCACAATATGAAAATAATTGGAATTTATTCTAGGAGGAAGGCAAATTCTGACCTCGCTTCAACACAAACCTGAACTTTATCAGACGAGGGCGAAATTAAAGAGAGGAAGCGTTTGAACTCGCCGACCTTTCATGGCTAAACTCAGCTCAGGCACACTTAGGAATGCAAAATGATATGGAGACCACTGGTGTTTCTTTTCTAAATGTCCCTTAGATGTTCCTCACAAAGATATATTTGTGCATAGTTCGCAATCTCATTTTGTCTCGGCCAGGAAATGAAGGAGGGGTTTGCAAAGCAGCTTTTCTTGAAATGCCTCCATCTATCTGCAATCACCTTCTATTCCTCCAAATGGTCTTTGCAGCCGTACAGATGGAGAACACTTGAAAGAGAAGTTGGTGATTTCCTCCCATCTTCTCTCTCTTGGTGTGTCTCTCACAATTCACTTGGCTTGAATGGCAGCAGAATCTGATTTTTCTTGATCAGATCTTAGGAGGTGATGCCCTTTCGGTAATGACCTGGGATATATAATGCTCCAAACCACACCGTTGTATGAGTCCCCCTTTTTCGAACCTCTGCACTCTCTGGGAAGCTGGGGACATATTCTCCTAGCCTCTTTAAGAAATAATTAGATAAGGGCAAACAAGTTTTCTTTTCTCTTTAACCATTTGTTTTTTGCTTTTAAAAAGTTGCTTGAATGGACTTTGTTTGCATAAACCAGCTACTATTATGGAAGGAAGGAAATGCAGTGGGCCCTTAGTATTTGCTGGAGTTTGGCTCAAAGACCCCTTTGTGGATACCAAAATCTGTGGATGCTCAAATCCCATTAGATACAATGGCAGAGTAAAATGGGGTGTCCCTTATAGAAAATGGCAAAAATCAAGGTTTGCTTTTGCAAATTTATATATATATTAAATTATTTTCAAGCCATGGATGGTTGAATCCTTGGATAAAGGACCTGTGGGTATGGAGGGATGACTCTAGGTATCCTGCTTCTAGAGAAAAAGATCCACTGTTTTCAGGTGCTGGAAACACAGTCAATGGAAAACAGCAATTTCCCTGGGAAGATGGAAGGAAACATAGGAAGGGCTTTGAGACCTGAATATAAATCGAGCAGAGTGTCCATTTTAGCAGAACTGGCCACCTGGCCTTGGATGGATCTACACACACAATAGAATTGATAGATTGTACACTACTACCAAATATTAAATACTCCAAAGGCAGTAGATTCTGTCTGATCTTGGAAACTAAGCAGGGGCTGCTCTGGTTAGCACATGGAGCTATCCAAGGTCCTTAACTCTTGTTGCTGTATTGTTGTGTGCCTTCAGGAAACTTTTGTTGTGTGGAGACCCCCTAAAGCAGGGGTAGGCAACCTTTTTCAGCCGGGGGCCGGGTTGGTGTCCCTCAGACAATTGGGGGGATGAAGCACCATAAATAAATAAATAAATAAATAAATAAATAAATAAATAAAATGCATGCACACTTTCTCAGCCCCAGAAAAGCCAACCCCCCTGTGGAGATTTTGCCAAGAAAACCCCAAGAACAAGTAATAACAACAATAATCAATATCATGGTGGGCGGTGGCGGTGGCAGGACCGGCTTGGGGCCGGTCCAAAGGCCTCGGGGGGGCCATATCCAGCCCCCAGGCCTTAGGTTGCCTACCTCTGCCCTAAAGTGAACCTACCATGGAGGCTTCCCACCTTTACCTTCTTCTGAGGCTGAGTAAGCAATCATTCAACCAGGACAGCTTTCCACAGCTGGGCTGCTGTTCCCCTCCCCAGCCCTCTCTAACTTTCCCATATGTGGGCTTTCCCTTAACCCCAGACCGCTGAGCAAGACTTTGGATGATGACTGCCGCAGATGTGAAGGCTTGGCTGGGAGTGGAGGGTCCTTCAGATGTCTTGGTTCCAACCCTTTGGGCGCTTGATAGGTGCACCTTAAATTGGGTTCAGCTACCAAGGAGCATTGAAGGTTTAACCCAGAGGCGGGCAAGTGCATGGGGACCATATGCACACACCCATGGGATGCACCACACATGGACGATGCACTGGAAGTTACATCACATCATTTGTGCATCACTGTTAGGCCTATCCAAGAGTTCTGGGGGGGGGGGGCATTCCAGGGAATTGCATGGTGTGGGGAGGAAGGATGTAAGCCACTGCATTGCAGAGAGTTTGGAAGCATTTGTGATTAATTTTTAGCAAAACACCAGTTGAAAAATGATCACTTCTGAGCTCCCCATCTCCTCTGGTCCTGAATCATGCTGTGGCGCATGGAGGGTTCTTTCCACTCCAAGCAAGAGGAGGAGAAAGACTTTTTGTTCAATCCCAGTTTTGAGCGCCGGCAGATTCTGACAACTCAACAACCCACTATGACACAGCAACTCTGGACCCAACTCGTTGTATGCATGACAAACACACTTCCACCACAATAAATTAGCAATTCTCCGGCTTAACAACTCCTCCTGGACTAATTGCCAGAGATTATTGTATATTATGAGAGTGCAATGATACTAATGCCTAAATATGCTTCAGTGATTATGGTGCTATTTTCAATAACCAAGCTGTTTAAATGTCAGAGCAGAGAAGGCTCTTTAGCGGGAGATGAAATGTTATTTTCCAAACAGGCCAGAAGAAACTCATCAACCTTTACGAGAATGTTACTTTGAAATGAGGTGTTGTTATTTTGGTTATTGGTGGGTAAACACACGCATACAAAAAGGGAGCCTCCGTTGCACCCCTTGAGGGTATTTAATGTTGTGAATCTAGACATGGAGGAAACCCTGTAGATTCCTACAAGAGACTTGAGCTCTTGGGAGCCACACTGTTGTTGTAGTTGTTGTTGTTGTTGTTGTTGTTGTTGTTGTTGTTGTTGTTGTTGCTGTGTGCCTTCAAGTCATTTCTGACTTATGGCAACCTGAAGGCAAGCCTATCATGGGTTTTTCTTAGCAAACAAATGACTTAAGTTGATGTAAGTTAGATAAAATAAAATAAAATAGCTCATAATTAAAAGCAGCAACACCCACACCCAAAATGCATCTAAATATGGCTGATCTTTCAGTGTCCAGTTTGGTCCCCAACAGATTATCATGTCTCTTTGCCCACTCACACTCTGGCAGATGTTTCAGTTGGAATAAAAATATCCACAAAATCCAGATGGTCCTCCCAACTTCTCATTGCTAAATTAAGCCTAATTTAAGCCAATTAATCTCATTGTTTCTTTTAATAACATCTCTCTTGCTCTTTCTCTCTCTCTCACACACAGACACAAATAATAATAATAATAATAATAATAATAATAATAAGTTTTATTTATAGCCCGCCTCTCTGCATATACACACCTCAACCACATATGATAGATTGGATATGTTACGTTTCGGGGTGGGGGGGCTACAAGTGCCAGGATTTCTAGATATATAGCCCAGGCTGGCTGGGGGAATCTGGGGCTTGTAGTCCAAAAATTAACTTGTCAAACACGTATCTTGGCCATGCATCAACAAAGGAGAGGCAAATGTCAAAGCTTACCATATATCCCGGTCCACATGTGCATTTTCCTGTAATGCTGTCACAATCGGCTCCATTCTGGCAGGCGCAGATCTGTTGGCAGCTTTCTCCGTAATATCCCAGGGGACAGGTTTCATTGCAGTAAAGTCCTGCCCAGCCAGCTTTGCAGTTGCATTCCCCAGACAAAGGATGGCAGCTGCCAAAAGAAAACCAGGGACAAATATTAAATGAGAAGCTTTGCCATTGGGAAGAGAAGAAAGAAAAGGATGTCTTTGTGCATCAAATAAACAAGTAACAAACAACAGCGTTCAGAGAGTCAGGCAAAAATGTACACCAAATGCTGCTGCAAATGTCTACCTTCCATCTCCAAAACCCTTGAAAGCTAGTGGCTGGGCTTGTTCGATTTTGCAAAATGTTCAGTTGAGCAAGGCGCACCCAGGTGTTGCGGATATTTCTACAAAGGGTATTTTGACTGGGCAAAACCTTCCATAGGATGGTAAGAAGGGCACTACTGTTTGTTAGAAGGAGAGGATGAGAGAACATTGCATCCCACAGAATGCAAGGCTAAGGACTGGGAACAGAAATGGTTAGAAAGACCAAGGACAGCATGGAGGAAGGGAAGCCGGGTTAGGAGAAGCAAGGGGTCATCCATGAGGGCTGGGTGAGAGGGTTCAGGTGAGTGGGGACAGCTTATTACCCCTCCAGATTTTGGACTGGGAACCCTTGGCTTTGTGCTTGTGTATGCCAGGATTGTGAGACACCAAGATTCAGGGGCAGTGGATGGTGAAGTGATGACTCTGATCTGGGTTTCAGTCCTGAGCCATCCAAAGCATGAATACACTATTTGGGGAATTGTATTCAGCACCTTGGATGGTTCCTTTAAGTCTGGACTAGAACCCAGAGTGGATTCCATGCTCCACTGACATGGAAGCCACAAGCTGGCTATGTCAGGACTGCAGCTGAAAGCACTTTCTCAGACAGTTCTGGGTTGGAAGCAGCCACCTCGGTTGTCACGGAGCTCTCCTAAGCAAGAAGGGCTATAAAGGGCTTCTTGTTTGAGGTAGGTAGGATCTTGCCTGGGCAACAATTGACATCCTAATTCTAGTACGTTTGGGTCTGTGCTGTCACTCTGACTCTTGGCTTTGCTCCTTGCTTTTGATTTCCAAGGCTGCATCGACACTGCAGAATGAAGACAGTTTGACACCGCTTGGACTGTGTGATGGATCCATGCTATGGAATCCTGGGATGTGTAGTTGGGTGAGCTATTGAGCCTTCTCTGTCTGAAAGCTCTGCTGGCCACAACAAACTACAAATCCAGGATTCCAGAGGATGGTGCCATGGCAGTGAAAGTGGTCTCAAACTGCATCAGTTGTGGAGTACAGCAATAGCTGAGATTGATTCCTCTACTTTCCAATAGAACTATAGCTCCTGGTTCCCAGTTCTCCTCCAACTCTGTTGTGATATGCAACTTTTATTCCAGAGATGGGGAACCTCAAGCCCTAGGGCTGAATCTGGCCCTCTTTGGATGTTCCTTTCCCATGTCTAGCATCCTTTAGTAGTTTCCCAGCTTTTGTAACAGACTTTTCTACTCTTTTGGAAAAGTGGAAATGCCTCTCCTAAGGATGACTCTCTTGTAATACAACTCTTAATTTGGGCCTTGCCATTAATGCCGTCTCCCTCGCCAAACCACAATAAATTATTTGAAGTGTGGCATCTGTTTATTAATCATGTTAACAATATGCTTATCCCCTGCTGTCAGCACATAGCAATCTGGGGAGAGATCTCCACAATTAAAGGTCTATTTTATCTAAATGGCTTTCTGTTTTACATATCATCGGTGCCTCTTCCCTCCAATTAACTGTATTCCATATATAGTTCTGAAACATGTTGTTGCATGATTTATTGCTGATTTTCTGTAGTTCTGGTTTTAATTTGCACAAAACAAAAACATTTTTTAAAAAGGGATGCATGTCCTGAGAATATGTCTGAAGCTGAATTTAAGCCTTAGGCCAAAAGAGGTTCCCCAACCTTGCTTTATGATAAAGATGCTGGCAAAGTTTGCCATGAGATCTGCTGGTACTCAAAATCCTTGCTTTGTCTCTGAAAAATCTGTCGCTGGGTGGGAAGGATCCCTTGCTTCAAAATTTATATAGGTTTTTACATATATGCTAGCAGAAAATAATTGTGTTACCTCTGAAAGTGATGGATGAAGAAGAAGAGAGATATCAATAAATGAGAAAGAAATAGAAGCACATTTTTTGCATATACCAGTGCATATAAATGGCTTTGTATTACCATGTATTGCAGAAAAAGGCATATCAATTTGCATATTATCTTCTGCCCAAAATCTGATATGATGAAGCAGGTGAAAGCATCTGAAAAGGGTCTCTTTCACAGAACAGAGCTGTAGTTCTCTGATCCCACTTTAAATGTCATGGCTCCTTACTATGGACTGCTGGGATTAGATGTTTTGTGAAGTACTTAGAATTCTCTGCTAGAAGTGCACTAGTGAATTTGAAGACCCTCACAAAACTACAACTCCCCAAGACTCTGTAGAATGGAGCCAGGGCAGTTGAAGTGAGACTCACGTGCCATAATTGTGTATTGTGAAAGATTTCTGGCTGAAACACATGTAGGGCATTATTTCACTGCTTTATACTCAGGGTGCACAATGGGTGACCCTCTGAATGTTGTCGGGTTACAGATCCCAGCAAGCCCTTAGACAACACAGCCAATGGAGAGATGTAGTTGGAACACCATCTGGAGAGATGAATGATTCCCAACCCTGCTTTATAACCAGTCTCTTCTTCTTCTCTCTGTCCAACTTCAAGGAACCTGGTTTGGTCCTAAAAGGTTCTGCTGTTAGCAATGCACTGGATGAGAAGTTGCTTTGTGTACAACTACACCTGTCAATCTTAGCAACACACAATGTTGTTTCATGCTAAGTGTTGCAATCCTGCCATGATTATACAGTCCATTATTTATTATGGATACAATTCACATGGGTACAATTGTTGGGGATGCAGTTCTTTCTGGAGTGTATGCACATTTTGATGAGTGAACAGCTCCTTATGTAGAACTTGGGGTGCATCTACATTGTAGAAATAATGCAGTTTGGCAGCACTTTAACTGCCATGGTACCATCCTACAGAATCCTGGGATTTGTAGTTTGGTGAGGCACCAGCACTCTTTGGCAGAGAAGGCTAAAGACCTTACCAAACTACAAATCCCAGGACTCTATAGGATGGCACCACAGCACTTAAAAATGGCGTCAAACGGCATTATTTCTACATGTAGATGCACCCTGCATGGTATGAAAGAGACCGTATTGTAGCATAGCATCATATACACCAGTGTAGCCATGCTGGATCTCCCAGTTGCACAACTGAATACACAACCCATGCTAAGGCCTCTGTTGCAAATCGTTCAAAGAGCTTCCTATCCACCAAATTCAAAGAAAGAGAGAAAGATGGAGAGGAGGAGGAGGAAGAAGAGAGACAGAGAGAAAAGAAAGAGAATGTGTCTGCAAAATGTTTGATTGTACTAGGAGATGAGTTTCCATAATGTTTGAAAAAGTGCAATGGCTTGCACAGTTATTTTTACAGAAGTGTAATGGCCTGATCCTAGGATTTGTCATTTTACAAGGTTTTTAGCCTCCTCTGGCAAAGAATACTGGTGCCAAGCCATGGTCAAGTAGCTTTGAGGAAATCAACTCCTTTGAAAAATGTCCTATTTATATATAAAACAACAACAACAACATTTACTTGACTGACATGGCTTTCTTTTCTTTTCTTTTCTTTTCTTTTCCTTCTTTCTTTCTTTCCCCCCTCCACCCGCACCAATTTGTTTTCCTGCCAACAGAAGAGATGAGCACATAATGTTGTGACTAAAATTACCAAGTTTTGTAGCTGTCATATGCTTCTCCAGAGTATTCTCGTAACTAATTAAAACAATTCATCAGCTTAATAAAAACACACGCACCAAGTTTCCGCTTGACAAAGTGCTCCTGGAAAT
Organism: Phrynosoma blainvillii; assembly: GCA_026167975.1. Taxonomy (NCBI): domain Eukaryota; kingdom Metazoa; phylum Chordata; class Lepidosauria; order Squamata; family Phrynosomatidae; genus Phrynosoma; species Phrynosoma blainvillii. The sequence goes on along the minus strand of JANUYF010000010.1, from coordinate 2,133,057 downwards.
TATATACTACTCAGTTCACACCTCTTAACATTTAGATGAAAAGCAATAAAAATGCTGCTATTCTCCCCAAATTAATCTTCATGTAATGGGAGCAGAAAACTAAACACCAAAGGAGAAGACTTGCGTCCCCTTCATTTTGCATTTGTCCTCCTAAGCATGCGCAACTGTATGTTTGCAGCCAGCTTTGCATCGGATCGCTGAATTAAATCTTTCCAGAGGTAATATATGCTTCCCAGCAATCTGAATTGGTCTGTTGCAATTCAATTGAAGAACCACTACACCTGGTTAAAAAAACAAATAAATTCTAGTGCAAGGTGGAGCCTTTTATTTAAAAAAATAAAATAAAAGAGCTCTTCTTCTTTTTTTAAAAACCTCCATATGAAATGCAGACACTTTATGAATAGCAAAAGATTTAGCCCTCAAAATAAAGACTACGTGAGTGGTAAACTTCAAGGAAAATAGAATTAAATGCAACTGTATGCAGCCAATAGGAGGCTGAAGGGGCCTTTTAGAACAGCTCACATTGAAAGTCTATTCAACCTCTCCGCCTCTGGTCATATTCCCTCTTTATCTCCCATTTCCTTAATCCATTTCTCACTCCGCTTTGTACAAGCTCACTTCACAAGTGGAGTTCTGTTTCTAACTTTGTGTGTGTTTATTCAAGACTCAGTTCTTTACATCATCCACTAATCCAGGTCTGCGCAGCTCTCCTGAGTTTAGCAGGAGGGCAATTTTTGGCCCCTGGGCTGAGCAGATGGAGAAAAAGTAGAGACAACAAACAGAGAAATTGCCAAAAGGCCACTTCTGGTTTTGAAAAATGAGGTGACTTTCTTTTTTTTAACAGTGCAGGGGGAGTTGCAACCTATTTAAAAGGAGCATCACCAGTTTTGGACGCCTCCTGGAGAGACAGATCTCGCTCTTTGTAGAAAGGGGGAGAAAATATTCTAGTGCAAGGAGGTGTCTTTTATTTAAAGACTCTAACAAGTCTGGAGGGTTAAAAATGCCAGACTTGGGGGGCTGCATAGTGGCTCCGGGTCACACATGGTCCATCAAGTCCTTCGGCTGTCTCTGTTGGAGTATTCTGGCCCCAAAGCTACCACAAAGTCCTCCTGTTACCTGGGCACTCCAGAGTGATGCCAGGCAGCTGTTTGCACATGTGTCCCATTGTGCCACCTACTTTCTCCTTAAGTTGCTCTCTCTGGCTGAAAACAAGGCGCCCAACATCAATGACATAGCTGGGCATCTTGTTTGGACTTCTGAGGGAGTGACCCGTGCCAGTAGCTATGTGTGGCATAGCGGGACACATTGTGAACAGCTGCCCAATGTTGCTCCAGAGGGCTCCAGATCTTCTGTGAAGATTTGGAGCAAAAGGTGAGTTTATTTAATCCATTGCAAGGCCTAAATACCCTAAAGGCACCCGGATTCTCTCATCTTGGAAGCTAAGTAGGGTCAGTCCTGGTTAGTACTCGAATGGGAGACTGCCAACGAGAACCAAGTGTTGTAGGCTATATTTCGGAGGAAGGAACTGGAAGAACCACTTCTGAGTGTTCCTTACCTAAGAAAACCCTATGAAATTCATGGGGTCACCATAAGTCAACAGGCAACTTGAAGCGCACAAGGCCCAAATACCCTAAAGGCATCAAGGTTGTCTGATCTTGGGAGCTAAGTAGGGTCAGCCCTGGTTAGTACTCGAATGGAAGATCGCCAACAAATACCAGGTGCTGTAAGCTATAATTCAGAGGAAGGGAAAACCACTTCTGGAGTATTCCTTGCCCAAGAAAACCCTATGGAACAGGCTTGCCATAAGTCAACAGGCAACTTGAAGGTGCACACACAAGGGTGGTATACCATGGCTTCAGTGCTGGATTGGCCATATGTCATCTGGACAGTTTAGACCAGAACAGGGGATTAGGCCATGTGTCATCCATGAGGATGTGAGGAGAACATGGACTTGCAGATCAAAGTCACAAACTAACAAAATGCCCTTTGTTAAGATGACAAGAGGGCCACTGCAGAGTCAAGATGGCTTCTGGGTTCTTTGTTCAGTCAAGAATATGGCCGAACCCTGGAAACTAGTTTCATTCATTCTGGTGAAGAAAGTTTAGCATGAAAGCCGCCACAGGAACACAGACTGAGCTGAAGGCCAAACTCTATTAGTCACCAGGGTGTCTTTGGAGAAGGCCAGGTAGTTGTCTCTCAGGTGAGGTGCCCCCTTGTCTTGCAACTTTGATAGGCTTCTGAAGAGTTCCTTGGAAAGTCAAAAGCTGAAACACCAGTGGGATGAAGGCAAAGAACATCTATGGATCTACGCCTCCCGCTATCTCTTTTTGTTCCACAGTGACCGAGATAAGACTGAGCGGAATGACAGATCTTATCAACTGAGAGACTAGACTCATTTATTAAGAGAAGGAGATACCATCTGGAGACAACAATGCTTCGAGGCAAAACAGTAGAAAACAGACAGAGAGGAAGGTAAAAGAAAACCAGCGGTGAATAACAACCTGGCTGGATCACACAAACATGGTGCAAGCATCCTACTGGGGAGTACACGTTAAGAAACGCACTTAATCCCATGGAAATAAGTCTTCCATTACCAGTGTCAGCCTCTATCCACTGAAGCTGTATCCAAATGGAAGCCGTCCCCAGAAACTGTAGCATTAAATGGGGGAAGTCCAAAGAAATAGTGCCTAGTACTTGTTTGGCATTAGAATAATAGAATTGTAGACTCATAGAATTGTAGAATCACGGAGCTGGAAGGGGATCCCAATGTATTCCTGAATGTTGACCAAGCTGGCAAGGGTGTCTGTGAATTGGAAGTCTAAAACTCATGGAAGACTAAAATTTTGGAATCAGTATGGAACCAGAAACCACTTTTTGAAGATATCCACCACCTCTCTAGGCAGTTCTTTCTGTTGTCAAACTACAGTCGCCCCTCCATTCTCGCAGACTTGAGGTCTGAGGTTTTGAATATTCATGGAGGGGCGACCTCAGCTAAAATCAATGGGGTGACCCCCCCCCTGCAGGATCATGCCCCATTCAAGCCTATGGGGCTTGAATATTGGTGAGTCTCTGTTTGGGGTGGGTGGGCCTGGAACAGATCCACCATGAAAACGGAGGGCCAACTGTACTCATATGTCATGAATTTCCTTCTAATGTTCAATTAAAATCTACCCTCCCATAACCTAAAATGGTTACACCTGGTTCTATCTTCTGAGGCAGCAGAGAATAGACCTGCATCCTTCTCTCTGAGCCTTTGAGATATTTTTTAAAAAGGAATCATGTCACCCTTGAACGTGCCCAACTCCCTCGTACGTTTGTTCTCCATTTCTCTTATCATCCCTGTTGCACTTCTCTAAACTCCAATCTCTCTATGTTGTTGTATGCCTTCAAGTTGTTTCAGACTTATGGCAACCCTAAGGCACAGGGTTTTCCTCGCAAGATCGGAGAAACTTTGTCTCTGAGGCTGAGAGAGTGAGACTTGCCCAAGGTCACCCAGGAGATTTCTAAGGCTGAGTAGGAATTTGAACCTTGGTCTCTAGAGTCATTGCCCAATGTATATAGTAAGGCCTCATCTGAAGTACTGTGTTCAGTTCTGGGCACCTCATTTTAGAAACTTATCTACATCTTGCCTAAAATGAGGTGCCAGAACTGAACAGAGTATCCAGGGCAGGTGTGACTAGCAGACTATTACTATCCTTGTCTTGGAAACTACTTGAATAATATTAATAAGCATTCAAAGACAAAGCTATATTAGTCTGGAAAATTAGCACGTAAAGAGATCTTGTAGCACCTTTGAGAGTAAGTGAAAGAGAGAAGTTGATAGCATGAGCTTTTGTAGACTGGAGACAACTATATGTGCCTTCAAGTCACTTGTCGACTTACAGTACATTTCATAGAGAATAAATACTCAGAGATGGTTTGCCATTTCTTTCCTCTGAAATATAGCCTACAACTCCTGGTCTTCCCCAGAGGTCCTTCATCCAAGGACTATCTAGGCTTGATGGAAAGGAACTAATGGCTTCATGGCATTTTGGCTTAATACTCTGGATTAAAAGAAGACTAGCTCATAATAATGCATTGTTGCTGGGATAATCCATTTTCCCCAGCAGCTACTGTAGGGATTGTAGCTAAACTCTGTGGGAAGAGGGAAGCCCTCACTATTGGTCCTCACATGCCCTGATGACATCCAGGCAGGGATGGCATTGCCAGCTTCCCAGTTGGGATGTGACTGACTTTGGTTCATCCTCAAGTTGTAAATCTCCTCTTGTAAGCCAACCTCTGTGCACTTTTCAAGTGCTCTTTGCACAGAGGAATGTGGTCTCTTGGCCAAAGGATGACGGAGGTTGGGCACAGGGCCAGCTGGCGCAATCCCTCTCTTTCTCCATGTGGAGGAAAAGCTGGAAACAGGGTTTAAGTCAGTTTGATCAGGTTGCATTTCAAATATATCTAAAAGTGACAAGATGGTTTGGAAGGCAGCTCTTGAAAGAGACCTCAACGACAGCCCCAAGCTTTCCCAAAGAGCAACTTTACTCTGCAAAGTCAGGTTTTGCCATTTGCACCACAGAGGAAAGCTGAAGTTGTGATGCATTTCCTGAAAAATGAAGCAAAATCCACAGGGATGAACAGCTCCAGTCACACAAAACGTGTGATCAACCCCATGCTGGCCTATTTTAAGTGTCAGATCATCTCTCCAACAATCATAACGGCAGACTTTCTCCAGCCAGAATTTGGCAGAGTGAGTTTTTGGATTAGTGAGGCCAGTGGCTCTGGTGGCTCTGGAAGTTGCTATCCAAAAAAAGGAAAATGCCAAGCTTTGTTTCCAGCATATTGCAGATGCAAGAACTGTGTTGCGCCGCTTGCATGCTTAACTCAAGGCCTGATATTATTCTGTTTTAGTAGTCTGTGGACAGACGATTACCCAATATCAGCAGGAGAGTCAGGTTCTCACCCTCCTTGTTTTAAATTTTAGGAACGACTTACAGGCACATTTACTGAGGCATGAATTATCCCCATCATCTTATGGAGAAAGTCAGTCCTGCCATTGACCCTGCATATTTATCCGCAGGAGGAAGGAGGTGAAAATTAGGAACAGGGGGGCCTGAACATCTCATTTTTAAAAAAACATTCAGCAGCCTATACCTCTACATCTTCCTGTTTGCCTCTCAGCTGAAAGCTGTCAGTTTGAAATGTAGTACGCAGAAAGCCAGAAAAAGATCTGATAAATGAAAAGTGTCTCGGTTCATGTAGGGCCAAGTGAACTTGAGACTACCGAGTACAGTGGAAGTGGAAAGGAGACTCAGGCTGCATCTGCACTGCAGAAATAACGCATCTTCAACTGCCATGGCTCAATGCTATAGAATTCTCGGATTTGTAGTTTTGTGAGACATTTAGCCTTCTCTGTCAGAGAGCTCTGGGGCCACAACAAAACTACAAATCCCAGGATTCCATAGCAGGGAGCAATACAGTCCTGCATGGGAAGCACGAGAACATCTAAGAGGTCCCCACAGTTGGTGGTCACAATGCTGGGACAGGAGGAAGTGCACACATTGATGGCAGAGGTGGGAATGAATGGGAGCTCTCATAGTTGGTGGCAGAGGAGGGATAGGTAGAAGCCCTTCCAGATCACACCTGTATTGAAGCCTGACATGATCCGAAAAAGAACAAGGGAAGGAAGGAAGGAAGGAAGGAAGGAAGGAAGGAAGGAAGGGTTCCAACCACTGCTAGCACATGGACCTCAAGAAATTACTTCTAAGTAATGTGGATTCTTAGGGGAAAAGTTTTTCCACTCCTGTTTGGAAGCATTTCCAGCCATCACCTTCCCACAACTCAGGATGGAGACATCATCACTTGGGTGTACACATATCAGTATCCTCTCTTGCTGCCCAACCCAACACTGTATCTTCTTTTGAGCCCATCCAACAAAGCTTCCATGTGCCCAGCTGCTTCCACCAGGATCACGAAGAGATCCATATGGGAGACTGTGGGATTTGCTCAGAGAAAGCCACCTTGTCTGACACCTTCCCCTGCCCTTGCCTAAGAAAAGCCTTCTAACATATCTATCACTCCCACAGCTAACAGCAAAACATGATGCGCATACCTGACCGTGTTTGGAGTGTGGCAAGGACACCTTTTGTTGCATTTGAGGCCGTAATATCCCTCAGGACACATCCGCTCCTGGCAATGAATCCCTTTAAAGCCTGGATCACACAGGCACGCCCCATTGACGTGGTAGCACTTGGCCCTGTTCTCACAGTCACATTTCTGCAGGCATTGGAAGCCGAAGGTTCCCACCGGACACTCCTCTTGGCACCTGCAAAGAAGCATCAGGAGGCTGTTTATGATGAACCACAGACTCTGGAAAGCCTGCAAAGGAGAGTTATGTTTACCAGTAATAGGAGGCCCTAGGAGGCACAGCGGTACAGCACATGCTTTGCATGCAAAAGGCCTAGGTTCAACCTCTGCTATCTCCAAGGAGAACTTGGAAAATACTTGTATTTTGATGCCTTAAAGTGCTGTTCTCAGTCAATATCAACACTGCTGACCTTGGTGGATCAAAAGGTTGTCTTGTTCTAAGGCAGCTTTCAATGTTCCCGGCCATCTCCATATTGTTGCTGTTGTGTGCCTTCCAAGTCATTTCTGACTTATGGCGACACCTAAGATGAACCTATCCTGAGGTTTTCTTGGAAAGATTTGTTCACAGGTGGTTTGCCATTGAGTACCCCTGAGGCTGAGAGCATGTGACTTGCCCAAGGTCACCCAGTGACACATCAGGAAGGTATAAATTCTTGTCCCAGATGAACTAGCTTT